>OU342738.1:301429394-302026894 GCA_910589765.1 Avena atlantica | reverse complement strand
GATTTTCAAATCTTTTCTATTTAGTAGTCTAAGTTTCTCGAGGAGGATAATTAATTCGGTCGTTGTGGTCAGACTCTATTATGGATTTCTGACCACATTCTCCATAGGTCCCTCTTAGATCTTCTTTCTCCAATCTTGGATTAGGGAAGAAGGAGATATTCGCGACTACTGGCGGTTTCATTATGGGGCAGCTCATGATCTTCATATCGATCTATTATCCACCTCTGTATCTATTCTTTCTTAGCTAAACGGGTGGAGGATCCACCCAATTTGTTTATATCATGGGCTCGAAAAACGGATCCAAATTTGACTGAAATGCACGATCTTCACAGGTATCACTTTTCACGATACCTAAAAGGTGCAATATCCATTTTGAACCATTTCCTATACTATAAGAGAATGGTTTCCATTACTTTGAGAAATGGATTCTTATATCAAACTATAGCTATTACATTAAAGAAGTAATAGAAGTCGAAGACGCAGAATGGTAGTGAATAGAGAGAAAGATTCTTCTGATTTTCTTGTTCCTGAAAATATTCTATCTATCTCCTAGACGCCGTAGAGAATTGAGAATTTTCATGTCTTTCAATTCTCGTACTCGTAATTGGAAAGTTACGGAAGGAGACCCGTCATTTTGCAATGAAAACAACATATAAAACTCTGGCAAATTTCGAAATCAGGCCAAGCGTCTTAATACATATGCAAAAAAATTCATTATTGGCCCACCATTGATTAGAAGATTTCGCTTGTATGAATCGCTATTGGTTTGATACGAATAATGGCAATCGTTTCAGTATGTTAAGGATACAATACAGATGTATCCACAATTCATTTAGAGTTACTTAATAGCCTATTTCTTATACCATATCTCTATCCCGTGAAATTATCGAGCCGAAAGATGGATGCATATGCTGTGTTTCATTTTGCTAAATGATATCAATTAAATGGTGTATCAATTCCATAAATTGGATATAGCAATAAAAAAACCAGCAAAATTCTTTCTAATATTTTAGATATACAATAGGCGGTCTGATCAATCCAAAATATTGAGGCAGGATTTGGATTTAGAGAATCAAAAAGCAATCAACCATCCCCAAACAAAGTGCTGCTGGAGGGAAATGCTAAAGTCCCATTCCGAATTCCATTAAGGTTGTATTCCTACTAAGAAACTCTGGGCTATACTCTACATCCCATCCCAGCTCGTAAGTAATCCTATTTCTGTATTAGCCTTTGAACAGCATGGGCCATGAAAGGACCGGAGAAGGAATGCAGTAGGATGATTCTATCTTTCCTATGTATGGGGCACACGATTCTCTTTCCATACACTAGTCAAAATCCATAATAGGGCGAGGGTACCTAAATATCCATCCAGAGCGAGTTGCGATTCTTTTACTTACTACTTTTTGAAAGATTACACCTTCGACTATCTCTAAGCACGCATGCCCCTCCTATCTATGAAAGAGAACAGGAATTCCCTACACCAACATATCTAGCGAGGGTCCTTCCAATCTACGAAAAGAGGGCACTACGAAAGCTAATTAGTCAAACCAGCACCAAAATAGCGAGTGAGTAAGAAGTGAAACCAAAACAGGTATAGCCCCGGTCTACATAGGTATTGCTAAAAAGCTGCTGTTGGCTCAGCTCCAAAAAAGCCCTTCTTCAAGTTTTCCTAGGGTGGAGGTAAGGGAGATATGCCCTCTGCGGGTGCCTTGAGGCTTATTTCCCAAAATCCCTATAGTCGAAAAAAAGATCGAAACAGGGATAACCCAGATCACTCGGACTAGCTGAACTCTCCAGAACAAACACAACCTAGGTGGTTTGACTAACGTTTTGGCCCTATTTGTAATTTTTATTACTTTTGTGTCTCGTTGTACTGTTGTTAATGATTTTGTGGAATTTTGCAAAATAACCTGGCATCAACGCGATGCGTGTCTGCAAAAATCAGAGTCATAGACTCGCTAGCTACTAAAACGGCATCGGGGCAGTTAGATTTATTAAACGGTTTTGCTATTTCTCAGGCGCCTGAGAAATAGTTATTTCTCAGTTATCTTGTTCACCGTTGAATTTTGGTTCCAAGATTCGATTGAGCCATCTGGTTGTAGTTTTTTGTTTGTAAACCATACATGTTTCCATTCGATTGAGCCAGCCATGGCAGTCGACTGAGAAATAGTTATTTCTTAGTCGCCTGAGCGTAGGCGTTCCCTTTATTAAATGATTCTACTTTCCACTTGTTGCAACGACGCTACTTTCCACGCAACATAATCGTTAATGCAATGGTGCCGCTGCCATTAAATAATCCCCCTCCGCGAGGGAGAGGAGATCTTCACATTTTCTTTGCCTATCCTCCTCTTCATCCGCTTCCGCCCTTTCCTATCCTCTGTCGGCAGAATGCATTGCGGCCTAACCAATATCACGCAAAAACTTCTCCGCTCTCTGCCGTCGGAAGAAGAGTGGGAGGAAATGGGCAAGACTGAATCGGATGAGGAGGGGATGAGATGGGTGACGTGCAAGAGTCACTTCTAATGCATCCTATGCCGGCAACTCCCCTCAAAATGGCGTGGAGGTAAGAAGGTATGACCATCTACGTTGTCGTCATCAAGAATGTAAAATCTACCGGGCGCATCGGCGACTTTGATGGCCACTGTAGCCTAACCTTCTTGAGGACGACGGTCGCCGAGGAGCTTGGATGCTTCTTGCCAGCAGGGTCCTGGACTCGCGGAGCGGGCGATGGCGCCTAGCTTTATGTTGAGTGCCTGAGATGAGGAGGCACGAGGAGGGTCGCATGCGGCGCCTGAAGAGTGTGCTGGCGCCAAACTCTTGTCGTCGTGGTCCCGGTGGTGGCGGGTAGCAACAGGGCAGTGCCGGCGCACTAGTGCAGAGCCCCCCCTTTAACTCCGGTTGGGAGGGCCCTCTAACAGTGGTTCCCCAACCGCTGTTGAGGGTTCGGTGTTAGAGGGGGGGCCCCTTTAACACCGGTTCTTATACGAAGCGGTGTTAAAGGGTGGCGCACGTGGGGCTGCCGCAGGCCTCAGCCCCCCCTCCAACCGGTGTTAAAGGGGCAGGAAAACGGCCTAAATCTCTGCCACGGTAGACTTCTGCCTCTTCCCCGTTCTGGGCGTATTTCTGCGGGAGGGGGGAGCGAGGGGGAATCGATCGGGAGCGGTATACACATAAATCGTCATCGGTACATACGAGTACATGAATAATTAAGCAACTATTATTATACACAAACATCGTCATCGGCACATACATCGTCATCGTTCATTTTGGTGGATATCTAAAGAGTTCTCCGCCAGGCGTGACGACCTCATCAAGTATGAACCCCGCCAATTCCTCTTGAATGGCTCATATGCGTTCAAATGGTAGGAGTTGGTCCCGCATCCGTTCGATCTGAATATATATGAAGAATGGGCCGTCAATATATATATAAGAATAAAACTCAACACAATTGATGGTAATAAAATAATGTTGTGGACTTTGTTTACTTACTCTAAGTTGTTCTAGTGCGGCTTGGCCCGTTGCACATATCGTGTTGCGAATGAACTCGCAAACATAGTACCCACATAAGTTATTGCCGTGTCCCTGATGCGCGCACTTTACGAGAATAGAGAGTTCAATCAAAATAATAATCAATAAAGCATGATATAATGGAATTGGAAGCTAGCTAGTATTACTTACATTTTGGTCTACAAATTTTAGTTCTTCTGACCATTCAAACCCTGTCCGGCAAAGAAAATGGATAAAGGAGTAATTAATTACTTGTTGTCACGAAAGTTGCCGATCTAGTGTGATAATATGATTGAAATTACCTCTGGAGCATCTCTCTAAAGTCTGCCCATATCTCTTTTTCTTTTCGTAACGAGTCCATGACAAGGACTTTTCCTGAGTCGGGTTGAATGACTAGCAGAATAATGAAGGGTTTCGCGGCATAGTAAATCAAAATTTTCTACGGAGCGAACAGAGGGAAAGCCAAGATCTAATCTAGGAGATGCAAACAACGAGAGAGATTGGATTAGATCTTCATACCCTTGAAGATTCGCATAGCGGAACGTTCGTCGGAACGTGGGTGATGTAGTCGTACTCGCTTCTCCTCCTCGCGATCCGATCTAGCACCACAAGTGGCGGTGCCTCCGTGAGATGCACACGTGCAGCACCTCAACGTCTCCTCCTTCCTCGGACCAGCAAGTATGGTGGAGAGATAGATTGGGTCTACAACACGACGGCGTGGTGTATATGGTGGAGAATTTCTGCAGCAGGGCTTCGCCTACAAACAGTCGGGAGGGAGAGAGGAAAGCTAGCAAGGCGGCTAGGGTTTGGAGGAGAGGTGTAGGGGTTTGGTACGCCCCCACCCCTCTTTATATAGAGGTGGGGGGCGCAGCCCTAGCCCCTCCCCCAAGCCCAAAGGATAAGGACTGGGGGGCATGGACTCTCCCCTCTTCTAGAAACCCTATCTCTAGTTTAAACGATTTAAACTCTCTAGGATCGGCTGGACCCTATGGGGCCTTGTGCCCCTGGCCCAATGCGGCCAGGACACTCCCTCATAGGCCCATGCCCCCTCCCAGAATGGGGCCACGTTGGTCCCCTTCCGGAAGGTTCTAGAAGCTTCCGGTACAATACCGATTAACCCGGAACAATTCCGAACTCCAAAAACTGCACTGCCTTATATGAATCTTATTCTCCGGACCATTCCGGAACCTCTCGTGATGTCCCGGATCCCATCCGAGACTCCAAACAAAAATTCATAAACCAATTATCCAATCTATCCTAGCGTCAAGACACGTTAAGTGTGTGACCCTGCGGGTTCGAGAATATGCAGACATGATCATCTATCAATAATCAACAGCGGGGTCTGGGCACCCATATTGACTCCCACACATTCATCGATGATCATATCGGATGAACCACGATGCCAGGATTCAATCAATCCCATATATATATTCCCTTCGTCTCGCGATATTTTACTTGCCCGAGATTCAATCGTCGGTACCGTCATACCTAGTTCAATCTCGTTCACAGCAAGTACTTTACTCGTTCCGTAATCCGATATCACTTTGTGATTAACTCCTTAACCACATGCTTGCAAGCGGTGTTGATATCGATTACCGAGTGGGCCTGAAGTATATCTCTCCGACTTGGGAGGGACAAATTCCATCTCGATACATACAACCCAACAGATACTTTCCGATCACCTGAGAGACACCTTTATGATCACCCTCTCATAGGATGACGTTTGATGACCTCAAAGATTTCTTCCGATACCAGGGAGTTGTATTATCTCATGGTCTAAGGAATACAATATTTGACATAAGAAAAGCTTCGCAAAGACAAACACGATGACACGATCTAATTGCTTTGCTTAGTTTGGGTCTGTCCATCATATCATTCTCCAATGAAATGATCTCATTATCAATTGAAAACTCATGTCTATGGTTAGGAAACCTTAACCATCATTGATCAATGAGCTAGTCCTTAGAGGCGTACTAGGGACACGGTGTTGTTCACAAACCACACAAGTATTAATGTTTCCGCTTAATACAATTCTAGCATGGAATATAAACTTTATCATGAACATGAATTATAATAATAACATCTTTATTATTGCCTCTAGGGCATAATTCCAATAGTCTCCCACTTGCACTAGAGTCAATAATCTAGTTTACATCTGGTAACAATCTCACACCCATGGCACTGAGGTGTTGATCATGTTTTACACGTGGAAGAGGTTTAGTCAATGGATCTGCGACATTCAGATCTGTATGTACTTTGCTAATCTTCAGATCTCCACCTGCAATATAATATTGGATTATATGAAACTTGCGGTTGATATGCTTGGTCTTTGGATGATATCTTGGTTCCTTAGCGAGTGCTATGGCGCCAGTGTTGTCACACAATATCTCCAGTGGGTCCAATGCACTTGGAACCACGCCAAGCTCAGTGATGAAGTTTCTGATCCAAACTCCTTCACTTGACGCTTCTGCAGCAGCCATGTATTCCGCTTCTACTGTAGATCCCGCGATCACGATTTGCTTGCAGCTTCTCCAGCTCACAGCTCCTCCATTCAAAATATAAACGTATCCTGTCTGAGATTTGGAATCATCCTTGTCGGTGTCAATAGCGTCGACGTAACCTTTTACGACAAGCTGTTCATCACCCCCATAGACTAAGAACATTTCTTTAGTCCTATTTAGGTAATTTAGGATGTTCTTCACGGCTGTCCAGTGTTCCACTCCTGGATCACTTTGATATCTGCTCGTCAAACTAAGAGCATTGGACACATCCGGTCTAGTACACAGCATGGCATACATGATAGAACCTATGGCCGAGGCATAAGGCACTTTGCTCATAGCTTCCCTATCATTTACCGTAGCTGGACACTGAGCCTTGCTCAATATCTTACCTGACAACATAGGCATTGAACCTTTCTTTGCCTTATCCATTCTGAACCTTTTCAGAACTTTGTCTAGGTATGTACTCTGGCTTAAAGCTATCAGGCGTCTTTGTCTATCTCTATAGATCTTGATGCCCAATATATAAGCAGCTTCACCTAGGTCTTTCATTGAAAAACACTTGTTCAAATAAATCTTCACATCGTTAAGCATGTTGATGTCATTTCCGATAATCAATATGTCATCCACATATAGTACCAGAAACGTCACCGAGCTCCCACTCACTTTCTTGTAGATACAAGCTTCGTAGCAATTTGGAACAAATCCAAAGCTCTTGATCACTTGATCAAAACGAAGGTTCCAACTCCGAGATGCTTGCTTCAGTCCATAAATGGAACGCTGAAGTTTGCATACTTTACTAGCATCCTTAGGATCGACAAAACCTTCGGGTTGCATCATATACAACTCTTCATCAATGTTGCCATTGAGGAAAGCAGTCTTGACATCCATCTGCCATATTTCATAATCATGAAACGCAGCAATTGCTAATAAAATCCGAATGGACTTAAACATTGCTACGGGAGAGAAAGTCTCATCGTAGTCAACACCTTGAACTTGTCGAAAACATTTCGCGACAAGCCGTGCTTTATAGACGGTAACATTACCATCCGCGTCCGTTTTCTTCTTGAAGATCCATTTGCACTCAACGGCCTTTCGGTCGCTAGGAGGGTCCACCAAAGTCCATACTTGGTTTTCGCTCATGGATCCCAATTCGGATTTCATGGCTTCTAGCCATTTCTCAGAGTCTGGGCTCATCATCGCTTCCTCATAGTTCGTAGGTTCACTGTCTTCTACTAACAAGACAGTCAAGACAGGGTTGCCGTACCACTCAGGAGGGGCACGCGACCTTGTCGACCTGCGACGTTCAGTAGCAGCATCGTCCGAAGCTTCATGATCCTTGTCATTAGCTTCCTCTATTGTTGGTGCAGGCGGCACTGGAACAATTTCAGGTGCTGCGCTACTCTCCAATTCAAGAGAAGGTTCAATAACCTCGTCAAGCTCTACTTTCCTCCCACTCACTTCTTTCTAGAGAAACTCCTTCTCAAGAAAGGAACCATTCTTTGCGACAAACACTTTGCCTTCGGTTCTGTGATAGAAGGTATACCCAATAGTTTCCTTAGGGTATCCTATGAAGACGCATTTCTCCGCTTTGGGTTCGAGATTGTCCGGCATCAACTTCTTGACGTAAGCTTCGCATCCCCAAACTTTAAGAAACGACAACTTAGGTTTAGCACCAAACCACAGTTCATACGGTGTCGTCTCAACGGATTTAGATGGTGCCCTATTTAAAGTGAATGCAGCGGTTTCTAATGCATAACCCCAAAATGTTAACGGCAAATCAGTAAGAGACATCATTGATCGGACCATATCTAATAGGGTTCGATTCCGGCGTTCAGACACACCATTGCGCTGTGGTGTTCCGGGTGGCGTGAGTTGTGAAACGATTCCACTTGCTTTAAGATGCGTGAGAAAATCATAACTCAAATATTCACCTCCACGATCGGATCGTTGAAACGTAATCTTTCTGTTACGATGGTTCTCCACTTCATTCTGAAATTCCTTGAACTTTTCAAATGTTTCAGATTTATGTTTCATTAAATAGATATACCCATATCTACTTAAGTCATCGGTAAAAGTAAGGAAATAGCGATATCCACCGTGCGTCGAAATACTCATCGGTCCGCATACATCGGTATGTATGATTTCCAACAAGTCCGTTGCTCGCTCCATCATTCCGGAGAACGGGGTTTTGATCATCTTGCCCATGAGGCATGGTTCGCATGTGTCAAATGATTCAAAATCAAGAGACTCCAAAAGTCCATCAGAATGGAGTTTCTTCATGCGCTTTACACCAATATGACCTAGACGACAGTGCCACAAATAAGTAGTATTATCACTATCTACTTTGCATCTCTTAGCCTCAGTGTTATGGATGTGTGTTTCATCCCTTTCGAGATTTAGAAGAAATAAACCATTCATAAGAGGTGCATGACCATAAAAGATGTTACTCATATAAATAGAACAACCATTATTCTCCGATTTAAATGAATAACCGTCTTGCAATAAACACGATCCAGAAATAATGTTCATGCTCAACGCAGGCACATAATAACACTTATTAAGGTTTAAAACTAATCCCGAAGGTAAAACTAAGGAGAGAGTGCCGACGGCCATCACATCAACTCTTGATCCGTTGCCAACGCGCATCGTCACCTCATCCCTCGCAAGCCGCCGTCTATTCCGTAGCTCCTGTTTCGAGTTACAAATATTATCAACTGAACCGGTATCAAATACCCAGGCACTAAAATGAGGGCTAGTAAGGAAAACATCAATAACATGTATATCAAATATACCTTTGATGGTGCCAGCCTTCTTGTCCGCTAAGTACTTCGGACAGTTGCGCTTCCAGTGACCCTTGTCCTTGCAATAGAAGCACTCGGTGTCCGGCTTAGGACCAGACTTGAGCTGCTTCTCAGCAGGAGCATTGCGCTTGCCGCCGCCCTTCTTGAAGGGCTTCTTTGCTCCCTTACCTTTCTTAAAGGAGGGCTTGTTGACCATCAACACATGATTATCCTTTTTGATGTCGACCTCCGCAGCCTTCAGCTTTGCGAAGAGCTCGGTGATCGTATCAGTGGAGCCAATCTGATTATGAGTCACTACAAAACTTTTGTAGCTGGGAGGGAGTGATTGTAGAACCCTGTCAATCTTGAGCTCCTCTGGAATCGTGCATTCCAGTTGCTCAAGGCGTTGAGTGTAGCCCGACATCTTTATGGCGTGCTCACTAACGGAACTCCCTTCCTCCATCTTGCAGTTAAAGAACTTCTCAGAGATCTCATATCTCTCAGAACGGGCTTGAGTCTGAAACATGGTTTTCAGATCCTCGAGAATCTCAAAGGGCCCGGGATAGGTTTCAAAACGATTTTGAAGTTCCGGTTCCATAGCAAACAACATGGTGCTCTTAATCACACCATAATCATCTTTGCGCGACTGATAGACAGCTTTCTCATCAGTCGGCGCAGTTGCAGCAGGGGGGTCACCTAACGCTTTCCCAAGGACATAGTCCTTTTGTCCGCCAGACAGAATGATTGTTAGATTGCGGAACCAATTGGTGAAGTTAGACCCATTGTTTCTAAGCTTTTCCTTCTCAGCAAAAATGTTGAAGTTGAAGTTGGATTTGTCCATGTGATCTACAGTATTTGCAAGTACAATTTAGACTATGTTCATGATAAATAGTTCAACTTAATCAAATTACTAAATGAACTCCCACTAAATTCAACATCCCTCAAGTTGTTTAGTGAACACGATCCAAATTCACCACACCTAATCCAATCATCACGAGAAGAGATGTGGTTTCAATGGTGGACAACAAAGTGTCGATCATATCATTCATATAACTCATGCTTAACCTTTCGGTTCTTGTGTTCCGAGGCCATGTCTGTACATGCTAGGCTCGTCAAGCTAGACCCAAGTATTTCCGCGTGTGCAAAACTGGCTTGCACCAGTTGTTTGTGAGCGTAGAGTCTATAGCACCCGATCATCACGTGATGCTTGGACACGACGAACTTTCGCAACGGTGCATACTTGGGGAGAACATAGTTTTTATCTTGATCTTTAAGTGAGGAATCATCTTATAATGCTACTGTCGCGATCTAAGCATAATAAGATACATAAAGGATAAACATCACATGCATATAACTTTATGTGACATGGTATAGCCAATCTTCGCGCAATGATCTCCATCTTGTGCGTTCCGGCATGATCTCTATCACTCCACCATGATTGCCTTCACCACGAATAGCAACTACAACTATTGCTAACTACTTAGCGATAAAGTAAAGCTATTACATGGCGTATAAGAAGTTGACTCGCAGGTCATACACAATTATAAATACAACCATATGGCTCCTGCCGGTTGTGTACTCATCGACATGCAAGTCGTGAAACATTACAAAACATGATCATCGCATACATTATACACATCACATCTTGGGCCATACCATATCACAGAAAACACTCCCTGCAAAAACAAGTTAGACGCCTCTACTTTGTTGTTGCATGTTTTACGTGACTTATGGGAGTAGATGCTAAGAACGATTCTTACCTACGGAAAGCCACAACGGTGATATTATGGTTGACAAACTCCGGTGTTAATCCCATGACAACTATAGTGAGAGAAACTGACATCCACCAGCCGCATGTGTGGAACAAGCCACACGTCAAGTGCGGAGCCGGTCTCGCGAACGACGTCGCGTAAGGTTGGCCTGGACCGCTTCAATCTCACTATCCCGCGTCATAAGAAGAACACAAACAAGAGGCTTGCAACAGAAAACATCAACGCCCGCAACAACCATGTTGCGTTCTACTCGTGAAACACATCTACGCATAGATCTAGCTCTGATACCACTGAAGGGTTTCGCGGCATAGTAAATCAAAATTTTCTACGGAGCGAACAGAGGGAAAGCCAAGATCTAATCTAGGAGATGCAAACAACGAGAGAGATTGGATTAGATCTTCATACCCTTGAAGATTCGCACAGCGGAACGTTCGTCGGAACGTGGGTGATGTAGTCGTACTCGCTTCTCCTCCTCGCGATCCGATCCGATCTAGCACCACAAGTGGCGGTGCCTCCGTGAGATGCACACGTGCAGCACCTCGACGTCTCCTCCTTACTCGGACCAGCAAGTATGGTGGAGAGATAGATTGGATCTACAACACGACGGCGTGGTGTATATGGTGGAGAATTTCTGCAGCAGGGCTTCGCCTACAAACAGTCGGGAGGGAGAGAGGAAAGCTAGCAAGGCGGCTAGGGTTTGGAGGAGAGGTGTAGGGGTTTGGTGCGCCCCCACACCTCTTTATATAGAGGGGGGGCGCAGCCCTAGCCCCTCCCCCAAGCCCAAAGGATAAGGAGTGGGGGGCATGGACTCTCCCCTCTTCTAGAAACCCTATCTCTAGTTTAAACGATTTAAACTCTCTAGGATCGGCTGGGCCCTATGGGGCCTTGTGCCCCTGGCCCAATGCGGCCAGGACACTCCCTCATAGGCCCATGCCCCCTCCCGGAAGGTGGGGCCACGTTGGTCCCCTTCCGGAAGGTTCTAGAAGCTTCCGGTACAATACCGATTAACCCGGAACAATTCCGAACTCCAAAAACTGCACTGCCTTATATGAATCTTATTCTCCGGACCATTCCGGAACCTCTCGTGATGTCCCGGATCCCATCCGAGACTCCAAACAAATTCATAAACCAATTATCCAATCTATCCTAGCGTCAAGACACGTTAAGTGTGTGACCCTGCGGGTTCGAGAATATGCAGACATGATCTTCTATCAATAATCAACAGCGGGGTCTGGGCACCCATATTGACTCCCACACATTCATCGATGATCATATCGGATGAACCACGATGCCAGGATTCAATCAATCCCATATATATATTCCCTTCGTCTCGCGATATTTTACTTGCCCGAGATTCGATCGTCGGTACCGTCATACCTAGTTCAATATCGTTCACAGCAAGTACTTTACTCGTTCCGTAATCCGATATCACTTTGTGATTAACTCCTTAACCACATGCTTGCAAGCGGTGTTGATATCGATTACCGAGTGGGCCCGAAGTATATCTCTCCGACTTGGGAGGGACAAATTCCATCTCGATACATACAACCCAACAGATACTTTCCGATCACCTGAGAGACACCTTTATGATCACCCTCTCATAGGATGACGTTTGATGACCTCAAAGCTTTCTTCCGATACCAGGGAGTTGTATTATCTCATGGTCTAAGGAATACAATATTTGACATAAGAAAATCTTCGCAAAGACGAACACGATGACACGATCTAATTGCTTTGCTTAGTTTGGGTCTGTCCATCATATCATTCTCCAATGAAATGATCTCATTATCAATTGACAACTCATGTCTATGGTTAGGAAACCTTAACCATCATTGATCAATGAGCTAGTCCTTAGAGGCGTACCAGGGACACGGTGTTGTTCACAAACCACACAAGTATTAATGTTTCCGCTTAATACAATTCTAGCATGGAATATAAACTTTATCATGAACATGAATTATAATAATAACATCTTTATTATTGCCTCTAAGGCATAATTCCAACAAATAAAGTGGAACCTACGCACGCATAACTCATCATCAGTTACACTTAACATCGAGTAAGCCGAAACAGAATGTGTATAAGAGAGAGGGTAACAGTACTCATGAGAAGTTGTAAGGCAATTATTTCCCTTTTGGTTTGTTGTATCAGTAAAGACTTTAGCAAGTAATCTTCTGTTTGCCCGAGTTTGTCTCTTACCACTTGTTCATGAACTCTATTTGGGTCAACGAACCCAATGTCAAAAGGGCCTCCTTTCATGCATTCCATAACCTTTTTCCTGCATAATAGTATATATATAAATATATGGTGAGCATATATATATATATATACATGCAATTAATGAAGTGAATGATATGAGATAAAAATTACAGAAATAGTACTTACACAATAAAGGCTGATGGCAGATTTGTCGAGTTCCTTCTGATTGAATAGAAAATGCAAGTCTTGAATGTTGAAGTCGATCGCGTCATCTCCGCACAAGAAAATCTGATCTCTTATATGCGCCGTGATCCATTCTTCTTTTCTCGTCTTGCAGAAATCAAGGTACCACTTGTGCAATTTTCACATCTTTGTTGGTAGATTCTTGAGCTCCTCTTTCTTGACAAGATTCTTCCCATACTTCCATGGCTGTATGGGGTTGGCATCGCATTTGGGCAAGTTGTATCCCATGACGTTCAAGTATGCAATGTAAGTCATCGCCATCTCATTGGCCTTTCTTTGTAGCTCTGCCTCATAATCATTTACGGGAGGAGCGTCCCGTGTGTCGAACATTTGGAGCGGGGTGCATGATTGGTTTTCCTGCTCTCCGAGCCTGGGAACTGTTTTCTGGGGTGCCTCACCACTGCTACTTTCAGTCTCCCTACGGCGCCTTGCATCCGCCTTCAAAATCTGGCGCTCGTAGTCCGGCACAAGTGGGGTTTCAGGTTTCTAAAGATTTTTGTAAAACTTCTCCACCACCGCCGGATCTATTTTCTCCTTTGGCTCGACCCGTCTAGGTGCAAAGAATTTCTTGACCTGTTCTTCCGAGATCCTATTGGTCTCCTCGTCGCTGCGATTCCACGGTAAAACCGGCAATGGCTTGGCGGAAGGCTGCGGGACGTAGTTTTTTGAACTCTTTGGCGTACGGTTTCCTGCGGATTTCTTTGTGGCAGTGCTACTGATGCTCTTCGTGGCAGTGCTCTTCCGCTTACGCTGAGGAGATGGCTGAAGCACCGGAGATGGCTGACGGGCCGGCGATGGCTGAAGCGCCGGAGATGGCTGCCGCGCAGGAGATAGCTGAAGCGGCTCAGACTGCTGACGCTGCGGAGACGGCGGGGGTGCCAGTGACCTCCAATTTGGAAGCACAATGTGTTCCTTCTTCCAAAGAATGGTTGTTTTCACTGCAAATTTGAGTTGAGTTTCCCCTTCACCTGTAGCATGGTCAAGCTGTGCTTCCTCATATTCCTTCACAACCTCATCCACCCCGACAATAGCATAGCCATCTGGAATCGGTCAGCAGTGGTAAGTTCCACCAGCTACAGGAGGTAAGGCATAGCCGACAGCCACCTTAATGGATAAGCCCATTAATCTCACATGCAGCTCAGCGTGTTCGCTCTCCGTGATCTCATCCACGGGGTATCGAGGACCCGTCATTTCAAGCGTGGGTTGCACGTTCTCCGTGGAAGCCACACTGCTTTTCCGCGCAGAGTCTGGGCCGCCGGCAGCTTCCAATGCAGGCTCTTCGTGCCGCTGAGATGGGCCGGTAGCTTGATGGCTCTGTTGTGCATTCACTTGCGCCTGCAGCGCCGCAAATGCATGTTCTATCTGTGTCATCCGCTCTGTACGCTCTTTTTCTTTTCTGCCGCGCCATCTGTAAGAGTCGCTCCAGTCGGCAAACCCATCCTTCCACGTCATACCCCTTGTGCCTCGTGCATGTCCAGGGTGTTCTTTTTTACCGATGGCGCGTGTGAGCTGGTCATTCTCTCTGTCGGGATGGAAGGTCCTGGCGGATGTTTCCTCGTATGCCGTGATGAGTTCAGTGACGGATTTGGCAAGGAGGGTTGGGAAGATACACAATCATGTTTCTGGGTCCAACCTTGCCCTGATTCCATAGAACCAAGTCTTTGCACATAGGTCCCACCCATCTGTCGGGGGTGTGATCCCTCTCTCGCGCAGGACCTTCAGCTTCCTCCCACTTAGGCCTCTGAGATATGTAGCCACCTGACCCCGTCCTCTGGTGATATTCCTTCTTCAGGGCATTAAGCGTATTGGTTTCTGACCTCTTTTTAGCTATAGCACTTTTTTTATATGTCTCAAATTCGGGCCAGTGAGGTCTTATCTTCGCATAATATGCGTCTTCGAAATTTGGAGTCTCGCCAGATTTGACAAATTTGTTCAATTTTGTCTTCCAGTTGCGGAAAGCGTCAGCCATCTTCTTTAGAGTCCACTCTTTGACCTTTTCCTTTATAACCGGGTTGTTTTCATCCTCCTCTGTCGGAAGGGTGAAATTTACCAACAATGAATTCCAAAGCGTTTCTTTGGATCTGTCATCGACAAAGGTACCGTCGCCCTTCTTTGGCTTATTCCAATTTTCAATTATGATTGGGATTTGGTCCCTAACAAGAACTCCAGCCTGACGTACAAATTTGTCTGCGGCCTTCTTGGGCTCCATCGGCCTGCCATCAACACGGACTGCTTCGATCGTGAACTTTGCACGATCTTTCAACCGCTGGCTCGCGCCTCGCTTGCTCTTTTTCCTAGAAGAAGATGGTTGCTGGCTGGTCGATCCAGAGGGCTAAAAGAAGAAAGAAGCGTTAATTAATACATGTAGAAGAAGATTGTTTGTGGAAGTCAGCAGAGGCTTAATCAATGCATATACCTCGCCGGACTTTGTAACCATTAAATTGCGTTCACCGGAGTCTTCATCTTCTCCATGACTAATACTTGAGCTGTCGTCATCATGTCCCTCCAAGTTCAAATATTGTGAGGTGTCCTCATCAATAATGTTCTCCAGTATTTCTTCTTCTTCAAGGTTTCTACTAAGTGGATCCATAGTTTCTAAAACAATAATATTATCTAGAGTAAGAGTGTAAACATTCAAGTGGACTTGGATTCATAGACAAATATACATATTATTCATACAAAAATACACAAATGAAATTAAAACCCTAAGGATGCTTGATCATTTTAAACGAGTTCCGAGGGGTCCAAACCCTAATTCGGAGAAATCCCGGATGCATATGAGAGGGGCTAGCTACAGTGGCTGACCGGAGGCTGGCGGCGTTGGAGAGCGACCTAGGGAGCGCGAGGTAGCGTGATGCGGCCTACCTAAAACGGGCGTTGTTCGAAAGAGGAGGCCGAGGCAAACATTATAGCGACGGAAAACAACTTGGCAGAACAGATACAATGTGGAGGGGGTGTCCCCAAGATAGGCCCCAGACCGAGGGGGGATGCCACATCGGAGCTCGCACCCCACCTAGGCCGCATCGCGAGCTCGCACCCCATGGCCACCACCGGAGCTTGCACCCCACCTAGGCCGCCCCCGCAGCCGAGAGGGGAGGCCGTCCCCGTACCGCACCTAGGCCCTAGGCCTCCCCGACGAATCCGCCTCCCTGACCCATCCCCTCCACTTCCCTGTCATTGGCCCCAATCCGTGGACGCGCTCGCGTAGCCGCTCCTGCCCGCCACACCCGATGACGCGAGCTACCACGTCAAAGTTGTCTTCGTGTCCGATTTGATCCTAGCTACTACTAATAAGTACAATGGTTTGAAATCATACTTTCTACAAAGCTTGTTCGATTTCATCTTGGTACATCTGTTCGGAGGGGTTCGAGGGATCAGTCTTCGGATGGATTTCCGGGTTCTACGGTCGATGGGGATCTTGGCATGGTTCAGTTCCTCGATCCTCTTCCATGTTGTTATCATGAGCGAAGTTAGTCGATGTGGGCTCAGAAATCACCACACCAAAAACACAACATGCACAGAAGTTAGCATCAGAAGGTCTTATCTTCGCATAATAAGCGTCTTCGAAATTTGGAGTCTCGCCAGATTTGACAAATTTGTTCAATTTTGTCTTCCAGTTGCGGAAAGCGTCAGCCATCTTCTTTAGAGTCCACTCTTTGACCTTTTCCTTTATAACCGGATTGTTTTCATCCTCCTCTGGCGGAAGGGTGAAATTTACCAACAACGAATTCCAAAGTGTTTCTTTGGATATGTCATCGACAAAGGTACCGTCGCCCTTCTTTGGCTTATTCCAATTTTCAATTATGATTGGGATTTGGTCCCTAACAAGAACTCCAGTCTGACGTACAAATTTGTCTGCGGCCTTCTTGGGCTCCATCGGCATGGCATCAACACGGACTGCTTCGATCGTGAACTTTGCACGATCTTTCAACCGCTGGCTCGCGCCTCGCTTGCTCTTTTTCGTAGAAGAAGATGGTTGCTGGCTGGTCGATCCAGAGGGCTAAAAGAAGAAAGAAGCGTTAATTAATACATGTAGAAGAAGATTGTTGGTGGAAGTCAGCAGAGGCTTAATCAATGCATATACCTCGCCGGACTTTGTAACCATTAAATTACGTTCACCGGAGTCTTCATCTTCTCCATGAATAGTACTTGAGCTGTCGTCATCATGTCCCTCCAAGTTCAGATATTGTGAGGTGTCCTCATCAATAATGTTCTCCATTATTTCTTCTTCTTCAAGGTTTCTACTAAGTGGATCCATAGTTTCTAAAACAATAATATTATCTAGAGTAAGAGTGTAAACATTCAAGTGGACTTGGATTCATACACAAATATACATATTATTCATACAAAAATACACAAATAAATACACAAATGAAATTAAAACCCTAAGGATGCTTGATCATTTTAAACGAGTTCCGAGGAGTCGAAACCCTAATCAGGATGAGTCAGAGGTCCAATTTGTATACAAGTTTTAATCTATGCATGTAGTACAATTTATCGAGCAAACAAGTTTACAGTAAGAAAAACCGCGGAAGTCTGCTGCAAGAAAAACCGCGGAGAACCTAAACTTGCCGCCGAAGTCAATGAACCAAGATCAGGATGAGTCAGAGCTCCACAACGACGCCCCCAAGAGGGTAACGACCAAAGAGACCTATGGTAAAGGGTTTTCACCCGGAGCCCTGTGACGAAGAAGGTAGTAGCATCGACGGCCCCAGAGACCTATGGTAAAGGGTTTTCCCCATCTTCGGCCCCGCCCGTTGTCCCCAAGATAGGCCCCAGACCGAGGAGAGAAGCCACGACGCTCACCAAAGAGCTGCCCGCGCAGTCCACCTTCTTCTAAGGCCGCCACCGACATTGCGAACTCTAGCCACCACTCCGACGACCAACGACACACGCATCGCCGAAGAGAGGGACGCCGTGCCGTCGTTGCCAGCGGACACACCTGCAACCCGAGAAGGACCATGCATACCCTGACATCGATGGCATACTATACCGCCATGGCCACCACCGGAGCTCGCACCACCTAGGCCGCCCCTGCAGCCGAGAGGGGAGGTCGTCCCCGTACACTAAACTACACTAAATAACCCTAAACTAATACTAACTAATTAACTACTAATAATTAACACTAAACTAACCCAAAAAAAGATACTAAACTAATACTAACTAATTAACTACTAATAATTAACTACTAAAAAAGATACTAACTAATACACTAAACTGCTAATAATTAACTAATACTAACTAATTAACACTAAACTAACCCAAAAACTAACAAAATAAAATACTAAACTAGCTAGTACTAATTACCTCTACGGGCCGGGGCGGCCGGCCGGTAGCTGGCAGCGCGGGTGGCGGGGCGCCGGTATGGTGGAGGCGCAGCTGGGGAAGCGCGGGGAGCGGGCGGTGCGCAGAACCGGTGCGGGGGACGGCGGCATGCGGCAAACGGGCGGGGCGCGGCTGGCGCGGGCGGAGGCGGCGATGAGCGACGTCGGGGCGGCGCGAGGACGACGGACGTCGGGGCGGCGCGACGACGACGGACGGCGATGAGCAACGTCGGGGCGGCGCGAGGACGACGGACGCGGCGGCGGACAGCGCGCAGGGCGGCGATGGAAGGACGGAGGCGACGGTGCGCGCGCGAGCTCCTCTGCTTCCTGTTTCGATCGTGGGGGAAGAGAGAGGAAGGGGAAGGCACGGGCATTTAATAACCCCCCCCCCTTTAACACCGGTTCGTGGCTGGAACCGGTGTTAAAGGGGGGATTCCGTTTCCCGCGCGCATTTATTACCACCCCCCTTTAACACCGGTTCCATCCACGAACCGGTGTTAAAGGGGGGGTGCGCGCGGGAAACGAAATAAATGCCCCCCAGGAACCGGTGTTAAAGGGGGGGCATTTATTTCATGCATTAAAGGGGCATTTTTATTTCAAAAAATATGATATGAATTTAGAAAATTCATATCTTTTTCATTTCAACTCAGAAAAATATGAATAATATATCATAATTTTTAGAAAAATAATATCTATCCATTCATGTAAATCATTTTATATTTACTTTACATGAAAATTTTCAAAATAATTAAAACACTTACATATAAATTTTGATTATTCAATTCAAACAAAAATAAATTGTTAAATCCTAAAACTTTGAACATAAGAAATATTAAGCATCTAAAAAATGATTTTTATTAGATCAAATCATATTTTAATGCCGCATCTTTTGTATTAACATTTTTGAATTGATTGGATATTTAAATGTCGCATCTTTTGTATACACTTGAATCTCACCAAGCCTCGCTCAACTTGCATTGTTTTTTGATAAAATAGCATATTGTGAACCTAAAAATGATTTTTGTAAAAAAACATGAGCATCGTATCATGTACTTGTAGTTCATATCTGACCCACTTCCTGCCGATTCGGTAGGAATTTGTCTTTTTCACCAGAGGTGGACGGAAAGGTTTCAGATCCCCTTGTTGGTACATTGTGCATATAAGGTGGTCTAGTATTTTTGTAAAATATGTTGGTGGTTTTTTGAATTAGCCATTTGGTGGTTGCTTCACAAAACCGTCCGTTTTTTATGCTCGAAAAATGAAAAATGCCTTTTTGGTGCGATAAAAAGGAAAACTTCCTCTTGCATCATTGTTTGCCATGCCATGATGCACATGTATGCACAATATGGCCATATTATCACAAACTATGCCTTGATTCTAGCCATAACATTGGTCATTTGACCCGAAAGCCAAGAAACCTCGAATGAGATAGGTCATTTTGTGAAGGTTTTTTCGAGACATAATCAATATACCAGATAAAGCCGAACTAATAGCCAACTAATAGTAAGTTACATAAAGCCGAACTGGAACTGAAAATTAAGATACATAAAAGAACTGAAAATTAAGATACATGGCCAGATTAAGTAACAATCGGCCGAACTTGTTTCAGAATGTTGGAGTGATTCAGTCATGCTCCTGCCTACACCTGTAATACTCGCCACTGTAGTCGTCGTACTCGCCTCCGCCGTCATCGCTGCCGTCGTCGGGGTCGCCGTAATTGAACCTCTGGAGAGTACGCGTGGGCTGGACTTGAGGGTAGCGCAGACGGGGGTTAGAGTCGGCGGCAGTGTCATAGGTCATGACGCTCGGGAGAGTCCGACCGCGCCACCATAGCCGACGGCCGGCCTAGTTGAAGCTAGGAGGAGGTGGGCCGTCCTCCTCGTGCCTGGCGAGCGCCCTCTCACGCCGATCCACGAAGAAGGCTTCCCAAGTAGGGAAATAGTCGGGATGCCATCTGGGATTCCTCCGCTGCTCCGGCGTGAGCTCAAATTAGTAGTGGTTCGTGATGTCCATCCGGCGCGCCACACCTAGAGGGAAAGGAGGAACCGGCACGCCTCCGACGCTCAGCATCCAGCCGACGGGGACACAGTAGCCCGGCGGGCAGGGGTAGTTCGAGGTGCAAAGCGCCTCCGCCTCCCTGGGGGTTAGTGCTACGGTGGAAGCCATTGGAAAGAGAGTGATGAGGTTGCAGATATGAGTCTAGAGATGTGCAATAACAATGGAGGCCAAACCTACATATATATATAGTGAACTAGCAGGAAGAACTGGAGGGAAGAACTGGCGGGAAGAAAAATGGCGGGAAGAAGAACTGGCGGGAAGAAAAATGGCGGGAAGAAAAATGGCGGGAAAAAATGGCGGGATGAACCTTTAGTCCCGGTTGGAGACACCAACCGGGACTAAAGATGAACCTTTAGTCCCGGCACTAATAATAGGGGTGAGTGTCGACATTATGTCGTGCGGCGTGTACCTTGTCCCGGATGGTGTCACCAACCGGGACTAAAGATGAACCTTTAGTACCGGTTGGAGACACCAACCGGGACAAAACACGAGTCAGCACTAATAATAGGGGTGAGTGTCGACATTATTGTAGGGTTTCGTAGCATGGAAAACAAAAAATTTCTATCGCATACAAACAAAGAAGCAAAGATCTATCTACTAGATTGTAGCAACTAGTCGATGGAATAACTTACCCTCGAAGATTCCAAAGTGTTTAACGAGAGCGGATTATCGTGGGTGATGTAGTCGTACTCTTCCCGATCTCAAGATCGCGTAGACGATCCTTCCGGCGCTGCGTTCCGGCAGCGCTCCCGCAGTCGGTCACACGTTCGGTACTCGACGGAGACCTTCCTCTCCCTTGTTCCAGCAGGCAGCGAAGGTTGTAGCACTCTCCTCGCGATTCCGGCAGCACAACGGCGTGGTACCGGAAGTAGAGGGGAGATCTCGCAGGGCTTCGCCTTAAGCCGGAGCGAGTATGGTGGAGTATGAGAGAGAACTATTAGTGGTCTAGGGTTTAGACACACCAATTAGAAGGCTCTAATCCGAAGGCTAGGTCAATTAGAAGCTCTAAACCAAAACGTCTCTAAACCGGAGTCTAGGGCTAGGATTTAGATTAGAGGATAGGAACTTGTGTGTCTAGAGGAGGAGGCCATGCCCCTCCTTTTATGGGTGGAGGGTGCCGGCGCGCCAGGGGAGGGAGGGGAGTCCCTCCCCAACTCGGCCTGGTGGAGGCGCCGCCGATTGGAGGATGGATTCCCTCCCCAACTCGGTTTTGCCCTCCTCTTGCTTGTTTCCCACAGTTTCCTGTTTTAGCCGTTTGACTTTCAAACTGGCCATTTGACTTTTCAGTTTTAGGATTCAATTTAATCCTTTATTTGGAACAGCAAGAACACTTAGTACATGATTCAATCATTCCAATATGTAATGACACATTCATGTACCCCTTCCCCCCCCCCCCCGGAGTGCCGGACATTCCGGAACCTTCTAGAACATTCCCGATGAAAACACCGGAATCATTTCCGAACTCCGAAACGGGACTTTCCTTATATGAATCTTATTCTCCGGACCATTCCGGATCACCTCGTGATATCCCGGATCCCATCCGAGACTCCGAACAACATTCGGTCTCTTTCTCATAATACCATAACTACTCAAACAACGTCGAATCCTTAAGTGTGTCTCCCTACGGTTCGTGAATTATGCGGACATGATCGAGACACTTCTCCGAACAATAACCAATAGAGGAATCTGGAAATTCATATGGCACCCACATATTTCTACGATTACTTTGCGATCGAATGAACCACTTACATACGATACCAATTTCCCTTTGTCTCACGATAGTTTACTTATCCGAGGTTATGATCGTCGGTATCTCTGCATACCTAGTTCAACCTCGTTACCGATAAGTACTCTTTTCTCGTTCCCGTGATATGTGATCCCTTGTGAGCCAGTCACATGCTTGCAAGCTAATTGGATGACATTCCACCGAGAGGGCCCAGAGTATATCTATCCGTCATATGGATGGACAAATCCCACTCTTGATCCATGTGTCTCAACCAATACTTTCCGAACACTCAATGCCACCTTTATAGCCACCCAGTTACGGTGTGGTGTTTGATGTCATCAAAGCATCCATCCGGTAAAGGTGATATGCATGATCTCATGGTCGAAGGAATTAGGTTACTATGTATCAGAAAGCATATAGCAATTGAACTATTGAAATGACTTGATCTTTATGCTACGCTTATCTATAGGAGTATGTCCACCATATCATTCTCCTAACGATATGATCTTGTTGTTGATAACATCTCAATGTTCATGATAGGGAAACCACAATCATCTATCAACCAACAAGCTAGTGAAGTATAGAGGCTATACTAGGGACTTCAAATTAAGTTTACAAATCACACAAGTATCAATGTTTCCTTGTTAATACTATTATAGCATGAATATAAACATTTATCATAAACACAAAGATATAATAATAACTACATTTATTATTGCCTCTAGGGCATATCTCCAACAGTCTCCCACTTGCACTAGAGTCATCTAATCTAGATTACATGGTAATATACCGAACACCCATGGCAGTTTGGTGTTGGTCATGTTTTGCCCTCGGGAGAGGTTTTGTCAACGGATCCGCCACATTCAGATCTGTGTGTACTTTTCAAATATTTATATCCCCATCCTGGATATGTTCTCGAATAGCGTGAAAACGTAGCTTGATGTGCTTCAGCTTCTTGTGTGACCTTTGTTCTTGCGCATTGGCTATGGCGCCCATGTTATCACAGTAGATAGACATTGGGTCCAGCGCACTAGGAACCACACCCAGCTCTGTAATGAACTCTTTCATCCATATCGCTTCTTGTGAAGCCTCCGAAGCAGCCATGTATTCCGATTCAGTTGAAGATCTCGCCACAACGCTTTGCTTTGCACTCCTCCAGCTAACTGCTGAACCATTCAAAATAAATACGTATCCGGATTGTGATTTAGAATCATCCGGATCGGTGTTCCAACTAGCATCGGTGTAACCGTTAACAACGAGATGTTCATCACCTCCATAAGAAAGAACCATATCCTTAGTTCTTCTCAAGTACTTAAGGATGTTTTTGACCGCTGTCCAATGATCCACTCCTGGATCACTTTGATATCTGCTAGTTAAACTAACAGCATATGCAATGTCGGGTCTAGTACATAACATGGCATACATTAGAGATCCTATGGCTGAGGCATAGGGAGTCTTACTCATCCTTTCTCTATCTTCTGCCGATGTCGGACTTTGAGTTTTACTCAAGGTCGTATTGGGCAACATGGGCAAGAACCCTTTCTTGCTTTCTTCCATTCCAAACCTCTTTAGAACTTTGTCCAAATATGTACTCTGTGACAATGATATTTGGCGTTTCGATCTATCTCTATAAATCTTTATGCCTAATATGTAAGCTGCTTCGCCAAGATCCTTCATTGAAAAACTATTATTCAAATATTCTTTGACACTATTAAGAAGGTCTACATCATTCCCAATCAACAATATGTCATCCACATATAGTATTAAGAATGCTACAGAGCTCCCACTCACTTTCTTGTAAATACAAGCTTCTCCATAAGTTTGTATAAAACCAAAACTTTTGATTACCTTATCAAAACATTGATTCCAACTTCGGGATGCTTGCTTCAATCCATAGATGGACCGTTGAAGTTTGCATACCTTGTTAGCATCTTTAGGATCGACAAAACCTTTGGGCTGCATCATATACAACTCTTCATCAATATCTCCATTGAGGAATGCTGTTTTGACATCCATCTGCCATATCTCATAATCAAAATATGCAGCGATTGCTAACATAATCCTTACAGACTTTAGCTTCGCTACTGGTGAGAAAGTCTCATCGTAGTCAACTCCTTGAAGTTGTCGAAGCCCTTTTGCGACAAGTCGAGCTTTATAGACAGTAACATTACCATCAACATCTGTTTTCTTCCTGAAAATCCATTTGTTCTCGACAGCCTTCCGGCCATCCGGTAAGTCCACCAAAGTCCATACTTGGTTTTCGTACATGGATCCAATCTCGGATTTCATGGCTTCTTGCCATTTATTGGAATCTAGGCTCATCATCGCTTCCTCATATGTCTCGGGGTCATTGGGGTTGTCCACCAACATGACATTCATAACGGAATCATACCAATCTGGAGTGGTACGAGTTCTCGTTGACCTCCGAGGCTCTGTAGTAACTTCAACCGAAGTTTCATGATCACCATCACTAGCTTCCTCTCTTATTGGTGCAGGCACCACAGGAACTTCTTCCGGTGCTGCGCTACTCGCAATTTCGGGAGAAGGTTCGACAACCTCGTCGAGTTCTACTTTCCTTCCAGTCACTTCTTTCGAGAGAAATTCCTTCTCTAGAAAGGATCCATTCTTGGCAACGAAGATTTTGCCTTCCGATCTATGATAGAAGGTATACCCAATAGTTTCCTTCGGGTATCCTATGAAGATGCATTTTTCCGCTTTGGGTTCAAGCTTATCCGGCTGTAACTTCTTTACATAGGCTTCGCATCCCCAAACTTTAAGGAACGACAATTTAGGTTTCTTCCCAAACCATAATTCATACGGTGTCGTTTCAACGGATTTATATGGTGCCCTATTTAAAGTGAATGCGGATGTTTCTAATGCATAACCCCAAAATGATAGCGGTAAATCTGTAAGTGACATCATAGAACGAACCATATCTAAGAGAGTTCGATTACGACGTTCGGACACACCATTACGCTGTGGTGTTCCCGGCGGTGTCAATTGTGAAAGTATTCCGCATTTCTTCAAATGCTCGCCAAACTCGTAACTTAGATATTCACCTCCACGATCAGAACGTAGAAATTTAATCTTCTTGTTACGTTGATTCTCTACCTCACTTTGAAACTCCTTAAACTTCTCGAAAGTTTCGGACTTATGTTTCATGAAATAGATATACCCATATCTACTCAAGTCATCCGTGAAGGTAAGAACATAACGATAACCACCGCGCGATGCTACACTCATTGGACCACACACATCGGTATGTATGATTTCCAATAAGTCCGCAGCTCGCTCCATCATACCAGAAAATGGAGTCTTAGTCATTTTACCCATCAGACATGCTTCGCATCTTTCAAGTGATTCAAAATCAAGTGATTCAAGAAGTCCATCGGAATGGAGTTTCTTCATACGTTTCACTCCAATGTGACCAAGAAGACAGTGCCACATATAGGTCGAATTATCGCTTGATTTCAAACGTTTAGCCTCAATGTTGTTGATATGTGTATTTCCACTATCGAGATTCAATAAGAATAGACCATCTATCAAAGGTGCATGTGCATAAAACATATTACTCATATAAATCGAACAACCATTATTCTCGGACTTAAACAAGTAACCGTCTCGCAATAAACAAGATCCCGATATAATGTTCATGCTCAACGCAGGCACCAAATAACAATTATTTAAGTATAAAACTAATCCCGATGGTATATGAAGGGGTAGCGTGCCGACCGCGATCACATAAACCTTTGATCCATTTCCCACGCGCATCGTCACCTCGTTCTTCACTAGCTTCCGTTTATTCTGCAGCACCTGTTTCGAGTTACAAATATGAGCAACCGAACCAGTATCAAATACCCAGGCACTACTACGAGTACTAGTGAGATACACATCAATAACATGTATATCAGATATACCTTTCTTCTTGATGTTGTCGTTCTTCAAATCCGCCAAGTACTTAATTTGGGAAATTCCGCTTCCAGTGACCTTCTCCCTTGCAGTAAAAGCACTCAGTATCAGGCTTAGGTCCAGCCTTGGTCTTCTTTGCTGGCGTGGTAACTTTCTTACCACCCTTCTTGAAGTGTCCCTTTTGCTTAGACTTGCCTTTCTTGAATTTGGTGGTCTTATTGACCAACAACACTTGGTGCTCTTTCTTGATCTCCACTTCTGCAGATTTCAACATGGCAAAGAGTTCTGGCAACGTCTTATTCATGTTCTTCATGTTGTAGTTCATCACAAAGTTCTTGTAACTTGGTGGTAGTGATTGGAGGACACGGTAAATCCCCAAAGCATTAGGAATCACTATACCCAAGCTTTGAAGTTTGTTTGTGTGCCCAGACATCTTAAGCACATGCTCACTGACGGAACTGCCCTCTTCCATCTTGCAGTTAAAGAACTTTTCAGAAGCCTCATAGCTTTCAATTGCCGCATGAGTCTCAAAAATCAATTTGAGATCCTCGACAATATCATATGGGTCTGAATCCTCAAACCTTTTCTGAAGCTCTGATTCCAAACCATACAAGATAGCACACTGAACTATGGAGTACTGATTCTTCCGAGCAAGGTAAACATTCTTTACTTCATCGGGAGCATCATCTGCAGGTGGGTCACCCAGCGGTGCATCCAGCACATAGGTCAAATTACCAGCTGTGAGGACAATCCTCAAATTGCGGAACCAATCCGCGAAGTTGCTTCCACTGTTTTTCAACTTTTCTTTCTCTAGGAACGCATTAAAATTGATGGTAGGGGCTGCCATTGATCTACAACATATTTGCAATAGTTTAGACTAAGTTTATGACAAATTGAGTTCAAATTAGTTAATAAAGTTAATCTAGGTGAACTCCCACTCAAAACAATATCCCTCACATTGTTTTAGTGATCACACGAACCAAATCCACTACATCAACACCGATCATCACGAGAGTTGATATAGTTTCAATGGCGAACAATCGTCATGTTCATCATATCTACTATATGATTCATGCTTTACCTTTCGGTGATCCGTGTTCCGAGACCATGTCTGTACATGCTAGGCTCGTCAAGATCAAACCTTAGTTTCCGCATGAGCAAATCTGGCTTGCTCACGTTGTATACACTTGCGGAATCTAACACACCCGATCATCACGTGGTGCTTCGAAACAACAAGCTTTAGCAACGGTGCTAACTAAGGGTGAACACTTTATGACTTGAAATTCATGTGTATGAGGGATCATCTTATAATGCTACCGTCGTCTACTAAGCAATACAAGATGCATAAAGGATTAACATCACATGCAATTCAATATATATGTGATATGATATGGCCTTTCTTCTTCGTGCTTCCGATCTCTATCTTCAACCACGAACATGATCTCCATCATCACCGGCATTGCATCAAGGTCAATGACGCCTCTCCATGGTTGTCGTCCACCGGTCTTCAACTATTACAACTACTTTGAATAGACACGCGGGTCTTAACATAAATTAAATACAACCATATGGCTCCTGCCGGTTGCCAACTTACAATAAGGAACATTGCATACATCAAATATAATCACAATCATGGCCATATCACATCACTGCACACCCCTGCAAAACAAAGTTAGACGCCTCTACTTTCTTTGCATATTTTACGTGGTTTGGGGCTTTCAATAAGTGTCGTTCTAACTTACGAACATGAACCACAACATTGATACTATTATTGTTAATCACCCGTTGTAAATTGGATCTTAACTATGCTAGGAGAAACAGGCACCCGCAAAGCTACTTATGCAATACAAGTTGCATGTCAAGCGTGGAGCAAGTCTCATGAACGATGTCATGTAAGGTTAGCCCGGGCCGCTTCATCCCAACATACCGCAAGATGCAAAGTACACAAGAAGCAATCGACAATAAAAGCATCAACGCCCACAATGACCATTGTGTTCTACTCGTGCAACAGATCTACATATAGACCTGGCTCTGATACCATTGTAGGGTTTCGTAGCATGGAAAACAAAAAATTTCTATCGCATACAAACAAACAAGCCAAGATCTATCTACTAGATTGTAGCAACTAGTCGATGGAATAACTTACCCTCGAAGATTCCAAAGTGTTTAACGAGAGCGGATTCTCGTGGGTGATGTAGTCGTACTCTTCCCGATCTCAAGATCGCGTAGACGATCCTTCCGGCGCTGCGTTCCGGCAGCGCTCCCGCAGTCGATCACACGTTCGGTACTCGACGAAGACCTTCCTCTCCCTTGTTCCAGCAGGCAGCGGAGGTTGTAGCACTCTCCTCGCGATTCCGGCAGCACAACGGCGTGGTACCGGAAGTAGAGGGGAGATCCCGCAGGGCTTCGCCTTAAGCCGGAGCGAGTATGGTGGAGTATGAGAGAGAACTATTAGTGGTCTAGGGTTTAGACACACCAATTAGAAGGCTCTAATCCGAAGGCTAGGGCAATTAGAAGCTCTAAACCAAAACGGCTCTAAACCGGAGTCTAGGGCTAGGATTTAGATTAGAGGATAGGAACTTGTGTGTCTAGAGGAGGAGGCCCTGCCCCTCCTTTTATGGGTGGAGGGGGCCGGCGCGCCAGGGGAGGGAGGGGAGTCCCTCCCCAACTCGGCCTGGTGGAGGCGCCGCCGATTGGAGGAGGGATTCCCTCCCTAACTCGGTTTTGCCCTCCTCTTGCTTGTTTCCCACAGTTTCCTGTTTTAGCCGTTTGACTTTCAAACTGGCCATTTGACTTTTCAGTTTTAGGATTCAATTTAATCCTTTATTTGGAACAGCAAGGACACTTAGTACATGATGCAATCATTCCAATATGTAATGACACATTCATGTACCCCTTCCCCCTCCCCCCCCCCGGAGTGCCGGACATTCCGGAACCTTCTAGAACATTCCCGATGAAAACACCGGAATCATTTCTGAACTCCGAAACGGGACTTTCCTTATATGAATCTTATTCTCCGGACCATTCCGGATCACCTCGTGATATCCCGGATCCCATCCGAGACTCCGAACAACATTCGGTCTCTTTCTCATAATACCATAACTACTCAAACAACGTCGAATCCTTAAGTGTGTCTCCCTACGGTTCGTGAATTATGCGGACATGATCGAGACACTTCTCCGAACAATAACCAATAGAGGAATATGGAAATTCATATGGCTCCCACATATTTCTACGATTACTTTGCGATCGAATGAACCACTTACATACGATACCAATTTCCCTTTGTCTCACGATAGTTTACTTATCCGAGGTTATGATCGTCGGTATCTCTGCATACCTAGTTCAACCTCGTTACCGATAAGTACTCTTTTCTCGTTCCCGTGATATGTGATCCCTTGTGAGCCAGTCACATGCTTGCAAGCTAATTGGATGACATTCCACCGAGAGGGCCCAGAGTATATCTATCCGTCATATGGATGGACAAATCCCACTCTTGATCCATGTGTCTCAACCAATACTTTCCGAACACTCAATGCCACCTTTATAGCCACCCAGTTACGGTGTGGTGTTTGATGTCATCAAAGCATCCATCCGGTAAAGGTGATATGCATGATCTCATGGTCGAAGGAATTAGGTTACTATGTATCAGAAAGCATATAGCAATTGAACTATTGAAATGACTTGATCTTTATGCTACGCTTATCTATAGGAGTATGTCCACCATATCATTCTCCTAACGATATGATCTTGTTGTTGATAACATCTCAATGTTCATGATAGGGAAACCACAATCATCTATCAACCAACAAGCTAGTGAAGTATAGAGGCTATACTAGGGACTTCAAATTAAGTTTACAAATCACACAAGTATCAATGTTTCCTTGTTAATACTATTATAGCATGAATGTAAACATTTATCATAAACACAAAGATATAATAATAACTACATTTATTATTGCCTCTAGGGCATATCTCCAACAATTATTTCGTAAGTGTCGACACTATGTCGAGCTGCTTGTACTATAAATAGGCATCCTTGTGAGTCCAGTCCTCCAGCCAGTTTGAGGCAGGGACACCACTACGGCCAGTTTTAGGGAGATGCCGACGGAGCCCAGTCCTCCAGCATCTCCGAAAAACTGGTCATAGAGGCACTCCCTAATATGTGAAATTAGTTAGCTCCCAGGTGTATTTATCTAGTTAGAGAAGTTACAAAGCTGCAAGATGGTTTTAGAGAGCAGGGACACAACTACGGCCAGTTTCAGGGAGATGCCGACGGAGCCTAGTCCTCCGGCATCTCCAAGAAACTGGTCATAGAGGCACTCCCTAATATGTGACCGCGCGCGTTTGGAGATCAGATCTTAATGGTAAGTACGAATCGGGACAACTTCTTCTCATAGTCCCGGTCCATCCACAAAACATGACTAACACTCAAGACATGTATTAATATTAAAAACATGAACTAGAGTTACATAATATGAGCATGAACTTCTTGGCATATGTCCTTCCTTATGATCGCTTCAGATATAACCATGGAGCATCTTCTTTACTTAACGGAATGCTTGGGTCAGTTTTCACTGTGAAGGGCGGAATTTCATCAAACTTATTATAATCTTCTCACATGTCTGTCTTGTCCTCGATTCCCACGACGTTTCTTTTCCCTGAAAGAACTATGTGACGCTTTGGCTCATCATATGATGTATTCGTTTGCATATTTTTTCTTTTTTTTTTGTCTGGAGGACATGTCCTTCACATAGAAAACCTGAGCCACATCATTGGCTAGGACGAATGGTTCGTCTAAGTTCTTGTCTACCTTCATATGATTGTTGAGATCCACCGTTGTCATTCCGTACTTCTTGTCTACCTCAACCCCTCCTCCTGTTAGCTTGACCCATTTGCATCGAAACAAGGGGACCTTAAAATTCGGTCCATAGTCAAGTTCCCATATCTCCTCTATGAACCCATAATACGTGGTCTTTTGCCCATTGTCTTCTGCTGCATCGAAGCGGACACCACTGTTTTGGTTGGTGCTCTTTTTATCTTGGCCTATCGTGTAAAATGTATTCCCATTTATCTCGTACCCTTGGAAAGTACATACAGTCGAAGATGGTGTCCTGGCCAACAAGTACAGTTGATCCCCAACAGTGGTGTTATTCGTGAGGAGTCTTTGCAGCCAGGCGCCAAAACTCGCCATGTGTTCACTTATAATCCATTCATCAGACTGCCCCGGGTGTTTGAGGCGTATTAAATTCTTGTGTTCATTGATATACGGGGCAACCAAGATAGATCTTTGTAAAACCGTGTAGTGTGCTTGATTGAGAGAATGCCCGTCCCTACATATCATTGCTTTACATCCTAGGGTGCCTTTTCCACGCAGTCTTCCCTCATGTCGTGATTCTGGAACACCAATCGCCTTAAGGTCAGGAATAAAATCAACACAGAACTCAATGACCTCCTCTGTTACATAGCCCTTGGAGATGCTTCCTTCTGGCCTAGCACGGTTATGAACATATTTCTTTAAGACTCCCATGTACCTCTCAAAGGGGAACATATTGTGTAGAAATACATGATCGAGAATGGCAATCTCTTCTACTAGGTGAACCAGGAGATGCTTCATAATATTGAAGAAGGATGGTGGGAACACCAACTCAAAGCTGACAAGACATTGGGCCACATCTGTTTGTAACCCTGGTAGGCTTTCTGGATCGATTACCTTCTGAGATATTGCATTGAGGAATGCACATAGCTTCACAATGGGTACTCGAACATTTTCAGGTAGAAGCCCCCTCAATGCAATCGGAAGCAATTGTGTCATAATCACGTGGCAGTCATGAGACTTCAGGTTTTGGAATTTTTTCTCTGCCATATTTATTATTCCCTTTATATTCGACGAGAAGCCAGACGGGACCTTGATACTGCTCAGACATTCAAAAAAGATTTCCTTCTCTGCTTTGGTAAGAGCGTAGCTGGCAGGAGTTAAGTGGCATCGTTTACCCTTTTCGTTCTCAGGATGCATAGGCTCTTCAGAGGCCTTCAGACGTTGCTGGTCCTGCCGTGCTTCCGGTGTATCTTTTGTCTTCCCATACACTCCTAGAAATCCTAGCAGGTTCACGCAAACATTCTTCGTCATGTGCATCACATCGATTGAAGAGCGGACCTCTAAGACTTTCCAATAGGGTAGGTCCCAAAATATAGATTGCTTCTTACACATGGGCGCGTGTCCGTCATCGTCATTCGGAACAGATAGACTGCCAGGACCTTTTCCAAAGATTACTTCTAGGTCCTTGACCATACCAAATACCTCCTCACCGGTACGGAGGACAGGCTTCCTCCGGGGTTCTGCCAGACGTTTGAAATGCTTGCCTTTCTTTCTTACTAGATGCAGGTTCGGAAGAAATCGGCGATACCCTAGGTACACAACCTTCTTACATTTATCCAAATATACACTTTCAGTATCATCTAAATAGTGTGTGCATGCATTGTATCCCTTGTTTGTCTGCCCTGAAATGTTACTAAGAGCAGGCCAATCATTGATGGTTACGAAAAGCAATGCCCGTAGGTCAAATGGCTCTCCTTTGTGCTCATCCCACATACGTACACCTGGTTTGGCCCACAGCTGTAAAAGTTCTTCAACTAATGGCCTTAGGTACACATCAATGTCGTTGCCGGGTTGCCTCGGGCTTTGGATGAGCACTGGCATCATAATGAACTTCCTCTTCATACACAACCAAGTAGGAAGGTTATAGATACATAGGATCACAGGCCAGGTGCTGTGACTGCATCTCTGCTCACCAAAATGATTCATGCCGTCTGTACTTAGACCAAACCTTAAGTTCTTTGCGTCACGTGCAAAGTCCGGGTACTCTCGCTCGACTTTTCTCCACTGTGACCCATCAGCGGGGTGTCTCAACATCGCGTCTTTCTTACGGTCTTCCATGTGCCATCGCAACAACTTGGCATGCTCTTTATTTCTGGAGAGATGTTTTAACCGTGGTATTATAGGAGCATACCACATAACCTTGGCGGGAACATTCTTCCTAGGGGCCTCGCCCTCAACATCGCCGGGATCGTCTCGTCTGATCTTATACCGCAGTGCAGTGCATACCGGGCATGCATCCAAATTCTCGTACTTCTCACTACGGTAGAGGATGCAGTCATTAATGCAGGCATGTATCTTCTGCACGTCTAATCCTAGAGGGCAGACAACCTTCTTTGCTTGGTATGTACTGTCGGGCAACTCATTATTTCTTGGAAGAAGATTCTTCATTTTTACCAACAACTTTGAAAATGCGCTGTCAGTCACACCATTCTCTGCCTTCCATTGCAGCAAATCCAGTGTGGCACCTAGCTTTTTGTGGCCATCTTCGCAAGTTGGATACAACAATGTTTTGTGATCCTTTAACATCTGATCCAGCTTCTCCTTCTCCTTTTCAGTTTCACATTCTTCCTTTGCATCAGTAATGGCCCGACCAAGATCGTCATCAGCGGGCCCATCTGCTCCCTCTTGATCTTCATTATCTACCTCCGTTGCATTATCATCATATTCAGGATACATATTATGATAGTTGTCATCATCCTCTTCTTCTTCGTTGTCTTCCATCACAACCCCTTTTTCTCCGTGCTTGGTCCAACAATTATAGCTGGGCATGAAACCGGATCGAAGCAGGTGGGTGTGAATGGTTCTGGTATTTGAGTAGTCTTTCTTGTCCTGACAGTGAACACACGGGCAGCACATAAAACCATTGTGACCACGGTTTGCATTAGCCACAACGATGAAATTTTGGAGGCCCGTAATGTACTCGGAAGTGCGGCGGTCACCGTACATCCATTGCCGATTCATCTGCATTAATATGTAGTATATATCAAAAAAATAATAGGGAGATGACCATTTATATATATAGTACATCAATGACACATGAAACTATAGTTGCTGACCTCGACCGAGACGAAAAGAGCAACAAGAAAACTTATTTTGAGCTCTCGGGCATTTCACCGAACACCTCTTGTGCATATGAAAAAAACACAAACTAGCACTCTTCACACCCTCTTGCTAGGCTCCAAAATGTGAAAGAATGGAAGAGTGGGGTGTGTGTGGGCTGGGGTGGTGTCTTATATAGCCCCCCCCCCCCCCCCCTCTTTAACACCGGTTCATGCCACGAACCGGTGTTAAAGGGGGGGTGCGCGGGCCACTGCTGCAGGGACCTTTAACACCGGTTCGTGGCATGAACCGGTGTTAAAGGGGGGGCTCCTTTTTAAGAACCGGTGTTAAAGCCCTTTTTCGGGATCAACAAAAGACCTCGTTTCCACTAGTGGCGGCACCTGAAGGTTTCCAACAATGGCTATGGCGGCTAGCAACAGGGCAGGTGCCAACGGCACCAAGACCCCACCGTAGATTTGGATTTAGGTCGAGAGTTACTTTTATTTATGTAAATTAGTTGCAATCCGCAGATTTGAATTAAAGTTCCTGGTTTGAATGAAACTTGGCAAAATTTTAAATGAAAGCTGCCGATGTATTTGAGTGAGAAACTATTCATGGTTATCAGTAGCATTTAAATTTAATACCCTTGAATCTATTATTTGCGACGTGGAGCAGGGGATGCCACTGGCCATGGTTATTGGTGGCGTCGCTCGACACGTGACAAGTGGTCTGTGACCGGCAGCGTGCCCGGGCCACGCTGCCGATATACCTTACCTGCGACGCCAGATTGGTAGTGTCCCGTTTAGCCATCGCTAACACCTCGACATGTTGTTAATGAGCATTTCTTTAGTAGTGCAGCCTGGCTAGGCCTAGATCAGACCCATAAAACCCAGTCGCCGCACTACAGCAGACTAGTCGCCGTCTCCGCCTCCGCCACCCCTAGCACGAACATCAGCACTCAGTCCACCGGGAAATGCCGCCACCAAACCCTAGCAGGCCGGCCAAACCCAGATGCGGCCCAAAGGGATTAGTGGGAATAGTGCTCCGAGAGCTTTTCTGAATATGAAGTGCTCACAAAGCTGACAAAGCAAAATCGATCACATCTCATCTGAAATGGACGCTTCATGCACGTGCCTCACCAGATTGGTGCACGTTTAAATTTTAAATTTTACAGGAATAACCGTGTGTAGTAAAGAATAATCTGGCATTCTCACGGAGACCGCTGATAAATAGACTCCAGAATTCGGAATCTAGTCCACACGAACTAATAAAGTGCCACGGAAAAGCACACTAAGAACCCAAAAATCAATCATGGTTAAGTCCAACAATAACAACAATGGCATTATCAGCACGGGCAGCAATGGCACCAGCTCCCAGGACCTGCTACCGTCACTCCTCGCTGCCGCACGACCGTTCCTCCGCGGCGACCTTGCCGCCGTCGACCAGGAGCTCCCGTCCCTGGTGTCCGTCCTGGTCTCCGCTGGCGCCGGCGAGTGCTACCACAAGCACGGCACCTTCCTGGACCACCTCGTGGACGACTACCGCATCCTCCATCTGTGGGGCGCGCCGAACGCCGTCTCCCGCTGCGGCCTCTACCACTCCTCCTACTCAAACTCCTACGTCAACCTCGCCATCTTCAAGCCCGACGTGAGCCGCGCTCGAGTCCGCGCAATCACCGGCACCGCCGCCGAGCGCCTCGTGTATCTCTTCTGCGTCGTCCCGCGCCACGCTCTCATGCACGACAACCTCCTCCTCCGATACACCGATGCAGAGCCCAGGGATCATCTCGCCGCCGCCGAGGCTGTTAGCACAGGCCCCGCCGCCAAGTACTTTCCGACGACACCGACGAAAAAATTCTGATGAGACGACACGTACGTACCCGATAACTTCCGCCGAGATGCACGTGCTAGCTGATCGATTCTTTTGATCCAACTAGTATACTCACGCACGCACACGCAAAACAACTTTAATTGCCAAAGGCTCTTGTCGAGCCTTGCTTTCTCTCTTGTATTGCTCAACTCACGGTGTTGTCCGGTACAAGATTACATGCATATATATATGCACTATTAGGACCTAATCAACACTAGAGGAAAAAGGGTCATCCGTTCGCGACCCCTCGGAGCATTAGTCCCGGTTGCGCCACCAACCAGAACTAATGCTGGCACGCGTCCCGGTTGAAGCGGGCACGGGGCCAGGGGCATGCGTCCCGGTTGGTAAGGGGGAATACGTCCCGGTTGGAGCCACCAACCGGGACTAAAGGTTTGGCCACAGCCACATGGCGTGGCACGCACCTTTAGTCCCGGTTGCTGGCTCCAACCGGGACTAAAGACCCCTGCCCTCTATAAATGCAACGCCCCAGCCCCCTCTGCCTCCACTCTGTTTTTTCGAATGGTGTAAGGTGTGAGGGGGTGTGCTAGTTTTTTCTCATGCATGCATTGAAGGTGTTTGTTGAAATGTTTGAGTGAAAAATCCCATTGAATTTCTCATAGAACAAAAATATAGAAGGTGTTCGAGACGCACTTGAGCTTTCTCCTCTTTATTTCCCTCGATCGAGGTTAGCAATCTTATCTTTTCTAGGTCATTGATACAATTCATGTGTCGGTGTGAATTGGTTATTTCACTATTTATGATGTCCTGTTTTTTGATAAACTTACTTATATGATGCAGATGAACGGTCGGGAATGGATGTACGGTGACCGACGGGTAGCCGGGTATATCAAAGGCGTGGATAAATTTATCGATGTGGCTACGGCAAACAAAGAGAATAGATTTATACGTTGTCCATGTGTTTAATGTCGGAACAACAAGGAGTACTCTTCCTCGAAAATCATTCGCGGCCACCTGATTATGAAAGGTTTCATGCCCAACTATAATTGCTGGACCAAGCACGGGGAAAGAGGGGTTATGATGGAAGATGGTGAAGAAGAAGATGATGATAACAACTATCATCATATGTTTCCTGAATACAGTGATACTGCAATGGAAGACAATGGAGAGGAAAAAGGTGAAGAACGGGCATCAGATGAGCCGGCTGATGAACTTGGTAGGGTCATTTCTAATGCAAAGCGAGACTGTGAAACAGAAAATGAGAAGTTGAAGTTAGAGGGCATGTTAGAAGATCACAAGAAATTGTTGTACCCAAATTGTGAAGATGGCAGCACAAAGCTCGGTACCACACTGGAATTGTTGCGATGGAAGGCAGAGTGTGGTCTAACTGACTCCTCATTTGAAAAGATGCTGAAAATAATGAAGCCGAAGTTTCCAAAACATAACGAACTTCCCGAGAGTACCTACGAAGCAAAGAAGACTCTCTGTCCTCTGGGATTAGATGTGCAAAAGATACATGCATGCATTAATGACTGCATCCTCTACCGCGGTAAGGAGTATGAGAATTTAGATAAATGCCCGGTATGCAACGCGTTGCGGTATAAGATCAGACGACATGACCCTGGTGATGTTGAGGGAGAGCCCCTCCGGAAGAGGGTTCCTGCTAAGGTTATGTGGTATGCTCCTATAATACCAAGGTTGAAACGCATGTTCAGAAACAAAGAGCATGCCAGGTTGTTGCGGTGGCACAAAGAAGACCGTAAGAAAGACGGGAAGTTGAGACACCCTGCTGATGGGTCACAGTGGAGAAAAAACGAGAGAGACTTCCCAGACTTTGCAGGTGACGCAAAGAACTTATGGTTTGGTCTAAGTACGGATGGCATAAATCCTTTTGGGGAGCAGAGCTGCAGTAACAACACCTGGCCCGTGACTCTATGTATCTACAACCTGCCTCCTTGGTTGTGCATGAAGCATAAGTTCATTATGATGCCAGTGCTCATCCAAGGCCCGAAGCAACCGGGCAACGACATTGATGTGTACCTTAGGCCATTAGTTGAAGAACTCTTACAGTTGTGGGGCAAACCAGGTGTACGTGCGTGGGATGAGAACAAACAGGAGCCATTTAATCTACGAGGGTTGTTATTCGTAACCATCAATGATTGGCCTGCTCTTAGTAACCTTTCAGGACAGACAAACAAAGGATATAAGGCATGCACCCACTGTTTAGATAAGACCGAAGGTACATATTTGCATAAATGCAAGAAGGTTGTGTACCTGGCGAATCGACGATTTCTTCCGACCAATCATCCCGTAAGAAAGAAAGGCAAGCATTTCAAAGGTGAGGCAGATCACCGGAAGAAGCTTGAACTCCCTCCTGGTGATGATGTATTTGGTATGGTCAAGGACATAGAACTAATCTTTGGAAAGGGTCCCGGCGGTCAATCAGTTCCGAACGACGTCGCTACAGGACACGCACCCATGTGGAAGAAGAAATCTATATTTTGGGAGCTGCCATATTGGAAAGTCCTGCGTGTCCGCTCTTCAATCGACGTGATGCACGTGACGAAGAATCTCTGCGTGAACCTGCTAGGATTCCTAGACGTGTATGGGAAGACAAAAGATACACCTGAAGCACGGGAGGACCAACAAATTATGAAAGACCCAAAGAACATGCATACAGATAACAAGACGGATAAAGGGCGTCACTTAAGTCGTGCCAGCTATGCTCTTACCAAAGCAGAGAAGGAAATCTTTTTTGAAGTCCTTTACAGTATCAAGGTGCCGTCGGGCTTCTCATCTAATATAAAGGGGATAATAAATATGGCAGAGAAAAGTTCCAAAACCTGAAGTCTCATGACTGTCACGTGATTATGACGTAGTTGCTTCCGATTGCATTGAGGGGGCTTCTACCGGAAAATGTTCGAGTACCCATTGTGAAGCTGTGTGCATTCCTCAATGCAATATCTCAGAAGGTAATCAATCCAGATATTCTGCCAAGGTTACAGAAGGATGTGGTACAATGTCTTGTTAGTTTTGAATTGGTGTTCCCACCATCCTTCTTCAATATTATGACGCATCTCCTGGTTCATCTAGTGGAAGAGATTGCCATTCTCGGTCCGGTATTTTTGCACAATATGTTGCCCTTTGAGAGGTTCATGGGAGTCTTAAAGAAATATGTTCATAACCGTGCTAGACCAGAAGGAAGCATCTCCAAGGGATATGGAACAGAGGAGGTCATTGAGTTTTGTGTTGACTTTATTCCTGACCTTAAGCCGATTTGTGTTTCTGACTCGCGGCATGAGGGAAGACTAAGTGGAAAAGGCACGCTGGGAAAGAAAGCAATGATATGTAGGGACGGGGATTCTTTCACTAAAGCACACTACACAGTTCTACATAATTCCACCTTGGCAGCTCCGTATATCGAGGAACACAAGAATATTGTACGCTCCAAAAACCCGGGGAAGCCTGAATCATGGATTACAGATGAACACATGAAGTCTTTCGGTGGTTGGATGCGGACACATCTCTTGAATGACACCACTATTGGAGATCAGCTATACTTGTTGGTCGCGTCACCATCTTCTACTGTATTGAATTTCCAAGGGTACGAAATAAATGGGAATACGTTCTACACGATCGCCCAAGATAAAAAGAGCACCAACCAAAATAGTGGTGTCCGCTTTGATGCAATAGACGAGAATGGACAAAAGGACACATATTATGGTTACATAGAGGAGATATGGGAACTAGACTATGGAGTCTCTTTTAAGGTCCCTTTGTTTCACTGCAAATGGGTCAACCTGAATGGGGAAGGGGTAAAGATAGACCAGTTGTACGGAATGACAACAGTGGATCTCAACAATCTTGGTTATAGAGATGAACCATTCGTCCTAGCCAATGATGCGTCTCAGGTTTTCTATGTGAAAGACATGTCCTCCAGACCAAAAAAAAGAAAAAATATGCAAACGAATACATCATATGATGAGCCAAAGCGTCACATAGTTCTTTCAGGGAAAAGAAACATCGTGGGAATCGAGGACAAGACAGACATGTCAGAAGATTATAATAAGTTTGATGAAATTCCGCCCTTCACAGTGAAAACTGACCCAAGCATTACGTTAAGTAAAGAAGATGCTCCATGGTTACGTCTGAAGCGGTCATAAGGAATGACATATGCCAAGAAGTTCATGCTCATATTATGTAACTCTAGTTCATGTCTTTCGCGGTTTGTGGTTGATCGAAGGATATCTTTCGCGGTTTGTGGCCTTTAGTCCCGGTTTTGTAGTCTCAGTTTTTAATATTAATAAATGTCTTGAGTGTTAGTCCCGTTTTGTGGCTGGACCGGGAGTGCCTCTATGACCAGTTTCTTGGAGATGCCGGGGGAATGGGCTCCGTCGGCATCTCCCTGAAACTGGTCGTAGTGGTGTCCCTGCTCTCAAAAACCATCTTGCAGCTTGTAACTTCACTAACTAGATCAATACGCCTCGGAGCTAACTAATTTCACATATTAGGGAGTGCCTCTATGACCAGTTTCTCGGAGATGCCGGAGGACTGGGCTCCGTCGGCATCTCCCTAAAACTGGCCGCAGTGGTGTCCCTGCTCTCGAAAACCATCTTGCAGCTTGTAACTTCACTAACTAGATCAATACGCCTCGGAGCTAACTAATTTCACATATTAGGGAGTGCCTCTATGACCAGTTTCTCGGAGATGCCGGAGGACTGGGCTCCGTCGGCATCTCCCTGAAACTGGCCGTAGTGGTGTCCCTGCTCTCTAAAACCATCTTGGAGATGCCTCAAACTGGCTGGAGGACTGGACTCACAAGGATGCATATTTATAGTACAAGCAGCTCGGCATAATGTCGACACTCACGACATAATGTCGACACTCACCCCTATTATTAGTGCTGACTCATCTTTAGTCCCGGTTGGTGTCTCCAACCGGGACTAAAGGTTCATCTTTAGTCCCGGTTGGTGACACCATCCGGGACAAGGTACAAGCCGCACGACATAATATCGACACTCACCCCTATTATTAGTGTTGTCTGGCCCACTCTACCGCAATCCCTTCAGTCGCGGTTGGTTTCTCCAACCGGGACTAAATATGAACCCTCTCTTTATATAGGCATTTCCCTCTATGTTGCAGGAGGAAGTTTTCCTTTTTGTCGCACGGAAAAGCCCTTTTCCATTTTCCGAGCGCAAAAAACGGGTCGTTTTGTGAAGTAACCACCAAAATGCCGTTTCAGAATGCTACCGTCCTATTTTCCTAAAATACTAGACCACCTTACATGGACTATCTCCCAACCGGTACATCTCAAACCTTTTCGTCCATCCCGGGTAAAAAGGACAAATGTCTGCCGAATCGGCAGGAAGTGAGTCCGGTTTGTACTACAGGTACATGATCTATCGCCCGTGATTTTTTGAAAAAATCATTTTTAGACTCGCAATACGTGGTTTCTTCAGAGATCCAATGCAAGTTCTAACGATGCTCGTCCCCTATCTTCATGCACACCGGTTCGACCATAGTTAGAAATTCAGATAATTCAAAACGGGCATAATAAATTCAAAAAAAATCCGAACAATGAAAATCCTTCGCGTGGTGTCATATTATGTTACATAGTTGAAAGGAAAAATACCAGACTTGGTATATTGATCATGTTTCAAAAAAACCTTCACAAAATGACCTATCATGTTCGAGGTTTCATGGCTTTCGGTCCAAATGACCGATGTTATGTGCTGAATCACGGCATAGTTTGTGATGTTGTGCCCATATTATGCATGTGTGTGGACATTGGTATGGAGAACAATGTTGCAGGAGGAAGTTTTCCTTTTTATCGCACGGAAAACCACTTTTCCATTTTCCGAGCGCAAAAAACGGGTCGTTTTGTGAAGTAACCACCAAAATGCCGTTTCAGAATGCTACCGTTCTATTTTCCTAAAATACTAGACCACCTTACATGGACTATCTCCCAACCGGTACATCTCAAACCTTTTCGTCCATCCCGGGTAAAAAGGACAAATGTCTGCCGAATCGGTAGGAAGTGGGTCCGGTTTATACTACAGGTACATGATCTATCGCCCGTGATTTTTTGAAAAAATCATTTTTAGACTCGCAATATGTGGTTTCTTCAGAGATCCAATGCAAGTTCTAACGATGCCCGTCCCCTATCTTCATGCACACCGGTTCGACCATAGTTAGAAATTCAGATAATTCAAAACGGGCATAATAATTTCAAAAAAAATCCGAACAATGAAAATCCTTCGCGTGGTGTCTTATTATGTTACATAGTTGAAAGGAAAAATACCAGACTTGGTATATTGATCATGTTTCGAAAAAACCTTCACAAAATGACCTATCATGTTCGAGGTTTCATGGTTTTCGGTCCAAATGACCGATGTTATGTGCTGAATCACGGCATAGTTTGTGATGTTGTGCCCATATTATGCATGTGTGTGGACATTGGTATGGAGAACAATGTTGCAGGAGGAAGTTTTCCTTTTTGTCGCACGGAAAAGCCCTTTTCCATTTTCCGAGCGCAAAAAACGGGTCGTTTTATGAAGTAACCACCAAAATGCCGTTTCAGAATGCTACCATCCCATTTTCCTAAAATACTATACCACCTTACATGGAGTATCTCCCAACCGGTACATCTCAAACCTTTTCGTCCATCCCGGGTAAAAAGGACAAATGTCTGCCGAATCGGCAGGAAGTGGGTCCGGTTTGTACTACAGGTACATGATCTATCGCCCGTGATTTTTTGAAAAAAATCATTTTTAGACTCGCAATATGTGGTTTCTTCAGAGATCCAATGCAAGTTCTAACGATGCTCGTCCCCTATCTTCATGCACACCGGTTCGACCATAGTTAGAAATTCAGATAATTCAAAACGGGCATAATAAATTTTAAAAAAATCCGAACAATGAAAATCCTTCGCGTGGTGTCATATTATGTTACATAGTTGAAAGGAAAAATACCAGACTTGGTATATTGATCATGTTTCGAAAAAACCTTCACAAAATGACCTATCATGTTCGAGGTTTCATGGCTTTCGGTCCAAATGACCGATGTTATGTGCTGAATCACGACATAGTTTGTGATGTTGTGCCCATATTATGCATGTGTGTGGACATTGGTATGGAGAACAATGTTGCAGAAGGAAGTTTTCCTTTTTGTCGCACGGAAAAGCCCTTTTCCATTTTCTGAGCGCAAAAAACGGGTCGTTTTGTGAAGTAACCACCAAAATGCCGTTTCATAATGCTACTGTCCTATTTTCCTAAAATACTAGACAACCTTACATGGATTATCTCCCAACTGGTACATCTCAAACCTTTTCGTCCATCCCGGGGTAAAAAGGACAAATGTCTGCCGAATCGGCAGGAAGTGGGTCCGGTTTGTACTACAGGTACATGATCTATCGCCCGTGATTTTTTGAAAAAATCATTTTTAGACTCGCAATATGTGGTTTCTTCAGAGATCCAATGCAAGTTCTAACGATGCTCGTCCCCTATCTTCATGCACACCGGTTCGACCATAGTTAGAAATTCAGATAATTCAAAACGGGCATAATAAATTCAAAAAAAATCCGAACAATGAAAATCCTTCGCGTGGTGTCATATTATGTTACATAGTTGAAAGGAAAAATACCAGACTTGGTATATCGATCATGTTTCGAAAAAACCTTCACAAAATGACCTATCATGTTCGAGGTTTCATGGCTTTCGGTTAAAATGACCGATGTTATGTGCTGAATCACGGCATAGTTTGTGATGTTGTGCCCATATTATGCATGTGTGTGGACATTGGTATGGAGAACACTTTTTTTGAATTATTTATTTAAATCCAAACACTTTTTATGTTTAAAGTTTTTCTAAATTCCAAATTAATATTAAAAATATATAAGTTAATTCATTTTTAATTGTAAATGGTTCATAGTTTAAATGGTTACATTAATTATTTTTTAAAAGAGAAATGTTTTTGGATTATTTATTTAAATCCAAACACTTTTTATGTTTTAAAATTTTTCTAAATTCCAAATTAATATTCAAAAATATAAGTTAATTCATTTTAAAAGGTTACATTAATTATTTTTTAAAAATAGAATATGTTTTTGAATTATTTATTCAAATCCATACACTTCTTATGTTTAAAGTTTTTCTAAATTCCAAATTGATATTAAAAAAATATAAGTTAATTCATTTTTAATTGTAAATGGTTCATATTTTAAATGGTTACATTAATTATTTTTTAAAACAGAAAATGGTTTTGAATTATTTATTCAAATCCAAACACTTTTTATGTTTAAAGTTTTTCTAAATTCCAAATTAATTATCATTTAAAAAACAATACAAATTTAAACCCCAAAATAAAAAATAAGGCGGGAACAGAGAGAAAATACCTGAAATTTTTTAAAAACAGGGGAATATGTCCCGGTTGGAGCCACCAACTAGGACTAAAGACCCCCTGCGCGCCAACCCTTGGTCTGCTGAAAATATTGGACTATACGTCCCGGTTGGTGGCTCCAACCGGGACGTATAACCCTTTAGTCCCGGTTGGAGCCACCAACCGGGACTAAAGGTCCTTTGGTTATAACCCTTTAGCCCATCCTCTTCTTCTTCCCTTCCCCATCACTTCTCTGCTTCACCGACGCGCGCGCAACCGCCCCCGACGCCAGCAGGCTACCCGAGCTCGCCGCCCCCGACGTCGTTAGGCTGCCCGCGCCGCCGCCTCACCGTCAGCTGCCCGTGGTCGTCAGTGTCGCCGCTTCGTCAAGCTTCCCGCGCCGCCGCCCCGCCTTCAGGCTGCCCAACGACCGTCGCCACCACCTCCAACGACCGTCACCGCGCGTCGTCATCGGCCGCCAAAAGGTACGGCCTGCCTCCGTCCTCCCCCCTCCATCATGCCTCTGTCCTCCCCCTCCTCCTCCTCCCCCTGCCGCCACGGGCAGGCACCGACGGGCAAAGCCCGGGTGGGTGCGACAGCGGCGCGAGATGTGCGGCGGCGGCGAAAGCGGCGCGAGATGTGCGGCGGCGGCTGCTCTCGCCGGCGAGCCCAACGTGGCGTCTAGGTGGCATCCGCGTGGCCCTGGTCCCACCAGTCAGCCTCTAGGGCTAGCTCCTTCTCTGGTGACAGATGACCCTGTTTCCCCTTTGCTTGCATCGCTGCGGAGGTGGCTCCGGGCCCCACCTGTCAGCCACTATGGCTAGTTGTTACTATGGTGCAAAAGGTTTAAACATTTGATTTAATAATTTTAGAATTTGAATAAAACTTGTAAATTCAATAAGTTTTAATCTGTAATTCAGAAAAATACAAATAATATACCAAAATGTTCAGAAAAATGAGAACTATCTATCTATGCTATAATCATGCATTGTTCAACAACTTAAATGACAAGTTTAATTAGAACACCCTATTAACCCTAACAGGTGATTCCGGAGTTCCTTGAGTTAGGGTTTGCGCCCCTCGGAACCCCGATTAACTTGTCGAGCATGCTTTAGGGTTACATTCCAATGCACATTAACTTGTCGTATCATCATCATTGCTTGAGCATTGCATCGATGCCATGTGTTGATTGTTTCCCTTTCTTTCCGGTGATTTGGTTCTTCTCGGTAGAATACGATATCGAGATCGAGATCGATTCCAATATGGTATTTTGTTAGTATCTAGTGTTACCTATCTGCTGGATAGTTTCCCTTTTGTAGCCTTATACTCATGTTCCCCTCTCATATGCATCCAAGGTTTCTCCGAACTAGGTTTTACACCCCTCGGAACTCCGGAATATTGATTTTAGTTGATTTTAGCTAGAGTTACCTATCTACTACACGGTTTCCTTTTTGTAGCTAGGTTTAGGGTTTAGGGTTTCTCTTCATTTTTATTATTGTGTATGTATATATTAGGGTTTCTCCTTAACTTTCTCCTTTAGCCCCTTTGACTTATTTGTTTTTCCACCTATGCAGAAAATATGGACCCACACGTCAGAGACGAAGAAAAGGAAGAGTTGATGCAAGGTGTGATCCGTGGGGAAGATAATTTAGACGTATCAACGTTTCTGAACAACTCCGGTGAGGGTGATCCTCTTTTTACCGGAGTAGACAACTTGTTTGAGGTTGAAGGTGTTGCCTTCCGCGAGGGAGAAGGCGATGCCTTGTGTAATCGAGAAGACGACCGATCCGGCGAGGTGCATGTAATATAAATCAATTCATTAATTAATCATCTGCTATCTATATAGAAATAGTAACGACGATCTTTCTTCTTTTAGCCCTCCGGATCGAAGGAATCTACTGAAAAGAGCAGACGAGGCCCAACCAAAAAGTTGCAAGACCATGAGAGGTAAAGGATCGAAGATGTCGCTGAAGACGGCAGACCGACAGCTCCCGAAGTTGTCGCAACCAAATTTGTGGCACAATGCGGAGTAATCGTTAGGGACTTAATCCCGATCACCATTAGAAATTGGAATAGGCCTGCTAATGCGGATGAAGAGGGAACATGTTTATTTGTCCCTAACCACGCCAAAGATTTACTGTGGAAGAGGCTCATGGTTAATTTCAAACTACCGAAGATAGAGCTGGATCCAAATGCGGAGGATCCAGTTGAGGACGCCTTACAACATGGGAGAGCCATGGAGGCTAAGGTCAGAGAGTGGGCTTTGAAGAAGATGGCCCAGTGTTTCACCAACTGGAAGAAAAGATTGCACCTTGACTATGTCATGAAAAAGAAGACTCCCGATTTCAAGAATATTCAGTTTGAGAAGATAAAACCATTCTGGGATGAGTTTGTGGAATACAAGAAATCAGAAAAAGCTAAGAAAATGTCTGAAACGAATAAGCTGAATGCTGCTAAGAAGAAGTATCAGCATACTATGGGGCAAGGTGGCTACAGGGTTGGCATTCCTAAGTGGGAGAAACTTGAGCAGGAACTGCGTGATAAAAAGATCACCCCAGAGACAGACGATTGGGTAGAACGTGCAAGGAATTGGTTTTACGGGCATGGGGCACGTTGGACTCGGAAGGGAGGTGTATATATAACATACGACATAAAGAAGACCCCTTGCCAATCGAGAGGATCAGAAAAGCAGTAAAGGCTGTTAAAGATGGGGACTTCATTCCCGATAGAGAGAATGATGAGCTCACACTCGCCCTTGGAAATAAGGAACATGATGGACGAACACGAGGCACAATAGGCTCCCAATCATGGAGGACTGGGTTTCCCGAAGAGAGGAAGAAATATCCTGATAGAAGCCGTCAGAGGAGTAAGGACAGGGCGGCAGTTGAAGCAGAAAGTCAGAAAGAGCGAATGCGTTTAATTGAAGAACGATTAAAGCAACAACAAGATGAAATTAACACACTTAAAGAGCAAAGTACTACCGGCGCCCCATCTCAGCAGCACACTGCATTCGATGCTACCGGCCTATCGAATAATCGAAAAAGCAGTGTGGCTTCCACCGAGGTCCCGGGTGATGACAATGGCGATGCCGATGATGCACCGACGATGGATCCTGTTGGCTACCCAGTGGATGATATCACAGAGATGACACACTGCGAGCTACATGTCAAAGTTGTGAACATATCAATGAAGGTGGCGGTTGGCTATGCCTTACCAATTGGACCCACACCAACTTACCACTGTCGTCCGGTTCCAGAGGGCTACGCTGTTGTCGGCGTGGATGAAATCATGCCCACCTTTGAGGTTTTGGATCTTCACTACCCTGCTGGTGAAGGGGATGTGACTGTGCTGGGTGACGCAAAAAACGTCACCATTCTATGGCCGAAGGATTGTATCGTGCTTCGAAATCACACGCCAAGGCCATCTTCGCCGCCGCTTCACCCGTCTCCAGCGAGGTCGTCGCCGTCGCGGCAGCCGTCTTCGTCGCCTCACCCGGCTCCGTCGCCTCACCAATCTCCGGTGCAGCCATCGCCGGCGCCTCAGGATAAAAAGCGTAAGCGTACCGCTACTGTGCGTCGTAAGCGATCGCCGGAATGTAAACAAGAGCCTCTTCCAAAAGTACCAACGGTTCCTCCCAAGAGAGCTTATGACTGTACTGAAGAGGAAACTGCGGCGATCGTTGATGTGGAAACGACAGCGTTTTTCGCTAATCCGAGGCGGCCGAAAGAGCCAGAGTTCCCCAGCACCAAAGAAGAAAAAGCCAAAGTGTTGAAAATGCTAAAGAATCTTCATCAACCCGAGCCAAAGCTGTCATCAGACTATGAGCGTTCTATTCTCAAGTCACATGCGGCACAAAAAGCCTCGAAGAGCAGTACTGATGCAAGCGGGAAATCTGTTGCCCAGCTCGGAGAACAAGCAAAACAGACTTGCGCCCCTCTCAAGGTGATTTCTCAAACCAATGTGGGGTCGAGCAAATATGGGGCCGAAGAGCGGTATGATCCAGAGGTAGTTGCACAATACGGAGAAGCTGCCGCTGCTCAAGGTATGAGTATTGCCCAGTACTTATCCCAGTTAGAGTTCTTCCCCGTGAGTGAAGTAGCATACCAATACCAGTACGGAAAACCTCTCGTCAAACCTGAGGAGGTAAACAATCTTCCAACAAAAATGCGAAGATTGCATAACTGGTACATGCATGCCACAAGGGCCGGGGCTAACTGGATAGTGCTGAGGGTTACAAAAAAGCATCATGGGAAAGATAAGGATGACATGATATCCATTGAATTTGATGAACTATTTCAATTATTCAATCAAGACGCCTTGGACAAATCGATCATGAGTGCCTATTGTCTGTAAGTACTAATTCTGTAATTAATTTAGTCTCCAGCTATATTATTTTGTTTATTGCATGTATATAATCATACTGTAATATGCAGAATGAAGATTCTCGAATGCAGCAGAGGACAAATCTATGACATTGGCTTCATTGACCCATATTGGGTTCATGAAGCTAATCTCAAAATAAGCCCCCAGGATACGGAGGATAATATAGTACACGCGTTAAGGTTTCAAGAAACCAAAAGGGAAATACTATTTCCTTACAACTTCCAGTGAGTGTTATTGTCTTGTATACACTTTCTATTTCGCTTACTCGATGTTAAGTATATAATTGATTAGTTCTGCATTCGCAGGTACCACTATATTCTGTTAATCATTCAACTTGACAAAGGGCGTGTACTAGTCATGAACTCGAAACATAAACCCCTTGAGACGTGGAAGGACATGCAGATACTTCTCCAGCGGTAATTCTAATCATTACGATACTATATCGGCAACGTTCGTGAATTTTATGATATCAAGTACTTAATAACTTATTTTATTCGTTTTCTACGCCGGGCAGCGCTTGGAAACGGTGCACCAAGAAGGCTAGGGCTGTTTGGAAAGAGGAGCTTACATTTCAACCACTAGATGTAAGCACCACTAGCTATATCCGCGCATCTCTTTGATTCTAGTTTTGATACAGTTATTATCATGCTTGATTATTATTTTGATTGAACTCTGTTCTCGTAAAGTGCCTGACGCAGGGACCAGGTAACAATCTATGTGGATACTATGTTTGCGAGTTCATTCGGCAGACATGCGATGAGAAGGGCAGAAATTTAGAGCAACTCCACGTACGTAAACAATTTCTATAGTTTTTTATCACAATCAAATTGTGTTTAGTTTCATATTCATATAGGCTGACTCCTTTTTTAAATCAGATCGAACGTCTACGGGACGGTCTTCTGCCAAAGGATCGCATACGAGCAATTCAGGAGGAATTGGCGGGATTCTTGGATGCAGAAGTCCTAAACACACAAGGGGAATACTACTCGGCTGTGTATAGACAATAGGAATTGTAAAAATAGCAACTTTCAAGAAATTGGCCGGTAGCATCGAATAGCAACTTTTGTATGTAGTGCATGAACTCGATCCGTGTATTGAATGTAATGTTGTCATGATGATCTTGTGTAATATAAGGTTCCTTCGTTGATAAGTGCAAAACACTAAATAAACAATAAAACAACCTAAATGAATTCTCTGTCGCGGCACAAAAAGTGGCGAAAATGCTGCCGCGGCAACAAAATGTGCCAAAATGAATTCTCTGCCGCGGCAGAGAAATGGGCCAAATCTCTGCCGCGGCAGCAGGTTATTAGTCCCGGTTCGTGTTACGAACCGGGACTAATGCTCCACCCCCCCCCTCGCGCTCTGATGCCGCCGCGTGTGCCCCATTTGTCCCGGTTGGTGGGGCAACCGGGACTAATGGTTAGAGCTTTAGTCCCGATTGCCCCGTCCCGGTTGGGCAACCGGGACTAATGGCCCTTACCAACCGGGACGCATGGGCCCTTTTCTACTAGTGCAACTAGGAGTCGGTGTACTACTCTAAAACCTAGTCTAACACATATACGTATACTACATGGACACTACACCTATTCGGACTGCAATTCCGATACGTGTAAGACACGTGATTATCTAACAATCACCCCCTAATCACGACGTGCTTCTTTACATCGACCTGGGTCCCAAATGCGCCAGCTGCTCCTCGCGGACGTCATCCACGACATTACTTTCGCCGCTTCCTTTCTCAGCACCCATGTCACCGACTTTGCTTTTATCGGCTTCTCCATGGCTTCACATCGACCCTTCTCGTTTGCGTCTTTCTTTTCCGCGTCCTTCTTGTCGATGCCGTCCATGACCATGCCTTCAGTCTTCACCGGTTCCTTGACGAACAAACATTGATTTTCGTACTCCATCTTCACCAGATAATTTACCGTCCAAAATTCTTTCTTCGGATAGTAGTCCAGCACGTCCCGCATGCGTGCTTGCATCGGTCGTAGTCGTCTCATCTCCAGTTCTATCGGAGTCGGCACGACATACTCTTCTGCGTCCGACAAGGCGCTTGTTTCTAAACCTTGTGTGCCTCCACATAGAGCTCTTGGAGCCAACGGCTCTACATGCAGCGTATCATGCATGCCTATTTCTGAGCCAATTTCTTGACTCACCACCACATCACATGGCCCTTTCACTTCTGGACACTCCTTTCTCCCAAGCTCTTCACGTGGATCATCACCTACTGTACTAGCACATGATGAGCTAAACATAACACCTTCTAGATCCGTTTTTTCTAACCACAGACTAACCTTTTCTCCGGACACTTCTTCTTCTGGGAGTATCCCTAGTGCTTCTGGCCTGGTGTCCACGCCTAGAACATCCCCTAGGCCTTCAATCTCTTCTAGGCTCGAACTTGCTGACAAGGTTAAGCTTGGTTGATCCATATTTTCTTCATACTCAAGATCCCACGTGACATGAAAAGTTGCATATCGTTCGCTGGAGCCCCAGTTCCATGAATTCTCTTCCTCAAAGACTACCTTGCCCGTGACAACCACCTTATTGGTATAGGGATTGCACAACCGGTATTTCTTCGAGCCTTCATAGCCTGTCATGATCATTGGAGTACTCTGATTCACCTTATGTGCCACACATCCAAAAGTACGAAGATGATCAACCGAGAGCTTCCATCTGTACCATCCTTCATACGGATTCATACCAACTCGCACGCACGCTCACCTCGTCTCGTCACGATGCGCGCGCGTGCCGCCGGTTGCGGGAATCTCGCCGAGCCGAGCTTTATTTTGCTGCTCAGGAAAATGTGTGCGGTTAGACAGACGTGTCAACAGCTAGCGGATTCGGGTCGCTCCCGGATCGTGGGCTATTTGTAACCGACCCGAACATGCGCGACGTGGGCTTAGTCCACTTCGTGTTCTGTACGGGATTTCCGAGCTACTCTATATAAACGCCTGTGCAGCTTCCACAACGTACAACATCAAACCAATCTAGAGTTTTGCCATCCTCTCTGATTGCGCCGCCATCGTAGTCTACTCCATACCGCTTGCCGGCGCGCACCAGTGGTCGGGAGAGCAGGTATCCGAAACCACTCGCATTTGCGATCCTGTACGGGAGAGGGCGAATAAGGTTTTTGGGAAGCGCTCCGCGTGACTGCTCAAGTTCGTCATCACGGCGCGTCTTCCCGGTCGTCAAGCCGGACCTCGTGCGCGTCATCTTCAACGCCGACTTCTTCGTCAGTCTACTGCACCAACGATGACTACATCGACAACCGATCAATACGTACACCGTCAACAGATCTGTTGTTTTACTATGGCTGTTAGTGCGTATAATCTGCTACTCCTCATGTTGATCAATACATCTAGTATGTTATAGGTTCACGTGATTGTAGTTGTTGTTGTCATGATTTATATTCTGAAATTAATCATGGAAATTATGCCTAATAATCCAACAATCCCAAAACCTTATTATATGCAATTTCCTGAATTAAACATGGGACACTTGGCCGATGCTATGAAGCCGGAAAAGTTTACCGGTGTTCATTTTAACAGATGGCAGTATAAGACCACTATGTGGCTGCAAGCTCTGAAAGTATTCGAGGCTAGTGAGGGTTTACCTGAAGGAACTACATCTGACGAGGTTCAGAACAAGTTCAAGAAAACCAATCTTGCCTTCGTGGGATGCGTTCTGAGTGTTCTTGACAACAAGCTATTTGATGTGTATATGCACATCAAAGATGGAAAAGAGCTCTAGGAGGCACTAAACGCTAAGTTCGGTGTAGCAGATGCTGAAAGTGAGCTGTACATCATGGAGAATTTTCATAATTACAGGATGGTTAACAACCGTTCTGTAATTGATCAAGCTCATGAGATACAGTGCTTTGCCAAGGAGCTTGAAATCCTCAAGTGTATCTTACCCGACAAGTTTGTGGTTGGGTGCATTATTGCAAAGTTGCCTTCTTCGTGGAGGAACTTCGCCACAACTCTCAAACACAAGAGACAGGAGATATCGGTTGAAAACCTGATAGCGTCTCTTGATGTTGAGGAGAAGGCTCGGGCTAAGGACACTGCTGAGAGAGGAGGCGAGGGTCAGTCTAACGCCTACATGGCGCAGAATAAGACCTTCGGCAAGAACAAATGGAACTATAAGCCCTCGTTCAACAAGCCTGAAAAGACTACAACCTTCAAGAAGAAGAAGAAGTTGAACAAGGCCGAGCTACATTGTTATTCATGTGGAGAGCTCGGCCACTTTTCCAAGGATTGCCCAGTTCGTGCAGATCGCAGAGGGAAAGGTGGGAAGACTGTCAACGTCGTGACCTCTAGCAACACAGATGGGTACGGTGATTTATTTACTGTTCTTTCAGTATTTCAATCACCATGTTGGTGGATTGATACGGGTGCTAATGTTCATGTGTGCGCTGACATCTCTATGTTCACTTCTTATCAGGTCGCTCGGGATTCAGCCGTCCTAAGGCCTCGTTCGTTTCCATAGGAATGGATCCAGACGTGTAACTAATCCAGACCTGGAATTCGTGAATCCCAATGCTCCACCCAATCCAAACCTGAATACTTTCGAGCATGGATTGATTCCCCATAGCATGATAAAGATGTGTTCGTTTATGCCTCGTGGATACAGTGATTAAGCAAAACTAGCTACAGTACATACAAGATTTATAATATCTTCGTTTCAAATATTTCTTGCTGAAATATCTACTACAACCTCCGGCCCAAATCCCCGCCGCGGTCGCCGGAGTCTGCCCGCGAATCACCAACACCCACTGGCATGAATCACCATCCGCTGCCCATCCCCGCCGTCATCTTCAGGGGAGGCGGACGTCGGCCCAGCTCCGCTGCCCATCACGTCACCATCTTCCTGTCCCCGTCGCCGTACCCGACGTCGTCTTCGGGGGAGATGGACGTCGGCCCAGCTCCGCTGCCCATCCCTGCCGTCGTATTCCGCCACCTTCATCGATCACCTGCATTAGCAAAGCACTAAAGCTCAAAAACAACTTCAGGATGGTAGCTTGGGTTATAATTTTGATTTATTTTACAGAAAGGGTCTCATACATATCTTGCACAAATTTAGCAGGTTACAACTACTAATATAAGAAAACATATATGATATATTACATAGAAGATTGATGTCTAGGTCATAGGGTGATGTAAAACCATATAAGGGTGATGTAAAACCATATTACATGCGAAGATTGATGTAATATAAGAAAACATACCAACCTCTCACCACACTCACACACATATGTTTTGTGTTTGTTTAGGTCATAGGGTGATGTAAAACCATATTAGCTTCGCCTCAACGGGGAGATTCCCCCTTATACGGGTCCGGAACCTACGCTTCCGCATGCATGCGAGGGGGGACACACACATGTGATTGAATCTTTGAACAACTTCACAAAAATTTGTGAAATATAAATTTCATGCACATGTGATAATAACACACAAACATGCAAATTTCTCAACTTGTGAGAAGATTCGACATTTTATGTGGGCGTGAAGACTATTATTCGGAGGCTACGAATCCATCCAATTGATAAAATAGAACCTAAATAATTGATACTAATAAATAAATACAAATAATTTGGTACGGAAAAAAAAGGTGCATAGGTACGCCGAGGGTCACCGTCGGCGTAGGCAGGACGTACGCCGAGGGTCACCGTCGGCGTATCCTATGCCTACAGCGGCTCTCGGCGTAATGCTGACGCCGTTAGGGCCTTCCCTGGCCTGGACTGTCTAGTGCCACGCGGCCACCCCGTACGCCGAGGGCAATGTTTACGCTGACGGTCACCCTCGGCGTACCTGCCGCTACGCCGACGGCTGCGGTATGCCGAGGGCTCGGAAGCTGGGCTGGCCTGGCCCTGTGCTACGCCGACGGCCCCGACCTGGGGCCGTCGGCGTAGCATCCGGCCGTCGGCACATAACGCCATTCCTGTAGTGAGGACTTTAACATTGGATCTGTTTCTAGACAGTAACAATATGTTAGAGCAGACATACCCATAAAGAACATAGTAGTGTAATGAGTTAATGGATGCAGAATTTTGACGGAACATGCATGATGCATGGCTAGTTATAAGATCAGTATAGCAAAGTACACACCAAATATCTATCCGCTTACTGAATCATACCATAACCAAGCACACACCACTCTCTGACATGTACATACATGCATCGTTACTTGATTTTTTTTAGTACAAGCTAAGCTAAGCAATATTATTTTCAGAAACTAGCAATAACAGACCAATGTGAAAAACTTATCCACCTTTCCTCTCAGCCAAAGAAGAGCAATTTCTAGGTCGCTCTCATTGAAACTGAGAAAGTTGCATCTTAGTTTAGCAGTGTACTACTACTAGCTACAAGTCAGAATACGCTTTATATTGTGAGATGATACTTGGCACCTACTAGCTACTAGCTCTCTGTAAGCTCACAAAAGACCAACAGGAACGACAACTGTGTGTTCTTAGTAGGGTTCAAACGGAAATTAAATACTAAAACTTTTCATATTTTTTTTGGAAAAGGGCGCATTTATTAAAGATAAGTTTACATCCGGCCTCTGCATAACCAAGATGCACACAGCCACACAACCGACAGAGCTAAGGACTAAAACTTTTCATTGTTGCAATTTATCTCAATCGCTATACCTTTTTTAAGTCTGAACTAATTGTTGTTTTTCTCATGTGGGTATCTACCACTAGTGGAAACGAGGTCTTTTGTTGATCCCGAAAAAGGGCTTTAACACCGGTTCTTCTACGAACCGGTGTTAAAGGGGGGGCCGTACCAGCGTGGCCCCTGCGCAAAAAAGGAGCCCCCCTTTAACACCGGTTCGTGCCACGAACCGGTGTTAAAGGTCCCTGCAGCAGTGGCCCGCGCACCCCCCCCCTTTAACACCGGTTTGTGGCATGAACCGGTGTTAAAGGGGGGGCTATATAAGACACCACCCCAGCCCACACACATCCCACTCTTCCATTCTTTCACATTTTGGAGCCTAGCAAGAGGGTGTGAAGAGTGCTAGTTTGTGTTTTTTTCATATGCACAAGAGGTGTTCGGTGAAATGCCCGAGAGCTCAAAATAAGCTTTCTTGTTGCTCTTTCCTCTCGGTCGAGGTCGGCAACTATAGTTTCATGTGTCATTGATGTACTATATATATAAATGGTCATCTCCCTATTGTTTTTTGATATATACTACATATTAATGCAGATGAATCGGCAATGGATGTACGATGACCGCCGCACTTCCGAGTACATTACGGGCCTCCAAAATTTCATCGTTGTGGCTAATGCAAACCGTGGTCACAATGGTTTTATGTGTTGTCTGTGTGTTCACTGTCAGAACAAGAAAGACTACTCAAATACCAGAACCATTCACGCCCACCTGCTTCGATCCGGTTTCATGCCCAGCTATAATCGTTGGACCAAGCACGGAGAAAAAGGGGTTGTGATGGAAGACAACGAAGAAGAAGAGGATGATGACAACTATCATAATATGTATCCTGAATATGATGATAATGCAACGGAGGTAGATAATGAAGATCAAGAGGGAGCAGATGGGCCCGCTGATGACGATCTTGGTCGGGCCATTACTGATGCAAAGGAAAAATGTGAAACTGAAAAGGAGAAGGAGAAGCTGGAGCAGATGTTAAAGGATCACAAAACATTGTTGTATCCAACTTGCGAAGATGGCCACAAAAAGCTAGGTGCCACACTGGATTTGCTGCAATGGAAGGCAGAGAATGGTGTGACTGACAGCGCATTTTCAAAGTTGTTGGTAAAAATGAAGAATCTTCTTCCAAGAAATAATGAGTTGCCCGACAGTACATACCAAGCAAAGAAGGTTGTCTGCCCTCTAGGATTAGACGTGCAGAAGATATATGCCTGCATTAATGACTGCATCCTCTACCGCGGTGAGAAGTACGAGAATTTGGATGCATGCCCGTATGCACTGCACTGCGGTATAAGATCAGATGAGACGATCCTGGCGATGTTGAGGGCGAGGCCCCTAGGAAGAAGGTTCCCGCCAAGGTTATGTGGTATGCTCCTATAATACCACGGTTAAAACGTCTCTTCAGAAATAAAGAGCATGCCAAGTTGTTGCGATGGCACATGGAAGACTGTAAGAAAGAAGCGATGTTGAGACACCCCGCTGATGGGTCACAGTGGAGAAAAGTCGAGCGAGAGTACCCGGACTTCGCACGTGACGCAAGGAACTTAAGGTTTGGTCTAAGTACAGACGGCATGAATCCTTTTGGTGAGCAGAGCTGCAGTCACAGCACCTGGCCTGTGACCCTATGTATCTATAACCTTCCTCCTTGGTTGTGTATGAAGAGGAAGTTCATTATGATGCCAGTGCTCATCCAAGGCCCGAGGCAACCCGGCAACGACATTGATGTGTACCTAAGGCCATTAGTTGAAGAAATTTTACAGCTGTGGGCCAAACCAGGTGTACGTATGTGGGATGAGCACAAAGGAGAGCCATTTGACCTACGAGCATTGATTTTTGTAACCATCAATGATTGGCCTGCTCTTAGTAACATTTCAGGGCAGACAAACAAGGGATACAATGCATGCACATTGTTTAGATGATACTGAAAGTGTATATTTGGATAAATGTAAGAAGGTTGTGTACCTAGGGTATCGCCGATTTCTTCCGAACCTGCATCTAGTAAGAAAGAAAGGCAAGCATTTCAAACGTCTGGCAGAACCCCGGAGGAAGCCTGTCCTCCGTACCGGTGAGGAGGTATTTGGTATGGTCAAGGACCTAGAAGTAATCTTTGGAAAAGGTCCTGGCAGTCTATCTGTTCCGAATGACGATGACAGACACGCGCCCATGTGTAAGAAGCAATCTATATTTTGGGACCTACCCTATTGGAAAGTCTTAGAGGTCCGCTCTTCAATCGATGTGATGCACATGACGAAGAATGTTTGCGTGAACCTGCTAGGATTTCTAGGAGTGTATGGGAAGACAAAAGATACACCGGAAGCACGGCAGGACCAGCAACGTCTGAAGGCCTCTGAAGAGCCTATGCATCCTGAGAACGAAAAGGGTAAACGATGCCACTTAACTCCTGCCAGCTACGCTCTTACCAAAGCAGAGAAGGAAATCTTTTTTGAATGTCTGAGCAGTATCAAGGTCCCGTCTGGCTTCTCGTCGAATATAAAGGGAATAATAAATATGGCAGAGAAAAAATTCCAAAACCTGAAGTCTCATGACTGCCACGTGATTATGACACAATTGCTTCCGATTGCATTGAGGGGGCTTCTACCTGAAAATGTTCGAGTACCCATTGTGAAAATATGTGCATTCCTCAATGCAATATCTCAGAAGGTAATCGATCCAGAAAGCCTTCCAGGGTTACAAACAGATGTGCCCAATGTCTTGTCAGCTTTGAGTTGGTGTTCCCACCATCCTTCTTCAATATTATGACGCATCTCCTGGTTCACCTAGTAGAAGATATTGCCATTCCCGGTCCTGTATTTCTACACAATATGTTCCCCTTTGAGAGGTACATGGGAGTCTTAAAGAAATATGTTCATAACCGTGCTAGGCCAGAAGGAAGCATCTCCAAGGGCTATGTAAAAGAGGAGGTCATTGAGTTCTGTGTTGATTTTATTCCTGACCTTAAGGCGATTGGTGTTCCAGAATCACGACATGAGGGAAGACTGCGTGGAAAAGGCACCCTAGGATGTAAAGCAATGATATGTAGGGACGGGCATTCTCTCAATCAAGCACACTACACGGTTTTACAAAGATCTATCTTGGTTGCCCCGTATATCAATGAACACAAGAATTTAATACGCCTCAAACACCCGTGGCAGTCTGATGAATGGATTATAAGTGAACACATGGCGAGTTTTGGCGCCTGGCTGCAAAGACTTCTCACGAATAACACCACTGTTGGGGATCAGCTGTACTTGTTGGCCAGGACACCATCTTCGAATGTATGTACTTTCCAAGGGTACGAGATAAATGGGAATACATTTTACACGATAGGCCAAGATAAAAAGAAAACCAACCAAAACAGTGGTGTCCGCTTCGATGCAGCAGAAGACAATGGGCAAAAGACCACGTATTATGGGTTCATAGAGGAGATATGGGAACTTGACTATGGACCTAATTTTAAGGTCCCCTTGTTTCGATGCAAATGGGTCAAGCTAACAGGAGGAGGGGTTGAGGTAGACAAGAAGTACGTAATGACAACGGTGGATCTCAACAATCTTATGAAGGTAGACAAGAACTTAGACGAACCATTCGTCCTAGCCAATGATGTGGCTCAGGTTTTCTATGTGAAGGACATGTCCTCCAGACCAAAAAAAAAGAAAAAATATGCAAACGAATACATCATATGATGAGCCAAAGCGTCACATAGTTCTTTCAGGGAAAAGAAACATCGTGGGAATCGAGGACAAGACAGACATGTCAGAAGATTATAATAAGTTTGATGAAATTCCGCCCTTCACAGTGAAAACTGACCCAAGCATTCCGTTAAGTAAAGAAGATGCTCCATGGTTATATCTGAAGCGATCATAAGGAAGGACATATGCCAAGAAGTTCATGCTCATATTATGTAACTCTAGTTCATGTTTTTAATATTAATACATGTCTTGAGTGTTAGTCATGTTTTGTGGATGGAGCGGGACTATGAGAAGAAGTTGTCCCGATTCGTACTTACCATTAAGATCTGATCTCCAAACGCGCGCGGTCACATATTAGGGAGTGCCTCTATGACCAGTTTCTTGGAGATGCCGGAGGACTAGGCTCCGTCGGCATCTCCCTGAAACTGGCCGTAGTTGTGTCCCTGCTCTCGAAAACCATCTTGCGGCTTTGTAACTTCTCTAACTAGATCAATACACCTGGGAGCTAACTAATTTCACATATTAGGGAGTGCCTCTATGACCAGTTTCTCGGAGATGCTGGAGGACTGGGCTCCGTCGGCATCTCCCTAAAACTGGCCGTAGTGGTGTCCCTGCCTCAAACTGGCTGGAGGACTGGACTCACAAGGATGCCTATTTATAGTACAAGCAGCTCGACATAGTGTTGACACTTACGAAATAATGTCGACACTCACCCCTATTATTAGTGCTGACTCGTGTTTTGTCCCGGTTGGTGTCTCCAACCGGTACTAAAGGTTCATCTTTAGTCCCGGTTGGTGACACCATCCGGGACAAGGTACACGCCGCACGACATAATGTCGACACTCACCCCTATTATTAGTGCCGGTACTAAAGGTTCATCTTTAGTCCCGGTTGGTGTCTCCAACCGGGAATAAAGGTTCATCCCGCCATTTTTTCCTGCCATTTTTCTTCCCGCCATTTTTCTTCCCGCCAGTTCTTCTTCCCGCCATTTTTCTTCCCGCCAGTTCTTCCCTCCAGTTCTTCCCGCTAGTTCACTATATATATATATATATGTAGGGTTGGCCTCCATTGTTATTGCACATCTCTAGACTCATATCTGCAACCTCATCACTCTCTTTCCCATGGCTTCCACCGTAGCACTAACCCCCTGGGAGGCGGAGGCGCTTTGCGCCTCGAACTACCCCTGCCCGCCGGGCTACTGTGTCCCTGTCGGCTGGATGCTGAGCGTCGGAGGCGTGCCGGTTCCTCCTGTCCCTCTAGGTGTGGCGCGCCGGATGGCCATCACGAACCACTACTACTTCGAGCTCACGCCGGAGCAGCGGAGGAATCCCAGATGGCATCCCGACTATTTCCCTACTTGGGAAGCCTTCTTCGTGGATCGGCGTGAGAGGGCGCTCGCCAGGCACGAGGAGGACGGCCCACCTCCTCCTAACTTCAGCGAGGCCGGCCGTCGGCTATGGTGGCGCGGTCGGACTCTCCCGAGCGTCATGGACTATGACACTGCCGCCGACTCTAACCCCCGTCTGCGCTACCCTCAAGTCCAGCCCACGCGCTACCCTCAAGTCCAGCCCACGCATACTCTCCAGAGGTTCAATTACGGCGACCCCGACGACGACAGCGATGACGGCGGCGGCGAGTACGACGACTACAGTGGCGAGTATTACAGGTGTAGGCAGGAGCATGACTGAATCACTCCAACATTCTGAAACAAGTTCGGCCGATTGTTACTTAATCTGGCCATGTATCTTAATTTTCAGTTCTTTTATGTATCTTAATTTTCAGTTCCAGTTCGGCTTTATGTAACTTACTATTAGTTGGCTATTAGTTCGGCTTTATCTGGTATATTGATTATGTCTCGAAAAAACCTTCACAAAATGACCTATCTCATTCGCGGTTTCTTGGCTTTCGGGTCAAATGACCAATGTTATGGCTAGAATCAAGGCATAGTTTGTGATAATATGGCCATATTGTGCATACATGTGCATCATGGCATGGCAAACAATGTTGCAAGAGGAAGTTTTCCTTTTTATCACACCAAAAAGGCATTTTTCATTTTCCGAGCATAAAAACGGACGGTTTTGTGAAGCAACCACCAAATGGCTAATTCAAAAAACCACCAACACATTTTACAAAAATACTAGACCACCTTATATGCACAATGTACCAACAGGGGGATCTGAAACCTTTCCGTCCACCTCTGGTGAAAAAGACAAATTCCTACCGAATCGGCAGGAAGTGGGTCAGATATGAACTACAAGTACATGATACGATGCTCATGTTTTTTTACAAAAATCATTTTTAGGTTCACAATATGCTATTTTATCAAAAAACAATGCAAGTTGAGCGAGGCTTGGTGAGATTCAAGTGTATACAAAAGATGCGACATTTAAATATCCAATCAATTCAAAAATGTTAATACAAAAGATGCGGCAATAAAATATGATTTGATCTAATAAAAATCATTTTTTAGATGCTTAATATTTCTTATGTTCAAAGTTTTAGGATTTAACAATTTATTTTTGTATGAATTGAATAATCAAAATTTATATGTAAGTGTTTTAGTTATTTTGAAAATTTTCATGTAAAGTAAATATAAAATGATTTACATGAATGGATAGATATTATTTTTATGAAAATTATGATATATTATTCATATTTTTCTGAGTTGAAATGAAAAAGATATGAATTTTCTAAATTCATATCATATTTTTTGAATTAAAAATGCCCCTTTAATGCATGAAATAAATGCCCCCCCCTTTAACACCGGTTCCAGACAGGAACCGGTGTTAAAGGTGGGGGCATTTATTTCGTTTCCCGCGCGCACCACCCCCCCCCCCCTTTAACACCGTTTCCAGACAGGAACCGGTGTTAAAGGTGGGGGGCATTTATTTCGTTTCCCGCGCGCACCCCCCCTTTAACACCGGTTCGTGGCTGGAACCGGTGTTAAAGGGGGGGTGTAATAAATGCACGTGGGAAACGGAATCCCCCCCTTTATCACCGGTTCCAGCCACGAACCGGTGTTAAAGGGGGGGTGTATTTATTTCACCTTCCCCTTCCTTTCTTCCCCCCAGTTGAGCCAGATCGATCGAACACACTGCCGGCCGCAGGCAGAAAGAAGCGTCGCCACCGCCGCCCGCGAGCGTCTCGCCGTCGCCGCCCTCGGAGTGAGGGAGGAATCGTCCTCCGTCTCGCCGCCGCCGCTTTGGAGCTCGAGGTCCGCCGCCCCCGACCCTCTCTTCCCCGCATCCTTCCCCTCCCTCCCGCCGCCGTCGGCAGGACCGCGGGCGTTTCCTGTGCGGGGCCGGCGGCGGCGGTCGTGTCTCTACCCGCGCGCGAGGGCTTCAGCCCGGGAGAAAGCTCTGGCGGCGGTGAACCTCTCGGTTGGCGTCGAGTCCGGCGGCACACTCTGGGTGGCGAGGCTGCGGCGGCGCTTCCCTTTGTCGGCGGGGCAGAGCTGGTACGGGGCGGAGCGGCTGGAGCACCCTCCCACCCTCGGGCTCCATACGGGCCTGGGCGGGCTGGCCCCTGCCGTGCTCAGCGATGTTCCTGCGGGATGGAGGGCGGGACTGCGTGGACTAGGGATGCATGGCTATGGCGGCGCACCTGCTGCAGCGCAACGGCGGCGGCTTTGCGAGCCTGCTCTAGGCCTGCTCTAGCCTCGTAGCGTTGGCACAGTGAGATGACGATGATGACGGTGAGACCATGGTGGCGCGTGCTGGTGGATGGCAAGTTGGGTGGAGTGCTACGGATCAAGTGGGGTCGTGGTTGTTTGGGGTCGGGAGAAATCCCCTGTCGGCTCGTCCGACATCGACGCGGTGACACCTGCGGGTGCCGTCATCCTTCTTGAAGGGCGTCGGATGCACCCCTTTTCCACTCCCCTCCGTGTATCGAGGGAAACCCTAGGACAAGTCTAGGCAACAGCGTCGTCGACGTCGCATTCCTCCTTGAAGGTGTTGCTTGAAACACGGTGCTTCGAAGTGCTAGGAGTGAGGTGGGACAACTCCGGAGGGCGCAGCGGTCACAGGTCGTTTTCGTTCGTCGATCTGCTCGATGTCGGCATTTGTTTCTTTTATTTTTCTCTTTATTTTCTTTTGGGTTAGATTGTGTTGTTGCTTTTCTGTTGCTCCAACATTGTCGTTATATCTTGTGATTGCTATATTAATATAGCGGGGCGCAAGCCTATTTCGAGGAGCCCTGGCCACCTCGCTCTCTTCCCCGTGCAGGAGCGTCTCGCCGCCGCCGCTTCGGAGCTCGTAGGCCACGCCTCAACGCCGACGCCGCCCGCCGCTAGCACCGCCGCCCGACGAGACTGCCGCATCCGTCCGACGAGCACCGCCGCCCGACGAGACCAACGTCACCCCACCGGTGAGCGCCACGTGTCTGCCACGTGTGTGATTGCTGACTCATCCTGATTAAAACTTGTTTGCTCGATAAATTGTACTACATGCATAGATTAAAACTTGTATACAAATTGGACCTCTGACTCATTTGTGTATTTATTTGTGTATTTTGGTATGAATAATATGTATATTTGTGTATGAATCCAAGTCCACTTGAATGTTTACACTCTTACTCTAGATAATATTATTGTTTTAGAAACTATGGATCCACTTAGTAGAAACCTTGAAGAAGAAGAAATAATGGAGAACATTATTGATGAGGACACCTCACAATATCTGAACTTGGAGGGACATGATGACGACAGCTCAAGTACTAGTCATGGAGAAGATGAAGACTCCGGTGAATGCAATTTAATGGTTACAAAGTCCGGCGAGGTATATGCATTGATTAAGCCTCTGCTGACTTCCACCAACAATCTTCTTCTACATGTATTAATTAACGCTTCTTTCTTCTTTTAGCCCTCTGGATCGACCAGCCAGCAACCATCTTCTTCTACGAAAAAGAGCAAGCGAGGCGCGAGCCAGCGGTTGAAAGATCGTGCAAAGTTCACGATCGAAGCAGTCCGTGTTGATGGCAGGCCGATGGAGCCCAAGAAGGCCGCAGACAAATTTGTACGTCAGGCTGGAGTTCTTGTTAGGGACCAAATCCCAATCATAATTGAAAATTGGAATAAGCCAAAGAAGGGCGACGGTACCTTTGTCGATGACATATCCAAAGAAACGCTTTGGAATTCGTTGTTGGTAAATTTCACCCTTCCGCCAGAGGAGGATGAAAACAACCCGGTTATAAAGGAAAAGGTCAAAGAGTGGACTCTAAAGAAGATGGCTGACGCTTTCCGCAACTGGAAGACAAAATTAAACAAATTTGTCAAATCTGGCGAGACTCCAAATTTCGAAGACGCATATTATGCGAATATAAGACCTCACTGGCCCGAATTTGAGACATATAAAAAAGTGCTATAGCTAAAAATAGGTCAGAAACCAATACGCTTAATGCCCTGAAGAAGGAATATCACCAAAGGACGGGGTCAGGTGGCTACATATCTCAGAGGCCTAAGTGGGAGGAAGCTGAGAAGGCCCTGCGCGAGAGAGGGATCACACCCAGACAGATGGGTGGGACCTACGTGCAAAGACTTGGTTCTACGGAATCGGGGCAAGGTTGGACCCAGAAACAGGATTGTGTATCTTCCCAACACTCCTTGCCAAACCCGTCACTGAACAAATCACGGCATACGAGGAAACATCCGCCAGGACCTTCCATCCCGACAGAGAGAATGACCAGCTCACACGCGCCATCGGTAAAAAAGAACACCCTGGACATGCACGAGGCACAGGGTGTATGACGTGGAAGGATGGGTTTGCCGACTGGAGCGACTCTTACAGATGGCGCGGCAGAAAAGAAAAAGAGTGTACAGAGCGGATGACACAGATAGAACATGCACTTGCGGCGCTGCAGGCGCAAGTGAATGGACAACAGAGCCATCAAGCTACCGGCCCATCTCAGCGGCACGAAGAGCCTGCATTGGAAGCTGCCGGCGGCCCAGACTCTGCACGGAAAAGCAGTGTGGCTTCCACGGAGAATGTGCAGCCCACGCTTGAAATGACGGGTCCTCGATACCCCGTGGATGAGATCACGGAGAGCGAACACGCTGAGCTGCATGTGAGATTAATGGGCTTATCCATTAAGGTGGCTGTCGGCTATGCCTTACCTCCTGTAGCTGGTGGAACTTACCACTGCCGACCGATTCCAGATGGCTATGCTATTGTCGGGGTGGATGAGGTTGTGAAGGAATATGAGGAAGCACAGCTTGACCATGCTACAGGTGAAGGGGAAACTCAACTCAAATTTGCAGTGAAAACAACCATTCTTTGGAAGAAGGAACACATTGTGCTTCCAAATTGGAGGTCACTGGCACCCCCGTCGTCTCCGCAGCGTCAGTAGTCTGAGCCGCTTCAGCTATCTCCTGCGCGGCAGCCATCTCCGGCGCTTCAGCCATCTCCTGCGCGGCAGCCATCTCCGGCCCGTTAGCCATCTCCGGTGCTTCAACCATCTCCTCAGCGTAATCGGAAGAGCACTGCCACGAAGAGCATCAGTAGCACTGCCACAAAGAAATCCGCAGGAAACCGTACGCCAAAGAGTTCAAAAAACTATGTCCCGCAGCCTTCCGCCAAGCCAATGCCGGTTTTACCGTGGAATCGCAGCGACGAGGAGACCAATAGGATCTCGGAAGAACAGGTCAAGAAATTCTTTGCACCTAGACGGGCCGAGCCAAAGGAGAAAATAGATCCGGAGGTGGTGGAGAAGTTTTACAAAAATCTTTTGAAACCTGAAACCCCACTTGTGCCGGACTACGAGCGCCAGATTTTGAAGGCGGATGCAAGGCGCTGCAGGGAGACTGAAAGTAGCAGTCGTGAGGCACCCCAGAAAACAGTTCCCATGCTCGGAGAGCAGGAAAACCAATCATGTGCCCCGCTCCAAATGTTTGACACACGGGACGCTCCTCCCGTAAATGATTACAAGGCAGAGCTACAAAGAAAGGCCAATGAGATGGGGATGACTTACATTGCATACTTGAACGTCATGGGAGACAACTTGCCCAAATGCGATGCCAACCCCATACAGCCATGGAAGTATGGGAAGAATCTAGTCAAGAAAGAGGAACTCAAGAATCTACCAACAAAGATGCGAAAATTGCACAAGTGGTACCTTGATTTCTGCAAGACAAGAAAAGAAGAATGGATCACGACGCATATAAGAGATCAGATTTTCTTGTGCGGAGACGACGCGATCGACTTCAACATTCAAGACTTGCATTTTCTATTCAATCAAAAGGAACTCGACAAATCTGCCATCAGCCTTTATTGTGTGTAAGTACTATTTCTGTAATTTTTATCTCATCTCATTCACTTCATTAATTGCATGTATATATATATATATATGCTCACCATATATGTATATACTATTATGCAGGAAAAAGGTTATGGAATGCATGAAAGGAGGCCCTTTTGACATTGGGTTCGTTGACCCAAATAGAGTTCATGAAGAAGTGGTAAGAACCAAACCCGGGCAAACAGAAGATTACTTGCTAAAGTATTTACTGAGACAACAAACCAAAAGGGAAATACTATTGCCTTACAACTTCTCGTGAGTACTGTTACCCTCTCTCTTGTACACAGTCTGTTTCGGCTTACTCGATGTTAAGGGTAACTAATGATGAGTTATACGTGCGTAGGTTCCACTTTATTCTGCTAGTCATTCAACCCGACTCAGGAAAAGTCCTTGTCATGGACTCGTTACGAAAAGAAAAAGAGATATGGGCAGACTTTAGAGAGATGCTCCAGAGGTAATTTCAATCATATTATCGCACTAGATCGGCAACTTTCGTGACAACAAGTAATTAATTACTCCTTTATCCATTTTCTTTGCCGGACAGGGTTTGGAAAAGGTTCACGGGCAGGGCCGTGGGTGAATGGTCAGAAGAACTAAAATTTGTAGACCAAAATGTAAGTAATACTAGCTAGCTTCCAATTCCATTATATCATGCTTTATTGATTATTATTTTGATTGAACTCTCTATTCTCGTAAAGTGCGCGCATCAGGGACATGGCAATAACTTATGTGGGTACTATGTTTACGAGTTCATTCGCAACACGATATGTGCGACGGGCCAAGCCGCACTAGAACAACTTAGAGTAAGTAAACAAAGTCCACAACATTATTTTATTACCATCAATTGTGTTGAGTTTTATTCTTATATATATTGACGGCCCATTCTTCATATATATTCAGATCGAACGGATGCGGGACCAACTCCTACCATTTGAACGCATACGAGCCATTTAAGAGGAATTGGCGGGGTTCATACTTGATGAGGTCGTCACGCCTGGCGAAGAACTCTTTAGATATCCACCAAAATGAACAATGACGATGTATATGTGTCGATGACGATGTATGTGCCGATGACGATGTTTGTGTATAATAATAGTTGCTTAATTATTCATTTAATCGTATGTACCGATGACGATTTATGTGTATACCGCTCCCGATCGATTCCCCCTCGCTCCCCCCCTCCCGCAGAAATACGCCCAGAACGGGGCAGAGGCAGAAGTCTACCGTGGCAGAGATTTAGGCCGTTTTCCTGCCGCGGCAGAAAAACGGCCGAAATCTCTGTCGCGGCAGAAGAACCTTTAACACCGGTTCCAGATACGAACCGGTGTTAAAGGGGGGGGCCTGAGGCCTGCGGCAGCCCCACGTGCGCCACCCTTTAACACCGGTTCGTATAAGAACCGGTGTTAAAGGAGACCCCCCTCTAACACCGAACCCTCAATAGCGGTTGGGGAACCGCTGTTAGAGGGCCCTCCCAACCGGAGTTAAAGGGGGGGCTCTGCACTAGTGTACCTACCAATCTGCAGTCAAAGCCACAAAGCTTATTTTGAAAAATCAGATCTATTTTTTGTGTGCATCTTGCAGCCACTTTCCTTCAACATTACTAAGCAAGAATCAGAAAAGTAGAATGCTCTGGTACTTCGACCTGCGTTTCGGCTTCAAGTTGCTTAATGTGCCTCTGATAAGAGGCCATTTACAAATATATTATTTTCAATGTGTTAACTACTTGTGTATCAAATACTCTATTGACCCCCCACTTCTCGAATATAGTGGATACCAGTGGAGGAATTTGCCGCACAACCATTTGTACAGAAACATGAACTCGTGTGAAATTGGTCTGGCTAAGGTTGACAAGGAATATGTCGGATTTTCAACAATCCTTATAAAATTGGCATTCAAGGATAAACAATCCTCCTTTTACATGAACATGAGGGACCTTGACAAAGCATCGGTGTCCGACAATAAAATTTTATAGGTAAGATAAGATCAGCTGACAGGATACCCTCTTTGCATATAAGATCAGGTCACAAGACCTGTCCATATCTCAACAGGAACGACACCCGGCCATGTCATGGCTGTCGAGGATCTGGATTGGGATGCCCAAATCTCAATCGCTTACCTCCCCATCCTCCTCCTCCTCCTCCTCCCGGCGGTCTCCTTTTCCTTGTGTCGTTTCCCCCATTTTTCTCAAGAATTCATCTCCGACCAAGAGCCCTAGCTACGAGGTGGGAAGGATGAGGTGTAGGAGGCAGACGTACCGGTGAGAACGCCGCCGACGGAGGAGAGATCCAGCGGTGGAAGGGAAGGTGTCGCGTCGCCTAAATCTTTGGAGACACCGGTAAAACATACCGTGCGTGCGTGGTGCCGTGCGTGTGTACCGAGACACCGGTAAAAATACCATGCCGCCGATGGAGGAGAAATAATGGGCTAAATCATTAGACCCATGTGTGATTTCAGATTTTCCCTAAATCTCAAAGCCCATGTATGTGGAAGCCCAACTTGGGCCAAATCACATATGGGCTTCCACATACATGGGCTTTGAGATTTAGGGAAAATCTGAAATCACACATGGGTCTAATGATTTAGCCCATTATTTCTAACCACAAACTAGCCTTTTCTCCGGACACTTCTTCTTCTGGGAGTATCCCTAGTGCTTCTGACCTGGTGTCCACGCCTAGAGCATCCCCTAGGCCTTCAATCTCTTCTAGGCTCGAACTTGCTGACAAGGTTAAGCTTGGTTGATCCATATTTTCTTCATACTCAAGATCCCACGTGACGTGAAAAGTTGAATATCGTTCGTTGGAGCCCCAATTCCATGATTTCTCTTCCTCAAAGACTACCTTGCCCGTGACAACCACCTTATTGGTATAGGGATTGCACAAACGGTATTTCTTCGAGCCTTCATAGCCTGTCATGATCATTGGAGTACTCTGATTCACCTTATGTGCCACACATCCAAAAGTACGAAGATGATCAACCGAGGGATTCCATCCGTACCATCCTTCATACGGATTCATACCAACTCCACTCTCAGTTGGCTCCATGTTCAGCAAATACACAGCCGTATTGACTGCCTCACCCCAGAAGTTTCCTGGCAAACCTTTACTCTTCATCATCCTCCGTGGCATGGTCAACACAGTTTGATGTAGCTCACCCTCCTGATCAATGCGTACGGCCCTTATCTTCGCCTCCACCTTGAACTCTTCGGCTTCCTTGATCTTCTCAAATGCTTGTTGAGCTTGACCCTTACTTTTTAGCAACACAATCCACATGTATTTACTATGATCATCCACCGCAAGCATAAAGAACTTATTGCCGGACGGAGTTGCAGGTGAAATTCCAACGCATAGATCGCCATGATCATATTCTGAAGCTTCACTCGCCTCAAACGTGGCTTCACGCAGAAACAGGGCACTCCGTTGCTCGTGATCCACACACGGTAGATCGTGATCCACTTGCACCACAATCTCCGTACCCGGTGATGGAGGATCCTTCTCATCCTTCAGCTCAGTTACTTCGAGTATCAGCATCATCGGTCCATCATCATCTTCCTGGGCGATGAGAGCCCTCTCCTTCGACGATTTCTTGCAATCCTTCTTGAAGTGACCGAGCTCGCCGCACTTATGACATCTTACTTTCTTGATGTCAAACTTCCTCTGTGGCGGAGGCTCGTCCTCGTCCTCCCTTGCGATATACTTTTTCGCTGGGTGAGAATCTTCTCTATCACTCCTGCTGCCGAATGCTTTATCGCCCTTCTTCTCCTTGGCGAACAACGCTCGAGCCATAAGCATGAGATGCTCATCCACTTTCGCGTCGCCATAGGTGATCTTCATCCGCTCGTCGTGCGCCTTGAACCGTCCAACTAGATCATCCATCGTGAGAGTCTTGAGATCAACGCATTGCTCGATCGCCGAGACAACGGGCGAGTAACGCGGCGGCGCCACGCGGAGGAAACGCCTCACGATAGAGATCTCCTCCAGCTTCTCGCCTAGTCCGCGAATTCCATTGACCAGTGTAGCGACCCTTGAAGCAAAGGCATCTAGCGTCTCATCTTCTCCCATCTCCAGATTCTCGTACTTCTTCTGCAAGGTTTGCAGGGTCGTCTCGCGGACGCGCTCGTGCCCAAGATTTAGCGTCTTGAGCGTATCCCACACCTCCTTTGCGGATTTCTTCGAGATCAGGTGTTGCATCAGATCCGTCGACACCACCGAGCAGATGGCTGTGAGTGCTAGTCGGTCTAGGTGGTACTTCGATGCGCCCTTCTTGAACTCGTCGCCGCCTGGATCGACAGCCTCCCAGAGTCTGGCGCCTTCTAACGCCCACTCCATCTGGACCGGCCAGACCGTGTAGTTGTCACGGCTGTACCGTGGATGCTGCATCGACACCGGTGCACCCGCATCCGTACCGGAATACTCGCCCACCTTCTTCGTCATGACCTCCCGTTACTAGGAGATCCTCCACGAGGCTCTAATACCAATTGTTAGCACAGCCCCTGCCGCCGAGTACTTTCTGACGACACCGACGAGGAAATTCCGACGAGACGACACGTACGTACCCGATAACTTCCGCCGAGATGCACGTACTGCTAGCTGATCGATTTTTTTGATCCAACTAGTACACTCACGCACGCATACGCAAAACAACTTTGATTGCCAAAGGCTCTTGTCGAGCCTTGCTTTCTCTCTTGTATTGCTCAACTCACGGTGTTGTCCGGTACAAAATTAGAAGGCCAGGTGTGTGCATATATATATGCACTACTAGGACCTAATCAACTAGGAGTCGGTGTACTACTCATATACGTATACTACCTGGACACTACACCTATTCGGACTGCAATTCCAATACGTGTAGGACACGTGATTATCTAACAGAGGCCTCCCTCGCCGAAGCCGCCCGCGGCAAGTACGCGAGGTCGGAGGCGTGGAGGGTGAAGCTGCGGGCCTTGGTGCCGGAGGAGGGCGTGGTCGCGCCGCACATCCGGACTGGGGAGCCGGTGGCGCTGTCGCGGAGGGTGCTGGCTGTGTTCATGCTGATGACCCTTTCCGACTTCAGCGACCAGTTCACGGACTACCAGGACAAACTATTCGGCAACGAGGACGGGCGCCTGGATTTCACCGGGGATAACTGGGCCGCGCTCTGGCCAGGCACCGGTAAGCCAGGGCTGTGGATGAGCACCATGTCCATGCTCGCCGCAATCTACCGCCTCATTGCCACCGACGAGCGCCTCCGCCGCATGGAAAACACCGTCCACGAGGAAGACGGCGATGACATAGGGTTGGAGCTCTCCATCCCGCCGGTGTTCGAACGGTGCAGCAAGGTGCTGGACCCCGACGAGCAGATCGCGGCGAGGGACCTGTACTGGGAGACGATCTGCAGCGACGTGAAAGGCGGTGGCGACGGGGACTGGATGTAAATAGAGTCACGGATACGGCGGAGCATCGGCAAGAACCCATTCGTGGGGGAGCCGTGGCTGGTGCTGGCGCAGGTACTGCTGAACGTGGGGAGGTGGGACGAGACGGCGGCCGCGGCAGAGGAGGGGCTGAGGCTGGTGCTAGAGTGGGGGAGCAGCGGGGACAAGAGGATGATGTGGGAAGGGTGGGTGTCGTGGGGGAGGGTGTGTTAGGAATAAGCACGTCCGAACCGACGCCGGCACGGCGCGATGCGCTCTGTCGTATACAAGTAGTATATGAGTATGTGTAGGTTTGTGTAGCACGGTTGATGTAGGAATTATGAGTCCTAATTCTACTAGAATAGCTACACTAGAACTACTACATATATACGTGTATACCCCTGCAATCAAATTGTGCGGCCAAGACAGAAATAAAGAAAAGAAAAGACGCGCGATATGCGCGCGTAGCAATCCAATCTAGTCCCCGCATATTGCGTGCGTATACTTGTGCAACAGGATCGATCTAGCTAGCTACTTGTGTACGTGGGTAGCAGCTTACGTGCATGTTTGCATGTTCCGGTCGGCTAAAAGAATCTTCCAGCGGAGGTTTTCATCCAGGAGGTATTCAAGTTAGCATTGCAAGCAGGTATTGTTGAAAAGTACTCGAGAGACTACGAAGTTGCTGCAGGTCGTCTCGTCGCAACGTCCCGGCGAAAGTACTGTTGGATCTGGGCTAACAATTGGTATCAGAGCCAGGATTATCGTTCGTGATCTGCTGAAAGTACTAGGAGGTCATGACGACGGTGAAGTTTGGCGAGAGCTCGACACCAGCGTTTGAGACGGTAGGCGCGGAGTTGTATCCGCGTCTGGATCGCAAGAACTATGGCCTATGGGCGTTTGTGATGCAGTGCGCCATGGAAGGTCAGCAGATTTGGGAGGCCATCGATCCCGGCGGCGATGAGTACGTCAAGGGAGGTGCGAAATACCGAGAGGGTTGCCAAGCATTGATGGCGCTCTACTTGGTTATGCCGACGGACATGGTACAACACCTCGTCAGAAAGAAATCGGAGAAGGATGTGTGGGGAGCGATCAAGGTAGTATGCGCAGGTGTCGACGACACTAGTGTTCACGTGGGGCAGCAGGAGACTGTCTTGAACGACGAGATGACATTGGTAGAACCGGAAGTGACCCCGGTTGGTTCGTCAAGTGTGGCGACGCCAAGTACGGCGACCATGTTGTCAAAAGAAGTCAGCGTGAACATGTCAAATTCAGAGAAGGAGGAGTTCACCTCAAGCTCGAAAGTGCAACCGGAGAGTACTTGGACTACCGACGTCGCCAGGCACGACATCCAGGATCGGGAAGACGTGTCATTGCATGATGAAGGCAATAGCACGGCAGGATGGCCACCAACAACAGTAGGCGGACGTGGCGCATGTATTCTGCTCGGCATCCTAGGAGGAGGAGCTTCACGTGTGGAGCCCGGGCCAAGAGAAGGTCCAGGGGCTGGTGGCCCAGAAACGCCAGAAAGAGGCGGTCCAAAAGTATGTGATCCGCCGATAGGGGCTTCATACGGAGACCCAGAAAATAGACCAGAGGATGGTCCAGGGGATGGCGACCCAGAAACGCTAGAAGGAGACGGGCTAAAAGGAAAAGACCTGTCTCAAGGAGCTCTGTCAGGAGGTCTAGGGACATCCATCCCAAAAGTTGGATCTAAAAAAACAAGTAGGTCAAACAGTGTGCGGTTGTAGCGCCAAAAGAAATTGACGGACCAAGAAAAGTAGGTCCAGTCAGGCCAGGGCTAGCCTGCCCAGAAAACTGACAAGAAGCAAATTGGCCAGATGAAAGAATCACTGGTGTTGGTTCAATCAGGTCAGAAAAAAGAAGCATACTGTTTCAGCTTACATCACCACGTGAAAGTCTAGAAAATGCTTGGAGATTCAGCACAAGAAATCCATGCATGGTCTTCAAGTGTGTTGCATTGAAGTCTAGCAGTTTGGCGAGTGAAAGTTGGAAAGACAAAGAGATAAGGGCGAGGTCGGACGTAGAAGAGTATGTCGTATAGCCTCCGACTGCACTAGAGCTGAGACGACTATGACCGACGCGACGCGTGTTGGACTACTATCCGAAGAAGGAATTTCGGATGATAAATAATTCGGTGACGATGAACCACAAAAAGGACCCGTTGTTCATCAAGGAACCGACGAAGACCGAAGACGCGAACAAGAAGGGCCGACGTCAAGTCAATAGAGAAGCCGACAAAGGTAAAGTCGGTGACATGGAGGATGACGCCTGGAACGGCAAAAGCAATGCCTAGGATGATGCCTGCGAGAAGCAGCTGGCGCATTTGTGATCCAGGTCGAGGTGAAGCACACGTCGTGCTTAGGGGGTGATTGTTACGAATAAGCATGTCCGAACCGACGCCGTGCCGGCGTCGCGATGCGCTCTGTCATATACAGGTAGTATACGAGTATGTGTAGGTTTGTGTAGCACGGTTGATATAGGAATTATGAGTCCTAATCCTACTAGAATAGCTACACTAGAACTACTACATATATACATGTATATCCCTGTAATCAAAATGTGCGGCCGAGACAGAAATAAAGAAATGAAAAGACGTGTGATATGCGCGTGTAGCAATCCAATCTAGTCCCAGCATATTGCGTGCGTATACTTGTGCAACAGGATCGATCTAGCTAGCTACTTGTGTACGTGGGTAGCAGCTTACGTGCATGTTTGCATGTTTCGCTCGGCTAAAAGAATCTTCCAGCGGAGGTTTTCTTCCAGGAGGTATTCAAGTTAGCATTGCAAGCAGGTATTGTCGAAAAGTACTCGAGGGACTACGAAATTGCTGCAGGTCATCTCGTCGCAACGTTCCGGCGAAAGTACTACCAGATCTAAGCCACCAGGGTGATGAGGGACAAGGCCATGGACAAGGAGTGGCCGGCGCTCAGCGTGGGGCGTCATCAACCTCGGACTCGTCAAGCAACTCCAGCAGAACTAACTAATAACCTGGCTGCCATCCTGGCTCCTGCTCTTACGGTCCTACTCGAGATATGGCTCCAGGACACCATGCATCTCCTGACCGAGCTTCCATGGTCGAGGCGTCGAGCTGCAGCCTCAGACCCATTATATTCCAGCTTCCGTCTGTCACCTCATAGAACTTAAAAATTCTGCTACTAGTGAGTGTGTGTTAAGCTCATGGAAAAAAATAGCGCGCTATTTCTTCGCTATAGCGGCGATATAGCATATTTGAAACGTGAACGCTACGCTATGCAAAATATGCTCGCTATGGCGCTAATTACGTTTTAGCGGCGCTAAATACGCTATAACGTCACACCGCAATAGCGTCGCTAAGAAAATCTATGAATATAGCACTACCCCATAAGCCCATTGAGCCCACGACTCCACCACGTCCAACACTCTACATCTAAATCTATGTCAACTCAATCCTATTATCCAGTTCTCCCTCCCCACATGACGTGGCGGCTGCTGACAGACTGCAACGCCCGTCTCCTCTAGGTCCAGCCGGTCGGCCACCTCTTTGCTTGGCACGTCCACCAGACACACTAAAGCACCAGGAGGACGCGCATCTCAAGTTCTCGACTAGTGAGCTGACCTAATGTAGGTCTTGTCCTCTAACTTGTCTTGCACCGGATGTCAAGCAAATTGTGTCATTTGACAACTACTAGTTAATTGGTTATGCATGTATTACTCAAAAAAATAGCAGCTGGAATCCCTAGTAATACATGCTAGACCTTATATTTTTATATTTTTACCCACGCTATTTTGAAAAATAGCACGCTATAACTTTCATAGCGTTTGGAGAAGGGTCACGCTAAAAGAAATAGCACGCTATTTTTTTCCTTGGTTAAGCTGCAACCTCGTATCCTGCACGGTGTCAAAACAACTTTAAGTATGCCTTCCGGGAACCCGACAAGAAGGGAAGGGATACAACTTTCTTTCTACAATCCATTCAATTCAACAGTTAATCCAACTTAGCGCCATCCTGACATCCTGTTAAGGAAACCGAGAGGTTGAACTCTGAAGCAGCTCACGCCCATGGACAGCCTCGTGCTCTGGGTTTTTTCTCATACGCCCCCAAGAACAGGGCCGGCTTCCATTATAAAGCATAATGGAACAACAGCAACGAAATTTCGACAGAAATTTCAGCCTTTTTAACCATCCAAAGTAGCTACCTCGTGCTCTACTGCGATTCGAATTCAGTAGCCATACTGAAAGCAGGGTCATCTTTTGAGACTCTCCCTTGCTTCTTAAACAACAGCCTACTGAACCAATCCATCTCAAAACTGCATCCATAATATATATTGTTTCTGTATTTGTTTAAGACGCAGCAAGTATGGATTCAGAATATAGAACGAGTTGATGTCATCAATGAACGCGCTGTCTGCAATCGATTTTGTGGTCTTCAAGCTGATACACGCTTTGCTATATGGAGGATCCTACTGCATATTTGCTTATATCTCTAGCAGTACAACCAGACTCGTGTGCTGGTTTTCTGAAAGCCTTGAGAATGCAGTGTATTTGTAACAGCCGTGCAGTAATTTTCCAGCTATTTGGATATATATACATGTACATTTCAGACTTTCAGTTTCAGCTTCTTAATTTGTTCTTTTCAGGATTCTAATACTTCTCAATTTTCAGTATCTGGATGTTCAGTACAAGACACAGCCGAGAGCGTATAAAGCGCTTTCACTTGAGTGTTTAATGGCTCGTTGGAGGTTGTTTGCATTCGTCGAGTTCTCTTTTCACAGCCGTTGTTAGAACAGACTGTTGGTTTATGATCAACAAGACTACAAAAGTTGTCAGATGGTCCAAGTCTAAGTCCAAGTTTCTGTACATGGATGAGTTCATAATGATGTTGCTAACAGATAAATTGCAAAAATACTAGTACTTCCTCCGTTTCAAAATATAAGATGTTTTAGATTTATAAAAAAAATAAATCTAGACTTCTTTTAGTGTGTAGATTCATCCTAAAATTGAGTGAACCTACATACTAAAACAAGTCTAGATTCATTTTCTTCACAAATCTAAAACATCTTATATTTTAAAACGGAGGGAGTACACTACATACCCTCCTTCCAGTTTGATATATTAAACGGAACTTTGGAAATTTTCATGTCAGCTACATCTTTATTATGATTTTAGAGTATGTTCTGTTTACTGATTTCATATGTACTCCCTCTATTGAAAAATAAGTGTCGTGGTTAACATGAAATGAGTTCAATGTAAACAAAAAAGCTTTTGCATGATATGGGTGTTATTTTGTACTTCTGGATAATCGTGATGCAAACAAAAATTTGAAACAAAATGGTGAGTTTTTATGTCTTTTGAGATGATAGCTGCATAGAAGAACGATGAAACTAAATCTGAAGTGAAACCTAATCATATTTCGAATAACATAAAACAAAAAATGTGAAACTTAAGATGTTTAAGTCGTAAAATTACATTATACTATTTCCTGAAGACAAATTGATTTATTTTAGGGCCGTTGCAATACATGATCATTTTACTAGTATATGTTATTCCTGTCTTTGTCTACCACCTCGTAAAAATTTATAGTTCTTCTACTAGTGTGTATGTGTCAAGCTGCAGCGTGGTATCCTGCATGGTTTCAAATAACTTCATGTATGCCGCAAAATAGATCCTAGATGCGCGTGCACACAAACATTTAGCATCACCGATGCAAGGTCCTTAAGATAGATGCTTAAAATAACAAATCGGTATTTTTAAGCACCACTAGCCATTTTTATAGTTTTCTATTATTAAAAAAAAGGGTGCTTAAAATTATCTGTTTATTTTTATCAATTTTGCTAATTCTAAGTCAACTGAGAATTAAGTTAGAACTCAGGCAGATTTTACTCCATTGGATTCATATCGTGCTTAGTGTGTCTTCCAAGTACCAAGTGGAATTTTTGGTTGTAAGGGAGTTGCAAGCGAGACTTTTTAGTTACAAGTGGGATTGTAATTCAGATATTTCTAATTGTAAGTGAGCTTGTAACTGAGATTGAACAAAACACCAGACTTAAAATTAGGCACATGCTTGGTGCATTGCCACGTATGGATGATGAGTAAAAATTCTCTACAGATTGAATAGCTCGGTTTCTTATTTTAACGATGAAACATATCAGGTTGCAAGAAATATCATCATTGATCTTCCTTGTGTGTGTTTCGTTGGATGATCGGCCGCTTTATTAATTGTTCTCTGAATACTGTCGCACTTGGCTATATATTGAGCATGCGTCAGGCAAGCGTTGGTTTTGTTTGGTTGATTACAATAGTACTCCCTTCATCCCAAGCCTTATGGTTTTTTTTTTTTTGAAAAGTCAAGGCATGAAAAGTTTAACCTAATTTTTAGAAAAATCAAGAACTATTATATTGTATAGATATCATGTGAAAATGTTTCATGATATATGAAAAGATATGAATTACGTATTATAAATATTAATATTTTTTCTAAAAACTTGGTCAAATTTGAGGTAGTTTGACTTTTGAAAAAAAATATAGGCATTAAGCCTTGAATGGAGGTAGTACATCACTATTTCCGTATGATTTCAAACAAAACCATGGGTGTTTCCGCCAGTTGAAAGGTGTCGTGCAACCCTTTTGTACGGACAAGGGGTGATGTTTTTTTACCATCATTACTTTTGCACTTAAATGGATCTTTCTCCAGACATATTTCCGTTGTTGTCCGTCCAGAATACATGTTGTGCATCCTCCTGAATGAAAATATAATGGTTTGAAAAGAATATGGCGTGTAAACCATCACCGACTGTAGCATAAACCATCTGGGAGTGTAGGACAACATACGCATGACTAGAAGTGAAAACTGGATGAACTAACCACCATTGGAAATTCACATCGATATAAATAGATGAAGGTTGGGAGAGAGATGCATGCATGATTTGTTATAGATATTGCTCTCAGTTAGTTCCATTGAGATATTGGAGAAAAACAAACAAACATATCACCAAATAATGTTAATAACATGGCGACCTTTATACCATCAGGCCACGAAAGCAAGGAGAAAGCCAACAGACTGTGACCGTCGTGATCGGTCTCTAGTTAGAAGCTGCGGTGAAAGATTCCATGCCTAGAGCTATTTATTCTTAGATACTTAGAAACTACAGTAGAAGAAACGAGTATGGCTGAGCCATCGGCGGAGATGTATGGCAGGTCAACGAAGCGGGCAATCTCTGTGGCCCTGACCGACTCCCCTAGACCAAGAAACCCGTCCCGTCATGCTATCGCGTGAACTCCAGCCTACACATGTAATAATCGCAGATGTACATCAGTTAAGAATTCGCTCTTGACGCGTGCACCAGGCATCCCATCCCCTGGCTCATGAGGACGCTGGACATGTAGGTCCGGTAGAAAATCTTCCATGGGGATCTCACCATGGTCCTCTTCTTGGGGCTCGGCTGCCTGCTGCGATTTTTGTCGATAATGAAACAGAAGATGATTCTCATGTGACTACTACGGATGGCGTCGTCATCAGGAACTCATGAAGAGGTAGACATGGGGTGCTCCTTCCTGAAATCTATGGTACTTTGTTGGTAAGAGACAATGGCATGAACCATCTCTGAGTGTAAGAACACATGCATGATCACAGGTGAAAATTGGATGAACTACGCACTAATGAGAATTCACATTGATATAAGTAGTTGACACTTCGGAGAGACATACATGCATGCTTTGTTCTACATATTACGCTAGCCAATTTGTACAGAGATATTGGAGCGAAACAAACAAGTGTATCGCTGATAGATATTCGTAATATGGAAACCTCTGTTCCCTTGGGTCTCGAAAGCAAAGAGAAAAACAATGAAGTGTCACTCCTCCGACAATAACCTCCATAGAAGCAGAGCAGAAGTGTGGCATCCCGCAAAACCACTACTAGAAAATCGCGTTAAATTTGTGCATTGCATCGTCATCATCATGCATTCTTTGCATAAAACTATTTTCGCAACGCCTGATTTGTTTTCCAAACGCCTCATCTTAATTCAAACGCCAAACCCGGGTCTCCGGATTATCTTGTTTTGGCCGATATCGGTTTGCTTACGGCCGTTTAAAAACAAATAAAAAGTTCAATTATTTTAGTGGGGCAGTCGAACGGGCCGAATGACCCGAACGACCACCCCAGAAAAATAGTCCGCCCCTATTTCCTACAGCTACCAATCTACCTACCAACCCTTCCCTCCACATCACCCCGCCCTATAGCAACCCGCCACCTCACCCTCTCCCTCCCCTCTACCAATCCCTCAATGCCAACTCACCCCAACCCAACACACCCAACACCCCACACACGCAGCACCTGCCTACCCGACCACACCACGCACGCACACCCACGCCTGCCACGCACCGCCCCGACCCCACCTGGCCCCGCACTCGCCCTCTCTCCTCCCTCCCGCAACCAGCCCGGCCCCTGTTCTTCTTCCCCAGGCACCCCGACCCCGGCCTCTCTCCAGCTCCGCCGCCTCCTCTGTTCCCCCCCCCCGAGCGCAGCTCCTCCGCCGCCAGGCCGAGCCCGCGGCCCCGCACTCCGCCTCCGTCGCGCTTCTTTCCCCCGCCCCGGCGCGTCGCCACCAGCCTTTCCTCCGGCCCATTCCCCTCCCCGAGCCGGCGCAGCCGCCAGCGGACGCCTCCCCGCCGCCGCCTACCTCGCCCCGCCGCCAGCATCTGCACCGTCGCCCCGCTCCCAAGCTCCGCCCCTCCGGCCGTCCACCCCGAGACCGCGTCTGCGCCGCCGCCGGCCCGCCAAGCGCCGCCCTGGCCTTCCCGAGCGGCCTGCAGCACGCGCGCCTGCCGCCCCTCCTCAACCAACCGCCGCCTAGCAGCTCGCCTCCGGTCCCCTTCCCGCAGGAGCCCCTGCGCGCCGCCCTGGCCGCGCCTTCCGTTCGGCGACTCCCAGTGTCGCCCATGCCGACCGGACCGACCTCGAGCCCTGCACCATGCCATGGTCGCTGCAGCCACATCATCCCCTGCTAAACCGCGAGGCGTTTCTCAGTTGGAGAGCCACCCGATCCAAGTCCGGCAACGACACCCGAGCACTCCGACAGGGACGCCAAGGCCCCGGTCCCGACGTCCGAAGGCGCCAAGACCCCTCGCCAAGATCTTCGTCGCAACCCGGTGATCTCCTACATGGACCTGAGAACGAACCCGAAGGTCACCGACGGTGAACCCTGAGGCCTCAACGCGACGATGCCTGCTTCCAAGATCTCCGGCATGGATCGAAAGGTTCCCCGAAGACCGATCCCGATGTACCGGAGACCGGACCTCGACACGCCAGGATCTACCCTCGCACGCAAAGACCCGAACCGGGAGGACGCAACGATCGCCACGAGAATGACAAGCACTTCGCTCAGAAGCCTAGACCGACCCGACTTGAGGACCCGACAAGTGCACGACAACAAGAACGACGGCGACCAGGGGAATTCGATGCGCCTGACGCCAACCAAGTCCTGCTCCCTGATGCGACAAGATCTACTTCTGTTGTCCGAGACCGAACCGTCGAACCCTGGACCCTGTCGAACCCCGAACCCCGGAAACCAAGATCTGCCGACCCCAAATGTGTGAACCCCTTCCCGAAACCCTATTTTATAACATAATAACAACTTGTGCATATTGAATTGTTCACGCATGCATCCATATCATGTGGTTTGGGGGCCTTATGCCGATTCACCTAATAACTAAATATGGGGCCCATATGCGGGCAAATTTAGTCTCATATCGGCCTCATTTAAACTTGTGTAGCGAACCGGTATCTTATCTTGCCTTGTTATAATAACATTTAATGGCGGGGTAGATAAATAACTCGAACCATCTAATTAAATGTCGGGACCCCGGTTCCACTTAATATAACCTAATCGCATTGCATCCTTGACATGTCATGCATCATACATGCATCATGTCGATCTTCTGCCGTTGTATTAAATATTGCATCCGGTGTTTCTTCTAGTGTTTTGCTTCTTCGCGGATAAGGCCGTTGAGTTGATGTGAGCTTCGCCCCGATCTTCGGTTGAACCTTCGGCAATGTTTTCAGGCGAGCATCTCCCCCTTTCTACCTATCTTACTTTTATAGTATTTACTTCCCTCCTGTTGATCTATTGCTATCTGTGTTGCGATGCTTTAGTTTCCGTACCTGTGATACACCGTGCAGCCCTATATTGCCATGGCCACCTCCTATTACCTGTTGTTTGGTAGATAGCTGGACTTGCGCGTCGTAGTCGCTTGCTCAAGTGTTGTGGCGTGTCGTCAAGTACCACAGTTGTTGATATATTGCCGCATGTGACGTTGGAGATGATCTTGGCTTTAATTATTGTTTCACTTTAATTCCTGTTTAACAACTAAAATTGAATTAAGCAGAGGCATCGGTGGGTGATAGGTAAGTTTTGGTTTCCGACCGCCCACTTGTGTCCCGTAGGACCCGAGTTCTTGACACATGTTCCGAGATCGAGCGCGCTAACCACAGGTGGGGAGATATGGGCCCCCCATTGATTATTACCTGATTTCAAAGTATTGTACTGGGGGCCACAAACTAGTTTGGGGTTTTATTTACTATCCTGTACTTATGCCATGTTTACTGCTTTATTTACGATTGTGTGAGGAGCACGCTGTACTGTTTAGGAAGCGGAATGTTTTCGCGGTATCGACAGTCCCTGATTGGGGACCTGCTGTCGTTTACAGCCATTGTCGCGAACCCTAAGTCCGTCTCGGAGACCGGCCGACTTCGTTGTGGGTGTACTTAGTGGGGTGGCCCCCCGTGCTTGCTTTGGGTCTGGGAACGTCGTGACTTAGGCCCCGCCGACATACCGATGGGTGTATGTTAACTGATCTGGCAAAAAGGGTCGAAGTGCCTGTGGATACTTTGGTGCACCCCTGCAGGGTTAAATCTTTTCGAGAAGCCGTGTCTGCGGTTATGGACGACTTGGAGCACAGTGCTTGATCATAGACAACTATAACTAAAGTTTATTGTTATAAATTGACTTGTATCCGATATGACTAGTAATCAGCTTCACTACAACGGAATGGCTAAATAAAAGTACCAACAACTGCTGGGTTTTGGGGTTGTCTCATGCTAATTGTATCTGATTAGTAAGTGTTGTGACTATAACGGAATGGTTAATTAAAAGTGCCCACTGCTTACTTTATCAGGACGACTATCTAAACCTGACTAGTAAAGTGTCGCAACTATAACTGAATAAGTAAAACTGCCAACTGTGTGAGTTCCTCGGTTGACTTCCTCGATGGTCTCGAGGGGGAAACGCCAGGATGGGTTTGATTGATGATAGTATCAGGTTGGAACCGAATAGGTCTTTCTCACCCCTATCTGATAGCCGCCAGTTGTATCGAGTCTCTATAGGTTGTTTAGTGCTTGCTGCCGCTGTCGCTTCAGTCCACCATACCTATGTATGCGAGGACCGCCGAATTCTAGCCTCGCCGTGTACTGGCCTCAGTACTGACGCTCCTCTTTTTCCTTTGCCCTTTGTCGGCACCCCTTTTGTTTAAGCAGGTTTTGAGATCGACGTCGTTAGCAGGGTTACCCTTCCGGCTTGGCCTGGGCAGGGTTATGGACGCCATTGGTTATTCTTCAGGGCTCTTAGCCCCATTTGCATCTTGTCCGTAGTCGGACTCTGTATCGTTTTACAGGTGATTTGGATCTTTGTATATTATATCTGTGTTCTTGACTCTCTGAGTCGCTGTTATATATATCTGTTCTGTGGGTCCCATCGAGGACTGTTGTGTAATGTTATTACTTCGTTTTCCACCCGCACGAAAGTGTCTGGTGGGCACCTTTGAATCGTTTCTATGCGGGTTTGGCGAATTTTGCTCAAACTTGCATAGGTCCGATTCTGAGGGTGTTACAAGAAGGCATCTCCGAAGTTTAGGCTCCTTAATGTATGACCGTTTGGGGCTTTTAATTGCTGTAGGTACTTATGGAAACTCCAAGATTTGTTTAACCATTTCAAAAAAAAAACACAGCCAAATCAACTAGTAGCATATGAAATTTCTCTTACCACCTTGCATGAGTTTGAATGCAACTGTATTGTCGAATTGGGCCCCCCGAGTCTTCAGTGAGACCGGTTTTTTTGTCGGTTGATCACCATAATAGCGGGCTATTTTCATGTGTTGCCAAACAAAAGCATGACTGTATCCTGTTTTTGCAGCAGGGATTTTCATGAGAAGTAGCTGCGACATTTACCTTCAGAACGTGTCCTCAAACTAAAACAACACATTTTCTAGTAACTTTCATTAATCAGAGTTCCTAGTTATAAATGTTACGGGAAAATTCATTGAAAAAACTCCAAATATGAATACAAAATAGAGTTTTAAACACTCAACAAAACTAGGAACCGATTGCAGGAATAAAATCATAACGTCAAGGAGCATTTTATTCATGTAGACATTATCTTGAATGGAAGTACGGTTAGGTAAATTAAAATAAATTAAGAGAAAGTATGCTAGTTAAATACAACACACCACAATGCCTCATGTTATGCCGTTTTTTCTTATGGGCCTGTTATGGGTGACCAAACGAGATGCGTGGAGAAGACCTTTTTTTTGAACATATATATATTGAGTCAGCATGCTGCTTCCTTAAAAACCCTTCAGTCCCTTTCGGTACCCTGGAAGGAAAAGAGTGCAACTGGGACCTGCTGCTCCGCAGTCACAGTAGTGTTACATCATCCACTAATTGTGGAAAAAAAAAAACAGGCGGGCTCTCAAGCCAAAAAGATACATCCTGACTATCTACTTCCTAGCTATAAGATCTGTTGCTTTATTGGCTTCCCTGGGGCAATGGTGTAGAGTCACAGAGTTGAACCCTACCATCATCATTCGATATTCATCCAAGAAAGCACCTCCAACAATTCTATATTCCACAGACGGCGCCAATTGACGAGGTTTGATCTCATCAATGCCCATTGTTATGGACTTGCGTTTTGGAGAAGATGGGGATGCTGGAGATCGTGGCACGGTTAGCAAACAAGCAACACGGGGACACAAGGTTTATCCAGGTTCAGGCCCCCAGAGGGAAAACCCTACTCCTGCTTGTCTGCTCTTGATTACGGCGGAACCGAAGGTTACAAGGGTGCGCAGATGCAATCTGGCGTGGAGGTGTGTATGCGAGAGTATGAGTCGAGAGATCTAGGTCGTGCCCTCCTGGCCTTTATATAGACTTAGGCAGGTCCTGGGCATAGTCCTAGTCGGTTACAGGTTCTAGGGTTTTACCCCTTTGAATTTCCTATCTACTCTAGTCTTGCTCTCCAAGGATCCGAAGGTGTCATGGGCCTTGGCCACCCGAAAATCTTCATGGGCCGGCGTACGTCCACCGTGGGCCTTCCTTGGGCTGGACTAGGTATGTTGAGGTCACGCACCCATAGGGTACAACCATGTCAATTATGGAAAGCATCAACCACCTCGAGAGAGTCTGTTTCAATATCAATATGAGCACATCCAATTCGCTTTGCCAGCCGAAACCCATCTCGCAATGCTTGAGCTTCCATAGTTGCAACATCAATAACATTCTCAATCTCCGCTCTACAAGCAGCTAGGAACTGACCTTGGGAATCCCGAATAATGCATCCCGTCGAGGCCATCCTAGAATCCAGATTCACAGCGGCATCAGTATTTAGCTTTACTTTTCCGCTAGGAGGTTTAGTCCAACCTTTTCTTACTATTCCACTCCTGTTCAAATTTGCCCGGAGGCTGTTAGAAACCATTGCCTTGATTGATAGCGCTAGTCTGCTGGGGGTTGGGGCTGTTCCATTGTGCTTGAGTTCCCTTCGTCGCCACCAAATGAACCAAGCTGCTGAAGCAATAACCTCTTTAACTCCTAATCCGCCCAAAGCCGGGATCACTAGTTGGCTCTCCTGAAGGAGGTGTTCCAGCACCACACACCCTGATCGGTCTTCTAGGGTTGCCCTCTGAATGATCCTGGTAAAACCGAGAGCCTCCCAGACTTCAAGAGCCCGATCACACTTGAACAACATATGCGCAATATCCTCCGCACCCCACTCACAGACGGGGCATTGGCCTGAACCACCAATGTGTCTATTAGCAAGGGTACACATACAGGGTATAATCCCATGAAGAGCCCTCCACATGAAAATTCTCACCTTGGCTGGAACTTTTAGTTTCCAATGGGTGTCCCATATAGGGTTTATCTCGGAACTCCCTACATCATCTCTTCTTCTCGCCCTGCTTCCATATTGATGTTGCCACTCCATATGATAAGCCGATCGTACTAAAAAAAATCCCATTTTTGGTACCATGCCAAGCAACAGAATCCCCAACCTCCCATGGTGGTAGGGGTATAGCCTGGATTCGTCTCACATCGATTGGATAGAAATTATCCTCCAGAAGCTGAACATCCCAGGTATCTGTCGTTGGTTTAATTAGCTCTTGTACCTTCCCAATCATGATCCCACCCTGTCTTGTGGACACCTTCTTATCTGGGCTGTTTGGTATCCATGGATCATGCCAGACATTAATTTCTACACCATTTCCCACACGCCAAATATAGCCTCTTTTAAATGTTCCCATTCCCGCCATTAGGCTTTGCCAAGTGAAGGAGGCCCCCTTCTTTAATTCTGCCTTCAACAGATCCCTAGAAGGGTAATATTTTGCTCTAAGGATTTGAGCACATAACGATTCAGGTGTTTCTACTAACCTCCATATCTGCTTTGCAAGCATAGCCAAATTAAAGCAATGTAGATCTCTGAACCCCATTCCACCTTGCTTTTTTGGAGTACACATTTTCCACCAGGAATACCAGTGCATGGCCTTTTTGCCATCTTTCTCACCCCACCAAAACCTTGCTATTGCCGCCGCTATTGCTTTGCAAATTCCTTTTGGCAATTTAAACACAGACATAACATATGATGGAATAGCTTGAGCCACAGCTTTCAACAAAATCTCTTTCCTTCCCATGGACAAGTTCTTCAGATTCCATCCACTCATGATTTGGCACACACGATCCACTAAGTGTTGGAAACAATCAGATCGATCTACCCCCACATGTGAAGGGAGGCCCAAATACCTCTCCGTTAAAGCTTCCGAGTTAATATGGAGCGCTGAGCATACAGCCTCCCTGTCCTCCACACTTGTGTTAGGGCTGAAGAATATACTCGACTTTGGGTCACTCACCAGTTGTCCTGAACTGGCACAGTACAAGTCCAACACCTTCCGAACAGTAGCAGCATTAGGCGCATCCGCCTTCATTAGAATCAGAGAGTCATTGGCAAATAAAAGATGAGATACCGATGGTGCCCCGCGACACACCCTGACCCCTTGAATACCACCACAAGCTTCTTCATGTGTCAACAAGCTTGAGAGTCCCTTAGCACAGAGCAGAAAATGGTACGGCGAGAGTGGGTCCCCTTGCCGCAGCCCCCTAGTAGGAACAAAAGTATCCGTCTCCTCATCATTAAACCAAACTCGATACTGAACTGAAGAAACACAAGACATGATCATGTTAATCCATTGTTCCACAAAACCTAATCTTGTCATCATATCCTTCAGAAAACTCCATTCAACACGGTCATATGCTTTGTGCATGTCAAGTTTTACAGCACAATAACCGTTTTTACCTTGTCTCCTTCCTTTGAGAGTATGAACACACTCATAAGCAACCAGGACATTGTCAGTTATCAGCCTCCCTGGGACAAAAGCGCTTTGGGCAAGACTAATTACCTCGGGCAGTATCCCTTTCAGTCTATTTGCAAGTACTTTCGATATGATCTTGTATAAGACATTGCATAGGCTTATCGGCCTGAATTGAGTGATCAACTCAGGGTTATTTACCTTTGGTATCAAGATTATAGCAGTCTCATTCCATCCTGGCGGTATAACCCCCGCCTGCAGGGACTCCAACACCTCTTTTGTTATAGCACCCCCAATTAGAGGCCAAAATTTCTTGAAGAATATTGCATGCATCCCGTCTGTTCCAGGTGCCTTAAAATCACCTATCGCAAACAGAGCCTTCTTTACCTCCTCTTCCATGAAAGGGGCTAACAATCGCTCATTCATCTCATTAGTAACCTTTGGTTGCACTTTCGAAAGCAGCTCCGGATCAGATCCATCTACTTCAGACGTAAACAAGTTAGAGAAATAATCCAAAATCAGGGGTTTTAGCAATGCATTACCTTCCCTCCAATCACTGTTATTATCTTTCAGTTTTACTATCAGGTTCCTCTTCTTTCTAACTCTTGCATAGTTGTGGAAATACGCGGAGTTGCGGTCTCCATGGGTAAGCCAGTTGACCCGGCTCCGTTGCATTTTATATATCTCTTCTTGTTCTAAAATCTTCTCAATCTCATCAGTTATCTCTTCCTGTCTTCTCACATTTTCTTCCGACAGTCCCCCCCCCCCCGCAGGACCTCTTCTAGTTTCTTTGAAAGGGACCGAAGTCTCACTCTTGGTTTCTTCAGGACAGTCCCGTCCCAAGCATGAAGCGCATCCTGCACAGCTGCTATAGCTTTCGCCACATTGTCATCATTTATCTCAAGACCGTTGGACCAGGCCATTTGAACCACCTCGCCTACTCCTTCTTCCTTGAGCCATTTACCTTCAAAGCGACGGCGTCGAACCTTCCTTGACATTGCAGTTGTCCGGTAATACTCAGTATCCAACAGAATGGGTTTGTGATCAGATCGAAGACCCTCCTTATTAGAAAGGCAAGCAAACGGGAAAAGCTGAGACCACGCCTCATTACCGCAAGCTCGGTCCAGTCTTTCTCGCATCCCTCCACCCCCGCGACTTCTCTTCCTTCTCCACGTGAAAATGTCACCAATATAGCCCAAGTCTTCCAAGCCACAATCAGTAAGCGCATCTCGGAAATCTTGCATATAGTGCATGGGTCGGGGGTTGCCCCCTTCCTTCTCATGCGTGTAAAGAATTTCATTCCAATCTCCAATCACCATCCATCGCATGTCGATTTGCCCGTGTAAATCACGTAAACGTTCCCAGGTTTTGTACTTATTTTCCCACGACGGTTCACCATATAGGACCGTTAATCTCCATCTAGTAGCAGCGTCACCACCGTCCACTAGAACATCTATATAATTTGAGTGTATTCCCATCTCCTCAATGCCCACCTCATTCTTCCAAAGAAGAACTAGGCCACCACTACGACCACTTCCGGCCACTATCATACCATCCATACGGGTCTGCACCCGTAACTACTCTGCACCAGCTTTATCCAGATGAGTTTCAGAGAGGAACATCACCTGGGGGTTGTTTTGCTCCTGGATCTCCCGGAGCGCACGAACTGCTGCGGCACTTACCAAACCGCGACAGTTCAGAGCTAGGAGTTTCATTGGGACTGGCGGCGCTCCTCTCGGGAGCCCGCCAATGTTTCCAAGTTTTGTTTGTTGCCTACCTCCCCCTTCTTAGCTCTCTTATTACCTTTACTGTCCACAGAAGACGTACTCTCCTCATTAGTCTCCTTCCCCGTCCTCATAATTATATCAGTATTGTTCCGTACCACAATCTGTTCATTATTTCCTTCCACAGCCGGTTCCTTATCATCAAAATTTATCCTCTTCCGAACATACATATTGCCTTCAGTCATTGTTGTATCTAATGGTTTTTTTGGGCTTGTACCCGTGTCTTCCAGTTCCACGGAGGAGGCGTGGAGAAGACCTCAAAAAGTCTACGAGCAACAAACACACCCCTAAGCTCGCAACCTGACTCTTGAGTCGACACCTTCTTTGGCTCTTTGCTTTGCTTGTGCAATTTCAACTCCATTCTACTCTTCTCCCTGGCCGCATATAAATATACTCGCGGTGCGCGCTCACTTCTCTCAACACAGCCAGCCTACACACATTGTACTTCATCCACCACACTCACCGCTCCATCCATGGCAGACTAAGATTGCACATGCCCGCTGCACCAGCGACTGCACTCATGGCCTAGCCACCTGGAGCGGTAAGTCATCCTCCATCGATCAAATATCATCTTCTCCACGGGAAGTGCCGATCGATCTTATGTTTTTGACGGCGGATTCATTTGATCTGTGGTTATCTTAGTTTTCGAGTATCGTCGAAACCTTTTATAGTGTCGGTCATTTGGGAGGGCTTCCACACACCAGCGACACCCCAAAAAGGACCTTCAAACAAATTCGACCTAAATAAAATGTAAACTATAAAAAATTCATATGAAACATTCAAATAAAAGTATCTTGCCTCCGACTATGAAAGTCAAATTGTCTCACTTGGCTACTGGGCATGCACCAAGCAAGACATGGGTGTTTCCGCGAGTTGTCTGCAACCCTTTTGTACGGACAAGGGGTGATGTTTTTTACCATCATTCGTGTACCTGCTACTTTTGCACTTAAATGGATCTTTTTCTAGACATATTTCCATTGTTGTCCGTCTAGAATACATGGTGTGCATCCTACTGAATGAAAATATAATGGTTTGAAGAGAACATGGCGTGTAAACCATCACCGACTGTAGCATAAACCATCTTGGAGTGTAGGACAAACATGCATGACCAGAAGTGAAAACTAGATGAACTACCCACCATTGGGAATTCACATCGATATAAATAGATGAAGGTTGGGAGATGGATGCATGCATGATTTGTTATAGATATTGCTCTCAGTTAGTTCCATTGAGATATTGGAGAAAAACAAACAAGCATATCGCCAAATAATGTTAATAACATGGCGGCCTTCATGCCATGAAAGCAAGGAGAAAGCCAACAAACTGTGACCGCCATGATCGGTCTCTAGTTAGAAGTTGCGGTGAATGATTCTGTGGCTAGAGCTATTTATTCTTAGATACCTACGATAGTCATAGTGGGTAGTAATTTATAGTAGTGACATACATATATTACTAGTCTAAGTTACTATCTTCATAGTGATAGTTTTATAATTTAAGTAGCAAAGAAAGACTCATTTATTACTTTATACACGCATTTTGCATCATGATGTGATGGTAACATATTATGTTACTCCATTTGTCTCTATCTTCATTAATTACTTGCCACACCATCTCTTGTTCCTAGGTGGCATTTATGTTACCACTTAGGCTGGTCATAGTGCTAAGTAACTTAGACTAGTAACTTTCACATGTTACTAGTTCATGTTACTACCTTTATAGTGGATAGTAACATGTGCAAGGTCTAATAAATTAGATTGTAGACTCATATTGTCTTGGTATGTGTGATGTTATGGTAACCAGCTAAGTTACCACCTCTCTCTCTTTCTTCATTAATTACCATCCTATGTCACCAATTTGCTTAGTTAACATTGCATGTACATGTAAGTTACTGTCTAAGTTACTCCCACTATGACCAGCCTTATGTTACTCTCACTATCAGTAGTCTTAGAAAATGACTAAGCAAGTTAGGTTTACGAAGAAAACTCCCTCGGTCTAAACCATTGCATACAAGGTTAAGATTGGAACAAAAATGACTAAGCAACTGATTAGTAACAGGTGTCATTAAAAGTTAGCCTTCTTATGAATTTGGATCAAAAATTTAACGAATTCACTTTGATACAAAATCCTTATTATAGCATGAACAACAACATCTCACTAAACAAAAAACACTTTTGGCTCCAATAACTACTTAGGATAATAAGTTAAATCAACCAAACTCGATCATAGCTAAAACTTGGCAACACGAACTAGCTTTGTCATCATATCAGCATGATTATGATGAGTATTAATCTTTCATACCATTATTTTACATTGTGCTTGATTATGATGAGTATTAATCTTACATAATGGTACTTGAAATCAATGTGCTTAGTTCTCTCATAAAACATTTGATCCTTAATGAGGTATATGTCACTTTGACCATCATAGAACAAACTAATGAAGAATTATCTTCACCAAGATTAGCATATAAACCTTTCAACTAAACAGATTCTTTGCAAGCTTCCACCATTGATGGTGGCATCCTCACCCGCTTCACGAGTTGGAGAACCATCTCCTCCTTGTCGTGGACCGCCACACCCTAGGGGAAAGAAACCAGGCATTGGGAAGCCACCGTGAGGCAATGCCTACACCGATCGGATCCCATCACACCATCGAGGAAGATAGCCAACAGCATAGTAGGCCACCTCGCTGCGTGACCGGAGCTATGGGCACACACACGCCAAACCGAGGCGCCACCTCCAAACTGCGGTAAATGGATGCCCCGCAGCCGCCATCGCTGCGCGAGGGGATGACTATGGGTAATCCTAGATCGCTCGGGAGGGGTGGGTGTCAAGAGGGAGGGAGTAGGAGGATTAAATAAATCATATGACTACTACAGAGCGAAAGAGGAGATGAATCTCATGTGACTACTACGGGCGAAGGGCACCATGAGGAACTCATGAAGAGGTAGACATGGTGAGCTCCTTACTGAAATCTGTGGTGCGGTGCTTTGGTAAGAGACAATGAGATGAACCATCTCTAAGTGTAGGAACACATGCATGATCACAAGGGAAATTGCATGAACTACAAACTAATGAGAATTCACATTGATATAAATAGTTTACACTTCAGAAACATACACAGATGCTTTGTTCTACATATTACGTGTAGCCAATTTTTATAAAGATATTGGAGCTAAACAAACAAGTGAATCACTGATATATATTCATAATATGGCGACCTCTATGCCCTTGGGTCTCGAAATGAAGTGACCTGACCTAGTACGGGTCCAAGTCTCAGTGCTATTTAGTGCTAGTCACTGGATCGACTCGCTAGCACACATAGTTCAGGATGAAATATCATGAAACAAAGGTCAAACTCTATTAAAGCGAATGATACAAAATATAAAAGTCTCATACAAGTTGCATAGAAGAAGGGATAGCTCCTCACAAACATAGTTCAACAGCGGAAGACAAATAATGCTAAAGAGCTCCATTAAGAGCCACAAGTGATATCATGTTGAGTGAAGACTCGCGACCCTAACATCGTACTTCATCCATCTTCAAGGTAACCTACAACACGAAACGTTGTAGCCATGAGTGGTCAATATTTGAATCTATTAGCAAGTGTCACTATGGGAATATAAAAATCCAACAGGGTAAAATCAAATAGCTTTTCTTATCTACTAGCGTATTGGTTTGTAGGTCAAATCCAAAGCCTCCTACCATGTCACTCCTCACTCCACTACTCCAAACATGTCAGTAAGTCAGGTCCATTACCCCTAACATGATCCTCCTCAAAGGCCAAGCTCAACATGTCAGTAAGTTAGACTCAATGCCCCTAACATGTTACTTGTCAAACCCCCAATTCTCAACATGTTAGTAAGTTAGACTCAATGCCCCTACCATGCTACTTATCAAACCCCCAATTCTCAACATATCAGTAAGTTAGGTTGTGTCCCTTACCATGCACTCCATCCAACCACTCAACTCAACATGTCAGTAAGTTAGACTATGGCCCTTACCATGCAACTCATCCAACCACTAAGCTCAACATGTCAGGCATGCCATGGCCCTTACCATGAAACTCAATCCCAGAAAATTTTCTCCTCCATTCTTCCCAGCCGATTCACTTACTATGCCAAAACAATCTTGTTGTCCCACTAAGTCAAAGTCTTATCCTAGATTTTCACTCACATCTCTAATTTGGCATAGCCAAACATTCCCAACACAAAACATTGGTCACGCAGCAAACAGGTTCCATATCTAGACAGATCTACTGTTAGACTTGTATTGCAACTTTCCATTTTTCTCTTTACATATTTACACAGGGATGTGCTGCCCAAATCTCTACTACCAAATTCAATATATTTTGTCTTCTTATGTAGGGTGAAGATCGGCAGAGGCTTGCATGGAAAAATACCATGTTAGCAATGTACCAACGATTCTAGAAAGACTGCATCGTAATATGTGGATCATGTTCAGTGAGCCAGAGTCTTCTACATTGTTTACCAGGACAGAAGGGCATCATCAAAACATGAGATGTATAGGTATGGCCCACGAGAGCCCAATCACAAGAGGCTCATACAGAATGTAATCAACCCATAGTATACTGTCTACTTAACATGAGTAAATCATACTACACTTGACCCATTCGATTTTGTGTCAAATTAACATAGCAAATAAGAATGCATGTAACTTAGTACCGGGAGATTTCCTCACATTTCAATCGGCAACGATGGTACGATAAATAACATCTCATGTTCAAGTCTCTTTGATTTGTGTTGAAACAACTTTCGCTTTTGTTCCCTAGGATCTGTTATGCACGCGCATAGTTTCAATAAACCGGAAGCTAACATTCCTGATTTTTTAAGGAGAAATGTCTTCCAGGATCTTTTGTGCACGTGCATGCTTTCAATAAATCGGAAGCTAACATTCCTGATATTAAAGGAGAAATAAAATATGACAAACTAATGCATGAATAATTTGGATAATTTGTTAATAACAAAAACATTGATGCAGGAAACATATGAAGTTCCCTGTGGATTGGAGGCCATACGAAGGGAGTCGGGTCTGGTCTCAATGCAATCACCCTCTTCAAGTCAGGGCGTTAGAGGCGTCACTATGTCACTATGGGCATGTCGTTAGTTTGAAAACGGAGTCTGGATAAGCTCGAGTATGAAAGGTTCTAGGTAAGTTTGAGTGAGGAGGGATCAGAGAATACCTTATATGCTAGCGGGCGGGCGGAATTTATGGGAGAGCGAAGAGAGGAATTGTGGTTCTCGCGCAAAATCAATGTGATTACGTAATGTAATTGAATTGTAGCATATGTGAATGTCGTGAGATTAATTTGGTAGCGTGATAGCAGGACGGAGGGTTGGACTACAGCACGAAATCAATGTGATTAAGTAATTGAATTTTAGCATGAATGAATGTCGTGAGATTAATTTGGTAGTGTGCATGATAGCAGGACGAAGGGTTGGACTGCATGTTTGTCAAGTTAGTTTTTAGAGGTTAAATTGTGATACGCGTGTGAACAATAAATGTTGTTTTGTGTTGGGATTGGCCCATCTGGATGCGTGCGGGACGGAGCTGGACGAAGGGAGGGATGGATCATTTGGCGAAGGGGGAGAAGTAGTGATAGAAAACAGAACGGTTAGATTCTTTTTAAGCAGTAAAGATATTGACACTGCTCTATCTCCTTTTGTTGCTTTACTTTGTAAATACTCATCATTTACAAATGAAAAGTGTTGAACCCCATTTTTGCTCATGGTATTTCCATCGCTGTCCCTCGAGAACTCGTGACGGGGTAGGAACACGCATGGTGTACTTCCTCCTAAAAATTACTCCCTCCATTTTAAAATATAAAACGTTTTAGGTTTGTGAAAAAAATAGACTTGTTTTAGTATATAGGTTTATTCAACTTTGGAATGAATCTACACACTAAAAAAAGTCTAGATTTATTTTCTTCACAAACCTAAAACATCTTATATTTTCAAACGGGGGGAATATAACGGCTTGGTAAAGAGAAAATGACATAAACCAGTGTAGGCCAGCACATGCATGATCACAGGGAAAAAGTGGATGAACTACCCACCACCCATGAGAAATCACATTGCTATAAATACGTGAGACTTGGGAGAGACACGCATGCATCCTTTGTTCTACATGCTACCCTTATGAAATTCGTATGAGATATTAGAGCAAAACAAACAGATGTATCGTCGATAGATATTCATAATTTGGCAACCTCTCTGCCCTCAGGTCTTCAAAGCAAAGAGAAGAACCATGGAGTGTGACGCCAGCGACCCATTCGGAGATGGAACCGGGAGCTTCAGCATTGCGAGAGTTTGGACTTTATGTAGCGTTTGTGGCTTCCAGTTTCTGCATCTGCAGGAACAAGTGCAAATCCCCGGATCAGGATCGGTTTGACCACAGCCCAATCAACTAGCAATATATGATTTTCTCAATCTCAAATTATGTAGTCCCATTGAGCCCCCGAGACTGCGGCGAGTCAGACTTTAGTTTTGTTTAGTTGATTGCTGCAGTAGCATGACTATTTTCATGTGCCGACGGAGAAGAGAAGCAGCATTGTTGTTTTGCTGAAGTGGTTATCTCGAGAAGTATGTAACAACATTAGCATTAGGACGTACCATGCACATTGAAGGTGTTCGCACTTAAAAAGGGAGAGAATTCCTACCTTGCCCTTGTACATTCTCTTCTGTTTCAGCGTGAGGTATGGTATGTTTTTTCTTCGTATTTTTCGTTACGTGTGGTTGTGTCTCGGGCTCTCGGCTACTAGTTTTTGGTTCATATTAATTTTGTTTTTTTTGTTTCGGTTTTTTATGATTTATTTTTCTATTTTTATGTAATTCTTTTACAGTATAAAAAAGTTAAGATAAAAAATGTTCAGATTTCAAAAATATTTAATTTTTTAAAATATAATGTATTTAAAAATGTTTAAATTTTTAAAAAGATTTTTTAAAATGTTTAGGTTTAAAAAACGGGTTCTAAATCATCAGTCATCTCTGTCGTGACCGTCTGAGGAAAACATTGTGCGATCACCTCCGGTGTTGTGTGTTTCGGCGTTGTGAACAGACGCGAAAAAACAGTGGCCAAGCTCTCTAACTCATGTTGGGTAGATGCACAGGATCCATGTTCCTTCCGGAGTGCCATTATCTTGTTTGTTCTCGCCATTTCCTTCCCCGCAGCGTGAAAAAATGATGTACGTATTTCGTTCACCCTTGTCCAAGCAAAGGGCACATGATCTCTGTTTAGCCCATATATAGTTTCCTCTCTTGCTAATACTAGTTCTGAAATCTTATTCATTAGCGATTTCTCTTCCATAGATGGCCGGTCTGCACGTATTCTCCCCAACTTGTCACGCAATGCAGATAACTATTTCTGGATTGTCCCATGTATACGGCAATAGTCCAGCGCATCACTGAAACCATCCATCTTCCATTCTTCTCCGTTATTACCTCCTATCCGTTTAGAGACGAGCAAACGATCTCGTTGAAATCTCCTGCACACATCCACCGCGTGTCAAATTCTCTTCTTAGATGCTTCAACAATTTCCAGCTTCTGCCTCCTGCTGATCGCATCGGGGTTCCGTAGAATCCCATAAACCTCCATCAGTTTCACCCCTAAGAGGGGGTTTTGACCATCGCATCTAAAGGCTTTAACCATAACATCTGGATCATTATTCATGTAAAGGACTAATCCTCCACTAGCTCCAACATTTTTTACTCTGAATGCATTATTGAAGCCCAACCTCCTTTTCATGTCTTGAGCTTTAATATCAAACAACTTGGTTACCAAAAGAAAGACCAAGGAAGGACGATGACGCACGATTAGCTAGGCTACATATATACCTCCTGAACATCCTCCATCCACGACGGAAGATTCATTGTTGGCGGTGGCCCTCTGAGGCACAGCCAACATGCATCATCGATAAAAAAAAAAAAAACTTCAGTTGAAACCTGCTGCAACGGGACTGAGACTCACAACCGGACAATGTCCAATGGGAGGAAGGAAGGAAACCCTGGACGGCTGGACGGGGACATAAAACGAGCGGTGCCAGGCACCACGGACGGCAGTCGCCGGAGCAGTAGCGTAAAAAAAAAACTTCACCTAGCGTCCTTCGTGTCTGAAAAATAAAAAAAAATACTACTCCCTCCATTCAAAAATATAGAACTTTTTAGCTTTATAAATCGAATGTATATAGATCATTTTTAGTATATAGATTCATAAAGTTTCGGAGTAAACTTATACACTAAAAGATGTCTAAACATTTTCTTTTATAAAGATGTCATATGTTGTACATAGCCGGTAGTCCGTAAATGGAAAACAAAAACAAAAACCAGTACACAGCTCCTGCTACTCGCGTTGGCCCGTGCCGTGCCGTGCCGTGCCGTTAACCACCTCAAACAGAACAGAAACGGCACGTGGGGCCCTGATCTCCACCCAGCCACCAGAACGATAACGACGACGGCTCGTGCGCCAGCGCCTCACGCGCGCCGCGCGCTGGTCGCAGGACGTCCGGTCGCGGTGCCGAACGGCGCAGTTCATCACCACCGTACGCGCGCTAGAGCAATGGACGGCCCAGATCTCCGCGTGGCCTATCTCTGGTCTCTACAATGTCTAAACACGCACGCCGCCGCGTCGGGCGGGCCCGCTGCTCGCCCAGCCCACCGCAAGGCTGTCCCCTCACTCTGTGCCTCCAGTGTTCCGATCCCTGTGGTCGCTCATGTGGCCTAGCTCCGCGCCGTGCGCAACTTCGGCCGGATATTACCGTGCAACGCGGTGATGATATGATCTGCAAAGAGCAGTTCCTCAATCGCAGTTTTCCTTGAAAGAAAGAAAGAAAGAATTGAATGTAATAGCCTAATCTTCGAATTAAACATAGGAACAAGTGTAGCCTAATCTTCGAATTAATCAGCTACGACTTCGTTGGAGAACTTGCGAGTTTGGCGTTTCCCATCTCCGTTTGGCCGGAGATGAGATTATCTCCTGGCCCTTTTTGGTACTAGCTTCGCTCGGACGACGATCTCTCGAAATCATGGTCGTCGACATCATCTTGTCTATGTCGACGACTTTTAGGCTGCTGCTTCTTCGACTTTCCAGACACTGAAGGCAGATGGTATTGAACTTTCGAGGACTTGTGTTTTTTCTAAGGATATTGATGTAAGGCCTGGCAATATATGGCTTTATTATACTTAAAAAGAAGACTTATGGGAATTATGAAACTAGAGGAACACTCACACTTTTCGCGGCGTCACTACACACCTATCATCAGATAATTTTTTTAATAATACATTTTTTTATTGAATTGCACAAATAATACATAAAACGGACAAATTACAAATCTGTTGGGACAGACTCGTTTCAACGGACGAATCACCCTGCAAACCCCTCCTTTATCAAACACCCGACAGCGTTGCCTGCCGGACGAAGAGGGTGTCGTCTGTTGAACGGACGAAACGAGTCTGTCGTCTGTCGAACGGCCGACCGACCAACAGATTTGCAATTTGCCCGTTTTGTGTATTATTTGTGAAATTCAATAAAAAAATGTATTATTTAAAAAAAATTAGCCCTACCATCATCATCATCTCCAAGACCATGAATGACGCCAAAAGTAGGTCGATCACAAGGGGTAAGCGTGCATCTGCGTGCAATTATGCCGGGAGAGTAGCTTATTTGTAACGGTCTCCGGAATTTTCTAACCGTTTCCTTAATACCACTCTTCTTTACTAATGATACGAGATAAATCGTCTATGCCCATCTAAATAAACATTACTGTAATACGATACTACGGCCAATACATACATCCAGACAAGGTAAATCCTAGTAGCTATACGTGGTAAGAAATTTAGAAATACTTGTGCAAACATCAAGGTAGGCATGATGTCCACGCTTATTTTTTACTACTCCTAGGACCACAGAGTTCCTGCAAATAGAATGCTGCCCCAATTCTATAACAGACTAGACATCCTATATCCATACCTCTTTTAGCCACAAAACTCTTTTTGTACTAGCCAGCCACAAGGCATCCATGTACGCATCCTCTTTTGTGGTACGCGTATATGAGAACATCGGCACACGCGACGGGCCTTTCTGTACCACCAGAGCAGGACGTACTCTCGAACGATACACCACCAAACCATGAAGAAACACCGTGCCACGGGGCCAAAAAAAAGTCCAAGGCAATACAGCTGCCCCGCTTTCCGTGAACGCAAGCACAAAACCGCCAGGGCTTCACGCACGCACACCGGTCACGCAGCAGCAGCGGGGGGCGACACGGGGGCGAGCCGCAGAGGAACCGGAAACGTGCGAGGCATCGTCACTGGCGAAAGCTCACCACCTCTCACCCGTCCCTTTCGCGGATCCCCTCGCGCGCAGCGGGCACCGCGGGGCATCCACTGCCTCGCCCCGCGCCATCATTCGCTCGCGCCGGGTTGGACGGTTCCCGTGGTTGCTGTTCCGGGGCGGAGCAGCGGAAGGACCGTGGTAATCCGGACCTAATCGAGTGCTCCAATCCCCACGCCACCCGAGCCTCCCGCTTCGGGTCCGAGCCTACGCGGACGGATTCGCTTGGACGTCCTTGGGTTCCATGCTTATTGTGAGCACGGGCCTAGGGACCGGTTTGGGTGATTCTTGTTTGCATGATCGTAACTGAAGTTTTTGCATGGAAAGTAAGTTTATATATTAAGCAATAACGTTTCACTCATCTTTCACAAGCCAACTCAAAACATAGGCAGGAACACTTGCAAAATGAATCGATAGATACGTACCTCGCGTGAAGATTGGCAGCCTCTACGAAGAGATGAAAACGGGGCGAATTACACGTGACTAAGTGCTTCCTTCCACATTTTATTTTCACATTTTTTCATAAAGATGAACGAATCCGTAAACCACGGGAAAGAATATGGAAACAAATGCTACTATAAACATATAGAAATAGAATACGAGACGGACACGGATACGAAAGCGGAGCATGGGAGGGCGATGCGGCGACGACGTTCTGGTTTCCCTAACCCTAGTTGCGTGGGTGCGCCTGCTCGATTAGGGGAGAGGGCCAAAATGATTACATGATTAGATAGTTGAGCTGGTTATCCAAGGCTTGGTTTTGCAAAGATTGACAAGGGTTTGCTCGACTAGTCCAAACACAACATGACAATAACATTAAATGGAAAGTCCCGCATTTGGCGGAAACGGAATTCTCTTTCCGTGAATGTTTCGCTAAAAGACCCTTCTTTTACTTCCCGAGTTGTGTTAAAGTTTCCGGTTCCTTTTTTCGTTCCTCAAATCCTGTTTTCGTTTCCATGTTATCTTCTCTGTTTCTGTTTCTCACGGAAAAGTCGAAGAGTCCTCGTGCCGTTTTCATCCATATCTATGACTATGCGCATTCAGACAAGAAGTCAAAAGTGGATGTGTTCATGACACACCACCATACGCAAGCAGATTTATTTCCGAACAGATATAGGGTTTATTCTTTTAGATATTGCACTTAACCATCGCTCGTAAATACAACACAATGTCCAATGCTTTTTGACTCGAAGGGTTATTTACACACGTTCTGGCGCCCCTAACCCCAGGTTGAGGTCTTGGGCTTACTCAATTAGGGGAGAGGGGCCGAAATGATTACATGATTAGATAGTAGAATCTCGATTATCTTAGGCTTGTTTTAAAGGGCAAGGGTTTGCTAGAGTAGTCGAAACACAACATGACAACAACATTAAATGGAAAGTTCCATACTTGGTGGAAAAGGGAACTCAGTTTCTATGTCCGGTTCGCGAAAAGACCCATCCATTTCCACTTCTTTACCCGCGTTAAAGTTTCCGTTTCCTTTTTTCGTTCCGCAAATTTCGTTTCCGTTTCCATGTTATCTCTTTGTTTCCGTTTCCCACGGAAAAGTCGGAGACTCCGCGCGCCTTTTTCATCCCTATCTATGACTATGCCCATTCAGACAAAGAAGTCAAAAGTGGCTGCGGTCATGACACACAATATGCAAAACAGATTTATTTCCGAACAGAGATAAGGTTTATCCTTTCAAATATCACACTGAACCACCCCTCCTAAATATAGCACAATGTCCGGTGCTTTTTGACTAGAAGGATATACAATGTTTTATCAAGTCGACTTAGCTTTTCAAAACATATTATATTTAGGAACGGAGGGAGTACTTGCCACACGTAAAAATATATTATGGCGGGTTATTTAACCCACATATAGTTTTCTTAGGGTGCAATAAAAAACTGTTAGCACATGTAGTAGTAGTATTTGATACCGTTTTCAGATTTTGGGGGCTGAAAAGTCTTGCCATCCTTTGCCATATTCTACTACAGTACTAGGGAGTTTCTACTAGTAGCAGCAGCAAAGCTAAAGAAACGTTAAAATAGTATATTCCTGGAGCGCAGTTCTGCAAAATTCCGGCGCCTGCCTGTCATCCGAACCTTCCTGAACCGGCTCCCGGCCCACGATTCCGAGCCAGACGCAAACCCCCACCCGTACCTCATCTCCCCCCTCCCTCTCCCCTCTCTTTCTCCCCCCTGCCCTGTCCCATCTACTCTACCCCTACTCTTCTCTTCTTCCGAGGCGGTGCTAGCTGCAGCCAGCCAGCCACGAGCTCCCTCGCTCGCTCGCTCGCGCTGGGGCACACACACCTCACCTGACACCACCCACCCCAATTCGCCGCGCCTCCCTCTCCCCGGCACGCTGCGCCGCGCCGTCTCCGATCGAGCATTGGATCCCTCCCCGCGCGCCGGCACCTCCCGGCGGCTGCCCCTCGCGCGATTTCTGACGGATTTTCGGCCCCCGGAGCCGCGGGATCGCCCCCAACCGGTAATGTGGCCTCTGATCCCTTCGCGTCCCGCGAATTCGACCTCGATTCCACCTGATTTCTGCTGTTTTTCTTTGTCGCCCCCGGGTCGGCTGCAGGATGGCGCAGAGCAATTGGGAAGCGGATAAGATGTGAGCCACGCTACCCCCCGATGTGTTTTCCTGGATGGGTTTACTTTGGCGTGGTTTTTTTTTCGCTGCTCTGTTTTGGTTAATTTCCGGTGGTGCTCGTGGTGCAGGCTCGATGTGTATATCTACGACTACTTGCTCAAGAGGAACCTGCAGACGACCGCCAAGGCGTTCATGGCGGAGGGCAAGGTCGCCGCTGATCCGGTTGGTGAGTAGTATCCCCCCGCTGCTCCTCCGCTCTCTGAAACCTCCTGGTGTTTTCTGGGGTCGAGGTTATCTGTGAAGAGTGAGTGGGTGTGTATAAGTAGGGATGGGAATTCGCAATGTGAAGTGGCTGGCAGTGCTGTGTGCTTAAAATGCTCTGGGAATTCGAGTTTCGAGTTTAGTGGACGGTTCCTGCTGAGTAGTAGGGCTGGGAATTAGTAACCTCGGTTGATCTAGTTGTGACAGTTTTACGCCAAATCAGGGCAGGGAGTTCAAGCGTTTGGCGGTGGTATTGCGGGCACATACGCTGGAGGCTCGGGGTGGATTATGAGAGTTCGAGCTAAATTGAGGTGGAGATTTTCAAATTCAGAGAGGGGTTTGAGGGATTAATGGTTAAGTTGGGGCGCTTAGCTTCCGCAGGAGTCATCCTCCAAGCTATGGAGCGCATTCATGCTTTCGATGGGTTTTTTATTCTTGTACTCATCTTATCTGTCTGAATCCTTATTGTGTTTTCTGGGGTCAAGTTGGTTTGAAAGAGCGAGTGTGCGTATAAGTACAAGTAGCAATGGGAAGTGGTTCGCAGTGTTGGGAGCTTAAAAATAGTTAAATTGCTCTGAGAATTCGAGTTTCGAGTTAATGCAGGGTTCGTGGTAGATAGGGCAGAGGATTAGTAACCTTAATTAATCTAGCTGGCAGTTTTGGTGCCAAGTCAGGGCAGCGAGTTCAAGCCTTGAACCTGGTTTTGCAGAGTTTTGGGAAAAAATCAGCACAGATGCTGGAGGCTTGGAGTGAATTATGAGAGTAAGTAAGGTTGAAAATTTAAAATTGAAAGAGGGGCTTGAGATATTAATGGTTAAATTGGGCGCACAGCTTCCACATGAGTCATCCTTGGCGCATTCGTGTTTCCGATGGTTTTTTCATGCTTGTACTCAGGGGCGGAGCCAGAATTCAACCAAACCGCGTGTAACTTTGTATTAAGCATTGTAATTGGTCTAAATCCCAGGCAAAATCGATGATTTCTACTAATGTATAGGCAAACTAATGTAATTAGTTTAAATTGCTCTGAGAATTTGTGTTTCGAGTTTAATGTAGGGTTCATGGTAAATAGGGCAGATGATTAGTATCCTTAATTGATCTAGCTGGCAGTTTTAGTGCCATGTCAGGGCAGGGAGTTCAAGCCTTGAAGGTGGTTTTGCAGTGTTTTGGGCAAACTTCAGCACATATGCTGGAGGCTCGGAGTGGATTATGAGACTTCGAGCAAACGTAAGGTGGAAAGTTTCAAATTCAGAGAGGGGTTTGCGAGATTCATGGTTAAGTTGGGCACGCAGCTTCCAAAGGAGTCATCCTTGGCACATTCGTGCTTCCGACGGTTTTTTCATGCTTGTACTCAGGCGCTGAGCCAGAATCCAACCAAACCGTGGGCCAAATTTGTATTAAGCGTTGTAATTGGTCTAAATCCTAGGTAAAAAAAATCTACACCCCGGGCCATGGCTCCGGCCCTGCTTGTACTCATCTTATTTGATCAAGGCTAGAACTTATTATACCCACGTTCGATGGCATTACTAACTTTTTTTTTGTGTTGATCTGTTTTTCTAGTATTTGGCTAAAGCTTAATATGTTTTGTGTTCTCAAACAAAATGTTACTATAACTAGCATTGTCTTCAGTTGTCAAGCACATGATGATTTTATAAGTGTTGCGGATGCATGCAAAGAAAAAATACATGTATATTTTAATTGTGGTGTTGTCCATACGGGAACTATCTTTGATTCTGCATCCACTAATGAGCTTCTTAATGGCGGTTCAGCTAAATGTCACTATTAGTTATAAATAGATTTGAACACTGAATGAATTGGGTCATGCCAAATGTAGGCTTTATTACATATCTGACTTTTTTCGAGGAAACAAAAAGATATACAAATGAGTTGGAGATGTACTTTATGAAAGTCGAGTTTTCACCCATGCTTCTACTGAACAGTACCAAACAAGAAAACAGGATAAAATAGAAATTAAAAAGTACACTCCGACCTAATTAGATCTCGGAGTAATAAGAGTTTTTTCATGGGCAGCATACCTATTCGGTAACTACCAAACTTGACTAACCAATAATGATACTGCAGTTTGTATAGCGGAACTATACGCACACAACTTCTAGAATTGATATAAATTTTATATCGTGATTTGAGCAGCGTAATCAGTGTATCCTAAAGGACCTGATCTACCATAACATGGCTAGTGACATATACACTGTTGGAAAGAAAACTAGAGTGGAAAACGGCACTGATATAATTTTGTTCATTGCCACATGCATGGTACGTTAAATAACATGAGCCAACTGGACAGGCACATATGCCATACACAGGATATGAACTCATATCTTTAGGAAATGGTATGAAATAGAGCAATTGCCATTTTAGTTCCAAACAAGCTAATTGTTTACTACAACTACATATGTTACTTCCTCCAGTCCATATTAATGGCCTCAACTTTATCTAGATTCGTATGTATCTAGTTAAGTATTTAGACTAGATGCATTCGTATCTAGACAAAGTTGAGGCCATTAATATGAACCGGAGGGAGTATAAAGCATGGGCTAACTAGCAGTACCTTGTGTGCCCTCCCCAACGCCTTATGCAAGTGGTTTCCTTGGAATTGACTTGTCTAAAATCTGAAACAGCCGAATTGCCTGCTCACCTTGCTGAATGAAACAGATGGATTTCAAAGAACATACACTTGTACTCCCTCCGTTTCGAAATATAAGATGTTTTAGATTTGTGAATGAGATGTATCTAGACACCTTTTAGTGTCTAGATTCATTTGAACCTATACACTAAAAGGTGTCTAGATACATCTCCTTCACAAACCTAAAACATCTTATATTTCTAAACGGAGGGAGTATATGCTAATTGTAAATTTATAGCAGTACTCACTGTGGTAAAATTTGACTTGTCGTGCAGCAATTGATGCTCCAGGGGGGTTTCTCTTTGAGTGGTGGTCTGTCTTTTGGGATATTTTTATTGCAAGGACAAATGAGAAGCATTCTGAGGTTGCAGCAGCTTACCTAGAGGTAGATTGGGATCTCCGAATTGCTTAATCATTCACCATGCATGTGTTCAACTATTATTGATAGCACATTCTGGCCCAATCTATATTCTTTTGATACAGGCACAACAAATAAAAGCAAGAGAGCACCAGCAGCAGATGCAGATGCAACAATTGCAACTCATCCAACAAAGGCATGCTCAAATGCAGCGGACTAATTCAGGCCACCCTTCGCTTAACGGCCCAATAAATGGCCTGAACTCCGATGGCATTTTGGGGCCATCGACAGCTAGTGCTTTGGCTGCCAAGATGTATGAAGAGCGCTTTAAGCACCCTCATTCAATTGACTCTGAGGGATCACAGCTTATTGATGCAAGTAGGATGGCTCTTCTTAAGTCGGCAGCAACAAACCATACAGGGTGATCTTCCAGATCTCAACTACACATCTTGATAGATTTTTCGAAAAGGAGAAGTCACATTAAATATCAGAATTTTACTAGTATTCCCACTAAATAGTTTTTTCCTGCAATCAGGCCATTAGTTCCTGGAAATCCTGGAAATGTATCTACTACACTGCAACAGATTCAGGCTCGGAATCAGCAAACAATTGTGGGTTATAGCATCCCTTGTCGTGTTATTTCAATTTACAGTTCCTTCCGTTTGTCCATTGATTGAATGAATACACTGCCAACAGGATATTAAGAGTGAAGGTAACATGGGTGTAGCCCAAAGATCTATGCCCATGGATCCGTCGTCCTTATATGGACAGGGAATAATTCAGCAAAAACCTGGATTAGGTGGTGCAGGTAGCTTTCCTATATATTATAATTTCCTTTTAGAGTCAACTATTGGCAATAAATGCATCACTCTGTCGAACCTACTGTACTTGTGTCTTTCTGTCATAGAGTTGCAGGAACCAAAGCTCTGGATGGAATCTTACTTTATGCAATTTTTATGCTTCAAAGTTGCATTAATGGCATTGCTTCCACTGTTTCTAACTATCCTGATAAATAACCTTCTAAACGCTTGCTAACCTAGTGTGCTTGTTGCGTAATGGCTTGGATGGGACTTCCAGTAACTCTCTTAACTTGTATTTCATCTTTGTATAGCTTATGGCTTAAGTTGTGCACTAGCAGTATAATGTTGGAAGCTAATGAATTGGAAGCCATACTAAATTTGTTTTACTTGGTTTTCTGTTTGGTTGCAATTGGACCATCTCTGGAATATAATGCGAGATATTCATAATCAAGTTCAAGATGAAAGTTATCCTTCTCTCGTTTCGTTCATTCTACTTTTGTGGTGAGATATCTTTTCTTGTCAACAGGATTGAACCAAGCAGTGAGTAGTCTACCCTTGAAGGGCTGGCCATTAACTGTAAGCTCTCTGTATATTTATTGCCTGCCATTCATGTTTTGTTCTGGAATCTAATAATCATCTTACAGGGAATAGACCAACTTCGACCAAATTTAGGTGCTCAAATGCAAAAGCCATTTCTTTCAACACAGTCACAGTTCCAACTTATGTCGCCACAGCAACAGCAGCAACTCTTAGCACAGGCTCAAGTACAAGGGAGCCTTAGCAACTCAACTCATTATGGGGATATGGACCCCCGCAGATTTACAACACTAACCAGAGGTGGCATGAATGGTAAAGACGGACAACCTGGTGGGACTGATGGCTGCATTAGTTCCCCAATGCAATCCAGTTCACCAAAAGTTAGACCAGACCAAGAGTATCTCATGAAGGTTCGTTTATTCTGGAAGTGTATATCCCTTGGATGGAGTTTGATCTTGAGATCTTATTTTATTTGTCTCTAGATTGTTGAAATCTAACTATAGCTGAAAGTAATCCAGATGCAGCAAACATCTTCTCAGCAACCACAGGAACAACTTCAGCAGCAGCAGCAGCAGCAGCAACAGCAGCAACAGAACCAGCAACAGCAGCAGCAAAATCAACAGCAGCAAATGCAACAGGTATTGACAGTTTGCCCAATCTCTGGGATGTCTTATATTCTTGAAAGTTAATCCATGTATAAATTTACTTGTACAATGTTCATTCACCCCTCGCATTTATCTTCTATTCTTGAAAATGTATTCGTGTGCAGATTTACTCTTACAACGTTCATCCACCCCTCGCATTCATTTCTAGAACTGTATACCTGTCTAGAAAAACAAAGCCTTTTGCCTCTACTGTTGCACTTTTGTCACAAGTTGCAGTTGTATTATGACAACTACAACAACCAAGCCTTTTGTCCCAATCAAGTTCGGGTAGGCTAGATATGAATGCAGTTGTATTATGAATTTATGAGAAATAGAGCACACAATATGAATTAAGATGTTTACCAGTACAAGCCAGGAAAAGGCAACCATTGTTTCTCCTTTTTGTTTTTTTTGGAACAGTTTTCTTGGACTGATGTCTGGAGGGGGTAGGACCACAAAAAAAAACTGTATGGAGATGACTATAAAATCTGTTTACTTAATTATTCCATTTAGATAATTCAAGTATCCAACTCTATGGCATTAACGGTTTCAAATGTCATCTTTACCCTTTTTTTTCCAATTTTTACCTGGGTGCACACCTGTGCAGTGGTGATGAGGGTTGTCTTCTGAGAAGTTATATTTTGTTTTCTTTCCTTCTTTTATTAAACTATTTCAAATAAATTGGTGGCTACTCCAATCCCCAACCCAAGTGTCAAACTCCCTAACTTCACATGTTCCTGTCAAGTTGTTGACCTCTGAGTCATTTTCCATTTTTGTGTGTATTTCAACTCGAAATAATTAATGTCGAGTAATATACTGATTTTCCAGAAAAAACTTTTAAATGTATGATTAACTTTATAATCGCTTCTTTCTGATGTACTTGTGGTATCTTATATCTGCTCGGTGTTATGTAACTGTATTTTATTGTTCGTCTCCAGAACAACAGAAAAAGAAAGCAAGCTACATCTTCAGGCCCAGCAAATAGTACTGGAACTGGAAATACGGTAGGCCCTTCAGCCAACTCTCCACCGTCTACTCCATCCACACATACACCTGAAGGACTTGGAATGGCTGGCAATATTCGTCATGTTCCCAAAAATTTAATGATGTACGGTGTGGATGGAACTGGACTAGCATCCTCTTCAAATCAAATGGTAGCTCATATACCTTTCCATCTAATATGTTATCCTCGATGTATCTAATGATCATCCTATATCAGATAAATATGTAAGGTGGTTGTTGTTTCTGACAGGATGATCTTGAACCTTTTGGTGATGTTGGCTCATTGGATGATAATGTGGAATCTTTCCTGTCTAATGATGATGGAGATGCAAGGGATATTTTTGCTGCACTTAAAAGAAGCCCAACAGAGCCCAACCCAGCAGCTTCAAAAGGTACGCCCTGTTTGGAACACAGGATAGGAAAAACGCAGGAATTGGGATGACATACCTCTTAAATCCTATGAAATCTGAAAACATAGGAATTGAGAAGTGTTGCCGTTTGAAACGGAGGATAGAAAAAATACAGGAAAGTTTTGAGTTCAAAACCATAAGATCATCATATCATTGCATATTAATTAGTTTACTATGCAAGATAATTGTGCTGACACACGTGACAAGATTCTTACGGACAATCAACGTGGTACAGCAAATTGCAAAAAGTAGAACCATGCCATGTAATTTTAGGAAGTAAAGAAAGCTAGCACCAACTGGCTGTTTTCGTTAGCCTGTAGTATACAGTCCGTACCAGTGCTAAGCGTTAATTAATTAACTGGTTCTAAGCGGGCATTCCAGTGTCTGCGGTGCGCGCGAGCGCAGGAAAGTTTCCATTAGATCTGACTGCATGTTTCTTTTCCTGTGAAATCGTGAAGGATAGGAAATCGATCCTGCGAAGTACTGTTTCCTATTCCTACGTTCCAAACGGGACATAGGGAAACTTTCCTGCCAAATTTCTACGTAAAACCTGCGTTCCAAACGACCCCGTAGTATTTCTAATGTTTTTAATATTTTCCTAACATCGTGCGACATGCTCTTTTTCTTTAGGTTTTACCTTCAGTGAGGTTAATTGTTGGCGAACCAGCAACAGCAAGGTAGTCTGCTGCAATTTTTCTTATGACGGCAAGATCTTGGCTAGTGCTGGACATGAAAAGAAGGTACCAGCATACTATGATGAACCTTTTCCTATTAAGAGTGGAGCCCTTTTGCACCGTTGGTGTTTATGAGCATGGTTCCTTGATTTTTGTTCCTCAGGCCGTACTTTGGAACATGGACACTTTCCAGACACACTATTTACCAGAAGAGCACACTGGCATTATCACTGATGTCCGTTTCAGACCTATCTCTACACAGATGGCAACATCATCTTTTGATGGAACAATTAAACTATGGAATGCTGCAGATGTAAGTTATGCTTGTCAGTTTATATATGTGCCAGGAAAAATAGCTGTTAAAAATAACACTGAGATTTCTGGATGTTCAGAAAATATGTTCGAATTTTGTGAATAAAAATTGAATGTTGTTCTACTTAGTTTGGTATATGAATGGTACTGAACCACATTGGCATCTACTGAATGCATCTAGCAGAGTGGCAAGATTGCATGAGCACAGCCAGCATATACCATGTTTGACTCCCACGCTAGGCATTTCACACTCTTAAGGTATGAAACAACACGTCAGTGATAAAGAAATAGACAAAGCAGGCTGGGCAGTTATGGGATTAGAAACCCAGACTAAGTGATACAGTAAATAAGCGCTGCCACCAGGCTTGCCCATGTGTTGGCGTAGTTCACAATTTTCTTTTGTTTTTTAGCAACCGTTCATAAATTGGAACACAGTTGTCTAGTTTAACTTGAATATTTTCTAATTAGTTTGGTATATGAAACTTGAATGTTGATCTAATTAGTTTGGTATATGAATGGAACTGAATCACGTTGGTATCTATTGAATGCATCTAGCATAGTGGCAAGATTGCACGAGCACAGCCAGAATATACCGTGTTCGACTCCCACTCAAGGCATTTCTTTTTTCACACTCTTATGCTGTGAGACAAGGCTGGGCAGTGATGGGATTCGGAACCCAGACTAAGCGATACAGCATATAAGCCTTGGCCACAGGCTAGCTCATGTGTCGGCGTAGTTCATAATGTTGTTTTCCTTATTAGCAACCATTAAACAAATAGGAACAAGGTTGTCTAGTTTAACTTTTTTAGTGCTGAAATCGATTTGCAGTGAGTTTAGCCAAAATGTGCCCACTATTGTACTCACTAGGGATGCAAAGCGCTGCCTGCCTGAGCTGGCATTCATATTTCATTAGCGGAGATTGATGCTTCTAGTATATTTTGTACTTACCCATTACGTTCGGGCCTGGCATGTCCTGCACTTGCATCCCAAGTAGTCACTGTTATGTCCTACTATTGGCAAACAATTTCCTAAGGGGCTATTTTGTTGTGCCTCACTGCCTCCTAAAGCAACATATGCTCACATACTCCGCGTGCAAGTACATGTTATATCAAGTTATCCATATTATTTATGACTCAGATATAATATGAGGCATGATCATTGTAAAAATAAATTAGAGACATATATACATGCTATTAAGAATACTCCCTCCGGTCCAGTTTATTAGGCACACACGTAGTTTAAGAAAATCTTTGACCATGAATATTGACCAATAAAATATGTAATGTATGTCACAAAAAATATACCATTGAAAAATACATTTGAAGATGAATCCAATGGTATAATTTTTATGACATATTATGTAAAATTTATTGACCAAAATTGATGGTCAAAGTTCTTGAATTACGTGCGTGCCTAATAAACTGGACTGGAGGGAGTATCAGAGTTCAGTATGTCCACTCTGTTGTGATTGTTTAATTGTACCACTATCATACACCTGAGTTTAGAACTGGCTGTATGTGTGCTTGCATTTGTATATTGCTTGAAACTTGATTTTCTTGTTTGGCAGCCTGGATACTCTCAGCATACATTTACTGGGCATAATGGCCAGGTCACATCACTAGATTTTCATCCAAAGAGGACAGAACTTTTGTGCTCTTGTGATGGCAATGGTGAAATCCGATACTGGAATGTGACTCAACCTTCCTGTGTGCGTGTTATGAAGGTTAGTACTCTTCTTTCTGGCCCCTTTAAATCTTCTTAATAACTTATGTAATAAACAAAAAATATGATTGAATAATTTGCCATTTCTTAAGTCTGACTACTTCTCTCTGGACAGGGTGGTACTGCTCAAGTTCGTTTTCAACCTAACACCGGACAATTTATCGCAGCTGCTTCTGAAAATGTTGTTTCTATATTTGATGTTGACACACATACCAAGAAGTATATCTTGCAGGTTTGTTACTAAACACCAATGCGTCAATGTTTCATTCCTTGCACTCAGAAGTTCTTTCGCAATCCTTTCTTCTGTTACTTTCTCTGCGCATGCACATTTAGCATTCTGTCATTGAGAGATTTGTTAATGAAGTTGTGCCAAGTAATCTTGAAACTTAAGCATTTCATTTTAATCTCAGGGCCATAACACTGACGTGCAGTCAGTCTGCTGGGACAATACTGGAGAGTACCTTGCGTCTGTCAGCCAGGATCTAGTTAAGGTTTGGTCAATATCATCAGGAGAGTGTATTCATGAGGTCAGCTCAAATGGAAATAAGTTCCATTCTTGTGTGTTCCACCCAAGTTATACCAATCTGTTGGTGATTGGAGGCTACCAGGTAGTATTTGCTCTTCCGTTGAGTTTTAAACTTCTAATAACTTTTAATTGTATTCTGTGTAAAGGCCTTAAAACTTACCTTTCTTAAGTATTTTTCTTCTCCTTTGTTTACAAGAAGTTACTCTAATTTACAAATACATACAACTGGGATTTCTTATTTAACGCAGAAACTCTAATTGATATGTTTTGTAATGTCTGTGTCTTGTTAGCGTCGAACATATTTACATCAACTCTGACGTTACTGTTGTTTATTGCGTGCTTACTATAATTTTCTCATCAACATTCTATCGGTGCAGTCTTTGGAGCTATGGAACATGGTAAAGAACCAAAGCATGACGGTACAGGCCCATGAAGGTCTGATTGCGGCTTTGGCGCAATCAGCAGTAACTGGGATGGTGGCTTCTGCGAGCCACGACAATTCTGTCAAGTTGTGGAAGTAACAATAATAAGCAATGCACCTAGATAGTTTCTTTTTTCTTCTCCAGATAACTGGTATTTCTTCAGCCGAGTCATAGAATGAGTTGAGCTCGGCGATGTTATCGGTTATCCATTGTGTTGTACTCCAAGGCGAATAAGGAAGAGTAGCTGGTTCCCTGTTGCGGTTGAGCTGTGTAGTGCTGGTTGCGGTGAGTTTGCGGAGGAACTGTACTTTATCTCGATAGGTGTGTGTAGCCAAAAACAAAACATAGAAGAAAAGGGAGGCCTAGAAGTTGCCTCCCCTGTTCCATCTTGTTAGTGCTTCTCAAATGTAAAATGTAACATTCCGTCGTTTTACTGGAACTCACTGCAATTAGCCTCATGACGGTTGTGAAGTCGCTGAGTCATGCGAGCTGACATATGAAGTAATTTAGTTCTGAATTGTTTCTGTTGTTCCTGTTTGCTCTGTGTTAAGTGGTACGCTGCTGATGGCAGCGACTCTCGTGATGCCTACTCCGAACTGTTAGGTTTTGCAGTCTGTGATAAATCATGCTACATCATACGTAGTATGACAGCAGCTTTGCAATGTCAGTTTGATCACTTATGCAATATTCAAAGCATGGTGGGTTCGATCTTTGCTCTGTACTAGCAAAGATTTGCCTGAAGAAAACTGATACAATTTCGGTGCTCATTTCTTATTACCCGGATTTACTAATGTAGCCAAAGCTGAACTGAATTTCCGGTTAGAACCGAATGCCCAGGCCTAGTAACAGGGTCGCATTTGTGCATTAGCCAATTTTGCTAAAGCCGCTAGCGCTAGGTTCGCTGATGTTTGGTTGAGTTTTGTTTCTCTATAGCTCTAACCAATTAAGACACCGTTTCCCTCTACAATCAGGATGAGTATATGATGGCATGTAGTCTCGTTTGGTTGGGGGGAGTTGCAAGGAGGGATTGGGAGTTTGAGGGTAGGAGACTTAAGATCCCCCGATTGTTTGGAAGGAATTAGGGTTAAGCAGGGAATGGGAAGAGGAATTCAGGGTTCAATTCCCAATAATCTCTTACCTCGAGGAGGGCAGGTAATTGAGAGGGAATTGGCGTTAAAATTCCATTCCCTTTCCCAAATGTTCCCAAACGCGCTGTCAAGTTTTCTGTGCTCCGGGAAACGGTGCCTTTGCCCCTGTCCCGTTTCTTTACTCGTCCTGATTTGCATCCCTTCATTTACTTACAAGAAAATGAAGAGCGAGATCCCTGCATTGACCACGCCAATCACACAGGCAGGATCAACGGGGTACGCAGATTTTACTACCAGCCTATATATACTCCCTCCGTCCCAATTTACATTGCGTGTATAAGGTCTTATCAAAGTTAAACTTTACAATGTTTAACCAAATAGTTTGATATAAATATGAATTTATATAATATAAAAATAATATTATTAGAATTGGCTTAGTATATTTTTATATTATATAAATTTTATATCATACAAATCTATATTATTTTATATAATCTTGGTCAAACTTTACATAGTTTGACTTCACGTAAAATTATGCGCAGCCTAATATAAGATGGAGGGAGCGTAACAGCGAGGAGCGCTTGTACAGGACAGACGAGGCGGAACATCCACTCCCTACCAAAAATGGCTGCCCCCAGGACGGCCGTTCTCCTCCTCCTCGCCGCCGCCCTTCTGGCCTCGTCCTGCTACGCGTCTCCACCGCACGTCACCGCCGCAGGCATGGAACTCCAGTCGCTCTTGGCTGCTGCTACAAACATTTAGTCATTTACACGTACATACGGTTTCTCTCGTCTCGTATGGTCGATCATGACGTGTGGATGCGTGCGTGCAGGTGGTGGCGAGACGTCGGAGGAGAAGGAGAGTGTGGCGACGGCGACCATGGGGCAGATCGTGGACCCCAAGTGCTCAGAGATGGTGCGGTGCACCCCGGCGCAGTGCATGGACTACTGCAACCTCATTGGGCTGGTCCGCACCAAGGGTTTCTGCACCTTCCACGGCTTACAGTTCTACTGCTGCTGCTCCGTCCCCTTCCCCCGCGCCGCCGCCGCAAAGACGCCCACCATTTCCTCGTAGTAGCTCTTTCTTTCTGCGTGCGTGGCGGTGATTGTGAATGAATAAGCTGCTCCTTTAAAACGCAACGCAGAGAGATGGTGTGACGAAGAGACACGGAAAGGGAGTGTCAATAAAGCTTTCCTTCTTGCGACAGAACATACTATGTAATTGCCGTCATCTCGGAACAAAAACTAGCAAATCTGATGCGGCATCTCGGAACAAAAACTAGCATGATCTCAAACAGAAGGACAGGTTGTTGTCGTCGCTCATGTTGCTGGAAGGGTTGTTGATACCTAGAATGTAGTCACTGTCAAGGGAATAACTTGTTGCTAGAAGTATCATTATGAGAAGCGGGATTCCGGAGGCCTACTATCCCGTTTTCGGTGCATGTCGAAATACGAGATAGGGAAAACATGAGTGGTGGCGGAAAGTTCTACGACGAGAAAGTCGCATGTGTTGTGTGCGTCTGATCAGATTCATCGCGCTCGTGTTAACACCAAAACGTTTCATGTTCAGATACCAAACCGTCTAGATTCTCCCAACATGTGTGGTAAAAGAAATATATCCCTCACAAGTGGCATAGGTCCTATCTCAGTTCGTCTCTTTCCCAAAACCGACAAGACGAGCAGATAGGCTACAGAGGAGAAGCGTGTGTGTAGATGTCTTTTTCTCATGCTCATACGAGTGGTACAAGAGTATTTCTTATAAGGAGGTACAATACAACTCCTTATAAAATAGCAACGTAAGACTAAACTTTAGTACCATGTATTGCAGCCATGTATGAACGAGTCACATGGGTCTTCAAGATTTTTAGTATGAATTGTTAGACTATTACTAAATGGTTTGGCCCAATACAATAATTTTGACAATCCTTTACCAGATTCTAGAGGCATATAGAGTTTGTCTATGGTTTCAAAACAATGTTTATACCGGTGCTTAGTGGAGACTATTAAGTTAAATTTTCACTTAGAACTTTATTCTATGCTAGTTTGCAACTTGGACATTAGACTATGCCTTGAACTATAAGTTTTTTTGCGCACTAGTTTCACATAATTCCTTGACCGATACTGAGCTGCCGTAAGATTTCTCTGCGGATGAATCTTATGCATTATACTCCAATAACTTTTATGAGTTTATTAGAGAGCACTCAACTCTCATATACAACATTTAACACCAAAGTTTGTATAGGTGTATTCTTGAAAAGATGCTTCACGCGACAACATCTCAGCTTATATAAATAAGACACTCACAACACATTAAGATCACCTGCCATGCAGGTTAAGAGAGTACTACATCTTCACAGAGTGCAATAATCTAACATTGGGATATTCTCCTCTCACTAAACTAACAACTTGCATCACATCTTTAATTCACGGGATATTCGATCACATAGAGTGGTTTTTATCAATATGGACAACTCATAGCATGATTCTCAAGCCCATCTACTCTTATGTATTCTCTATCACATTGAGTGATGAAATTTTCGTGAAGGGATCTGCCAGTTTTCTTTACTATTCAATATGATACGATGCAATAACTCCAGAGTTTCTTATCTTTCTAAAAGATTTTAATCTTCTTTTCACGTGCCTTGATGGCTTCATATTATCTTTAGAACTAGTCATCTTGATGATCACAATTTGATTATCATTGTTTATTAAGATAGTGAATATTGGTTTTTCAACCATAGGTAAATCCATCAAGTGCCGACAACCACCATGGGCATAATATGTATATGCCGATGGCCTATGTATGCCGAAGGCCACCCTCGGCCTACCCGGGTATATAATGATGGCTTTCTATATGCCAATGTATTTTTAAAGTTGTTCGGCATATGGCCGTATATGCCGATGGCCCCGATAAAAAGCTGACGAGATATAGAAAACCGTCCGCAACAAAGCCGTTTTTTAGTTAGTAATGCATTAAGTGCTCATTGTAATCCTATTGTGGCATAAAGAAATGATGGTGTTTTATCTTAGAACTTTCCTTTTTCACAGTTTTTTTGCGGAGCTGTACATGAACATGCGAAAACATTTTAGATCTGATTCATTTGAAGGAATAATTAGGAGGAGAAAACAACCAACTCCCAGAATAAATAAAAATCAACAACAACCACAAACAACAAATAATAAACTCCAATCACCTCGTGGATATTGAAGACTCAAACCGAAGCTTGTCCCTAGCCGAACAAATACAAGGTCGATTGAACCTTGGCAGCGCCATGCCCCAATCTCATTGGCGCTTTGATCCGAATAAACCACCCCCGAAGAGTCTAGACAAGATCTAACCAACCTTCCTGAACAGTCATCAGTCACCAAACAAAATAAAAGGCCAATCGCAACCATGTCGGTCCTGCCAACACATCTATTGTGCCTCCACTAACAAACGGGGTATATTGGCCCGAGAAAACTTGTGGAAGTAGATTATTCCAATTCTCGCCGCCACTGTATGTACAAGCTCAAGTGTTGGACGTAACCAGACTCCTGACATGGGTCCCGATAGATATCTATACCTAGTTCCATGGACAAGAACCTCAAAGCTTACTGCAGACATCAGATCAAACAATTTTGGGATGAGATGTAGGCTTGAGGGATTTATTCCGACGCCACGATGCAAAGACCTACATGAAAAGATAGTAAGACACATCAGACGAAGAACTTCCACTCCGTTTCTCTCCCTAGTCCCCACTGTTATAATCGCGACAAACAAATAACGAAGAACGACGCGGCAAGGGGACATATAATTAAAGTGGAAAAACCTCTCTAACAAAGAGATGAAAAAACATGACGCCAGCCAGTGAAACTTTACTATATCGGAAAGTGTTTACAAACACCGAGGATTTTCACAGATGTAACTTATCATAGCCGGCAACTTACAAGAGGTTTATATAGCGGTGGAAACATAGGTCTTTAACGATTCGTATGATGGACCCAAGCCTTCAACGACGGGTCTCGTTCCGCTCGTTAGAAGTTAGACTACTTAATAAATTTGGATCATACTTCAACACCCACCACTAGATGGTGGCTAGAGACCAAGGAGAACGGCAGCCTAGCAGGAGAAGAAAGAGATAACCCGACCACCATTGGTTTTTAAGGGAGAAAATAAAAAGGATAATAGTCCTTTTTTAGCAACCAGCAGGAGCACTGCCTTTTCTATTAGTAGAAGAGAATTGGCCGGTTTGGAAGGGAAACCGGCCGAAACCCGATACAAATGTATATACACATGAGTCCGACTAAAAGGGGAACCGGACCAAAAACAAAACCCAAACGGCACAGTTTTCAGGAAAAACCGGCAAAACCAAGAGACCACGTGACCCATCTCAACTAGGTCTGGAGCACTAACACCAGCACAACGGCAACCGCGCCGCCACACAGGCAACCACACCGGTCCCGGGACCGCGCGCACTCCTAGCCGACGATGCAGCAACCAGACAACACAAGCCCCATCGCCAAGCGGAGCGCCAAACCTCCAAAGACATCGCCCCCAAGAGGGCAAACGACGGTGGCGCCGCCGATGCCCGCTCCGGCAGAAACCAGAGCTCAGGTTTTCACCCGGAGAGTCTGTGACCCGAAACGTCGACGGAGGTGAAGGAGCTCCTCAACGATGCCTCCAACGAGGGAAACGACGTCCGCGGACGCCGGCATCAACCTAAGTCGATGCAATGCTTTCGCGCGGAGAACACCATACCCGGAGCCGATCCACCAAGGCGAGGGAGTCGTGCCTGCTTTGCGGCGCACCGCTGCCACCACTACATGCTGCAGGGAACCCACCAAGGTACCCCCTCCCGCAGTGCCCCCTGCAGCCACCGGCAGCCTTGCAAAGCCGCCAAGACACCGGCGAAGACGGGCGACGCCTCCACGAGACCATCGCACCAAGGCACCCCAGGATCGCCGTCCTCCACGCCACCGCCGCGTCGAGGCAAAATCTGGCCGCCAACCCAACCGCACGCCAACACGCCCCCGGGGCCGCCGCCCCGGCCTCCTCAACTCCGGCGAAAAAAGGTGCGCCGGAGCAGCGGCACGGCCACCCCTGCCGCCTGCACGTGGTCGAGGGCGCCACCCTGACCGGATCCACTCCTGAGCCCGCCGGCTCGGTGTCCCACGTGGCCACCATGGACGTGGCCCGCCCGGCCCGACCAGGGCCAGATCAGGGCCCTCCACCTCCGCAGCAGCGTCGCCGACCCCCACCCCCCAGCAGCCGCACCACGACCACCCTCGCCACCCCGAACGCCACCGCCGCCCAAAGCCCCCGCCTGCCCTCCAGACAATGTGGGGCTGAAACTTCCAAAAGGACAATGTGGGGGCAAAATGGCAGAACTATAATGGTGCACTAATGTTAACAATCGGCGTACTGTTGGCCCAAGAAAACCTCCGGAAGGAGATTATTCCAATTGTTACCGCCACTGCCTATACAAGCCACAGTGTTGGACATAACCAGACTCCTGACATGGGCCCGCTAGATATCTCTACCTAGTTCCACGGGACAAGATCCTCACAAAGCTCAGAGCAAATGATTTCATGATGAGATGTAGGCAAGAGGGATTTATTCCGATGCCACGATGCAAAGACCTACACGAAAAGATAGTACACATCAGACGAAGAGCTTCTACTCTGGCTCTCTCCCCACCACTAGATGGTGGCCGGGGACCAAGGAGAACGGCAGCATAACATGAGAAGAAAGAGATAACTCTAGCGCCATTATATTGTTTTTTTGGGGAGACAAGAAAAGGATAAAAGTCTGTTTTTTAACGAAGAAGTGCACCGAAACTTCATTTTAGGCGTGACAACGTGGGGCAAAATGGTAAAACAATAATGGTACACTAATGTTTCGTTGCACCTGTTTTCTCAATTGAAAAAATAGAAGAAACACATGCCTTTTACTCGTGCTTATCATGTAAGATCTCGCTGCTCTTGTTTAGGTGCGAACAAGAGAATTCGACAACACTTTTGAAGAAAAAAACCCAAATTCTAAGGAGAAAAACGTGCCCTCCTAGTCTCTGAGAGCAAACACAAACATAAGTTGCCAGAGTATCTACCATTTTTTTATGGCATTTTTTATTTTTCTGGACTCTTTTGTGTTTTTTCACGCATGTGTGGCCAGGTGCACTGTCGAAAAAAAAAGAAATTCCACAACACGCGAAATGTTAATTAGAAAAATCTCCCGAAGGTAGAGAGAAAATCTTCGCATTAATTAGTATACCAAGCAAATCCCAATAAGATTTTCCAAGCGAATCACAAGATCTCAAAAAGATTTTCCAAGCCAATCACAAGATCAACCCTGTGGCAATTTTCACCCACGCGCGTCGATATATATGCCGCCACGTCTGACACCAAATGACAGTATTGACACGGAAAAACGACCCCAAGCTGAACACAAGACAAACAGGGAGTAGTAGTTTTTCGAGCAAAAGATCCTCCGTCCGTTCAACCAAAAAATGGCCAGTCCCAAGGCTGCTCTCCTCCTCCTCCTCGCCGCCGCTCTCCTGCTCTCGTGCTGCTACGCATCACGATCATCACTCGCCACAGGCACGTCCCTAGCTCCGGATCTCTGGCCGGTTCTAGATCACCCTATGCTACATGCAAGAACACATAATGTACATAGTAACATTTACATATATTATCTTATCGATGATAATTGACGTGTGCGATTCTGTGCGTGCGTGCGTGCAGGCGGCGAGACGTCGTCGCAGGAGAAGGCGGTGCCGACGTCGACGAACCCGGCCTCGTGCGAGTGGATGGCGCCGTGCAGCGTGGACAAGTGCACGGAGAAGTGCGTCCGGATCGGGCTCGGCAACGAGAAGGGCTTCTGCAGATTCCACAACATGCAGTTCGAATGCTGCTGCCCCATAGCGCCACCGGCAGGCGCCGCCACCAAGATCCCAATTATCTCCTCAGTCAAACAAGCACTTTAATCTAGCTACTAGCTCTCTGACGGCCAGCTCTTCTTCATCCGTACGTGCGGCTGGGTGATCTATATAGCACTCCTCATATTTGCAAACATGCTTGTGTAAACTAAGATTGATTTATTTGGGCACGCGATCGTATGCCACCAATAAAGTTTTTTTCCCCTTTGCCGCAAAAACGGACTTGACAATATAATCGCTGCCACCACGCCGAATATATAGGTTAAAAATGGATACAGCTTACTCGAAAAAACAAGAGTCTAGCATCTATAGGTAGTGGGATCAAATCCTAACTAGCACCTAAAGTATTGACGAAACATGGGGCTCCTCGTGGCAAAAGGGGCTTCCTTTGTGTGAAGGATTTCTTGCATGTGATCCAATCCGATGAGACCCATTAACATGTAAATCTAGAAACTGATATTTACTCTTCATAAATCATTATAATTTTAAAAAGTATGTTGTCAAATATAAATGTCCACGTACCTCTAAATAATAGTTCACGTACTGATAAGTAAATATTCACACAAATAAAAAAATCTATGATGTAAAAAAGGAGTTTCCATTCATAAAAAAAATATTCATATAGCTCAAATACCATGTTTATGGTATGAAAAAAGTGCACTTAATTAAAGTTCTATCTATCTTTAAACCACGTTTATGTATTGAATTGAAGAAAAGTGGATAATCAAAACTGAAGAAATAGAACATAAAAAAGAAAAGGTAGAAAATAAAGCATTTTAATAGAGAATAAAGAAAATAAGATAAACCAACTAAGAAGAAAAATAAATAAAGAGAAAATATGTAAGAAGCGAGAGAAAAAAAAACGCGATCACCCATATTAGAACTTGTCTAGAACCGGCGGAGGCATTTCCTATATAAAATAGAAATTGCTGAGAAAAAAAAAGGAAATTACTGAGCAAAAGGACCACAGAGAAAAACTAAACATCAACTGTCTGGCCCATGTACGCAGCAGTTTGGGCTTGGGCCAATCTAGTATTTCCATGGCCTTTGGCACCGGTCCTACGATATCTTCCAAAGATCCTAGGATCCCGCCCGAGGGATATCCTACACGCATCATTACTCTCATGCTGGCCAATTGGAAGCATACATGGAAAACCTTGATTCTGAATGCATCGATCAGGAAGGGAGGCAAATCTCTGCGTAATAATTACGTTTTACCAAATAACACACGAATCCCAGATTGTTCGGACGCGCCCCCCTATATAACGAGAAGCAAACGACGCACACACCAGAGAAACCCATCATCAAGATCCATGGCGGCGCCTTCGAGATCGGCGGCGCCGCTGTTCCTCCTCCTGGTGGCCCTTCTCGTCGCTGCGCAATGCTCCGCCCGTGACGGCCCCGCAGGTACCGCTCGATCGATCGATCGAATTCCCACCACAATGTTCATGTTATTGTTTTTGTTTTGCTGATCTGTACTTTACGCATCATCATCTTCCTCTCGATCCTAATCTGGTTTAATTTCTTGACGTAGAGGCGATGCTTGACCCCAAGTGCCAGGTGATGACGGCGATGTGCACGCTGGACTCGTGCACGGACCTGTGCCTCAACATCGGGCTGGGCGCCTACCAGGGCTTCTGCACCTTCCACGACATGCAGATGTACTGCTGCTGCCCCATCCCCGCCGCCCCCCAGCCACCGCCGCCCAGGAAGACTCCCATGAGCTAGTCGTCCGCAAATAATGATACCTACTTTGTGAAGAAGCTCGATCGATCTGTGTGTATGAGCATGCGGCATTGTTAATTAGCGCGCAAATTTCCTTGTCAATAAATTAATTAAACGTGCTACTACTCCTGCTGCATGCATGAATGAACGAGTCCGGTCTTATTTTCTGACGACGTAGTGCAAGGCGAACGACGTTTCAGTTCAAAGCAGATCTTTGTGATTTTTAGTACTATATACTGGTTTTAGATCTCGTTGTACTACTACTGATGTTGATGATTGTTAAAAGATCGGAGAGATTTTGGAGGAAAAAATAGTGGCAACACTGAAACGGGAATTGCCATGTTCATATATAGAGTCGCGTATAGGACGGCGATCCGAATTCGACGGGCCAACTTGCCACTACGAGGAGACCTCGTCAATGTTTACAGCTAGCTAGCTACACTACACTACTAAATTGTATGGAAAAAAATCCATGTAACCCCCTATCTATTGGGTTTGGGACGCTAACCCTCCATATATTTAAGGCTGGTCATAGTTGGGGCAACTTCACTAATAACTAAGAGTCTGTCACGGACCGTGTGGGCCGATGTACCGGTCAGGACTAAAGGCCCAAGGCGTGATACAGAACAAGGCAACGGGCTATGCTTAAAGGGGATCAAGGACGACAGGATAGACATCGAGGAACTAGAACGTGAACTGGAGAACCCTGGCAAGGGCGGCGGACTCCTTCTTCCTCCCTATTTCTCTGTCCTTGTGTACCCCATATCTCTTCTACTAGCTCCAGATATCTAGAATTTCGTCAATCCTTCATCTTGAGTGGTTGTATCAACTGGGATCGTAACAATCTGGTATCAGAGCCAATCCCGCAAAAAAAAATCCATTAGTTCGTTCTCAATCAGTCTTGATTTGATACACTCCACCAAATCCAGTCATATTTGTTTTTTCCCAATCTCCACCACCTTGCCCCACTTATTCATCCCCCAAATCGATTCAATCTTCTCTCGTTCCACCTCAAATCTGGCTAGAATTTTTTCCCCTCTCGCCAACCACGAACCGCTCTGCCTGCAACCTACTCGACGAAATGCCGACCCACAAGTTGTTGTGCCCAGAAGGTGTTCTTCATGCCAGGGTGAGCCACGTGCACCAGCAGTTAACCATGGAATCACTGTGCCAAGTGTTCTATCGTCATCATGCTTGGTGTGTGTTGTGTGCATACGAGATGGTGGCTGATGGGAGTTATGGGGTGGAGGTCTATGTCCAGTTCCGTTTCAAGTGGGAGGCAGCTCGAGCTCGCGATGCACTGGATGGCCGAGCTTTGTACAACGGTTGTTGCTTCCTCACGGTGGAGCACCTGCCTCCAATCTACACCAACATCACAACACCCGACGGGTTGGTCCCGGCCTACTTCTACGACGACACACCATACAGTGCTTGGTCTACAGCAGTCACCACGGTCGAGTGCCACGACATGGAGCCCACCCCGAACAACATGCTCGCACTCGCCCCCAAGCCTGATCTCACCCAGACAGCGAGCCAAGAGGTGGTGTCTGTCGCGCTTGCCTCTTATCGCATGCTCGATGGTCTTGTGATGGTCGACTCCTCTACTTCAACAACTACCAAAAAGGAGGAGAAGACGGTCAGTGAAATATTGGTTGAAATCAAGGCGACTCTTGACAGCATGCTCGCCAAGACTAAGGTTCCTCCGCCGCCTCCGACCTCGACTATTCTTCGCTCTGGAGCAACAGTTGTTGTTTCTCACAAAGAGCCCATGGTTGTGGAAGAAGAGCCGCAGGTCGTGCCGGCAGCAGCTGATGCCTTGCCTGCCGACAGTTTGTCTGTGTCTGTTGTCCCTGAGTTGGAACAACATTCACTCGGTAAGTGTTCAAAGGATGACCTCGATGAAAAACACATCATCAATGATAGTACCCATGCCATGGCTGCAGCTCCAACTTCGAGGGACGTGCTCCAGTTTGTTCCAGCCGCAGAGGAGGCTGTGCCCGTCCCTGTGCTACGACCATTGGGTGTCCGTTGGCATGGCCTGATGATGCCAATCAGGGGTTCGAAAGCCGGCTGCGGTGTTGACGCTTTCGAAGATGAGGTCGCAATCACATCTCTGCGTCTAAAGACCACGTGCACGGCTGTTCTAGTGCCCTGGGATGAATTGTTTGGTGAAGCCTGTGTCGCAAGTGTGCAGAGGAGGTTGGTGTCGTACATGGAAGTAGAGGACATGGGCAACAGAGATGAGATACGGCCTATACCATGGCCCTCGTTCAGTTTCTATCGGATGGGAGCTCAGCTGATTCGGGTGGTTTGGTATCGACACGTGAGACCCAAGCATGGAAAGAAAGTTTGGAGTACCCAATTGTTACCACCGCCTTGGTCGCTGCTGGAAACAAACCTTCTGGTTCGTCACAAGAGATTGGTTGCTGCTTTACTTGAGAATGGATGTCAGTTAAAGGTTACATGGAGATCACAAGGTGCTGCTACTAGCAGTGTATTCGTCAAGCTGCATCGGGACCAGTTACAGTGCCCTGAGACGCTTCTGGTGTATCCTGCCTGTATGGGCCGAGGTTGTTCTAGCCTCTCTAGTGCATGTGATGATTTATTCTGGGAGAGCAAGCGGCTGCAGCTTATCTACTGGTTTTCTTATAGGATGGAGCACTACACAGATATGAGTTACGAGATAAACACCGGACTTATTTGGGTGGTGGACCAAGTAAGAGAGGGGATGCATTTGTTTGCCTTCAAATCCAAGAATAGGTGCTTTGTTCTACAAAATATTCCACACGGTGCTTTAAAACCGATCCAGTGCTGGAAGGATAGTGGTGTGAGATGGAGTACCCGGATGCAGAGGAATTCATCAACCTGGTCGTCGGTGGTGTGCAACAGGCATAGCACATTGGAATTGTATGCTCCGTGGGATCCTGGTGGTCATGCTGCTCGGGTTTTTGATGATAGCGGCTTGAGGGCAAGCCGGATGTTAAGGAGGGGAGAATGTCACGGACCGTGTGGGCCGATGTACCGGTCAGGACTAAAGGCCCAAGGCGTGATAACAGAACAAGGCAACGGGCTATGCTTAAAGGGGATCAAGGACGACATGATAGACATCGAGGAACTAGAACGTGAACTGGAGAACCCTGGCAAGGGCGGCGGACTCCTTCTTCCTCCCTATTTATCTGTCCTTGTGTACCCCATATCTCTTCTACTAGCTCCAGATATCTAGAATTTCGTCAATCCTTCATCTTGAGTGGTTGTATCAACTGGGATCGTAACAGAGTCCAAGTCAACATTTTTGCTTATGTGGCAATGATTTAATAAAGAGAGAGAGAGATGGATTGAGTAACTAGCTATGTTATTGTAACATCACACATATCAAGACAAACTGTGTCTATAACCTAATTAATATGGCATTGCATGTTATCACACCTAAGTTATTTTCCACTATGAAGATAGTAACTTAGACTACTCCATCCGTCCCGGTTTAAAGGACACAATTTGCAAATCATGCAATCCCAAAATACTTAGACACAAAAGCATTTAATCTCTGTAATTACTCCGGTGTGAAAAGAACAAACTGCTTGCATGCACATGTGTGAACAAATGTGAACGCTTTCTTAACTATTTTTCTCCTCATGCATGTTCTACTTCATGCTATTAAATGGACCAATTAGATGACACCTAGGGCCCAGAGAATTGCAAATTGTGTCCTTTAAACCGGGATGGAGGGAGTACTAACATGTGCATGTTACTACTCTAAGTTACTCCCCACTATGACCAGCCTAAACTGAGTCATTTAACCCTTAACTATCCAAAACCAAGCATATTACCTCCTCAAGGTGTTAATGGCTGTTTTGACAGCGGTTTTAGTCCATGGTGGAAGTACATGGTTTTAGCCATGTGTACGAATGCATGCGTTAGTCAGGGACCGAAACCTGGTCTGGTGGAAGCACATAACCCCACGCCGCCATATGTGTCGCATCGCGATCTCCTGACGTGAGGACACCTCGGCCTCTCCTCTCTGCTTCGCCCGTCTACGAAGATTGGAGGGTAGCGCCACGAGGTCTGCACATTTGTTCTGTCCCCCCACCCCCAAAGGAATCCCTTTTTTTCCTGGCACCGACGGCAGCAAGTGTATGAACTGGTGGAATCCCCGTTTTCTGCCAAACAAATCTGAGGTGTTGATTTAGGGCAAGGGAAAGTAGACAACGATGGCAAGTTAATGTTCTTGTGCTTGATTAGGTGGTGAACTGAGTTATGATCCGGTTGAACTGAATAAGGCCGGGTTTTGACAGAAAATTCAGTAAACTCTTGCACATATACTAAAAAAGGCTGGGTTTTGACAGAAAAGGCTGGGTCATTTGTATACTGTAAATATGGTCAGGAATCAATTATTTCTCGTTGGAGACTATGCACATATACAACCATGCCAAGACTGCGATTTATTATGGTTTAAATGTATTGCTCTACTTTACCTCTACATCGCTAGCTGCAATGTTTTTGTATAGTTATTATTGACATATCAGGACACATATGATTTAGTAGATAAAACGACAACATTGCACCATTGTACTTGTTAGTATCCATGATTGATTTATCTGACCTAAATTACTTATATTTAGCAGCCGAGTGTGTGGAAAACTCAAGTGGACTGATCAGGCAGTGTCAAAATATTGTTTTTGGCAGCCGGCTATGTAGAAACTCACGTGTACTGATTGACTAATGCATATGTACACATGGCTAAAACTAAAGTCCACTGTGGACTAAAACCACTGTCAAAACAGCCATTACACCTTGATGGGGTAATATGCCCGGTTTTGGATAGTTAGTGGGTTAAGTAATCTAGTTTAAACATATGTGGGTTAGCCTTCCAAACCCAATAGATAGGGGTTTATGTAGACTTCACGCTGTAATTAGCACGACATAATACTGGTGCAAGGACGCCGCAGGTAGTTTCTCATGCGTGGCCTCTAGTTTCCAGCGTGCAGCCAGTCATTTGTCGTGCCACCACCTAGGCCAAGATCAGCACAATTGCACGGTGATGTCGATCAAGGCGCACACGATTGACATGATGGGGAGTCTTACAACGCGGCACAAGAGGACTTGGGAGCGCACGAGGCGAGGGATCGGTGGGACACCGAGATAGCAATGGTGCAGGAGGAGAGGGACAGATCCCACAGGACAACTCTAAGAAACTAGCGATGTCGCTCAACATCGGAGGAGGAGATGGAGACGGGACGGCAATCATGGATGCGCGTCTCGCCTTGTGTTATTTTGGTGGTATTAGTGTCATGGCTAGTACAAAGAATTGAGCGTTATAAAATGACTTTTTTTTATAATAAAGCCTAAGGGTCATCCTACTTTAAAAAGTAGTTTCCCAAACTTTACTTTCAGCGGGAGTGGCCATACCTTGCTAGAGAACTAATTCTTGCCACTAGAACAAGTTTTACACAACACACATGCCAATCACATATATACACATGTAGCTCAAATATTTACAAGTACATATCTCTAAGGACAAAATAAATAGTACATAAGTCATAATAGGGTTAATAATTTTCTCAAGGTAATTGAACATGAAAAGTTATACCACTTCTCATTTATCAAATTAATATGGGAATTGCTACTTCTTAGCTAGCCGAGAAATAAGTTATAACACAGTCAACTCTGCAGCCGTCTAATTGCATCCCGCGCATCAAGATCTGTATTGTCTGGGTTGAGCTGCTTCGGCCCGTGTCCAGCCTAATCAACGATTCTCTGTTGTTCCTTCTAGCCTTTTGTATCTTCCTGGGCTGCTTTTTTTAGCGAGGGGGTCAGGGGCCTATTTGTTTTTGCGTGTGTTGTTTTTTTGGGCATTTGTAGTTGAGATGGAGGCCAAGATTTTGTGTGGGCAGGGGCCAAGATCGGTTGGTTGGCTTTATTTTTCGTCTTTTTTTTGCGAAATTCCATCGATCTATTAATAATCATCAACAACAGTATAAAGAGTCCTAAAAGTGATAAAAATTACAAATAGGTTAATGGACCACCTAGCAATGACAACAAACACTAACACGAGCCAAAGGCGCGCCACCGTCCTCGCCCCTCCATCACCGGAGCTGGACAAAGCTTGTCGTAGTAGAGTTTGTTGTAGTCGACAGACGGAAAGTCGTCGTGCTAAGGACCCAAAGGACCAGTGCACCAGAGCAACAACTATCACTGAAGATGACCAACGTAGATCGGAAAATACTGACCTCAAAACACACCAACGAAAAACGACCAGATCTCAAGGGATCTGTCAGACACACGACTCCACACGCCCTCCATCGATGCTAGGTGCACCACTGAAGCGAGGATAGGACGGGGAGTACCTTATTCTGACTTCAGGACGTAGCCGCCGTCTCTACATCCTAAAAAAAGACACTAAAAATAGTCTAAACAAAACACTAAGACCTCTCGTCGGCGAGGGGCCGTGGTCCACCACGCCTTTATTTTCCGTCTTTGTTTATTTGGTTTGGTTTTTTCATTTTTTTGATAGTGACGAGTTGATGGCTTATCGTTTATTATTAGGAGGTAGCATGGAGGATAATCTATATCTTTTCCGATAGTTAGATGCTCATCTACGAGTTGTAATCAGATTTTTTGCAATTGGTATTTTCTTGTACTTCAAACCAAATTTACTAAGAATTTTAGCTAGTGTCCGCTTCAAATCAATTTTTAGTAAGAATTTTAGAGGTGATTTTGTGTGTATTTTTTGTGTTTGTCCGACGGAAACACAAATTCAAATTTGTTGTGTTTGTCCGAGGCATGATTTGTATTTAGCAGGCCGGTTTTTGTTTATTGTTTTCTTTTGGAACCAGCCCATTTTTGTTTGCTCCGAGGTGGGATTTTTTTTGTCCTATCTTTTATAGCTCAGTGGATGAGCTAGGCGGCTGGAGCAGATCTTTTCTTCATTTTCTTTTTGATCCAGAATTTTTTGAATTATTTTCATGCTTTTTTTTCTTCTGAATTTGTCCACAAAGTAGAGGCGCATATTGACCTCTAGCGCAGACGCTGCAATAACAAATCCAATAGTATAGTTAGATCGTCGTCTTTTTGAACTTTTTTGTTTTTGTTTTTAGCATATAGTTTGATGGTTGACTGTCTTTTTCAATAGCCTCGAGTTGTATCTCGACATGCAATCGTATTTTCTCCTTCATGTTATAGAGAGGTACTTGCAACTAGGGTTGCAACTGAGACCTACTCGATACGCAACTTGCATTCTCCTTAATGGTATAGGGAGGGGAGTTGCAACTAGGGTTTTTGCAACTGAATATCGTGTTGAATTGTACTTGTATTTTTTTTGGCCTGAACTTGCATATCGACACGCAACTAGACTTTCTTCTCAAGTTGCATCTCGACACGCAACTATCCTTCTCCCTTGATGGTATAGAGAGCGAAGTTGCAACTGGACTGTGAGTCTTGAGTTGCAACTTGACACGCAACTGGACTTCTCCCTTGATGGTTTAGAGAGCGAGCTAGGGGTGCAACTGAGGACTAGCCTTGAGTTACATCTCGTCACGCAACCGGCCTTCTCTCTTGATGGTATAGAGAGGGAGTTGCAACTAGGGTTGCAACTGGACTATGAGTCTCGAGTTGCAACTTGACACACAACCAGCCTTCTCCCCTTATGGTATAGAGAGCGAGTTGCAACTAGGGTTGCAATTGAGGACTAGCCTTGAGTTTCATATCGACATGCAACCGCCCTTCTCCCTTGATGGTATAGAGGAAGTTGCAACTAGGGTTGAGTTCAACTTGACATGAAATCAGCCTTCTCCCCTGATGGGATAGAGAGCAAGTTGCAACCCTGGTTGCAACTGAGGACTAGCCTTGAGTAGCATCTCGACACGCAACCGACCTTCTCCCTTGATGGTATAGAGAGTGAGTTGCAACTAGGGTTACAACTAAACTATTAGTCTCGAGTTGCAACTTGACACGCAACCAGCCTTCTCCCCTGATGGTATAGAGATCGAGTTGCAACTAGGGTTGCAATTGAATTATGAGTCTTGAGTTGTAACTTGACACACAACCAGCCTTCTCCTATGATGGTATAGAGTGGAAGTTGCAACTAGGGTTGCAACTGAGGACTATCCTTGAGTTGCATCTCGACACGCAACCGACCCTTGATGGTATAGACAGTGAGTTGCAACTAGGGCTGCAACTTGAGTACTGTGTTGATTCTTGTCTTTTTCGCCTCGAGTTGCATCTCCACATGTAATTTTTTGTCCTTCTCCCTAATTGAAAGGTCCTTGTGTGTTTTTTTGCCTCGAGTTGCATGTCGACACGCAACTGGACTTCTCCCCTAATCTTATCGAGCGGGAGTTTGTAACTAGGGTTGCAACTGGGGATTGTATTCCATGTTTCTTGTCTTTTTAGCGACTGGCCTTATACCCTATATAAAGAGGGAGTTGCAACTACGGTTGCAACTAAGTACCCATGCTGAATGGCCCTCGTCTTTTTTTGTTTACCCTCGAGTTGCATCTCGACACGCAATTGGCCTTCTCCCTTGATGGTATAGAAGCAACTACGATTGCAATTGAGTACCCGTGTTGAATGTGGTTTAAAGTTTTTGTGTCGAGTTGCATCTCGACACGTAACTGGTCCCCTGATGGTATAGAAAGAGTCGCAACTACGGTTGCAACCCTAGTTCTTGCATTTTCCATGGTTCTTGTATCAAGTTTGCATGGTCGTCATCTTTTTTTTGCCCCGAATTGCAAATGAACAAGCAATTGGCCTGTTACTCGATGATAGAGGAGACGCGATTGGCTTTTTGAATTTGAATTTTTTAACAAACCTTTGTGTTTTGATTTTTTCATTTTCTAAATTGACTTATGAATTAAAACTACACATACAATCGGTGACACAAAACTTTATATTTTTTATTTGTCCTCTTTGCTAGTTGGAACCGCGCTCGAAACACACCTTTTTCCTGATTGAAAATTTGAACTTAATTTTTTGAATTACCCATGATTACCTTAAATTTTTGAATTCTTCATTTTTTATTAATTAACATATGACAAGAATCAGGAAGAAACATTTCACTTTTAAATATAGCTCATTTTTTCAAGGGATCAATGTATTTCAACTAAATAAATAAGACAAACTTGAGGCTGTAACGGCTACTGTCTGTCAATGGGGAAGACCACGTTAAATTGTTTTCCGTAAATTGTTTTTCATCCCTCGTCTAATGGACAAAACTCCAGGGTACACTGTACTATTGGGCCCATTGCTCCGTACCAATTGCCGTTATCTCTGTTATTATGTTTTCCCCGTCTAGCTTCCTATTTTTTCTGTCCGATACACCGGCAATAACGTCAGCCTGCAAGTAAAAAAAAAGTCAGCCTGACAACTCCCAGCTGAAGCCCAAGTAAGAGAGAACTACAAGCCCGACAACAAAAGAAAAAACAAAATAAGACACAAGAATCAGCCCGACAACTAAACCCAGGATCTAGAGGAGACACTGGCCAAATCAACGATGCTGACGTCAGTCGACTGATAATTAGGTTATTTCTTAGTCGACTGAGCGCCGACAACTAAACCCAGGATCTAGAGGGGACACTGGCCAAATCAACGATGCTGACGTCAGTCGACTGATAATTAGGTTATTTCTTAGTCGACTGAGCGTTAGAGACACCCAATTAATAATCTAATCTATTGAAGCGATAAGCTTTTTAGAAGAATCACATAGATTTTTTTCGAAAAGATTTTTTTTCGAATAATATCTATGATCTCTACTATTTTGGATGTGGTTCTCCACCATCTCCAAGCTAGGTCAATGGTGAGGTTGCTTTGTGACTGTAGGGATTCGTAGCATGAAAAACAAAAAAATTCTACCGCATACAAACAAACAAGCCAAGATCTATCTACTAGATTGTAGCAACGAGTCGATAGAATAACTCACCCTCAAAGATTCCAAAGTGTTTAACGAGAGCGGATTCTCGTGGGTGATGTAGTCGTACTCTTGCCGATCTCAAGATCGTGTAGACGATCCTTCCGGCGCTGCGTTCCGGCAGCGCTTCCGCAGTCGGTCACACGTTCGGTACTCGACGAAGACCTTCCTCTCCCTTGTTCCAGCAGGCAGCGGACGTTGTAGCACTCTCCTCGCGATTCCGGCAGCACGACGGCGTGGTACCGGAAGTAGAGGGGAGATCTCGCAGGGCTTCGCCTTAAGCCGGAGCGAGTATGGTGGACTATGAGAGAGCCTCGGCGGTCTAGGGTTTATACACACCAAGGAGAAGAGGCAAGGCCGGCGGCTAGGGTTTGACCTAGGCGGCGGCGGCTTGCCCTAGGCCGCGGCGGCAGCAGGAGGTGGCGGCGCTGGCGGCTAGGAGCTAGGGTTTGCGGGGTGTGTGTTGTGTCTTGGAGGGGCAGTCCTGCCCCTCCTTATATAGGTGGAGGGGGCGCGCCAAGGGGAGGGGAGTCCCTCCCCAACTCGGTCTCCAAGTGGGCCGACGGTGGAGGGAGAGGAACTCCTCCCCAAGTAGGTTTCCTACTCTCCCTCCACCAAACAAAATAGCCGTTTGACTTTTTCAAATTGGCGTTTGACTTTTCAAACTAGGATTTGATTTATCCCTTTATTTTGTTCAGCGATGACACCTAGTACATGATGCAACCATTCCAGCTTATTATGACACATTCATGTACCCTTCCCCTCCGGAGTGCCGGACATTCCGGAACCTTCTAGAACATTTCCGATGAAAACACCGGAACCATTCTCCAACCCCGAAACATGACTTTCCTTATATGAATCTTATTCTCCGGACCATTCCGGATCTCCTCGTGATATCCCGGATCCCATCCGAGACTCCGAACAACATTCGGTCTCTTACTCATCATTCCATAACTACTAAACAACGTCGAATCCTTAAGTGTGTCTCCCTACGGTTCGTGAATTACGCGGATGATCGAGACACTTCTCCGAACAATAACCAATAGAGGAATCTGGAAATTCATATGGCTCCCACATATTTCTACGATTACTTTGCGATCAAATGAAGCACTTACATACGATACCAATTTCCCTTTGTCTCACGATAATTTACTTATCCGAGGTTTTGATCGTCGGTATCTCTGCATACCTAGTTCAACCTCGTTACTGATAAGTACTCTTTTGTCGTTCCCGTGATATGTGATCCCTTGTGAGCCAGTCACATGCTTTCAAGCTAATTGGATGACATTACACCGAGAGGGCCCAAAGTATATCTATCCGTCATATGGATGGACAAATCCCATTCTTTATCCATGTGTCTCAATCAATACTTTCCGAACACTCAATGCCACCTTTATAGCGACCCAGTTACGGTGTGGTGTTTGATGTCATCAAAGCATCCTTCCGGTGAAGGTGATATGCATGATCTCATGGTCGAAGGAATTAGGTTACTATGTATCAGAAAGCATATAGCAATTGAACTATTAAAATGACTTGATCTTTATGCTACGCTTATCTATAGGAGTATGTCCATCATATCATTCTTCTAACGATATGACCTTGTTGTTAATAACATCTCAATGTTCATGATAGGGAAACCACAATCATTTTATTAACCAACAAGCTAGTATTATAAATAGGCTTTACTAGGGACTCTAATTTAGTTTACAAATCACACAAGTATTAATGTTTCCTTGTTAATACTATTATAGCATGAATGTAAACATTTATCATAAACACAAAGATATAATAATAACTAAATTTATTATTGCCTCTAGGGCATATCTCCAAAAGTCTCCCACTTGCACTAGAGTCAACTAATCTAGATTACATGGTAATATACCGAACACCCATGACAGTTTGGTGCTGGTCATGTTTTGCCCTCGGGAGAGGTTTAGTCAACGGATCCGCCACATTCAGATCTGTGTGTACTTTGCAAATCTTTATGTCCCCATCTTGGACATGTTCTCGAATAGCATGAACACGTAGCTTGATGTGCTTCATCTTCTTGTGTGACCTTGGTTCTTGCGCATTGGCTATGGCGCCCATGTTATCACAGTAGATAGACATTAGGTCCAACGCACTAGGAACCACAACGAGCTCTGTAATGAACTCTTTCATCCATATCGCTTCTTGTGAAGCCTCCGAAGCAGCCATGTATTCCGATTCAGTTGAAGATCTCGCCACAACGCTTTGCTTTGCACTCCTCCAGCTAACTGCTGCACCATTCAAAGTAAATACGTATCCAGATTGTGATTTAGAATCATCCAGATCGGTGTTCCAACTAGTATCGGTGTAACCATTAACAACGAGCTGTTCATCACCTCCATAAGAAAGAACCATATCCTTAGTTCTTCTCAAGTACTTAAGGATGTTTTTGACCGTTGTCCAATGATCCACTCCTGGATCACTTTGATATCTGCTAGTCAAACTAACAGCATATGCAATGTCGGGTCTAGTACATAGCATGGCATACATTAGAGATCCTATGGCTGAGGCATAGGGAGTTTTACTCATCCTTTCTCTATCTTCTGCCGTTGTCGAATTTTGAGTTTTACTCAACGTCGTATTGGGCAACATGGGCAAGAACCCTTTCTTGCTATCTTCCATTCCAAACCTCTTCAGAACTTTGTCCAAATATGTACTTTGTGACAATGATATTAGGCGTCTCGATCTATCTCTATAAATCTTTATGCCTAATATGTAAGCTGCTTCGCCAAGATCTTTCATTGAAAAACTATTATTCAAATATTCCTTGACACTATTAAGAAGGTCTACATCATTCCCAATCAACAATATGTCATCTACATATAGTATTAAGAATGCTACAGAGCTCCCACTCACTTTCTTGTAAATACAAGCTTCTCCATAAGTTTGTATAAAACCAAAACTTTTGATTACCTTATCAAAACGTTGATTTTAACTTCGACATGCTTGCTGTGGCATCCCGCAAAACCACTACTAGAAAATCGCGTTGATTTTGTGCATTGCATCATCATGACATCATCATACATCTATCTGTCTAAAACTATTTTGCTAAAAGCCCTATTTTGTTTTCTGTATTAATTCCTCCCTATTACTTTAAATCAAAACACCGGTGCTTCCGGATATCTCAGTTTGTCTAAAAACAATTTACAAAAGGCTTTTAAAATAAATTATAAAACCCTACCTACCCCAGAGCCACCTCAAACCCTTTTCTACCCAGTCCTATTCTACCCACTCTGCCTCCACCTCACCCCACCCAATAGCCTGCTGCCACCTCACCACTCCCTTCCCCTATCCTATCCCAGCGCGCCACCTCACCCCAACCACCTCTCTCACCCAACCACTCCCTACATCCTCTCCCTTCCACCCCGGTCCCACCGACCCTCACCGCCTGCCACGCCTGGCAGCGGGGCCCCACCCCGCGTGGCCACGCCCGACCGGCCGCCCCCAGGCACGCCTCCCCACTCCCTCTCTCTCCCCCGCTCCCTCTCCTTCCCTGGACGCGCACGCCGCCGCCTCCCTCCTCTCTTTCTCTATCCTGCGCCGCCAGGCTCTGCTTCGAGCTCCGCCAGGGGTCCTCCGCCTTCGCCCCTCCTCCGCCTCTGTACCTCCTCTCCTCCGGCCGCGATTCCCCGCGCCATCCCCGTCCTCCCGCGGAGCGCGCGTCCTCCTCCGTTCTCCCCGAAGCTCTGCCGTCAGCCGGCCGCTTCCTCGACCTCGTCGACCTCGCCAGTTCCACCGGCCGCCCCCGCAAGCTCTTCTGCCGGCGCCTGCTTCCCTGCCCTCCGCCGGTCCGCCAATCCTCCTCCCAGCGCCACCGGTTGTCGCCTGTCCCGCCGCCGTGGTCGACCTTCGAACCGCCGCTCGCGGGCTCCCCGCGCCTCCCTCCGGCAGCCCCGCGGCGCCCTCGTCCCTCCGCCGCCTAGAGAGCCACCATCTCCCATGTGCTCTTTGCCCTGCTGGATGCCGCTCGTGCACCTCCCGCGAGCTCGGCCCGTGTCTTTCTCCCCTTGCCATGGCCGCCATCCTCGCACCGGCGCCCTCTGCCATCTTGGTCATGCGAGCTCCGTGCTTCCGCGAGCCCCTCTTCCATCGCCATAAGTTGCTTCGACCGTTGCCATCTAACGTGTGTTCCTCCAGGGGCGCTTCTGAAATGCTCTCTGTTCTAGCTATGAACAGCCCATCCGTGTCTTACCTATTCACCCGCTGATCCGAGTTTGGTATATCTCGGTTCGATCGATGCTCGATTCCATTCAAGGTCGCCAGCGACAACGAAACCGCGATACCTCAAGATCTTCGTCTCGGAACGCCAAGTTCTCCGCCCTGAACCCGAAGACCGATCTCGTAACCGGCGCCACGCCAAGTGCTCCTTCCCGGACCCGAAGACCATCGGTCAAGTTCACCACCGACAAAAGACGGACGACAAGTTCTACTTCACGGGCACCGAGCGTCAAGATCGCTTTCACGGAAACCGCAAGACATCCTTCCCGGGATTTGAAGACCGAACCCTCGGCACGCCAAGATCTTCTCCTCGGAACGCCATGATCTCCTTCACAGATCCAAAGACCCTAAATCCCGGAGTCCAAACCTCGTTTCCCGTCGAACCGATCCCCGACGAACCCTGTCGAACCCCGAACCCCCCGGAACCAAGATCTTCGACCCTAATGTGTGACCCCTTTCTAAGACCCTATTTTTATAATATGGTACTTATCACATGTTGCATATTAAATTGTTCATACTCGCATGCATGTTTAGTGGTTTGGGGGCATTATGCCGATTCACTTCATAATTAAATATGGGGCCCATATGCGGACAAATCTAGTCTCATATTGGTTCCATTTAAATTTGTGTAGCGAACCGGTGATATAATTTTGCCTTGTTAAGACAACATTTAAATTGTGGGGTAGCTAAACAACATGAACCATTTAATTAATTGTCGAGACCTCGGTTCCGCTTAATATGACCTAATTGCATCGCACCTTTGCCATGTCATACATCATGCATGCATCATGCCCGATCTTCTGCCGTAGTATTAAATAGTGTATCCGGTGTTTATTCTAGTGTTTTGGTTCTTCGCGGATAAGGCCGTTGAGTTGATGCGAGTGTAGACCCGATCTTCGGTTGAACCTTCGACAATGTTTTCAGGCGAGCATTCTCTCCCTTTCTACCTATTTTACATTTCTAGTCTTTATTCCCTCCTATTGATCTATTGCTATCTGTGTTGCGATGCTCTAGTTTTCGTACCCGTGATATCCCTTGCAGCCCTATATAGCCTTGGACACATCCTATTGCCTGTTGTTTGGTAGATAGTTGGACTTGCGTGTCGTAGTCTCTTGCTCAAGTGTTGTTGCGTGTCGTCAAGTACCACAGTTGTTGGAGTATTGCCGTGTGTTTATTGTTGGAGATGATCAAGACTTTAATTACTGTTTAACAACTAAAATTGAAGTAGGTAAATGCAGAGGCACAGGTGGGCAATAGATGTTATTTGGTTGTTAACCGTCCACTTGTGTCCCGTAGGACCCCGAGTACTTGATACCTGTTCCTTGAATATTCGCGCTATCCACATCCGGGAGGATTATGGGACCCCCTGAGCCAGAGCTTGATTCATTCTTATTTCTTGGGGCCACAAACTAGTTTGCGGTTTTATTTACTATCCTGTACTTATGCCATACTTTACTGCTTTATTTACGATTGTGCGATGTACTGCACCTGTACTGTTTAGGATCGGGACACGATTTCGCGGTATCGACAAGCCCAGTCACACTTTCGGGTTCCCAGTCGTTTACAGCCGTCCACCCAAACCTTGAGTCCGTCTCGGAGTCAGCTAACTTCGTTGCGGGTAGCTTAATGAGGTGACCCCCTGAAATATTTCTGAATCTGGTGATTGCTTTGTCGTGAAGGCCTCGTTGGTTTTTGATTTGGTTTTTCCGAGGTTGATCGAGTGTGTGTTGCTATTTGTGCACCCCTGCAGGGTAAAACTTTCTGAAAGCCGTGTCCGCGGTTATGGACGACTTGGAGCACAGTATCTCGATCATAGACAACTATAACTAAAGTAGTGCTATAAATTTGACTTTATAATGACTAGTAATCAGCTTCACTATAATGGAATGGCTAAATAAAATTGCCAACAATTGCTTGTTTGGGTTGTCGCTTGCTACCATTGTACCTGACTAGTAAGTATTGCAACTATAACGGAATGGCTAAATAAAAGTACCAACAACTGCTGGGTTTTGGGAATATCTCATGCTAATTGTACCTGACTAGTAAGTGTCGCAACTACAACGGAATGGTTAACTAAAACTGCCCACTGCTTAGGATGACTATCTATACCTGACTAGTAATTGCTGCAACGATAACTGAATAAATAAAACTGCCAACTGTGTGAGTTCCTCGGTTGACTTCCTCGTTTGGTCTCGAGGGGGAAATACCAGGATGGGTATGTTCGGTGGTAGTATCATATTGGTACCGAATAGGTCTTTCTAACCCCTCTCTGATAGCCGCCAGTTATATCGAGTCTCTATAGGTTGTTTAGTGCATGCCGCGCTGCCGCTTCAGTCCACCATACCTATGTAGGCGAGGACCGCCGAACTCTAGCCTCGCCGTGTACTGGCCTCAGTACTGACGCTCCTCTTTTTCCTTTGCCCTTTGTCGGCACCCCTTTTGTTTTAGCAGGTTTCGACGTCGTTAGCAGGGTTACCCTTCCGGCTTGGCCTGGGCAGGGTTATGGACGCCATTGGTTATTCTTCAGGGCTCTTAGCCCCATTTACATCTTGTCCGTAGCTGGACGCTCTATCGTTTTCAAGGTGATTTGGATCTTTGTTCTGTAAATCTGTATTCTTGACTCATGGAGTCGTGTTGTATATATATCTGTTCTGTGGGTCCCATCGAGGACTGTTGTGTAATGTTATTACTTCGTTTTCCACCCGCACGAAAGTGCCTGGTGGGCACCTTTGAATCGTTTCTATGCGGGTTTGGCGGGAATCGCTGAAACTTGCATAGGGTCGATTCGGAGGGTGTTACACTTGCTTCAATCCATAAATGGACCGTTGAAGTTTGCATACCTTGTTAGCATCCTTAGGATCGACAAAACCTTTGGGTTGCATCATATACAACTCTTCATCAATGTCTCCATTGAGGAACGCTGTTTTGACATCCATCTGCCATATCTCATAATCATAATATGCAGCGATTGCTAACATAATCCTCACAGACTTTAGCTTCGCTACAGGTGAGAAAGTCTCATCGTAGTCAACTCCTTGAATTTGTCAAAACCCTTTTGTGACAAGTCGAGCTTTATAGACAGTAACATTACCATTAGCATATGTTTTCTTCTTGAAAATCCATTTGTTCTCGACAGCCTTCCGGCCATCCGTTAAGTCCACCAAAGTCCATACTTGGTTTTCGTACATGGATCCAATCTCGGATTTCATGGCTTCTTGCCATTTATTGGAATCTGGGCTCATCATCGCTTCCTCATATGTCGCAGGGTCATCGGTGTTGTCCACCAACATGACACTCATAACGGGATCATACCAATTAGGAGTGGTATGATTTCTCGTTGACCCGCGAGGTTCTGTAGCAACTACAACCTAAGTTTCATGATCATCATCATTAGCTTCCTCTCTTATTGGTGTAGGCACCACAGGAACTTCTTTCGGTGTTGCGCTACTCGCAAGTTCGAGAGAAGGTTCGATAACCTCGTCGAGTTCTACTTTCCTTCCAGTCACATCTTTCGAGAGAAATTCCTTCTCTAGAAAGGATCCATTCTTGGCAACGAAGATTTTGCCTTCGGATCTATGATAGAAAGTATATCCAATAGTTTCCTTCGGGTATCCTATGAAGACGCATTTTTCCGCTTTGGGCTCAAGCTTGTCCGGCTGTAACTTCTTTACATAGGCTTCGCAAGCCCAAACTTTAAGGAACGACAATTTAGGTTTCTTCCCAAACCATAATTCATATGGTGTCGTTTCAACGGATTTTGATGGTGCCCTATTTAAAGTGAATGCGGCTGTTTCTAATGCATAACCCCAAAATGATAGCGGTAAATCTGTAAGTGACATCGTAGAACGAACCATATCTAAGAGAGTTCGATTACGACGTTCGGACACACCATTACGCTGTGGTGTTCCCGGTGGTGTTAATTGTGAAAGTATTTCGCATTTCTTCAAATGCTCGTCAAACTTGTAACTTAGATATTCACCTCCACGATCAGAACGTAGAAATTTAATCTTCTTGTTACGTTGATTCTCAACCTCACTTTGAAATTCCTTAAGATTCTCGAAAGTTACGGACTTATGTTTCATGAAATAGATATACCCATATCTACTCAAGTCATCCGTGAAGGTAAGAACATAACGATAACCACCACGCGATGCTACACTCGTTGGACCACACACATCGGTATGTATGATTTCTAATAAGTCCGCAGCTTGCTCCATCATACTAGAAAATGGAGTCTTAGTCATTTTACCCATCAGACATGCTTCGCATCTTTCAAGTGATTCGAAATCAAGTGATTCAAGAATTCCATCGGAATGGAGTTTCTTCATGCGCTTCACTCCAATGTGACCAAGACGACAGTGCCACATATAGGTCGAGTTATCGCTCGATTTCAAACGTTTAGCTTCAATGTTATTAATATGTGTATTTCCACTATCGAGATTCAATAAGAATAGACCATCTATCAAAGGTGCATGTGCATAAAACATATTACTCATATAAATCGAACAACCATTATTCTCGAACTTAAACAAGTAACCGTCTCGCAATAAACAAGATCCCGATATAATGTTCATGCTTAACGCAGGCACCAAATAACAATTATTTAAGTATAAAACTAATCCCGATGGTAGATGAAGAGGTAGCATGCCGACCGCGATCACATCAACCTTTGATCCGTTTCCCACGCGCATCGTCACCTCGTTCTTCGCTAGCTTCCGTTTATTCTGCAGCACCTGTTTCGAGTTACAAATATGAGAAACTGAACCAGTATCAAATACCCAGGCACTACTACGAGTACTAGTGAGATACACATCAATAACATGTATATCGGATATACCTTTCTTCTTGATGTTTCCGTTCTTCAAATCCACCAAGTACTTTGGGCAATTCCGCTTCCAGTGACCTTCTCCCTTGCAGTAAAAGCACTCAGTATCAGGCTTGGGTCCAGCCTTGGTCTTCTTCGTCGGTGCGGTAACTTTCTTACCACCCTTCTTGAAGTGTCCCTTTTGCTTAGACTTGCCTTTCTTGAATTTGGTGGTCTTATTGACCATCAACACTTGGTGCTCTTTCTTGATCTCCACTTCTGCAGATTTTAACACTGAGAAGATTTCTGGCAACTGCTTGTTCATGCTTTGCATATTGTAGTTCATCACAAAGTTCTTGTAACTTGGTGGTAGTGATTGGAGGACACGGTAAATCCCCAAAGCATTAGGAATCACTATACCCAAGCTTTGAAGTTTGTTTGCGTGCCCAGACATCTTAAGCACATGCTCACTGACGGAGCTGCCCTCTTCCATCTTGTAGTTAAAGAAGTTTTCAGAAGCCTCGTAGCTCTCAACTGCCGCGTGAGTCTCAAAGATCAATTTGAGTTCACGAACAATATCATGTGGGTCTGAATTCTCAAACCTTTTCTGAAGCTCCGATTCTAAACCATACAAGATAGCACACTGAACTGTGGAGTACTGAGTCTTCCGAGCGAGGTAAACATTCTTTACTTCATCGGTAGCAGTAGCTGCAGGCGGGTCACCCAGCGGTGCATCCAGCACATAGGTCAAATTACCAGCATTGAGGACAATCCTCAAATTGCGGAACCAATCCGCGAAGTTGCTTCCATTGTTTTACAACTTTTCTTTCTTTAGGAACGCATTAAAATTGATGGTAGGGGCCGCCATTGATCTAAAACATATTTGCAATAGTTTAGACTAAGTTTATGACAAATTGAGTTCTAATTAATAGTTAAATTAATCTAGGTGAACTCCCACTCAAAACAATATCCCTCACATTGTTATAGTGATCACATGAACCAAATCCACCACATCAAAACCGATCATCACGAGAGTTGATGTAGCTTCAATGGCGAACAATCGACATGTTCATCATATCTACTATATGATTCATGTTTTACCTTTCGGTGATCCGTGTTCCGAGACCATGTCTGTACATGCTAGGCTCGTCAAGATCAAACCTTAGCTTCCGCATGAGCAAATCTGGCTTGCTCACGTTGTATACACTTGCGGAATCTAACACACCCGATCATCACGTGGTGCTTCGAAACAACAAACTTTAGCAACGGTGCTTACTAAGGACGAACACTTTAGAACTTGAAATTCATGTGCATGAGGGATCATCTTATAATGCTACCGTCGTTAACTAAGCAATACACGATGCATAAAGGATTAACATCACATGCAATTCATAATATGTGATATGATATGACCTTTCTTCTTTGTGCTTCCGATCTCCATCCTCAAGCACGAACATGATCTCCATCATCACCGGCATTGCATCAAGGTCAATGACGCTGCTCCATGGTTGTCGTCCACCAGCTTCAACTATTACAACTACTTTGAATAGACACGCGGGTCTTAACAGAAATTAAAGACAACCATATGGCTCCTTCCGGTTGCCAACTTACAATAAGGAACATTGCATACATCAAATATAATCACAATCATGGCCATATCACATCACAGCACACCCCTGCAAAACAAAGTTAGACGCCTCTAATTTCTTTGCATATTTTACGTGGTTTGGGGCTTTCAATAAGTGTCAATCTAACTTACAAACAAGAACCACAACATTGATGTTTGAACTATCAAGTGCCCGTTGTAAATTGGATCTATACTATAATGGGAGAGGCAAACACCCACAAAGCCACTTATGCAATACAAGTTGCATGTTGAGCGTGGAGCAAGTCTCATGAACGATGTCATGTAAGGTTAGCCCGGGCCGCTTCATCCCATCATACCGCAAGATGCAAAGTACACAAGAAGAAATTGATAATAAAATCACCACCGCCCACAATGACCATTGTGTTCTACTCGTGCAACAGATCTACATATAGACACGGCTCTGATACCACTGTAGGGGTTCGTAGCATGGAAAACAAAAAATTTCTACCGCATACAAACAAACAAGCCAAGATCTATCTACTAGATTGTAGCAACGAGTCGATAGAATAACTCACCCTCGAAGATTCCAAAGTGTTTAACGAGAGCCGATTCTCGTGGGTGATGTAGTCGTACTCTTGCCGATCTCAAGATCGTGTAGACGATCCTTCCGGCGCTGCGTTCCGGCAGCGCTTCCGCAGTCGGTCACACGTTCGGTACTCGACGAAGACCTTCCTCTCACTTGTTCCAGTAGGCAGCGGACATTGTAGCACTCTCCTCGCGATTCCGGCAGCACGACGGCGTGGTACCGGAAGTAGAGGGGAGATCTCGCAGGGCTTCGCCTTAAGACGGAGCGAGTATGGTGGACTATGAGAGAGCCTCGTCGGTCTAGGGTTTAGACACACCAAGGAGAAGAGGCAAGGCCGGAGGCTAGGGTTTGACCTAGGCGGCGGCAGCAGGAGGTGGCGGCGCCGGCGGCTAGGAGCTAGGGTTTGCGGGGTGTGTGTTGTGTCTTGGAGGGGCAGCCCAGCCCCTCCTTATATAGGTGGAGGGGCGCGCCAAGGGGAGGGGAGTCCCTCCCCAACTCGATCTCCAAGTGGGCCGGCGGTGGAGGGAGAGGAACTCCTCCCCAAGTAGGTTTCCTACTCTCCCTCCACCAAACAAAATAGTCGTTTGACTTTTTCAAATTGGCGTTTGACTTTTCAAACTAGGATTTGATTTATCCCTTTATTTTGTTCAGCGATGACACCTAGTACATGATGCAACCATTCCAACTTATTATGACACATTCATGTACCCTTCCCCTCCGGAGTGCCGGACATTCTGGAACCTTCTAGAACATTCCCGATGAAAACACCGGAACCATTCTCCAACCCCGAAACAGGACTTTCCTTATATGAATCTTATTCTCCGGACCATTCCGGATCTCCTCGTGATATCCCAGATCCCATCCGAGACTCCGAACAACATTCGGTCTCTTACTCATCATTCCATAACTACTAAACAACGTTGAATCCTTAAGTGTGTCTCCCTATGGTTCGTGAATTACGTGGACATGATCAAGACACTTCTCCGAACAATAACCAATAGAGGAATCTAGAAATTCATATGGCTCCCACATATTTCTACGATTACTTTGCGATCGAATGAACCACTTACATACGATATCAATTTCCCTTTGTCTCACAATAATTTACTTATCCGAGGTTTTGATCGTCGGTATCTCTGCATACCTAGTTCAACCTCGTTACTGATAAGTACTCTTTTCTCGTTCCCGTGATATGTGATCCCTTGTGAGCCAGTCACATGCTTGCAAGCTAATTGGATGACATTACACCGAGAGGGCCCAGAGTATATCTATCCTTCATATGGATGGACAAATCCCATTCTTTATCCATGTGTCTCAACCAATACTTTCCGAACACTCAATGCCACCTTTATAGCCACCCAGTTACGGTGTGGTGTTTGATGTTATCAAAGCATCCTTCCGGTGAAGGTGATATGCATGATCTCATGGTCGAAGTAATTAGGTTACTATGTATCAGAAAGCATATAGCAATTGAACTATTAAAATGACTTGATCTTTATGCTACGCTTATCTATAGGAGTATGTCCATCATATCATTCTCCTAACGATATGACCTTGTTGTTAATAACATCTCAATGTTCATGATAGGGAAACCACAATCATTTATTAACCAACAAGCTTGTATTATAAAGAGGCTTTACTAGGGACTCTAATTTAGTTTACAAATCACACAAGTATTAATGTTTCCTTGTTAATACTATTATAGCATGAATGTAAACATTTATCATAAACACAAAGATATAATAATAACTACATTTATTATTGCCTCTAGGGCATATCTCCAACAGTGACAAGATTTGAAAAACTAGGGACAACTAGAGGCAGAAAATTAGAGATCGGCGATGGGAAAGGAGCAACTAGCCAACCCTAGAAACATTGATAATTTTTAAAATTTCATCAACCACCTTAATACTTATATATTTTGCGTCTTAGGACTAGGCCACATACCAAGGAAGATGAGAATTTGGTACTAGCTACAATGAATTCATTGGTTCCTATTTAACTACTAGACAGTTGCTCTCCATTTTGTGCATCAATATATTTGAGCCGATGTATTTCTTCGATGTGTGGGCTAGACTGGTAGTTCGGTTCTCTAGCTCGGGCGTGATGAGAAGTGTGGAATGCACGCGCGGTCGAACAGCCGTATCGTTCCGGAAAAAGTCCATTTTGAACCTTAAACTCGTAGAGGTCCGCTGATTTAAACCCCCAAGTCCAATTCCCTGTCGTTCGAACCCTGATAACACAAATCCCAGTCTAAAACGAACCCTGAGATGGTTTGCCAAGGAAAACGCTGACGTGGCCAGGTTTTTTGTCAGTGGTGGGCCAGTTAAACTCAACCATCGTCTCTCCAGAGCATACGCGCAATAAAGGAACTGAGGAAGAAACAATTGGGGAAAAAAATAGGGTTCATCCTGGCGGCGAAAGGGGATTGGCTGCGGGGCGGCGGAGCACGGGGCTGGCAGCAGGCGCACGACCATGAGTTGGTCTTCTGCTTCTTCCGCCGGTCGGAGGATAGGTGCAGCAGAAGGTAGGGCACCAGTGCCGTATCAGGAGAACCCGATGGCGTACGAGCCGCCCAGGCTTTGTGGTTGCAATCCTCGCAGGAATGCGCCAAGATGGATCTCCTGGAGTGCTCAGAATCCTGTCAGGAGGTATTACGCGTGCGTGGATGCAATGGTGAGTAAGAATTTCTCTGCATTTGGATCTTGTCCTCTCTAATTTTCTTCCCTTTTTGATTCATTGTTTTTGGGACAAAATTGAACAGAATGGGTGCAGATGTGGGTATGTGGAGTGGCATGATGATCCGCTGCCACGGTTCTGGAGTGATCTGCTAGGAGATTTGAGAGATGAAGTGTGGAGGCTGCGAGTGTCAGGAAATTCAGCTCGATCTGAAGAAGATTCAAAAACTAGGACATCTGTAGTTGATTCAGTAGCACAAGGTACTATCAAGGCCATGGAGATTGAACTGAATGAGAAAGATGCAGAGATAGCACGAATGGAGGCTAAATATGAAAATGTCATCTTTGTTTTGTTTGCACTTGTGTTCGGTTTAGTGGTAGGGAAGATGTTAATGCAGTAAAATGAGTACAAGTGTATGTGTCTGTCAATGCTAATGATCTATGTAATGCAAATGGTTTATGTAATGAAAAGGAATGTTGTCTGCTTCATGCTTGTTTCTGTCATCTTTTAGCAGTGATACATAGGCTGATACAAATATATACATTCAAATAATAGTAGTGATACATAGGCTGATACAAATATATACAAATAGCAGTGAAACAACATGCACATGATAGCACTACTATTATATCATCCACAACATCATCTGGTACATACCCAAAAGGAGTATCATCCACAACAAGTTCACATAATTCTGGATGAGACTGAAGTAATGTTTGCAATATTACAGGCCATAGCTAGTAGCATTGCAACATGAACAAAAGTAGAAACTAACTTGTCTTCTGGATCAAACTAGTAGTTTCCTGAACAAGTGAAAAAGGAGTAACTTGGAGAAGTAGAAGCAGCTGCCCTTTTCCCCCTTTTTGCTCTAGTTCCTCCACCTGTACCAACTTGGGTTGATGGTCCAGCATCTTCAGATGCTCCAGGTTGTGCACATATTTTTCTAGGTGGTTTGAAACTAGAAGCAGTTCCTCTACCTCTACCAACTGGTGTCTGAGCAGATGATGCATTAGCAATTCCTCTGCCTCTACCAACTGGTGCCTGAGCAGATGATACTTGGGCAGATGATGCATTAGCACGAGGTGGTTGAGCACTACTGCTAGGTTGCTGCAATATTTGAGAAGAACAAAAAGATGAAAAATAGTACAATAATGTAAAGTCACAGAGAAGGACACAAAGATGCAATATTTACCTTAGGAGTTTTCTTTTTGCTTGTCTTAGTTAGATGTGCATTCTTTTTCTTGCCTTTTTCTGGGTTAGATTTGCAGCCAAACTTGTTATGTCCTGGATTGCCACATAGTGAACATTTTATAATAGTTCCATGTTTGCTCATCTTCTTCCCCTTGGGCTTCTCATGGTCCTCCCTTTTTCTGTTATTTTTCTTTGGCCTTCCTGGCATTCTCACATAACCAGGTGCTTGAGGCCTAGGATTTGCAGAGATAGGCCACATTTCCTCACCTTCCACTGGTTGTAAACAATGGGCATAAATCTGTTTGAAAACTTCAACTGAGTAGCATGGATGAATATAATCATCTATTTGCTTTTTGCACTTATAAATTGCACTTATGGCATGATGGCATGGAAGACCTGCCAGCTGGAAATATCCACAGGAGCATGTCTTATTATCAAGATTGACTGTGTACTGCCTTCCTCTGCCATTTATGTGTTTTACTTCAAATCCATGTTCTCCATTCAACATGACCTCCAGCCATTGTGTCCTTGCAATGAATTTCTTGAGCTTCTTAAATATACCAGGGCATACTTTTCCTGTCATCTTCTCCCCTTTTTCTCTTTGCTCTTGGATTCTCACAAAGTTTTTCTTCCTAATTTTCTCCATCATGGTGATAATTGGATAAAACCTTGCATCAACTATGGCATGGTTGAATGACTCACAGAGGTTATTGTCAACAGATTCACAATTATTCCCCTCTGGAAAAATGCTCTGACCCAATGTATAGGCTCTGTCTTCATCATATCCTTGACCCCATCAGGTGTCTCCTGTGCAAGCTTGGCCTTGTAGTAATTGAAATCTTTCTTGTTTGATGCTTTTTCAACTTCCCAAAATTTCTTTTGCCACTCATGATCTTTGTACTTCTTCCTCCAGTTTGCATAGATGTGCCTGCCACACATACTATGCTCAGAAGCTGGAAGATAGTCCTTCATAGCATTAATGAGTCCTTTTTGCTGATCAGAGATAAAAACCCAGCCAGCTCCATTGTTGTTAATGTTCAAATCCTTTATTAACAGACCAATGAACCACTTCCAAGTAACATTTGTTTCTTGATCTACAACTGCCCAAGCCAGTGGATACGTCTGGTTATTGGCATCTCTTCCAATGGCACGTATGAGCTCACCTTTGACAACCCCTTTGAAAAAACATCCATCAAGGCCTATCAATTTCCTGTAGCCTGACTTGAATCCTTCTTTCATTGCATTGAAGCAAACATAGAAGCTTTGAAAAATGTGTTGTTCCCTCTCTGTTGGATCCAAGACAGCAACCGTGCTTCCAGGGTTACTCCTCAGCAGCTCTAACTGGTAATCAAAAACCCTAGTATATTCACTTCTCATGCCACACATCAATCTGTCCATCACTATTGTTTTAGCATGCTTGCACTTTGAAGTGGAAACATCTGCAAACATGTCCTGCACAACTGTGGCCTTCATGCTCTCTATCTTCCACATTGGGTTTGCTAGGATGAAGTGCTCATACCTTTGAGCAATGACTTTTACAGTTACAAGCTTATTACATCTGTTCTGAGCACAATGATGTTCATCATTCAGTGTAATTATCTGAAATCTACTTGTCCTGGATATTTTTGCTGCATATAGAAGCCATGGGAAATTTTCCCACCCACACTTGGACCTCACTCTGTCACTTTCTGACTTAACAAAATTTGATGCTTCTCTTAGTCACTAGCCCATACCTCTTCAATGCCTTGTACAACTGGTTCTTGCTTCTGAAAACCATGGTTAATGCAAATTTAGGCACCTCTGAAATCTGTCCTGAATCTTGGATATCTACTCTTCATCTTCACTAACTCTCCATCAGAATCTTCTCCATAGCTATAATCCTCATCTGATGAGTCATAGTTCCAATCATCCTCTTCTTCACCTAACTGGTCCTCCATGTTTGCAATGAGTTCAACTGGTACTGGTCCAGTTACTTCCTTTCCAATCCAGCTCTTGGACTGTCCCATCCTTTTCTTGAACTTCCTAGCATGCCTCCTGAGCTCCACCACCTCTGAATCTTCTCCACTGTCTTCACTGTGTGCAACATACCTAACATCAGTCTCTGAATCAGACCCTGAGCTGTCAGCTGCTCTATCTTCTTGAGTTGACATTTCCTGAAATTGGACACCTTCATCATCTACAAGATCAACTTCATCTTAATAAACATTAACTGTCCTTTCTCTTTCCCTTGCAATGCTAGCCTTCTTCTTCTTCACTGGGATCTTAATGATTTGGGTGATCACTCCATCATCATCAGGAACTAGAACATCTGTATCTGATTCAGCAGGTTCAGCAGCTTCGATGACAACATCTAGTGGATCATCTTCACTCAACTCAAAGATTTCATTCTCAAAATCACTGCCACTACTGCTCTCAGCAGTGTCTTCCTCCCCATGGTACTCAATATACACATCAGCAACTCCACCAATAGATGTGTAATCAGCCATTCTAACACACCAACTGTCATTAACCATACAGACTAAGCCATCCACTAATTCTTCTCCAGGAATAAGAAAATAGAACTTCATAGATTCCTTCAGAGGTAAATGATCTTTAGCAAATCCTTTTACTTCCTAGAGAGAAAGCTTGTCCCTCTCAATCTCTGACATTGCTTCATCCCCTCCTACATAATCCAGATTAGGACCTATTCGGACGAACTCCCCATCGTAGTGAAATCTGACATTCAGTATATCAGATGGATCCATGATTTTCACTACAAAAACACGCAATGTGCACTAGCATTTAAAACACGATCAAATTGCAAGAAAAAACCTATCTTTACTGTGACAAAAATCACAACAAACCACAATCGCCTGCGCACAAGGAAACCCTAACCCCAACCACGCAAATAGAGGAAAAAATACAACAATCCATGGCAGAGAGGGTGTGGAATCTTACATGCCTCGTCAGAATCGTCCGACCACCGCCGATCAACCCCCGGTCGCCATTGTTGCCGCCAGAGAAGGTGGAAAGGCAATGGAAACGGAGGCGATGAGGTGGAACTGTCTGGCCTCGTTGGGCCGGCCCAGCCTTTTCTACACTCACGCGCGCTAGCTCCGCGAGCTATCCCGGCCTTGCTTCGACACGTCACCAATCCTCGTTTGGCAAACCGTCTCAGGGTTCGTTTTAGACTGGGATTTGTGTTATCAGGGTTCGAACGACAGGGAATTGAACTTGGGGATTTAAATCAACGGAACTCTACGAGTTTAAGGTTCAGAATGGACTTTTTCCTATTGTTCCACTCACTCACTATTTGTGCACCCTGATTCTGTTTTTCGCTGCTCCCGTGTTTTTCGAATGGATCTCTTAATTGTTGAGAGGGTTGCCCAGAAATCCATAATAGAGTTCGACCACAACGACCAAATTAATTATCCTCCTCCGAGACCCTCTCTTTGATGAAATCGACACCACTGCCACCGATTCTGGCTTCCAACCGCCGCTGCTATGTGCCTCCGACCTACCGCCTCTGCGTCTTGTTCTATCAGAAAGTTGTACCTGTAGCCGGCATGCATCGTACTTACAGGTTGTCGATTGTCATGTACTGCCTCCGTTTCAAATATAAGATGTTTTAGGTTTGTGAAAAGAGTGTACTCCCCTCCGATCCAAATAATTGACTCGAATTTGTCTAGATTCGGATGTATCTAGCACTAAAACATCTGAATCTAGACAAATCAAAGTCAAGGAAGTATCTAGACCTCTTTTAAATATAGATTCGAACAAATCTATACCTAAAAAGGATCTAGATACACTCCCTTCACACACCTAAAACATATTATATTTTGAACAGAGTGAGTAAATAGGTTCAATTGTCATCCCGTTCTTACTATTACTGGTTTATCGCCCGACTCCTTTTGGGAGTCAATGCCTCTTTCATTTCTATGGGGAAATTTAACTAACTATACCCTGATGATTGCTGGATCTGTACGTCATCCATCTATATACAGCTAGCTAGCAGACAGAATTGTAGTACAGACATACGTGTAAGGCCAAGCCTTTCCAACGACCACTTACGTCAGACGACACCGTTTCTTGTTACTTGTTGCTTTCTAGAATTTAATCACGTAGAGTCTGCTTTCTGTATGTATGATAGATCGTCTGACTTAGGCATCCATAATGCGTGATCACGATGTGTTAGGTAACAATTAAACCCCTTAACAGGAAAAACGTCGCCATTGGCAACGGAAAGAAGGTCGATCGATGGGCAGATATGTTTTTGTACGTTGAGACAATATGTGTGGCTGGCCTTGTCGAGGCAACTGAACCGCATTGCACGAAACTAGAACCATGCAAAAGTACTTATAAGCTGTAGGCCGAATTAATGCCGCATGACCATGACACCGAAGCATGGTCAGGGACGCTATGTAGTTTATGTGCACTGATATGCGAACTTGGCTGTGCGTGTTGACTCTTGGAGGCCTAGACATTTGATCATTTTCACCGCCGATCAGTCGACTGAGAACTAAAAACAATCAATCACCAAAACACACATTGTTACATGTATAAAAAACAATATGTTGCACATTTTAAAATGTGCAGCCATTGTATATTCAAAGCGCAACATAACCAAACAAAGTTTCAAAAAGCAAATTATATAAGTGCAGAAAAATCAAATGAATATTTTTTGTAGTCGACTAATCAGACTCGGTTCCATTTTCCTTTAGAAAACACGGTGGGAGGTCGAACCTGCCATGCCAAGAACTCACTTTTGTGAGAACCAAGTATTGGTTGAATGACTATAGCATATTGTTATATTCTAGACCATTAGAAATCAAACGTTAGGTTTGTCGGCCGGTATGTTCTTTCTTCAATAATTAATGTTTATGTCGATTGAATGGCACCGACGATCTCAAAGGTCAACGGCTCTAATATTTAGTAGAAATATAAGAGTATTAATGCTTGTGTCTATGTTGTATTTGGTGTTTCTAATTCAAAAAAGTAACAACTAGTTGTTTACAATCAAGTTCACTCGAAATTAAAATGTGTAGACATGTAAATTAAAACACGCATGGTCTTCACAACCAACCATATGTTTTATGTTTACTAGTTAGTTGTTGCACCCCGATCTCACCAGCTCATACACTCTTCTCATTGCAAAACATCACGTTGTGCATAAAAACTCACTACTAACTGACTGTTTTTTTTTTGACTAAGTTGATGTATCGATGGCTACATGAATAGATTTAGAATGCTAGACATGTCCAGTACACAACCAAGACATGTCTCAATTTTTAATAGATTTGACCGAGAAAGTTTATCTCTATACAAACATTCTGTAAAATTGTTGTAATTAGGGATCAAGATCTCACTAAAATTGGTGGAGAATTTCCTTTTTCTACTCTCCAAGATAGTACCAAGAAGGATTTCAGGATGTTCCCTTTTTACTCACACACCGAACTCTCTAGTTCTCTCTCTCTCTCGATCTATACTGACTATTCTACTACTTTACAACTTTACATTTCCACCCTTCACTTCTTTATATTTGCCACTACACACCTTTCAACACTCCCCCTCAAGATGGAGCAAATACATCATATAGTCCCATCTTGGTATACAAATTAGAAAACAACTTATCAGGAAGACCCTTAGTTAAGATATCAGCTAATTGGTTTTCAGAACTTACATAGGGCATACAAATGATACCTTTATCAAGCTTTTCCTTGATGAAGTTTCGATTAATCTTCACATGTTTTGTTCTATCATGTTGCACAGGATTATGAGCAATATCAAGTGCAGCCTTATTATCACAATACAACATCGACTGTCTTGGTTGAGATAGCCTTAACTCCGTCAATATAATTCGCATCCACAATATCTCACATATTCCATGTGCCATTGCCCAAAATTCTGCTTCTGCGGTTGACATGGCTACCACATTTTGTTTTTTACCGCGCCATGAAACCAAATTCCCACCTACAAAAGTACAATATCCAGATGTGGATCTTCTATCATCAATTGATCCTGCCCAGTCTACATCAGCATAACATTCAACTTGCAAGTTTCCATGTGATGTATATAACAAACCTTTACCAGGACATCCTTGAGATAACGAATGATTCTGGTTACGACATCCAAATGACGAGAGCGGGGATCATGCATGAATTGACTAACAATGCTTACTACAAATGCAATGTCAGGACGAGTATGTGAGAGATAAATTATCCGTCCAACTAACCTTTGATAACGTTCTCTATCCACCAGAGATCCGGTATCACTAACCAGCTTATGGTTTTGCACGATTGGAGTAGAGGCGGGACGACAATTAGAAAGCCATGTTTCAGATAATAAATCCATAACATATTTTCTCTGAGAGAGATAGATACCCTTTGAACTCCGTGACACCTCAATTCCAAGAAAGTATCTTAGCTGTCCTAAATCCTTGACCTCGAATTCCTTTCCCTGAGCCTTCAAATGATTAATTTCTTCTGTGTCATCTCCTGTGATAACGATGTCATCTACATAAACAATTAATATGGCTAGCTTATCTTGATTATGTTTATAGAACAAAGTATGGTCAACATTACTTTGATTGTAACCAATGTGAAGTATGGATTTTCTAAAATGATCGAACCAAGCTCTAGGTGATTGCTTCAGACCATATAAGGATCTGTGTAGCCTTAGAACTTTATTCTTGGTCTGATCTGTTTCAAAACCAGGTGGAATATGTATATAAATCTCCTCCCGAAGATCTCCTTGGAGAAAAGCATTTTTAACATCCATTTGGTGTAAATTCCATCCTGGATTGGCTGCACATGATATCAACATTCTTACTGGATTCATTTTAGCCACATGTGCGAAAGTTTCTTCATAATCAATTCCATATGTTTGTGTATACCCTTTTGCAACTAGACGAGCTTTATATCTTTCTACTTTACCATCTGGATTTTGTTTGACTGTATATATCCATTTATAGCCAACCGGTGTCTTACCTGGTGGCAATTTAGAGTTCCCAAGTTCTATTTTTCTCCAAAGCCTTCATCTCTTCCAACATAGATGCCTTCCACTTAGGTTCTTGATATGCCTCCTTCCAATCTTTTGGTATCGAAATACTATCCAAGGATGCAATAAAGCTCTTAAATGAAGGACTACAATGATCATAACATACGAACTTAGCTATATCATGTCTATATCCAACACAATCTTTTAGACGAGATGGTACATTAGTCTTTCTTATTGGTTTTCTAAGTGCAATTGGACAATCTGTAGATGATGAACTAGAAGGTACAATTAAATGTGTAGTACCTTCATTGTTTCCATGATGTTTTGAATCATCTGTAGTTTCAGAATTCACAGGAGCAGTAGTAGTAGGAACATTGTCCATGCCTTCTTCTATAACATCATCATGTACTTGATCAAGAAGTAATGGGGCCTCAGATTGTATTTGTATGTTTTGCTGGAGAGGTAACAAGTCACATACCTCATGATCAGTAGGATTTCCTTCAACTTCGTTATTATTATTATTCTCCCCATGTGTTGTAGAACTTGACTGCACCTTTTTGAAGAGAGGTATCTGCATAGAAGTAATATCTCCACCATCCTTCTCCCCCTGACGAACAGCGGTACGATCATAACTAATAGATGATGAATAAAATGGTTCCTTCTCCTCGAAGGTAACATCCATGCTCACGAAGAATCACCATGCTCACGAAGAATCACTTCTCAGATGGGCACCAACATTTATAACCTTTTTTTAGTAGGAGAATATCCAACAAAAACACATTTGATAGAACGGGGATCCAACTTCCCTACTGATGACCTATAGTCATGAACAAAACATTTACATCCAAAAACTTTAGGTGGAACAATGAAAGAGTTAGTACCCGTTAAACATTCGATTGGTGCCTTGTAATCCAGCACTCTTGATGGCATATGATTTATCAAATAAGCAGTTGTCTTAACAGCTTCTCCCCACAAGAACTTTGGTACATTCATTGTGAACATAAGAGACCGAGCTACCTCTAATAAATGCCTAATTTTCCTCTCCGCAACTCCATTTTGAGCAGCAATATTCACACAAGTAGTTTGATGTATGATACCGTTAGAAGACAAGAAACTATCAAAGTCATAATTAACATACTCCGTTCCATTATCTGAATGAAATACTTTCACCTTGGCATCATACTGATTACGCACGAAGGCATATAAATCTTTAAATGCAGAAAACACATCAGACTTATGTTTAAGCAAATAAAGCCAAGTACAACGACTGAATCCATCGATAAAGGTTACAAACCACCGCTCTCCTAAAGGAGAGTTCACGACGGAAGGTCCCCATACATCCGAGTGAACAATTTCAAAAGGATCCGGACTCCTCTCACTACTGCTAGGATAGTTGGCACGTGTATGTTTGGCCACTTCACACACTTCATAAAATAACTTTTTCCTCTGGCAAGAAGCAAAATACTTTGGGAATATCCGACCTAGGACCCGAAAGGAAACATGTCCAAGACGACGATGAAGTAGTACTAACTCATATGTGGATACGGAGGATGTAGCAGAGAAAGCAAGGGGAGATGCACTTTTGTTTAGATAATATAATCCATCATCCTCTATGCCAGTCCCAAGAATCCTCCCTAACTTCATTTCCTGAAACATACAAGATTCAGGCTCAAAGCATGCTCTGCACTTTAGTGACTTAGTAATTGCACTAACGGATAACAAATTCACAGGAAAATTTGGTACATGTAAAACTGGGTCCAAGGACAAGAAAGGTGTACAATTGACTATCCCGCAACCCATTATTGATTTTTTAGTTTCATCAGCGATACACACTTTATCTCTCCGAGATCGAGGCATGTATGATGTAAAAATTCTTGATGAACCAATCATATGATTTGTACCACCAGACTCAATTATCCAGTAATCATTAGCACTATTATTTTACTTATGAACATTATTCATACTTCTGGTTGCATGAAAGGTAGAGTCATGTTCAGCGGGTTTGGCGGTAGAAACAGATGCAAGCATGGACTTGTACTTCTCAAGTGCCTTTGTATTCGCTGATGATGATTCCCCAGTATAAGAAGTTGATGATGATTCCTCAGTAGAAGAAGTTGAGGTGAAATGCACCTGATTCTGCCTTCTCTCTCGATTATTGCCACCAAGTGACCCATTTTGTTGCCTTTGCCGCCACCCTGGAGGATAACCAATTATTTTCAAAGCAATCCCTTTTTATGTGTCCTGGTCTGTTACAATTGTCACATATTATCTTTGTCTTCTTTTTGTAATACATCTTGGCAGCACTAGCTTGTTCACGCAAAAAAGAACCAATAGATTGTAACTGAGTAGAAGAAGACATAGCAGCCTGTGTATCTACATTTAATTGGTGTGTTGTTGGCTGATTAGACAAACGAGTATCTTCCTCTAAAATACTTGCAATAGCTTCGTCCAAAGTAGGCTAGGTTGTTAATGCGAATATCATCTCTGACCGTAAATGGAATTCTTCATTTAAACCTTCCAGAAAAGTTTGTACCAATATTGTCTCAAACCATTTTCTAAAGAGAGCCAAGTCCCTTGTATCATGTGGTTTGAACGGCCTGAAAAACTCCAGATCTCGATAGAGTTTCTTTAACTCCCCGGCATACTCTATAACAGTCTTCTGAACTTGTCTAATATGGCGCATCTTATGGAGAATCCTGCTAACCTGCATCTTGTTGGATTTGCCAGAGAATTGTTTTTCAATACTTGACCACACTTCAGCTGCAGTTTGAAAATTTTCAACCTGCTCTCTACTAGTCTTCTCCATTAAGCTCAACAGCCATACCATAACCCGCTCCCACTGCTCATGTGTTACATTCTCTGCTTTCTTCTTGTCCTCATTCAAATACTTGTGTAGTCCATGTGACTCCAAAATCAATAGGGCATTGCGAGACCAACTGAAGTAGTCACCTGGACCATTCAACCTAACATGATTCGGTTCCATGGTGATTTTGTGCAGTTCAGTTGCATTGCTTGCTTTTGCTTGTGCCTGTTCCATCAGCTGAGCAAACATTTTCTGTGTACTTTCACAAAGTTTTTCCTTGTCTGCGTCTCCCATACTCACAGTACCAAACACACCAACAGACATATCACAAATACGTCACCCTTGCTACAACACAATGGCCAAAGAGCACTAATCGTAGGAGATTCTCAAGATTGTACCTTAATCACAGGAGTACTAAAGGAACAACACCTTCACCCCTGCCAAATCCAAGCTGCAACTACAACTTGTGTGCTGTCACTAATTGAATATCAATCTGACCCTAGCCTAATCTCAAAGGATTAGGAAAGATCTTGCAGGAACTCCAGCGACCTTGCTGTAACTCGACCAAATCGGTGACGATTACTCCGTGAAGACGGCGAGCAGCACCTCCAACACCTCTGCCTCGATTGGAATCCTCTTTGAAGGCCTAAATCCACTCAAAATCGCGGCTGAATCGCACCAGATTCGTCCCGCTCTGATACCATGTTGTAATTAGGGATCAAGATCTCACTAAAATTGGTGGAGAATTTTCTTTTTCTACTCTCCAAGCTAGCACCAAGAAGGATTTCAGGATGTTCCCTTTTTACTCACACACCGAGCTCTCTAGTTCTCTCTCGATCCATACTGACTATTCTACTACTTCACATTTCCACCCTTCACTTCTTTATATTTGCTATTGCACACCCTTCAACAAAAATTATATATTAACTACATATTTAATTCTATGGTAGTACTTAGAAAGTATGAATTGTGGCAAAACCACCCATACTCAGCTTCCCATAATAATCAAACGAAAGGCTTTGAATTTATTTTTGAATCCATGTCGTCTAATTCAACGGAAGTCAAATAAGAAAAAAATAATAACTAAGAGTATCAAGTTTAAGAGACTAAATAAAGATTAGTTTGTTGAGTTACTTTTATAACATTATGAAGGATGTACATAGATAATAGAATCTAAATAAGGTTTGAAATCTTGTGATATTATGCTGTAGGAGACTTGGTTTATATAATGGGCTCATTGGCCATTGTATGAGTACGCTACATATGTGAGAAAAAACTATCCAACAATCCATATTTTCACGAATACTCTAGAATAGAGTAAGCTATTCCTTGGTGCCGCCGATGTGCGCTCTCGCTGTTTGCCCGGTCTCCGCTCCGGACGATGCAAGCTGTAGCTGGGTTCCACCAACTTGCATGGTGCGGCCGCGGCTGGTTCACACTTATTGCTCACTGTCGACGTCAAACGCGATGATCACTCTCTCCAGCGGTATGTACGAATGGTGCAACAAACACAAATCAATGAAGTTCTTGTGCTACTTGTTAGCTAGCCATGCTAACAGGTACACGCATGCACCACTTTTTTTTTTTGAAACGGAGGTGATATCCGACCATCCGCCAAATGATGTACACAGTTTTTTAAATTACTTCACACATAGACTTATAAAAAAAATAAAGATCGATCCAAAGTTACCTCACTACAATAGTTGTCGCAACAACTATAATCTTAATGCACGGTAACCATTTTACACCTAGCTAGCCACATCATCGTAAAATCAGAGGCCTCACCCAACCGTCCAACGGCGAGCCATGATCACAAATCAGTCCGCGCACAAGTACAGATGCTCCAGAAGTATCCACCGCTATCTTCGACGGGCCCATCTTCGGAACAGATATCAGAAGATTGACCTTGTCAGGCCTACTGTCGACGCCACCAGGACGTCAGACAAGACCACTGCCATGCGCTTGTCACGTCCACCAACGCATCCGATGCTGAGACCCACTGCGTCTTGCCGCCACCGAAACTCGTCGACGTTGATGCAATAGGAGCAACACCGCTCCACCTCCAAACCACTCTCGTTAGATAGTGCTCCAAAGACGATGTCGCTAGTAGGTATAACGCCACCATAGTGTTGCCAACGTCTGACTCGAAGAACGAGATCTAAGGTTTTCCCTAGAGCACCCAAGCAGGAAAATATGGGCTGAAAAATGATGCCTTCAACAAGAAAAACAACGCCAAGAGGCACTATCATAGTCAATTTGAATTCATCGATATCTACACAAATTCATACCCGGTTGATTGGATTCTGATATAGCCGTAGACACCACCGTTGCCAAAGCGACCAACGATCATGCATTGTGCCGTCCATCTCCTTGCCGCCTAGAGATCGGGGCCGAAGCCGCCGCCCTTCCATAGTGCAAACCACCATACCGATCCATTGCGTAACTGGATGAGGAGTCACCACGCCATGGTGCCAGGCCGGACCACACCCCGGCTCAGAGAAGACGGCCCATGTCGATCCTTCGCGAAAGCGGACGAGGAGGCCTCATCCACCATCGACGCCAGCCCAGCTGCACCATGGGAGGCCGGGGAGGAGAGGGGAGGTAGGGAGGGGCAGCGGCTTGCGATTGCGGCTCGGTTCACACTTATTGCGCACCGTCGATGTCAAACGCGATGATCACTCTCTCTATCCTTATGTACGAATGATGCAACCAACCTTATCGAATACTCCCTCTGTTTTGAAATATAAGATGTTTTAGGTTTGTGAAGCATATGTATCTAGGCATCTTTAAGTATATAGGTTCACTCACTAAAAGAGGTCTAGTTACATTTTTTTTACAAACTTAAAACATCTTATATTTTAAAACGGAGGGAGTACATGTTTCGCTGATAATAACTGTTAGCTGGTCAATCAATCAAGTCCTTATGCTACCTGTTAGCTGGCCATGCGAACAGGTACACGCATGCATATGCACCACGTTACCATCCACTGATAATAACTCTTATGCTACCTGTTAGCTGGCCAAGCTATAGCATGCGAGCTCGCTTGGACAAATTGGTTAACACGCTTCAATGACGTACGTACGGTTAGCATTGTCCGCTTAAGTGCTCATCATGTTCAAGTACTACGTCAGTTTCCTGTAGCTGTCCATGTTGCATTGTCCGCCCCGGTGTATGCAAATTAATTGAGTGGGCTTTTTGTTTAGGTCCTGATAAAGTGATAATGAACACAGCCAGGCCCAATTTTCATTACATAGTACTCCTAGGACTAATGGGATGGTCGTTAGCTTAATGAGATCAGACGTTAGGAGGGACAGCATGCACCTCTCCTAGAACTAGCAAACTTCATGGTCGTTAGCTACGATCGAAGTCTCGGTGCGAATGTGAGAATCGGGCCCTTTGTATTGATCGATATTGCCCGCATTGATATCTGGTTACTACACTAAGTTACTCTAAGTTACTACTTTTATAGTCTAAGTTACTAGTAACATGCATATGTTAGTACCACATAGGTTGGTCATAGTGGAAAGTAACTTAGAGTAGTAGGAGTACCTCCATAGTGCAAAATAACATAGATGAGGTATCATGCAATATCTTATTTATTACAATGTAGACTCATTTTGTCTTGAAATGTGTGATGTTATGATAACATAGCTAGTTATTATTAAACTCTCTCTCATCATTTAATTATTGTCATGTCATCTTAATGTCCAGTTGGTAAGACATGTAGGACTATATTACTCCAGATGAATTATGAGTCGCTCATCCGAATCAAGTGGCCGGCCTGATCTATTTTGGCTCACTCCAGATGAATTGTTATCGCCGGCGGCGGGAATCGGCGCCAACGATTGCACACCTTCGACCTCTGACGTCTCGTTGATGCTCTCCGGCAGGGCCGGGCATCACCTATTGGAAATCTGACATGATCCATCAATCGGTTGCATGTCCAGGATATATACACTACTTTATGTCAGAACCCGCCCATTATATTCATATATCAACGTATGATTGCTGTAATCTAACACAGCAGCACGTACGAGTAGGTAGTCGTGAAGAAATACGGAGCAGCTCGTGTGGGGCGAATGGCGGCGTTAGGCAGACCCGATGGCGATGGACGAGCTTGGTGGTGACGGAGATCGAGACCTCGGCCAACCTTCCCAGCATAGGCGTATTCATGTCATCATGCTCATGCGTCGGCTCCTCGTGTAGAACTCACTTGGTAAATCCGAGCTCCCGTCACCAAAACTGGAATTGGATTAAATAAAAATTCTCTGATTCCGCTTTTGCCCTTTAAATCAAGGTACGGTACTCCATGATTTTTCAAGCTAGTACTCCATGAATTATTAGTGGAGTACTAAACCATACTTGCCATTCGATGAGGAAAAATAGACGGCCCATGTTAATTTCTGGGTACTATAAACATCTAGGGCCCAGAAAATTGCAAATTGTGTCCTTTAAACCAGAATGAAGGAAGTATTTAGATATGCTTTAATGTATAAATACATCTAAAATTTTAAAAAAATCTGCAACATCTGTTAGGAAGTACCGCGTCAAAACCGCTATCCGAACTCCACTGAAGCTAGCTAAATTTCCGGTACACCATAACGGAAGAAAAGGAGATCGCGTCCATGCCCATGTGTAGGAGACATACATGACTCGCAGACGCAATGATGATGAAGCCCACACTACACTAGCCTGCACATTCAGAACGGTATACGGCGGGAGTACATTCTCTTACATGTTAAACCAACCACCACTACACTAGCCTTCACATTCAGAACCGTATACGGGTGGTGTACATTCTCTTAGAGAATCTCCACTCGCCCTACCCAGGAGGCTGATCCGGACGCCGAATTTCAGTCCGGACGTCGAAAACTGGCCGAGACGCGTACCTAAGGACCTGTTTTCGGCCGGATATGGGTCATTTTTGGTTCGGACTACCCAGGCGGAACCCAGGTTTCCGGGTACGTCCTGGGAACGCCGGACTCAACGAAATCGGCAAAAAAAAACAAAGCGGCGCGTGGACCTGCCGAGTCAGTGACGGAAGCCGAGTCGTCGTCATCCTCGGAACCACGCGGCAACCGCCAGGCAATAACTGTCTGTCGCGTCGGCCACGTTGCCGATTTACGGCGCCACCGTCGCTGCCTCGACTCCCGCGACGGACCGGCGGTCACTAAATTCCCGCCGTTTCCACTTTTCCCGCCCTCGTCACTACACCCCTCCCGCCCTCGCCGCTCACCTCGGCCTTTATAAGCCGTACTCCTCGTCGGAGATCTTTGCACTCTCTCACAGCTCCCCCCACCCGCAAGCCCAACTCCGGCGAACCTTCTATCACCTTCCCCCCTTCTCTCACCATGGGCGAACGCTACCCCGGCGATGGAGCTGCGGCGAACGGCTTCGGCCGGCGCACCCTCCAGACTTGGGAGGCGCGCATGCTGTACGAGGCGGGGTACATGGCACCGCCGGACACGCGGATGCCTCCGGGGTGGACGCTGAGCGCCGACGGCATCCCAATCCCGTCGGGGCCGACGCCGAAGGAGCTGCCGTACGATGTACAAGAGTACATCGCCGGCATGGACAACCCTGCCGAAGCGGAAAGCGCCGACACCCTCCAGTACTGGGGGAACTTCTTCGCGGAGCAGCGCCAACAGGAGCTCGCCCGCCACGAGGGGCCGTCGAACGAGTCCCCCGCAAAAACTCGGCGGGGCGCCGGCATTGGTGGAGCACACCAGGGCGGACGCTCGCCGCCGTGCTGGAGCACATCAACCGCGGGAACACTCCGCGGCTCGGCTTCCCGCGCAACCCGACCCCGGCGGCCAGGACGGGTCAGCGTTCTCCGACGAACTGGGCGCCGAGGAGGATGGCGAGCATGAGCTCGTCCTCCTGCGCTTCGGCGTCCCACTCTTCCGGCAGCGTGCCGCTTCGCACGCCGACGACCGTGAAGCGCAAAGCCGTCTCGCATGCGCGCTCACCGCCGCGGACACGCGTGCGCGGTATCGTCATCGGCGAGCCGTCTGCGCCTATGCCGCCCCAAGACAGAAGGCTCGGCGCCGGCCAAGGATGCCGCCTTGAAGATGGCGCTGGAGCAGTCGCTCCGCGAAGCGCCACCGCTGACGCTGCCGCTGCCGCCGGTCGATCCCTCCTCGCCGGACATCCTGGAGTGGTCCAGGAGGGACTGTGAGAAGGCGGAGCATCAGCGCATCCTCGGCCTGCAGCAGCAGGCCGAGGAGCAGGCCGCCCGACGTCGGGCGCTGTCTGGGCGTGAGCTCGCCTACCAAGGCGCCCCGCTCTACGTCCTGGACGACGACGACAAGGACGCAGGCCCGTCCTACCAGCCATGGAGGTACGGCGACCCTGGCCAGGGCAGCTCCCGCCAGAACCAGCCGCCGAGCGACGACGACGACGACGACGGCGGCGAGGATGACAGCCGAGCCGTTTATTTATGTACTAGTTTCGTTTAAATTTAATGTAATCCGCCTATATTTCGCCCAGCTTAATGAAAATTGCCTAAATTTGATGAATTTTAGCCGAACTTGGGGACTCGGCCTGGATACGCAGGTGGGAAAATGGGCGTACCCAGGCCGAAAACAAGTCCAGTCCGGCCGAAAAACAGACCAAAATTCGTCCTGGGTTCGGCCAACAAGTGGAGATGCTCTTACATGTCAAACCAACCACGTGCTAAGGCGTGTTTTTGGAATGCACCTTGGGCCGACGGCCACCACCCTAAATGCATTGCTCCTTACAAAAGACTTGGAGTGTTCGAAAAACGGGTCTTTCGGTCCAAATTTCAATAAGTTATGGCAAGTCATCTCACAACTCATCCTGCACAATGGTGTTGAAGACTCCATTCTTTGTAAGCTCACCTCGAATGGGACTTAATTACTCTTGCACTTCGGCATACAAAGCGCAATTCGCTGGGACAATTTGTTGATGTATGGACTCCATCATTTGGAAAGTTCGGGCTACTCAAAAGTGCAAGCTTTTATCTTGGCTATTCATTCAAAACCGAGTTTGGACGACAGACGACCTCTTAGAGCACCGAGGATGGCCTAATGGTTGAATTTGCCCCCTTTGTCGATGCCAAAAAAAATGGTGTGTCATCTCCTGTTCAAGTGTCGACACTCCTTGTGCATTTTGAAGTGTCGACACTCCTTGTGCATTTTGAATATGATAAAAGAATGACTATGCCTGCCCAACTTCGAGCAAACAACTTGTAGTGCCTTTGACGAGGTTGAGGAATGTTGGACCAAGATTGCCCTTGCCCATGGTGGGAGACGTAAGCCATGGCCTCGCTACCCATGCTCTATGTTGGGAACTTTGGAATGAACGAACCGCGAGGACCTTCAGAAATGCGATCACCATGCCCACCATTGTCTTTGATAAAATCAAGATACAACCTAGAAATTTGGTTTTAGCGGGAACTAAGCATTTTGGGTCTGTTAGTTTCGGTAGAGTACTCTTTTGTCTTCAATGGTGGTTTGTAAGACTAAACTTTGTACCCAAACTTCTCATTATTTGTTGAACTCAGAGAAATATTTTGCCTTTTTTTAGAAAAAAAAAATACTAACCACGTGCATGCACGAAGACCGTCTCGTCGAGTATTATGCAAGTACAGAAAACACGGCGTCACATCACATGTACTCCCTCCGTTTCAAAATATAAGATGTTTTAGGTTTGTAAAGAAAATAAATCTAGACTTCTTTTAGTGTTAGATTCACCCCAAAATTGAAAAAACCTAAATACTAAAACAAGTCTAGATTCATTTTCTTCACAAACATAAAACATCTTATATTTTGAAAGGGAGGGAGTATATGTGGCGATGCCGCAAGTGGCCGAGAGGAGCCACCGCTGCTGTGCGTACTGAAAGCGCTTGAAAATGCAGGCAAAGCCCTTGTGCGGCCCATGGTTTCAGCTGGCCATGCTATGCTACTATGGTAGTATCTCGCTGGAGAACTTAATTGGCACGCTCCAATTAGGACGTACGGGCTTCAGCTTTTACGTGAAGATGACAGTAGATGGAATCGTGGAGAGTTTGGTACAAAGGCGTGACCAGACCAGTGGTGTGGCATGCATTAGATCAGTTTTGCTAGATGCACACAAAAAAGGCCGCGGATGTCGTCTAGATAATTGCGGTCGACGCTATAATCGTTCACGTGAGGTGTGTACCGTAAATTCTATGGTGGGATGGAGACGTGCGCATAAAGCTCGGAGGAGCATGTGGTGCGTCGCGGAGGATCATGCATATACAGGGTGTAAGATAGTGCATCGCCAACATGGTGGGTGAACTAGGCACGGGGTGGAGCATGGTTGCCTTGGTCGGACTGAACAACCTGATGGGACAGAAGACGGGGAAGATTGGCGACAACGATGTAGGAGCATGATGGCTGATGGTGTCCGAAATCTGTGGTGTGGCAACACGTGGCGCATGCCCGAGGTTGCGTGGTTCAACATGGCGAAGGTGCGGGGCTGATTCAACAAGAGGGCGCACGCAAGAGACCTTGAAATCAATGGGGCACGGGTGGAGTGATCATCCATGGAGTCATGTTGAAGGTGGAGCTGGAGTCTGGCAAAAGATTCTGCTCATGTTGATGGAGGGGATACCATGTAAGGACCCGCAGAATCGAAGCCTAGTCATCGGGAAGGCCAGAAGCACATTGTTTGAATTGGAGCTCAGGGTTCAATGTTGCGTGGAACTTGGCATCGGTCGGTATGGCTGGTGGTTATCTGGAGTGGGGGCCTGAGGTGGTGTGGATTGCCTACCAAGTAGATCCTGGCCAAGATTGTGGATGCTCGATGACATAATAGCGACGAGGTGTGCGGTAAACACAGGACACATGTACAGATCAGGGCACTCACCGTCAGACATATGGTTTTACAAGTGTGAGGAGGCGGTGAAGCAGTGTTGATGAGTAATAGGTTCAAGTTGGTGTCTGGGTCTATCAGGATTGACCTCAATTGATGGACAAGATTCGGCAATATGAAGAATCTGCAAAAACGGTGATGAAACAACTGCGAATTTTAACTCAGGGTGATTCAAGGGCGATAGTGAAATTCCTTCAAGTTGGAAGGACTTTCATTCAGATTGGTGATCGGTGTGTGATGGTGTTTAACGAAAAGTATGCACTATGGTGGAAGGTGGAGTCACACGAAGTCTGGGAGTAGCAGCGAAACTCATGGAGACAACCAAGTTCAGAGTACATGGAAGTTCGACGCTTTGACGAACTCAAGATGGTTGAAAATATTCGCCAAGGCGAAGTTTATGTCGCATATTACTATGCGAGTTAGCTTACAATTAGATTTATATTATATTATGGATAAGATATGAGTACTACTAGGGTTAAACTCCTGTAGCCTAGTGTAGGAATGCCACGCAATATAACCTATGACGACTTGATATAGAAAATATGTAAGGCGAGCCGACGGCATGTGCCAGCGACCAAGCCGGCCGATGCATTGGTATCAAAGGTGTGGAACGCTCATAGTCATGCCCCGGAGAGTAGGAGAGTCCGCCGAACTATTTCAACAAATCTCCATGTCATTATCGTGATGTGATTGCCTGTTTCCTCCGTAGATCAATTGTGTGTTTACGATGGTACCACCACTGAAATAACTACTATGCGACCTGTTAGCTGGCTGGCCCATGCTAACTCTAGCTAACATGCATGGAGAAACCATTACACTTCAATTCGGCCTCAAAGACGGTCGAAACAGGTTGCTACCACTGTACTCATGTACCTACTCAAGTAGTCAAGTGGTACCTCGCTTTCCTGTAGATATGAATATTGCTATTTGTCTGGCTCAACTCAAGAGATCTCTTTTCCAAAATAAAGAGCTGTACGCACTGATCTCCCCACATGTAAACAATCAAGCAGACACTCTACCCAATAATTGTAGAGGTGGAGAAAACTAACATGCGAAAACTGACATGCTAAGGCTGGCCCTAGTGGTGTATCATACATGTCATCTTGGCAAAATAATGATACGGCATAACAATTAATGAAAAGAGAGATGGTAGTGGTATCATATATGATACAGTATCATAGCATATGTATCAAGAAAATTTAATATCAAATACATCTTATACATCAAATTGCATTAAGATTCTACAAATAATTAAATAACGTGAGACTATGATACAATAGATGATACTAAGCACTATAGGGGTATTATCATTCGCTAGTATCATATGCATGATACTAGTAATATGATACTTGTACTATGACCAGCCTAAAGTCCCAAGACAATCAACAAGCAAAATTAAGGCGCATAAATTTCATTATATCACCTAAACGACTATAGGGGTGCCAACAAATAGCTCAACGACCACAGCCTTAAATGATAAAACAACCTTGATAGCTGCTTGATCTCTGTCATCTATAAATGTAAAGTTTGTGTACTACATATGCACACATGTAAGGCCAAGCCTCCACCAACTATCACGTTGGAAAACCCATTTTTCTTGCGTGTTGCTTTCTATAATTAATCACCATTTGCCTACCTGGAAACACTGATCATTTGACCTGGACACGTCAATAGCGATAGTTTCGGATCTCGACCGGGGTAATAAGCGTGAACATTGGTGACGGGAAGAAGATCACCATTGGCATATGTGATCAGTGACCATGCCTTGAGTTGACCATGTAAATCGTTGGCGTTATCAGGGCCGGTGAACTATAGTACACTACAGTTCTAGATAACTCAAGCCGTCACATCGTATTAATGGTGCAACTTCGTGACACCAAATCATTGATATGGATGTGAGGTACATCATGTGCGGATGATGCTGAACCTGCGTTGTGTTGACTCTTGGGGTCAAGGGATGCCATCCATTTTCTACATTTTGCTATCTAGCTAGGGCCAAGAATCATGTAACATACTTTTGTGTATAAGTAGTCAAACTCTGTCTAGATAAGATTAGTGACTTGCAAGACACGACGGGACGTCCAACATCACAACGTCAACCTGGAGTATACTGTTTGGTTTCAACTCAACTCACGACAGCCAATCCAATACGAACCCGGCCGCTATCATATACTACCACACCTCGAACCATCAAGTGTTTGAATCACATAAAAAATAAAGGAATTGTAACATGAGGTTTGAGTAGATGAATTTTTTTCTCTAAAACATAGTGCAACGCCCATAGGAAAAATTCATAACGATTAAAATCCTCTAAAATTCATATGTGATTCCTTTGAATCAAACGAGCCCTCGGCATTCAACAAGAATGCAACATAATAGATATTTATCACGAATACTTCTAACATGAACAAACCCCTTTTACTTGATGCAAAAGGAGAACATGAAAAAGAGAGCACTAAATTGTCGCACGGAAAATGATTACTGTCCAGCCAACGTGACCTCATCGAATCTCAGTTCCATCGATCGATTTTATGCTTACCTGTTAGCTGGTTATGCTCGATCGGTCGCCTTGAGGAGGAACAAACTTCACTTCTGTATGAAAGTTGTATTTGTACCCAGCATTCATGAACTGCACTAAAAAGTAGCCCAATCCATTCCTTGCAGGGAGTTGCCATGTGAATATTAGGTTTGGAGCAGACACATCATCATGTTCATGGAGAGAACGGGGCAGTAGTTTAGTGATTGGATCGCAGTTGGTGCATCCCAGCGATCATACTTTTGATACCTGTCATGGATGAATTTTCGAAATTCTCACTACTATATCAAAAAAGTGTCTAGTTTCTCCTAGCACTATTTCATTTGTTTTAAATTATTGTCCGACTCTTTTCTAATGCCTCTTTCATTTCCATGGGGAAATTTAACTACCCGATGATGGCTTGATCTGTCGTCCATCTATGTACAGGAGAAGATATGAAGTGTCCACACATACGTGTAAGACCAGACCTGTCCAACCATCACGTCAGAGCCAGAAGACCTTGTTTCTTGTTACTTGTTGCTTTCTAGAATTTAATCACCGTTTGGTTTGCATGCATGATAGTCTGACCTTGCGTACCTCTTGATTGCAATGTTGAGATAACAGATCCCTGAACAGGAAAAAAACGTCGCCATTGACGACTGAAAGAAGGTTGATCGATGGACATATATGTTTTCTTAAGTTTGAGACCATATGTATGGCTGGCCTTATCTACTATACTGCACGAAACTAGAACAATGCAAAGGTAGGTAACTCGAGGCTGTAGGCCGAATTAATGCCTCGTCGCCGTGACACTGAACCATGGACAGGGACGCCATGTGCATCATGTACCTACTAGATGTGTGACCATTGCTGTGCGTGTTGACTCTTGGAGGCCAAGAGATAAGATCATCTTTTGTATGTTTAGCTTCCTACCTAGCAAGGGCCCAAGAGGCCGGCAGCACGTTTATACTTTGAAAGAACGAAACTGGAAGTGATGAGTAAATCCCACGGCATGCATGCATTTTCTTTTGGGTCAGACTGCCGATCAGTCGACCGAGAACTCAAAATAACCAATCAATCAAACACACATTGCAAGTATAAGAATAAATAAAGTCGCACGTTGTAAGTACACGCGTTGCACAATTTAAAATGCTCAACTAGTGTATATTCAAAGTGCAACATAACCAATCATAGTTTGAAAATGCAAAATATATGTACAAGCAGAAAAAATAAATGAATAGGGCTTTTTTGTAGTCTGTCAGAATCAAGTGCGCTTTGTTCTAGAAAATGCAGTTTAAAGCGGGTTTAAAGATTTCACATTCAGTAAAGGAATAAAAACAAAGTGACACCATGAGAGTTTGAACCAGGTGTTCCCACGACTCACTTTGGTGAGAGCAAAGTATTGGTTTTAGTGAATATAGAGAACTAGTTGTGTTCCAAGCCTATTAGGCCTTCCACATTGTAGTCGGTGCCCAGAACCTCAAAATCGCGTCGATGCCCTGAAATTTTTTTTTGGCACCGGTCGCACAGTGTGGTGGGTCCCTATGAAAAAGCGGGACCCATGCTAGGATAAAAAACTCTATCGCCCAACCTCCATATCTCCTTAGCGTGTTGTTCAAAAATCTATGCCGTTGTTCAGATGTTGAAAGCTAAGGTAGTATGACGAGCCATTCAGATGGATCAAGCTCCATTGTCGTTCCGTCCATCTCCATTTATGGCCGCCCGCGGTGACACTGCCCACTGCCAGAATCACGACGGTCATCCCAACGTCGATGGGAACCGATCTCCGACGGGGCCTTGCTACTCGTCTTGCCTGAGACCGGCGCCCAAGAAGTTGATCTTCGTCGACCTAGACCTGCTACGCGTGTCGGTGGAGGTGTTGGGCATGGTTGCCTTCAGGGTGGCGTATATGACCGTGATGGAGAGTGGCGACGTGGTGGCCGTGAGCCAGAGTTATACAGAAATCGGCGCCATGCAGCATGAGGGGTGTCGCCCCTCCCCGCGCCTACTACTTGAGAAGCTCATCTTGAGAGATGGTAGTTGCAATTGGTATCTTTAATCCTGATATTTTATTCTCTTTCCAGTTTGGGCGTCGGAGCACCTAGTTGCTCCGATTCCCTGAAAAAAATTCGAGCACCACCTCAGCAGCGTAGGGCACCGATGAAAGAGCATGTGGGCCCCCATGTGTGGTTTTGATAATAATGATAATCTCTATGGGCTAATGTTTGCATTAAGATGCACTTATAGGAATTGTCCATTGGCATCGCTTGGAGCATGTGTTGGCTTCAAGATACAAGAAATGAAGTTAAAAGAAGTGTGTTCAAGCTCAAAATGTGTCATCTTTAGAAGATCACATGTTTGATGCTTGCCATCCTCGGTGATTATGGATCGATGAAGACAAGGTCAAATTAAATGTTTCCCCATGTTGTATGAGGGAGCAAGTTGCAACTCCTCATCAAGTGAGTGTGTGCAAGAGTAATCAAGAAAGGTGTCCATCTTGAGAAGGACAAGATCATCTACATCGAGCTCAAGTGGAATGCTCAAGTCAAAGGTATAATCTTGATAGGTTTTCCCTTTTGCCGGTCTCATGTTGTTACTTGGGAGACTGAGTTTATGATAGATAGTCGTACTATCAAGAGGGGATCTCGAGTAAGTAACTCGATCATATATTTGGTGAGATCTCAAACCTTTTGCATACTTAGCATCATTCTTATTAGTTGTTATTTGGATCTTATCCTTGTGAGGTTCTAGAGCTTGTGGTAATATTCATAACAAGCTCTAGTTCATCAAAAACGAATTTCCCTTTTATATCTTATTGTGTTTTGGTTCTTGGAGGTTTTCCGGTTTCTCACCAAGGGAGTTATCTCATATTATAATGCCTGACATATTATCACTTGGTGGAATCCAATATTTTCAACAAAATTGGTTTCGGCTCAATCGGAGTTTCTGTAACACCCTCAGAATCGGCCCTATGCAATATTCAGCGCTTCCCGCCAAACCCGCATAGAAATGATTCAAAGGTGCCCACCAGGCACTTGCGTGCGGGTGGAAAACGAAGTAATATCATTACACAATAGTCCTCGATGGAACCCACAAAACATATATATACAACAGCGACTCAAAGAGTCAAGAATACGGATATACAATACAAAGATCCAAATCACCTGGAAAACGATACAGCGTCCGAGTACGGACAAGATGCAAATTGAGCTAAGAGCCCTGAAGAATAACCAATGGCGTCCATAACCCTGCCCAGGCCAAGCCGGAAGGGTAACCCTGCTAACGACGTCGATCTCAAAACCTGCTTAAACAAAAGGGGTGCCGACAAAGGGCAAAGGAAAAAGAGAGAGCGGTCAGTACTGAGGCCAGTACACAGCGAGGCTAGAATTCGGCGGTCCTCGCCTACATAGGTATGGTGGACTGAAGCGGCAGCGGCAGCATGCACTAAACAACCTATAGAGACTCGATACAACTGTCGGCTATCAGAGAGAGGGATAAGAAAGACCTATTCGGAACCATCCTGATACTACCACCAAACATACCCATCCTGGTATTTCCCCCTCGAGACCAATCGAGGAAGTCAACCGAGGAACTCACACAGTTGGCAGTTTTATTCATTCCGTTATAGTTGCGGCAATTACTAGTCAAATATAGATGGCATGAGTTATCCTGATATAATAAGCAGTGGGCAGTTTTAGTCAAACATTCCGTTGTAGTTGCAACACTTACTAGTCAGATACAATTAGCATGAGATATCCCAAACCCCGCAGTTGTTGGTACTCTTATTTAGCCATTCCGTGGTAGTGGAGCTGATTACTAGTCATATCGGATACCAGTCAAATTATAACAGTAAACTTTAGTTATGGTTGTCTATGATCGAGAATTGTGCTCCAAGTCGTCCATAACCGCGGACACGGCTTTTCGAAAAGATTTAACCCTGCAGGGGTGCACCAAAGTATCCACACGCACTTCGACCCTTTTTGCCAGATCAGTTAACATACACCCATCGGTATGTCGGCGGGGCCTAAGTCATGACGTTTCCCAGACCCAAAGCAAGTACATGGGGGCCACCCCACTAAGCTACCCGCAACGTAGTCGGCCGGTCTCCGAGACGGACTCAGGGTTTGTGGAGACGGCTGTAAACGACTGGGAACCCGAAAAGATGACTGGGCTTGTCGATACAGCGAAAACGTGTCACGATCCTAAACAGTACAGGTGCAGTACCTCGCACAATTTAAATTAAGCAGTAAAGCATGTCATAAGTACAGGATAGTAATAAAGCCCCAAACTAATTGTGGCCCCCGGTAAAATACTTTGAAATCAGGTACTAATCGATGGGGGTGCCCATACACCCCACCTGTGGTTAGCGCGCTCGATCTCGGAACAGGTGTCAAGAACTCGGGGTCCTACGGGACACAAGTGGACGGTTAACAACCAAATAACATCTATTGCCCACCTGTGCCTCTGCATTTACCTACTTCAATTTTAGTTATTAAACGATAATTGAATTAAACGATAACTAAAGCCATGATCATCTCCAACGTTAAGCATGCGGCAATACTCCAACAACTGTGGTACTTGACGACACGCAACAGCACTTGAGCAAGCGACTACGACACGCAAGTCCAACTATCTACCAAACAACAGGTAATAGGATGTGTCCAAGGCAATATAAGGCTGCACGGGATATCACGGGTACGAAAACTAGAGCATCGCAACACAGATAGCAATAGATCAACAGGAGGGAATAAATACTATAAAAGTAAGATAGGTAGAAAGGGGGAGATGCTCGCCTGAAAACATTGCCGAAGGTTCATCCGAAGATCGGGTCGACACTCGCATCAACTCATCGGCCTAATCCGTGAAGAAGCAAAGCACTAGAAGAAACACCGGATGCACTATTTAATACTACGACAAAAGATCGGGCATGATGCATGTATGGTGTATGACATGGCAAAGGTGCAGTGCAATTAGGTCATAATAAGCGGAACCGGGGTCCCGACATTTAATTAAACGGTTCAAGTTATTTATCTACCCCGCAAATTAAGTGTTGGGTTAACAGGGCGGAACATGGCATCGGTTCGCTACACCAATTTAAATGGAGTCCGGAATAAGACAACGATATCCCGCATATAGACTCCATATTTAATTATGAGATGAATTGGCATAATGCCCCCAAACCACAGACAAGTATGCATGCATGAACAATTTAATATGCATTAGTTGATAATGTCATATTATAAAATAATGGGGCCTCGGATAGGGAATCACTTTAGGGTTTGGCGATCTTGGGGTTCCGAGGGTTCGACGGGTTTGGGTTCGGTCTTCGGATCCTTGACCGGTCTTTGGGGTCTCGGACATCGGATCCGTGTGGACGGTCTTGGCGTCTGAGAACTTGACATCCAAGAAGGAGGCCTTGGCGCTCGGGTTAGGCGGCACCGATCTTCGGACTCCGTGAACGGGGCATCGGATCCGCATCTGTGCAGAAGACCTTGGCGTTCGGGCAATCTTCGGTTCCAGGTCAAGGGGCTTTGGATACTCCGGATCCATGAAGCAAAACTTGTGGTCGACCACGATCAGGCACCGGTTGTTTTTGGGGTTGTCCATAGTCATAGCAACAACAACACATCAGTGCACCACTCGACAGATCCCAGGGCGACCAATTGTCCACAGGTACATACAGTACCACTCTCACCTGTGTTGATTCGTTAGAAACCACATGAGCCAAGGGGTGGGCCTGACAGTGCTGCAGGAACATGCGGGCGCAGGCGGCCGGAGCAGAGGCGCTCGGCGCTGTGCCGGGTCGAGGAGGAGACGGGGAAGGGCGACCGGGCGCGGAGGTTACGCGCAGGCGGAGGCCGACGCTGGGATGGCGGCGTGGTCGCGGCAGGGCTTGAGAGAGAGGCCGAGGACCTTGGGTGGTCCCGCTGGAGAGGAGGGGCACCGGCCATGGCGGGGACGAGGACGGATCGAGGGGTGCTCGGCACCGAGGACCTCCTGGCGACGGGGAGGCGCTGCAGAGGGCCAGGGCAAGCGCGGCGAGCGGCGAAGGAGCCGGCCGCAGCAGATGAGGCGGCGGCGGGGCAAGGAAGCTTGCGAGGCGCTCGGGACCGCGGCCGGTGGTCGCGCGACCCTGGCGACAGGAGGAGCTCCGGGCGGGGAGGCAGACGCGGGCGGGCGCGGCCTCTGGGGTGCAGGAGAGAGGCAGCAGAGGGCGACGCGAGCCGGAAGGGTGGAGAGGCAGCTTCGTCGCTGCAGGGAACGTCGGCGACGGGGCCTGGTGCTGGTGGCCAGAGGCGGCGACAGGCTCGTGCACTTGCAGGCGACCGGCGGCAGGTGCTATCGGGGACGGGATGGAGGAGGAGGTGGGGCGCGTGGGAAATCGCGAGGAGGGGGTTGGAAGCTGCGGGACGGAAGCGAGGCGTGGGTGGGAGCGTGCGTGAGGAGGAAGGTGGGGCCACGCTCGCGTGGGGTGGGTGTGTCAGCCAGGGAGGGTCGGGCAGTGTGGTGTGCGTGTGTTGTGTGTGTGTGTTAGGTACCAGGTGGGTGGGGTTGCTGGCTAGGGTGAGGCGGTGCTAGCGGGTGAGGTGGCGGCTGGTGGTTGGCTGGAGGGGAAGGGAGTGGTGAGGTGGCGGGCTCCGATTGGCCGGGGTGAGGTGGAGGCAGGGTGGTTAGATTAGGTTGGGTAGGAAAAGGGTTTAGGGTAGTCTGGTTTTGCATTGGGGGTGGTCGACTGGATTGGATCGGCCCGGTACGGCTGCCCCCTAAAAAATAATTAAATATTTTATTATTTAAAACGGGGCGTTTGAAAACCGTTGGTAGACAAAGCAAAATAATCCGGAGACCCGGGTTTTGGATTTTGAAAAAAAAGGCGGGGTATTTAGAAAACAAAATATGTTTTTCCGAAAATGGTTTTATGCAAACAAATGCAAGATGACATGACGATGCATTAATGCAAGGTGGCATGATGACATGAGCATGCGGTCATGATGATGCAATGCACAGAAACAACGCGATTTTCTAGTAGTGGTTTTTGCGGGGCGCCACAATTCGACACCACTAACAATGGATCTCGCCCTCGAGATCCGCCTCATGGTACCGGAAGGAAGGTCGGCGATCCGCGTCTTCTCGCTTCGTGTAGATCCTCGCGACACCACTAACAAGAGATCGTTGTCCGTGATCGTCGAGAGAACACTTCGGGAACAAAAGGTCGAAGGTAGAGGTATCAACAAATAAAGCCACCTCTAGCTTCGATAGAAAGAGGGAACCGATGCATTCTCATCCACTTCAATGTACACAAGCGAATAGAGTGAGTAGTCGGCATGGGGGCCAATCCATCACGCACCCAAACTATTACTCTGCACAATCAGTAGAAAAGAGTGCAACCATTCTCGGAATCAGACTGAAGATCTCGACAATCGAGGTTCAGGAACAAAGGAGTGATGCAGACTCTGCATCGGATCTAGCGTAGACGATGTCGTCGCGTCGGAAAACACCGGAAGGCACGAGAAGGAACAAAGAGAAGTCCACCAGACGAAGGATTCCTCGGATAGCATGAAGACCAGATGTAGCAACACTGTTACCAAAGGAGGAAGCGAAACCCTGAAGGTACGATGGAACCCAACCACGAGAAATCCTGGACTCGAAGAGAGAGAAGAGAGCGGATTCAAAACACGCAGAGGTGAGAGGAGAGCAGCAGAGGGGTAAGGAGTAAAATCAGAACTAATCAGAACTATCCAACCGATTTTGCAAAAATAGTTTTGACTCTCTACTTCGGCCGTTAGCTAGGTTATCCTACAGGCTGGACTTGTGGGGTATCGCAACTGCTGAGCTCTGATACCACTATGTAACACCCTCAGAATCGGCCCTATGCAAGTTTCAGCGCTTCCCGCCAAACCCGCATAGAAACGATTCAAAGGTGCCCACCAGGAACTTGCGTGCGGGTGGAAAACGAAGTAATATCATTACACAATATGTTGGAGATATGCCCTAGAGGCAATAATAAATGTAGTTATTATTATATCTTTGTGTTTATGATAAATGTTTACATTCATGCTATAATAGTATTAACAAGGAAACATTGATACTTGTGTGATTTGTAAACTTAATTTGAAGTCCCTAGTATAGCCTCTATACTTCACTAGCTTGTTGGTTGATTAATGATTGTGGTTTCCCTATCATGAACATTGAGATGTTATCAACAACAAGATCATATCGTTAGGAGAATGATATGGTGGACATACTCCTATAGATAAGCGTAGCATAAAGATCAAGTCATTTCAATAGTTCAATTGCTATATGCTTTATGATACATAGTAACCTAATTCCTTCGACCATGAGATCATGCATATCACCTTTACCGGATGGATGCTTTGATGACATCAAACACCACACCGTAACTGGGTGGCTATAAAGGTGGCATTGAGTGTTCAGAAAGTATTGGTTGAGACACATGGATCAAGAGTGAGATTTGTCCATCCATATGACGGATAGATATACTCTGGGCCCTCTCGGTGGAATGTCATCCAATTAGCTTGCAAGCATGTGACTGGCTCACAAGGGATCACATATCACGGGAACGAGAAAAGATTACTTATCGGTAACGAGGTTGAACTAGGTATGCAGAGATACCGACGATCATGACCTCGGATAAGTAAACTATCGTGAGACAAAGGGAAATTGGTATCGTATGTAAGTGGTTCATTCGATCGCAAAGTAATCGTAGAAATATGTGGGAGCCATATGAATTTCCAGATTCCTCTATTGGTTATTGTTCGGAGAAATGTCTCGATCATGTCCGCATAATTCACGAACCGTAGGGAGACACACTTAAGGATTCGACGTTGTTTGAGTAGTTATGGTATTATGAGAAAGAGACCGAATGTTGTTCGGAGTCTCGGATGGGATCCGGGATATCACGAGGTGATCCGGAGAATAAGATTCATATAAGGAAAGTCCCGTTTCGGAGTTCGGGAATGATTCCGGTGTTTTCATCAGGAATGTTCTAGAAGGTTCCGGAATGTCCGGCACTCCGGAGGGGAAGGGGTACATGAATGTGTCATTACATATTGGAATGATTGCATCATGTACTAAGTGTTCTCGCTGTTCCAAATAAAGGATTAAATTGAATCCTAAACTGAAAAGTCAAATAGCAAGTTTGAAAAGTCAAACGGCTAAAAGAGGAAAGAGAGGGAAAGAGGAAAGAGGGGGCAAAACCGAGTTGGGGAGGGAATCCCTCCTCCAACCGGTGGCGCCTCCACCTGGCCGAGTTGGGGAGGGACTCCCCTCCCTCCCCTGGCGCACCGGCCCCCTCCACCTATAAAAGGAGGGGCAGGGCCTCCTCCTCTAGACACACAAGTTCCTATCCTCTAATCTAAATCCTAGCCCTAGACTCCGGTTTAGAGCCGTTTTGGTTTAGAGCTTCTAATTGCCCTAGCCTTCGGATTAGAGCCTTCTAATTGGTGTGTTTAAACCCTAGACCACTAATAGTTCTCTCTCATACTCCACCATACTCGCTCCGGCTTAAGGCGAAGCCCTGCGGGATCTCCCCTCTACTTCCGGTACCACGCCGTTGTGCTGCCGGAATCGCGAGGAGAGTGCTACAACCTCCGCTGCCTGCTGTAACAAGGGAGATGAAGGTCTTCGTCGAGTACCGAACGTGTGACCGACTGCGGGAGTGCTGCCGGAACGCAGCGCCGGAAGGATCGTCTACGCGATCTTGAGATCGGGAAGAGTACGACTACATCACCCACGAGAATCCGCTCTCGTTAAACACTTTAGAATCTTCGAGGGTAAGTTATTCCATCGACTCGTTACTACAATCTAGTAGATAGATCTTGGCTTGTTTGTTTGTATGCGATAGAAATTTTTGTTTTCCATGCTACGAAACCCTACAGTGGTATCAGAGCCGTGTCTATATGTAGATCTGTTGCACGAGTAGAACACAATGGTCATTGTGGGCGTTGATGCTTTTATTGTCGATTGCTTCTTGTGTACTTTGCATCTTGCGGTATGTTGGGATGAAGCGGCCCGGGCTAACCTTACATGACATCGTTCATGAGACTTGCTCCACGCTTGACATGCAACTTGTATTGCATAAGTGGCTTTGCGGGTGCCTGTTTCTCCTAGCATAGTTAAGATCCAATTTACAACGGGTGATTAACAATACTAGTATCAATGTTGTGGTTCATGTTCGTAAGTTAGAACGACACTTATAGAAAGCCCCAAACCACGTAAAACATGCAAAGAAAGTAGAGGCGTCTAACTTTGTTTTGCAGGGGTGTGTAGTGATGTGATATGGCCATGATTGTGATTATATTTGATGTATGCAATGTTCCTTATTGTAAGTTGGAAACCGGCAGGAGCCATATGGTTGTCTTTAATTTATGTTAAGACCCGCGTGTCTATTCAAAGTAGTTGTAATAGTTGAAGCCGGTGGACGACAACCATGGAGAGGCGTCATTGACCTTGATGCAATGCCGGTGATGATGGAGATCATGTTCGTGATTGAAGATGGAGATCGGAAGCACAAAGAAGAAAGGCCATATCATATCACATATATATATTGAATTGCATGTGATGTTAATCCTTTATGCATCTTGTATTGCTTAGTAGACGACGGTAGCATTATAAGATGATCCCTCATGCACATGAATTTCAAGTCATAAAGTGTTCACCCTTAGTTAGCACCGTTGCTAAAGCTTGTTGTTTTGAAGCACCACGTGATGATCGGGTGTGTTAGATTCCGCAAGTGTATACAACGTGAGCAAGCCAGATTTGCTCATGCGGAAACTAAGGTTTGATCTTGACGAGCCTAGCATGTACAGACATGGTCTCGGAACACGGATCACCGAAAGGTAAAGCATGAATCATATAGTAGATATGATGAACATGACGATTGTTCGCCATTGAAACTAGATCAACTCTCGTGATGATCGGTGTTGATGTAGTGGATTTGGTTCGTGTGATCACTAAAACAATGTGAGGGATATTGTTTTGAGTGGGAGTTCACCTAGATTAACTTTATTAATTAATTTGAACTCAATTTGTCATAAACTTAGTCTAAACTATTGCAAATATGTTGTAGATCAATGGCAGCCCCTACCATCAATTTTAATGCGTTCCTAGAGAAAGAAAAGTTGAAAAACAATGGAAGCAACTTCGCGGATTGGTTCCGCAATTTGAGGATTGTCCTCACAGCTGGTAATTTGACCTATGTGCTGGATGCACCGCTGGGTGACCCACCTGCAGATGATGCTCCCGATGAAGTAAAAAATGTTTACCTTGCTCGGAAGAATCAGTACTCCATAGTTCAGTGTGCTATCTTGTATGGTTTGGAATCGGAGCTTCAGAAAAGGTTTGAGGATTCAGACCCATATGATATTGTCGAGGATCTCAAATTGATTTTTGAGACTCATGCGGCAATTGAAAGCTATGAGGCTTCTGAAAAGTTCTTTAACTGCAAGATGGAAGAGGGCAGCTCCGTCAGTGAGCATGTGCTTAAGATGTCTGGGCACGCAAACAAACTTCAAAGCTTGGGTATAGTGATTCCTAATGCTTTGGGGATTTACCGTGTCCTCCAATCACTACCACCAAGTTACAAGAACTTTGTGATGAACTACAACATGCAGAACATGAACAAGACGTTGCCAGAACTCTTTGCCATGTTGAAATCTGCAGAAGTGGAGATCAAGAAAGAGCACCAAGTGTTGTTGGTCAATAAGACCACCAAATTCAAGAAAGGCGAGTCTAAGCAAAAGGGACACTTCAAGAGGGGTGGTAAGAAAGTTACCACGCCAGCGAAGAAGACCAAGGCTGGACCTAAGCCTGATACTGAGTGCTTTTACTGCAAGGGAGAAGGTCACTGGAAGCGGAATTTCCCAAAGTACTTGGCGGATTTGAAGAACGGCAACATCAAGAAGAAAGGTATATCTGATATACATGTTATTGATGTGTATCTCACTAGTACTCGTAGTAGTGCCTGGGTATTTGATACTTGTTCGGTTGCTCATATTTGTAACTCGAAACAGGTGCTGCAGAATAAACGGAAGCTAGCGAAGAACGAGGTGACGATGCGCGTGGGAAATGGATCAAAGGTTGATGTGATCGCGGTCGGCACGCTACCCCTTCATCTACCATCGGGATTAGTTTTATACTTAAATAATTGTTATTTGGTGCTTGCGTTGAGCATGAACATTATATCAGGATCTTGTTTATTGCGAGACGGTTACTTGTTTAAGTCTGAGAATAATGGTTGTTCGATTTATATGAGTAATATGTTTTATGCACATGCACCTTTGATAGATGGTCTATTCTTATTGAATCTCGATAGTGGAAATACACATATCAACAACATTGAGGCTAAACGTTTGAAATCAAGCGATAATTCGACCTATATGTGGCACTGTCGTCTTGGTCACATTGGAGTGAAACGTATGAAGAAACTCCATTCTGATGGACTTCTTGAATCACTTGATTTTGAATCACTTGAAAGATGAGAAGCATGTCTGATGGGTAAAATGACTAAGACTCCATTTTCTGGTATGATGGAGCGAGCTACGGACTTATTGGAAATCATACATACCGATGTGTGTGGTCCAATGAGTGTAGCATTGCGCGGTGGTTATCGTTATGTTCTTACCTTCACGGATGACTTGAGTAGATATGGGTATATCTATTTCATGAAACATAAGTCCGAAACTTTCGAGAAGTTTAAGGAGTTTCAAAGTGAGGTAGAGAATCAACGTAACAAGAAGATTAAATTTCTATGTTCTGATCGTGGAGGTGAATATCTAAGTTACGAGTTTGGCGAGCATTTGAAGAAATGCGGAATACTTTCACAATTGACACCGCCGGGAACACCACAGCGTAATGTGTGTCTGAACGTCGTAATCGAACTCTCTTAGATATGGTTCGTTCTATGATGTCACTTACAGATTTATCGCTATCATTTTGGGGTTATGCATTAGAAACAGCCGCATTCACTTTAAATAGGGCACCATCTAAATCCGTTGAAACGACACCGTATGAATTATGGTTTGGGAAGAAACCTAAATTGTCGTTCCTTAAAGTTTGGGGATGCGAAGCCTATGTAAAGAAGTTACAGCCAGATAAGCTTGACCCCAAAGCGGAAAAATGCGTCTTCATAGGATACCCGAAGGAAACTATTGGGTATACCTTCTATCATAGATCCGAAGGCAAAATCTTCGTTGCCAAGAATGGATCCTTTCTAGAGAAGGAACTTCCCTTGAAAGAAGTGACTGGAAGGAAAGTAGAACTCGACGAGGTTGTCGAACCTTCTCTCGAAATTGCAAGTAGCGCAGCACCGGAAGAAGTTCCTGTGGTGCCTGCACCAATAAGAGAGGAAGCTAATGATGGTGATCATGAAACTTCGGTTGAAGTTACTACAGAGCCTCGGAGGTCAACGAGAACTCGTACCACTCCAGATTGGTATGATTCCGTTATGAATGTCATGTTGGTGGACAACACCGATGACCCCAAGACATATGAGGAAGCGATGATGAGCCCAGATTCCAATAAATGGCAAGAAGCCATGAAATCCGAGATTGGATCCATGTACGAAAACCAAGTATGGACTTTGGTGGACTTACCGGATGGCCGGAAGGCTGTCGAGAACAAATGGATTTTCAAGAAGAAAACAGATGCTGATGGTAATGTTACTGTCTATAAAGCTCGACTTGTCGCAAAAGGGTTTCGACAAATTCAAGGAGTTGACTACGATGAGACTTTCTCACCAGTAGCGAAGCTAAAGTCTGTAAGGATTATGTTAGCAATCGCTGCATATTATGATTATGAGATATGGCAGATGGATGTCAAAACAGCATTCCTCAATGGAGATATTGATGAAGAGTTGTATATGATGCAACCCAAAGGTTTTGTCGATCCTAAAGATGCTAACAAGGTATGCAAACTTCAACGGTCCATCTATGGATTGAAGCAAGCATCCTGAAGTTGGAATCAACGTTTTGATAAGGTAATCAAAAGTTTTGGTTTTATACAAACTTATGGAGAAGCTTGTATTTACAAGAAAGTGAGTGGGAGCTCTGTAGCATTCTTAATACTATATGTGGATGACATATTGTTGATTGGGAATGATGTAGACCTTCTTAATAGTGTCAAAGAATATTTGAATAATAGTTTTTCAATGAAGGATCTTGGTGAAGCAGCTTACATATTAGGCATAAAGATTTATAGAGATAGATCGAAACGCCAAATATCATTGTCACAGAGTACATATTTGGACAAAGTTCTAAAGAGGTTTGGAATGGAAGAAAGCAAGAAAGGGTTCTTGCCCATGTTGCCCAATACGACCTTGAGTAAAACTCAAAGTCCGACATCGGCAGAAGATAGAGAAAGGATGAGTAAGACTCCCTATGCCTCAGCCATAGGATCTCTAATGTATGCCATGCTATGTACTAGACCCGACATTGCATATGATGTTAGTTTAACTAGCAGATATCAAAGTGATCCAGGAGTGGATCATTGGACAGCGGTCAAAAACATCCTTAAGTACTTGAGAAGAACTAAGGATATGGTTCTTTCTTATGGAGGTGATGAACAGCTCGTTGTTAACGGTTACATCGATGCTAGTTGGAACACCGATCCGGATGATTCTAAATCACAATCCGGATACGTATTTATTTTGAATGGTGCAGCAGTTAGCTGGAGGAGTGCAAAGCAAAGCGTTGTGGCGAGATCTTCAACTGAATCGGAATACATGGCTGCTTTGGAGGCTTCACAAGAAGCGATATGGATGAAAGAGTTCATTACAGAGCTGGGTGTGGTTTCTAGTGCGCTGGACCCAATGTCTATCTACTGTGATAACATGGGCGCCATAGCCAATGCGCAAGAACCAAGGTCACACAAGAAGCTGAAGCACATCAAGCTACGTTTTCACGCTATTCGAGAACATATCCAGGATGGGGATATAAAGATTTGCAAAGTACACACAGATCTGAATGTGGCGGATCCGTTGACTAAAACCTCTCCCGAGGGCAAAACATGACCAACACCAAACTGCCATGGGTGTTCGGTATATTACCATGTAATCTAGATTAGATGACTCTAGTGCAAGTGGGAGACTGTTGGAGATATGCCCTAGAGGCAATAATAAATGTAGTTATTATTATATCTTTGTGTTTATGATAAATGTTTACATTCATGCTATAATAGTATTAACAAGGAAACATTGATACTTGTGTGATTTGTAAACTTAATTTGAAGTCCCTAGTATAGCCTCTATACTTCACTAGCTTGTTGGTTGATTAATGATTGTGGTTTCCCTATCATGAACATTGAGATGTTATCAACAACAAGATCATATCGTTAGGAGAATGATATGGTGGACATACTCCTATAGATAAGCGTAGCATAAAGATCAAGTCATTTCAATAGTTCAATTGCTATATGATTTCTGATACATAGTAACCTAATTCCTTCGACCATGAGATCATGCATATCACCTTTACCGGATGGATGCTTTGATGACATCAAACACCACACCGTAACTGGGTGGCTATAAAGGTGGCATTGAGTGTTCGGAAAGTATTGGTTGAGACACATGGATCAAGAGTGGGATTTGTCCATCCATATGACGGATAGATATACTCTGGGCCCTCTCGGTGGAATGTCATCCAATTAGCTTGCAAGCATGTGACTGGCTCACAAGGGATCACATATCACGGGAACGAGAAAAGAGTACTTATCGGTAACGAGGTTGAACTAGGTATGCAGAGATACCGATGATCATGACCTCGGATAAGTAAACTATCGTGAGACAAAGGGAAATTGGTATCGTATGTAAGTGGTTCATTCGATCGCAAAGTAATCGTAGAAATATGTGGGAGCCATATGAATTTCCAGATTCCTCTATTGGTTATTGTTCGGAGAAATGTCTCGATCATGTCCGCATAATTCACGAACCGTAGGGAGACACACTTAAGGATTCGACGTTGTTTGAGTAGTTATGGTATTATGAGAAAGAGACTGAATGTTGTTCGGAGTCTCGGATGGGATCCGGGATATCACGAGGTGATCCGGAATGGTCCGGAGAATAAGATTCATATAAGGAAAGTCCCGTTTCGGAGTTCGGGAATGATTCCGGTGTTTTCATCAGGAATGTTCTAGAAGGTTCCGAAATGTCCAGCACTCCGGAGGGAAAGGGGTACATGAATGTGTCATTACATATTGGAATGATTGCATCATGTACTAAGTGTTCTCGCTGTTCCAAATAAAGGATTAAATTGAATCCTAAACTGAAAAGTCAAATAGCAAGTTTGAAAAGTCAAACGGCTAAAACAGGAAAGAGAGGGAAAGAGGAAAGAGGGGGCAAAACCGAGTTGGGGAGGGAATCCCTCCTCCAACCGGCGGCGCCTCCACTAGGCCGAGTTGGGGAGGGACTCCCCTCCCTCCCCTAGCGCACCGGCCCCCTCCACCTATAAAAGGAGGGGCAGGGCCTCCTCCTCTAGACACACAAGTTCCTATCCTCTAATCTAAATCCTAGCCCTAGACTCCGGTTTAGAGCCGTTTTGGTTTAGAGCTTCTAATTGCCCTAGCCTTCGGATTAGAGCCTTCTAATTGGTGTGTTTAAACCCTAGACCACTAATAGTTCTCTCTCATACTCCACCATACTCGCTCCGGCTTAAGGCGAAGCCCTGCGGGATCTCCCCTCTACTTCCGGTACCACGCCGTTGTGCTGCCGGAATCGCGAGGAGAGTGCTACAACCTCCGCTGCCTGCTGTAACAAGGGAGATGAAGGTCTTCGTCGAGTACCGAACGTGTGACCGACTGCGGGAGTGCTGCCGGAACGCAGCGCCGGAAGGATCGTCTACGCGATCTTGAGATCGGGAAGAGTACGACTACATCACCCACGAGAATCCGCTCTCGTTAAACACTTTAGAATCTTCGAGGGTAAGTTATTCCATCGACTCGTTACAACAATCTAGTAGATAGATCTTGGCTTGTTTGTTTGTATGCGATAGAAAATTTTTGTTTTCCATGCTACGAAACCCTACACAATAGTCCTCGATGGAACCCACAAAACATATATATACAACAGCGACTCAAAGAGTCAAGAATACGGATATACAATACAAAGATCCAAATCACCTGGAAAACGATACAGCGTCCGAGTACTGTAACACCCTCAGAATCGGACCTATGCAAGTTTCAGCGCTTCCCGCCAAACCCGCATAGAAACGATTCAAAGGTGCCCACCAGGCACTTTCGTGCGGGTGGAAAACGAAGTAATAACATCACACAACAGTCCTCGATGGGACCCACAGAACAAATATATATATAACAGCGACTCAATGAGTCAAGAATACAAATAATAATATACAAAGATCCAAATCACCTTGAAAACGATATAGCGTCCCGCTACGGACAAGATGCAAATGGGGCTAAGAGCCCTGAAGAATAACCAATGGCGTCCATAACCCTGCCCAGGCCAAGCCGGAAGGGTAACCCTGCTAACGACGTCGATCTCAAGACCTGCTTAAACAAAAGGGGTGCCGACAAAGGGCAAAGGAAAAAGAGGAGCGTCAGTACTGAGGCCAGTACACGACGAGGCTAGAATTCGGCGGTCCTCGCCTACATAGGTATGGTGGGCTGAGCGGCAGCGGCATCATGCACTAAACAACCTATAGAGACTCGATACAACTGGCGGCAATCAGAGAGGGGGAAGAAAGACCTATTCGGAACCAACCTGTTACTACCACCAAACAAACCCATCCTGGTGTTTCCCCCTCGAGACCAAACGAGGAAGTCAACCGAGGAACTCACACAGTTGGCAGTTTTAATTATTCGGTTATCGTTGCAGCAATTACTAGTCAGGTATAGATAATCGTCCTGATAAAATAAGCAGTGGGCCGTTTTAGTTAACCATTCCGTTATAGTTGCGACACTTACTAGTCAGATACAATTAGCATGAGATAACCCAAAACCCAGCAGTTGTTGGTATTTTTATTTAGCCATTCCGTTGTAGTTGCAATACTTACTAGTCAGACACAATTGTCGCAAGCGACAAACCAAACAAGCAATTGTTGGCAGTTTTATTTAGCCATTCCGTTTCAGTTGCCATACTTACTAGTCATGTCAGATACAAGTCAATTTATAACAGTAAACTTTAGTTATAGTTGTCTATGATCGAGATACTGTGCTCCAAGTCGTCCATAACCGCGGACACGGCTTTCAGAAAGTTTTAACCCGGCCGGGGTGCACAAATAGCAACACACACACGATCAACCTCGGAAAAACCAAATCAAAACCCAACGAGGCCTTCACGACAGAGCAATCACAAGATTCAGAAATATTTCAGGGGGGCACCCCATTGAGTAGACCCGCAACGAAGTAAGCTAGCTCCGAGACGGACTCAAGGTTTGCGTCAATGGATGTAAACGACTGGGAACCCGAAAGTGTGACTGGGCTTGTCGATACCGCAAAAACACTCCGCTTACCTAAACAGTACAGTGTGCTCCTCGCACAATCGTAAATAAAGCAGTAAAGCATGGCATAAGTACAGGATCGTAAATAAAACCTCAAACTAGTTTGTGGCCCCAAGAAATAAGACTGAATCAAGCTCTGGCTAAGGGGGGTCCCATAATTCCCCGTATGTGGATAGCGTGATAAATCAAGGAACATGTATCAAGTACTCGGGGTCCTACGGGACACAAGTGGGCGGTCGGAAACCAAATATTATCTATCACCCACCGATGCCTCTGCTTACTTACTTCAATTTTAGTTGTTAAACAGGAATTAAAGTGAACGAAAAGTAAAGCCGAGATCATCTCCAACATCAAACATGTGGCAATACTCCAACAACTGTGGTACATGGCGACACGCAACAGCACTTGAGCAAGTGACTACGACGCGCAGGTCCAACTATCTACCAAACAACAGGTAATAGGAGGTGGCCATGGCAATATAGGGCTGCAAGGGATATCACGGGTACGAAAACTAGAGCAACGCAACACAGGTAGCAATAGATCAACAGGAGGGAATAAATACTATAAAAGTAAGATAGGTAGAAAGGGGGAGATGCTCGCCTGAAAACATTGCCGAAGGTTCAACAGAAGATCGGGTCGACACTCGCATCAACTCAACGGCCTTATCCGCGAAGAAGCAAAACACTAGAATAAACACCGGATGCAATATTTAATACTACGGCAAAGATCGGCATGCTTATGATATGATGCACGGCATGGCAAAGATGCGATGCAATTAGGCAATATTAAGCGGAACCGGGGGTTCCGACAATTAATTAGATGGTTCAAGTTATTTATCTACCTCGCAAATTAAATGTTGTTTTAACAAGGCAAGATATGACAACGGTTCGATGCACAAATTTAAATGAGGCCAATATGAGACTAGATTTGCCCGCATATGGGCCCCATATTTAATTATAAGGTGAATCGGCATAAGGCCCCCAAACCACACAATAAGATGCATGCGAGTATGACAATTTAATATGCAGCAATTTGTTATTTCATTTATAAAATAGGGCTCGAGAAAAGGGGTCACACATTAGGGTTCGGCGAACTTGGGTTCCGGGGTTCAGGGTCGGTCTCAGGGTCCGGATCTGGGGTTCGGGGTTCGATGAGCTCGGTCTCGGATAACGGAGGTAGGTCTTGGCACATCCGTGGTCTTCGGTTCATGTCGACGGTCATGGCGTTCGGGATGAAGCACTTGTTGTATACGCATCGTCGACCTTGGCGTCCGGGTTCTTGACGATCTTGGCGTAACCGGGATGGAGGGCTTGCCGTATCGGGGAGAAGATCTTGAAGGGTGCCGGCTTCAATTGTCGATGGCGAACTTGTTCGGTACCGGGGTTTTTCGGAGTTCATGGCGCGGCACCGGGTACGGGATCGGTCTTCGGGTTCGGGGTCTCGGCGTCCGAGGGTGCGGCCTTCGGGGATCGGTCTGCGGATTCCCGAGAAGTAGATCTTGATGTTTCCGTGACGGAGATCTTGTCGATGAAACGGTCTTTAAACAGTACCACCTCCACCGAATCCCTATACCCCAACTGGCGATCGCGACCAACAACAGAACAAGGCCAACACAGATACACGCGCACCCATGGTACTTCCTGTGCACACACGGGCGACAAACGAGGCCGACGCGGACTGGCGAGCCGGCAGCGGCGGACCTGGCCGGAGACGGCGGACGGCGGAGCAGAGCGGGCCGAGGGAGGGCGACGGCGAGCTTGGGCCGGAGGGGCAGGGCTTCAGGCGGTCGCGGAGGCGCGCGTGGCCCAGGTGAGGCCGGGCTCGGCGGCGACCGGGGGAAGCCGGCGGCGGCGGCGCGCGCCTGGGAGGGAGGAAGACGGCTCGCGGGGCGACGGCGGCTCGGGGACGAGCAGGGGGGGTGCGCGAGGAAGGGGAGGCGAGGGAGAGGCCTGCGGTCGCGGGCGGCGCCGGCGTGGCCGGAGCGGAGGCGGGAGGGCGAGTGGAGGAGGTGGAGCCCGGCGGCCGCGGCCGCGGAGGTCGGTGGGGGCGACGAACTCGGGGGAAGGGGCACACGCGGGCGGAGCGGGAGCGGGGTTGTCGGTAGCCGGCTAGGGGAGAGGAGCGGGGAGGGGCGGTTGGTCGCCGACGGGCTCAGGCGGAGGGGCAGAGGGCGAGGTCGGGCGGCGCGGGGTGAAGAACGCCTGGCGGCGGCGGGGCGGAGGCGAGAGAGGGAGGGCGCGGCTGCCGGCGAGGTGGGGAGGGAGCGACGGGGATGCAGGGAGGTTGGGAAGGGGATGAGCGCGGTAGGAGGAAGAAGAACAGGGGAGGGAGGCTCGGGCGTGGGGGAGGAGGGCCGACAGGGGTGGGACCTGTGGGTCCAGGCGGGGAGATGGGGATGGGCTGGCGTGTGTGCGTGTGATGCGTGTGTGCTGGTTGGTGGGAGGGAAAGTGGAGAGAGAGAGAGGGGTGGATGGTGACGTGGCAGCGTGTGAGTGGGTGGGGCTTTGGGGAGAGGTGAGGTCGCGAGAGATTATTGGTGGGGGTGCGGTGGAGAGGGGTTGGGTAGTTTAGGTCTAGGTATAAAAGGATTCGGGTGGCTGGTGTGGTTGACCGATTTTATTCCGGGGTGGTCGTTCGGGTCTATCCGGCCCGTTCGACTGCCCCACTAAAATAATATAATATTTTATTTGTTTTAAACATGGCTTTTGCAAACCGATAGCAAACAAAACAAAATAATCCGGAGACCCGGGTTTTGCGTTTGAATTAAGACGGGGCGTTTAGAAAACAAATTAGGTTTTTCCGAAATTAGTTTGATGCAAGCAATGCAAGATGATGACGATGCTCAAATGCAAGGTGGCATGATGACATGAGCGTGCGGTCATGATGATGCAATGCACAAAAACAACGCGATTTTCTAGTAGTGGTTTTGCGGGATGCCACAAGTACGGACAAGATGCAAATTGAGCTAAAGCCCTGAAGAATAACCAATGGCGTCCATAACCCTGCCCAGGCCAAGCCGGAAGGGTAACCCTGCTAACGATGTCGATCTCAAAACCTGCTTAAACAAAAGGGGTGCCGACAAAGGGCAAAGGAAAAAGAGAGAGCGGTCAGTACTGAGGCCAGTACATAGCGAGGCTAGAATTCGGCGGTCCTCGCCTACATAGGTATGGTGGACTGAAGCGGCAGCGGCAGCATGCACTAAACAACCTATAGAGACTCGATACAACTGTCGGCTATCAGAGAGAGGGATAAGAAAGACCTATTCGGAACCATCCTGATACTACCACCAAACATACCCATCCTGGTATTTCCCCCTCGAGACCAATCGAGGAAGTCAACCGAGGAACTCACACAGTTGGCAGTTTTATTCATTCCGTTATAGTTGCGGCAATTACTAGTCAAATATAGATGGCATGAGTTATCCTGATATAATAAGCAGTGGGCAGTTTTAGTCAAACATTATGTTGTAGTTGCAACACTTACTAGTCAGATACAATTAGCATGAGATATCCCAAACCCCGCAGTTGTTGGTACTCTTATTTAGCCATTCCGTGATAGTGGAGCTGATTACTAGTCATATCGAATACCAGTCAAATTATAACAGTAAACTTTAGTTATGGTTGTCTATGATCGAGAACTGTGCTCCAAGTCGTCCATAACCGCGGACACGGCTTTTCGAAAAGATTTAACCCTGCAGGGGTGCACCAAAGTATCCACACGCACTTCGACCCTTTTTGCCAGATCAGTTAACATACACCCATCGGTATGTCGGCGGGGCCTAAGTCATGACGTTTCCCAGACCCAAAGCAAGTACATGGGGGCCACCCCACTAAGCTACCCGCAACGAAGTCGGCCGGTCTACGAGACGGACTCAGGGTTTGTGGAGACGACAGTAAACGACTGGGAACCCGAAAAGATGACTGGGCTTGTCGATACAGCGAAAACGTGTCACGATCCTAAACAGTACAGGTGCAGTACCTCGCACAATTTAAATTAAGCAGTAAAGCATGGCATAAGTACAGGATAGTAATAAAGCCCCAAACTAATTGTGGCCCCCGGTACAATACTTTGAAATCAGGTACTAATCGATGGGGGTGCCCATACACCCCACCTGTGGTTAGCGCGCTCGATCTCGGAACAGGTGTCAAGAACTCGGGGTCCTACGGGACACAAGTGGACGGTTAACAACCAAATAACATCTATTGCCCACCTGTGCCTCTGCATTTACCTACTTCAATTTTAGTTATTAAACGATAATTGAATTAAACGATAACTAAAGCCATGATCATCTCCAACGTTAATCATGCGGCAATACTCCAACAACTGTGGTACTTGACGACACGCAACAGCACTTGAGCAAGCGACTACGACACGCAAGTCCAACTATCTACCAAACAACAGGTAATAGGATGTGTCCAAGGCAATATAAGGCTGCACGGGATATCACGGGTACGAAAACTAGAGCATCGCAACACAGATAGCAATAGATCAATAGGAGGGAATAAATACTATAAAAGTAAGATAGGTAGAAAGGGGGAGATGCTCGCCTGAAAACATTGCCGAAGGTTCATCCGAAGATCGGGTCGACACTCGCATCAACTCATCGGCCTAATCCGTGAAGAAGCAAAGCACTAGAAGAAACATCGGATGCACTATTTAATACTACGACAAAAGATCGGGCATGATGCATGTATGGTGTATGACATGGCAAAGGTGCAGTGCAATTAGGTCATAATAAGCGGAACCGGGGTCCCGACATTTAATTAAACGGTTCAAGTTATTTATCTACCCCGCAAATTAAGTGTTGGGTTAACAGGGCGGAACATGGCATCGGTTCGCTACACCAATTTAAATGGATCCGGAATAAGACAACGATATCCCGCATATAGACTCCATATTTAATTATGAGATGAATTGGCATAATGCCCCCAAACCACAGACAAGTATGCATGCATGAACAATTTAATATGCATCAGTTGATAATGTCATATTATAAAATAATGGGGTCTCGGATAGGGAATCACTTTAGGGTTTGGCGATCTTGGGGTTCCGAGGGTTCGACAGGTTTGGGTTCGGTCTTCGGATCCTTGATCGGTCTTCGGGGTCTCGGACATCGGATCCGTGTGGACGGTCTTGGCGTCTGAGAACTTGACATCCAGGAAGGAGGCCTTGGCGCTCGGGTTGGCGGCACCGGTCTTCGGACTCCGTTAACGGGGCATCGGATCCGCATCTATGTAGAAGACCTTGGCGTTCGGGCAATCTTCGGTTCCAGGTCAAGGGGCTTTGGATACTCCGGATCCATGAAGCAAAACTTGTGGTCAACCACGATCAGGCACCGGTTGTTTTTGGGGTTGTCCACAGTCATAGCAACAACAACACATCAGTGCACCACTGGACAGATCCCAGGGCGACCAATTGTCCACAGGTACATACAGTACCACTCTCACCTGTGTTGATTCGTTAGAAACCACATGAGCCAAGGGGTGGGCCTGACAGTGCTGCAGGAACATGCGGGTGCAGGCGGCCGGAGCAGAGGCGCTCGGCGCTGTGCCGGGTCGAGGAGGAGACGGGGAAGGGCGACCGGGCGCGGAGGTTACGCGCAGGCGGAGGCCGACGCTGGGATGGCGGCGTGGTCGCGGCAGGGCTTGAGAGAGAGGCCGAGGAGCTTGGGTGGTCCCGCTGGAGAGGAGGGGCACCGGCCATGGCGGGGACGAGGACGGATCGAGGGGTGCTCGGCACCGAGGAGCTCCTGGCGACGGGGAGGCGCTGCAGAGGGCCAGGGCAAGCGCGGCGAGCAGCGAAGGAGCCGGCCGCAGCAGATGAGGCGGCGGCCGGGCAAGGAAGCTTGCGAGGCGCTCGGGACCGCGGCCGGTGGTCGCGCGACCCTGGCGACGGGAGGAGCTCCGGGCGGGGAGGCAAACGCGGGCGGGCGCGGCCTCTGTGGTGCAGGAGAGAGGCAGCAGAGGGCGACGCGAGCCGGAAGGGTGGAGAGGCAGCTTCGTCGCTGCAGGGAACGTCGGCGACGGGGCCTGGTGCTGGTGGCCAGAGGCGGCGACGGGCTCGCGCACTTGCAGGCGACCGGCGGCAGGTGCTTTCGGGGACGGGATGGAGGAGGAGGTGGGGCGCGTGGGGAATCGCGAGGAGGGGGGGTTGGAGGCTGCGGTACGGAAGCGAGGCGTGGGTGGGAGCGTGCGTGAGGAGGAAGGTGGGGCCGCGCTCGTGTGGGGTGGGTGTGTCAGCCAGGGAGGGTCGGGCAGTGTGGTGTGCGTGTGTTGTGTGTGTGTGTTAGGTACCAGGTGGGTGGGGTTGCTGGCTAGGGTGAGGCGGCGCTGGCGGGTGAGGTGGCGGCTGGTGGTTGGCTGGAGGGGAAGGGAGTGGTGAGGTGGCGGGCTCCGATTGGCCGGGGTGAGGTGGAGGCAGGGTGGTTAGATTAGGTTGGGTAGGAAAAGGGTTTAGGGTAGTCTGGTTTTGCACTGGGGGTGGTCGACTGGATTGGATCGGCCCGGTACGGCTGCCCCCTAAAAAATAATTAAATATTTTATTATTTAAAACAGGGCGTTTGAAAACCGTTGGTAGACAAAGCAAAATAATCCGGAGACCCGGGTTTTGGATTTTGAAAAAAAGGCGGGGTATTTAGAAAACAAAATATGTTTTTCCGAAAATGGTTTTATGCAAACAAATGCAAGATGACATGACGATGCATTAATGCAAGGTGGCATGATGACATGAGCATGAGGTCATGATGATGCAATGCACAGAAACAACGCGATTTTCTAGTAGTGGTTTTTGCGGGGCGCCACAATTCGACACCACTAACAATGGATCTCGCCCTCGAGATCCGCCTCATGCTACCGGAAGAAAGGTCGGCGATCTGCGTCTTCTCGCTCGTGCAGATCCTCGCGACACCACTAACAAGAGATCGTTGTCCGTGATCGTCGAGAGAACACTCCGGGAACAAAAGGTCGAAGGTAGAGGTATCAACAAATAAAGCCACCTCTAGCTTCGATAGAAAGAGGGAACCGATGCATTCTCATCCACTTCAATCTACACAACCGAATAGAGTGAGTAGTCGGCATGGGGGCCAATCCATCACGCACCCAAACTATTACTCTGCACAATCAGTAGAAAAGCGTGCAACCATTCTCAGAATCAGACTGAAGATCTCGACAATCGAGGTTCAGGAACAAAGGAGTGATGCAGACTCTGCATCGGATCTAGCGTAGACGATGTCGTCGCGTCGGAAAACACCGGAAGGCACGAGAAGGAACAAAGAGAAGTCCACCAGACGAAGGATTCCTCGGATAGCATGAAGACCAGATGTAGCAACACCGTTACCAAAGGAGGAAGCGAAACCCTGAAGGTACGATGGAACCCAACCACGAGAAATCCTGGACTCGAAGAGAGAGAAGAGAGCGGATTCAAAACACGCAGAGGTGAGAGGAGAGCAGCAGAGGGGTAAGGAGTAAAATCAGAACTAATCAGAACTATCCAACCGATTTTGCAAAAATAGTTTTGACACTCTACTTCGGCTGTTAGCTAGGTTATCCTACAGGCTGGACTTGTGGGGTATCGCAACTGCTGAGCTCTGATACCACTATGTAACACCCTCAGAATCGGCCCTATGCAAGTTTCAGCGCTTCCCGCCAAACCCGCATAGAAACGATTCAAAGGTGCCCACCAGGGACTTGCGTGCGGGTGGAAAACGAAGTAATATCATTACACAATAGTCCTCGATGGAACCCACAAAACATATATATACAACAGCGACTCAAAGAGTCAAGAATACGGATATACAATACAAAGATCCAAATCACCTGGAAAACGATACAGCGTCCAAGTACGGACAAGATGCAAATTGAGCTAAGAGCCCTGAAGAATAAGCAATGGCGTCCATAACCCTGCCCAGGCCAAGCCGGAAAGGTAACCCTGCTAACGATGTCGATCTCAAAACCTGCCTAAACAAAATGGGTGCCGACAAAGGGCAAAGGAAAAAGAGAGAGCGGTCAGTACTGAGGCCAGTACACAGCGAGGCTAGAATTCGGTGGTCCTCGCCTACATAGGTATGGTGGACTGAAGCGGCAGCGGCAGCATGCACTAAACAACCTATAGAGACTCGATACAACTGTCGGCTATCAGAGAGGGATAATAAAGACCTATTCGGAACCATCCTGATACTACCACCAAACATACCCATCCTGGTATTTCCCCCTCGAGACCAATCGAGGAACTCACACAGTTGGCAGTTTTATTCATTCTGTTATAGTTGCGGCAGTTACTAGTCAAATATAGATGGCATGAGTTATCCTGATATAATAAGCAGTGGGCAGTTTTAGTCAAACATTCCGTTGTAGTTGCAATACTTACTAGTCAGATACAATTAGCATGAGATATCCCAAACCCCGCAGTTGTTGGTACTCTTATTTAGCCATTCCGTGGTAGTGGAGCTGATTACTAGTCATATCGGATACCAGTCAAATTATAACAGTAAACTTTAGTTATGGTTGTCTATGATCGAGAACTGTGCTCCAAGTCGTCCATAACCGCGGACACGGCTTTTCGAAAAGATTTAACCCTGCAGGGGTGCACCAAAGTATCCACACGCACTTCGACCCTTTTTGCCAGATCAGTTAACATACACCCATCGGTATGTCGGCGGGGCCTAAGTCATGACGTTTCCCAGACCCAAAGCAAGTACATGGGGGCCACCCCACTAAGCTACCCGCAACGAAGTCGGCCGGTCTACGAGACGGACTCAGGGTTTGTGGAGACGACTGTAAACGACTGGGAACCCAAAAAGATGACTGGGCTTGTCGATACAGCGAAAACGTGTCACGATCCTAAACAGTACAGGTGCAGTACCTCGCACAATTTAAATTAAGCAGTAAAGCATGGCATAAGTACAGGATAGTAATAAAGCCCCAAACTAATTGTGGCCCCCGGTACAATACTTTGAAATCAGGTACTAATCGATGGGGGTGCCCATACACCCCACCTGTGGTTAGCGCGCTCGATCTTGGAACAGGTGTCAAGAACTCGGGGTCCTACGGGACACAAGTGGACGGTTAACAACCAAATAACATCTATTGCCCACCTGTGCCTCTGCATTTACCTACTTCAATTTTAGTTATTAAACGATAATTGAATTAAACGATAACTAAAGCCATGATCATCTCCAACGTTAATCATGCGGCAATACTCCAACAACTGTGGTACTTGACGACACGCAACAACACTTGAGCAAGCGACTACGACACGCAAGTCCAACTATCTACCAAACAACAGGTAATAGGATGTGTCCAAGGCAATATAAGGCTGCACGGGATATCACGGGTACGAAAACTAGAGCATCGCAACACAGATAGCAATAGATCAATAGGAGGGAATAAATACTATAAAAGTAAGATAGGTAGAAAGGGGGAGATGCTCGCCTGAAAACATTGCCGAAGGTTCATCCGAAGATCGGGTCGACACTCGCATCAACTCATCGGCCTAATCCGTGAAGAAGCAAAGCACTAGAAGAAACATCGGATGCACTATTTAATACTACGACAAAAGATCGGGCATGATGCATGTATGGTGTATGACATGGCAAAGGTGCAGTGCAATTAGGTCATAATAAGCGGAACCGGGGTCCCGACATTTAATTAAACGGTTCAAGTTATTTATCTACCCCGCAAATTAAGTGTTGGGTTAACAGGGCGGAACATGGCATCGGTTCGCTACACCAATTTAAATGGAGTCCAGAATAAGACAACGATATCCCGCATATAGACTCCATATTTAATTATGAGATGAATTGGCATAATGCCCCCAAACCACAGACAAGTATGCATGCATGAACAATTTAATATGCATCAGTTGATAATGTCATATTATAAAATAATGGGGTCTCGGATAGGGAATCACTTTAGGGTTTGGCGATCTTGGGGTTCCGAGGGTTCGACGGGTTTAGGTTCGGTCTTCGGATCCTTGATCGGTCTTTGGGGTCTCGGACATCGGATCCGTGTGGACGGTCTTGGCGTCTGAGAACTTGACATCCAGGAAGGAGGCCTTGGCGCTCGGGTTCGGCGGCACCGGTCTTCGGACTCCGTGAACGGGGCATCGGATCCGCATCTGTGCAGAAGACCTTGGCGTTCGGGCAATCTTCGGTTCCAGGTCAAGGGGCTTTGGATACTCCGGATCCATGAAGCAAAACTTGTGGTCGACCACGATCAGGCACCGGTTGTTTTTGGGGTTGTCCACAGTCATAGCAACAACAACACATCAGTGCACCACTGGACAGATCCCAGGGCGACCAATTGTCCACAGGTACATACAGTACCACTCTCACCTGTGTTGATTCGTTAGAAACCACATGAGCCAAGGGGTGGGCCTGACAGTGCTGCAGGAACATGCGGGCGCAGGCGGCCGGAGCAGAGGCGCTCGGCGCTGTGCCGGGTCGAGGAGGAGACGGGGAAGGGCGACCGGGCGCGAAGGTTACGCGCAGGCGGAGGCCGACGCTAGGATGGCGGCGTGGTCGCGGCAGGGCTTGAGAGAGAGGCCGAGGAGCTTGGGTGGTCCCGCTGGAGAGGAGGGGCACCGGCCATGGCGGGGACGAGGACGGATCGAGGGGTGCTCAGCACCGAGGAGCTCCTGGCGACGGGGAGGCGCTGCAGAGGGCCAGGGCAAGCGCGGCGAGTAGCGAAGGAGCCGGCCGCATCAGATGAGGCGGTGGCGGGGCAAGGAAGCTTGCGAGGCGCTCGGGACCGCGGCCGGTGGTCGCGCGACCCTGGCGACAGGAGGAACTCCGGGCGGGGAGGCAGACGCGGGCGGGCGGGGCCTCTGTGGTGCAGGAGAGAGGCAGCAGAGGGCGACGCGAGCCGGAAGAGTGGAGAGGCAGCTTCGTCGCTGCAGGGAACGTCGGCGACGGGGCCTGGTGCTGGTGGCCAGAGGCGGCGACGGGCTCGCGCACTTGCAGGCGACCGGCGGCAGGTGCTATTGGGGACGGGATGGAGGAGGAGGTGGGGCGCGTGGGGAATCGCGAGGAGGGGGGTTGGAGGCTGCGATACGGAAGCGAGGCGTGGGTGGGAGCGTGCGTGAGGAGGAAGGTGGGGCCGCGCTCGCGTGGGGTGGGTGTGTCAGCCAGGGAGGGTCGGGCAGTATGGTGTGCGTGTGTTGTGTGTGTGTTAGGTACCAGGTGGGTGGGGTTGCTGGCTAGGGTGAGGCGGCGCTGGCGGGTGAGGTGGCGGCTGGTGGTTGGCTGGAGGGGAAGGGAGTGGTGAGGTGGCGAGCTCCGATTGGCCGGGGTGAGGTGGAGGCAGGGTGGTTAGATTAGGTTGGGTAGGAAAAGGGTTTAGGGTAGTCTGGTTTTGCACTGGGGGTGGTCGACTGGGTCGGATCGGCCCGGTACGGCTGCCCCCTAAAAAATAATTAAATATTTTATTATTTAAAACGGGACGTTTGAAAACCGTTGGTAGACAAAGCAAAATAATCCGGAGACCCGGGTTTTGGATTTTGAAAAAAAAAGGCGGGGTATTTAGAAAATAAAATATGTTTTTCCGAAAATGGTTTTATGCAAACAAATGCAAGATGACATGATGATGCATTAATGCAAGGTGGCATGATGACATGAGCATGCGGTCATGATGATGCAATGCACAGAAACAACGCGATTTTCTAGTAGTGGTTTTTGCGGGGCGCCACAGTTTCCTAACTCAATTTATTGCAATTTGAAGTTTGCCTTTTATTTGGTTTAAAAAGAAAAAATAAAAAAGAAAAAAAAGGTTTTTTCTGGGTCGGGCGGTACTACTCTATTGGACGCGCCTGAGCAGCGCTCAGCTCTCTGCCTCGCCCTGCTATGTTGGCCGGTACTACCAGCCCAAGCCCATGTTGTAGTACCGTCAGGCAGGCCGGTACTACCGGGTCAGCCTTCTCCCGCTCGACAAGCTCCAGCTGTCGCCGCCTCTCTCTTTGTCTAGGCTCCCTCGCAATCTTCCGCGTGCTCCCGCTGCTCCCGATCCCGCTCGGGTGATCACCCTCCCGATCCTGTGCACACGCCTCGATCCCCTTGTTCTCTCTTGCTCTCTTGCCAGGTCACCCGCGCCTGGGTTGTGTGCTGCTTGCTCGGGACCGGTAGTTTAGTCCCACTGTGGTACTACCGGCCTAGGCGGGATCTGACCCTTCCAACGGGTAGATTCGTTTGGGCCTCTATTAAGCCTCTCTCTCTCTCTCTCTCTCTAACTGCTTCTTCTTCCGCTTTTCCTCAAGCTTTTCCCCATTGCTTTTACCCCTCTTGAGCTTGATTTCTTTCTTCCCCTCCAATGAATCTTGCACATATTTGAGAGGAAGATTGAGGAGATCTAGATCTACATTTTGACCAAACCATATCATCTCTTTGTGAGTGAATCTTTGGGATCTAGATCTTGGAGGATTTGGTGTTCTCCTTGTGTTCTTCCTCTCTTGTTCCCTCAATAGCTTTAGTATCTTTGTTAGAACTTGAGAGTGAAGGATTGGAGCATCTTTGTGGTATTCTTGTCATTTGCATTAGGTGCATCGGTTTGAGTTCTCCTCGGAGGATTTGGTTGGTGAATTCAAGAATCTTGTTCCTCTTGGGCTCTTAGAACCCTAGACGATGTATGGCCTTTGTCGTGTGTTCTTGGGGCCTCCAATTAAATTGTGGATCCATCCTCAAGTTAGTGGCCTTGGTGATGATTATTGGGATCCTCCAATTAAGTTGTGGAGATTGCCCCAATCTTATACGGGTTTGGTGACCGCCCTCAAGTGTCCCATAGTGGATTGGGTGCTTGTCGTGCGACGAGTGCTTGGGAGAATAGGGTGAGGCCTCTTGTGGCGTTGGTGGTCTTAGTACCGCTCACCCCTTCAATGAGACGTACTTCCTTGTAAGAAGGAACTCGGTAAAATATCATCGTCTCCTCATGTCTTGGTTATCTTTATAACCGATCTATTTACTTATGCACTTTACATTGTGATAGCCTATGTGCTTGAAGTAATCTATCCTGCTATTACTTTTGCTGCTTGTCTTGCTTAGCATAAATTGTTGGTGCACATAGGTGAACCTTAGTATCTATAGGCTTTGTGCTTGACAAAAGAAAATGCTAGTTTTCCTTTGTTAAGCCCATCTAGTAAAAGTTTTTGACCGCCTATTCACCCCCCCCCCTCTAGGCGGCATATGTGATCTTTCAATCGGCATTCGATACCTGAAAAGGCATTTGGGCACTGATACGCTTTGGAGGGACTTAGAGATAACACACAAGGTTTGCCCTGCCGAGTGTACTTTCATTAGAAAGTAATTTCCTATCGATAACGAGACGATGTAAATTTAGAGGTCCACTCCAATCTTTAGAGGACGCACATATGTGTGTTATGTTGTATCTGGTGTCTAATTTAAAAAAGGTAACCAATAATGGTTTAGTCAAAGTTAACGCATGTAAATATAATTAAATAGGCCTTGAGAACAAACTTTAGGTTTAGGTTGGGGCATAATGAGATGGGCGAGCCCACCACAGGTCAAATGACATGTTTGGCTTCATGTGTGTCTCTCTGGTACAAACTATTCTTTTGATGTGAGGCAATGTACCTACCAATAACGATGTGGTTGTGGTGACTTCGTCAATTTTGAAACTTCGTAATTCTTCTTCAACAGAAGTTATCTTTATTGGGATTTCCAATGTGGCAACGTGTGTGCGTTTACATTAACTTATGAAGGAAGATGATGTTTTGGTAGCGAGTCACATGTGGTGAATTCTTCAATACTGAGGTTTTATGACTCGGACTTCAATGGGCATCGAATATATGTAAGTTGTCTTTTTTTGGACGTGAATATGGTATCCTCAACTGAATAAAAACAAGCCAATGTTCTCATTATCTTTTAATATACAAGAAGATTTTTATTAACTAGTCAACAATAGGTAATTAATCATCATGTAAACCTACACAATAGTCATGTTACTAACAATTTGTTTATTTAAATAACAAGTTTTATAAATATATATTGTTCACGTGATTTCAAATCTCGGTGGCTACAACATATCACTCCTAAACTTTTCGGATCCTTTCAACTACAAGATACTATTTTCAAACTATGCTAACTTTTTTTTGGTCCTTTGCGCTCTCCAATTGTGATCCGCCACATCGATGTCGTCAAAAGTCACTACAAAGTGATACTCCATTTTTGTGTTTTGGCGAAATTCATATGCCAATAGAGTAAGTGATGGGTTGGATCTATCGACTACGCAGTGCATGCTTATACTTGGTGAACACACATAATTTATATCTCGGCTTTTCATTTCATGACCTTTCAATCTTTATACATATTTGATAGACAAAATCTACCTATATCTAAAGATCTTGTAAAATTATATATTAACTGCATATGTAATCCTCAGATAGTGCTCATAATTGTATAAATTTTGTGACAACCATCCGAACTAAGATCTCCATAATAATCAATTGTTAAATGTAATATATTTTCTCAACCACGTGCATCAAGAAAAGTTTGCCAATTTATTTCTACAATATTATTAAGATGTCTAATCTCATATTTCAAACAAAACTAAATGAATTTTAAAGTATTGTGATAATATAACATGACTCAATATAATATAGGATACTTAATTTATACAGTGTATGCAATGTCCATTATGTACGTTCCATAGTTGAGGAAAAAGATACCTGATAATCGATATTGTCATGATTGTTCTAGAACAGGATAAGCTTTAGGCTCTATTTGTCTTCTTGGCTTTTGTCAAACCAAAGTACTTTAAAGTCATGGTATATCAACGCCGGACAAACAATACTCTAGTCTGCATAAAATCGCATTATTTGAGGAAAAGTGGGTCCATACCTCTTTCTTTAACCGTGTAAAACAATCAATTTTTAGAATACCATGGTTTTGAAACTTTGGTATTCTAGTGTGGACAAACGGCTCAAAATATTTGAAACTACGGTATTTTTGATATTACAGTATCTTTCAAATATAGAGAAAAAATAGCTAAGCCAAACAGGCGCTTACTTTTTTGCCAAAAACTGGTGTACACCCCTAGCCTCTACATGGATTGATGCATATAACTCTAGATAGAAAGCTATAGTTAGCTTCATTCAATTGCAATTGTGCATTTACATTTGAAATATAGTTGATAGCCATTAGTAATATATGAGATTGCCTATTCTGTTTGAAATGTTTATACTAAGCTTTAGGAGCAAAGTTCAACTAATCTCATGTTATTAGATGCAACATTTAGACTAAAAGTTGTGCATACCAGTAAACTAAAATGATCACTTTGATGAGTGTGATGTTAAGCCAACTAATGTCCAATTCAAGGCAATTGTTTCCAAAAACAAATAAGGCAGCTGAGTAATAGCAATAATTGTTTGTGGCAAAATATATTCACCCAAAGTTGAACTCGTGTATTGATGAACAAACTAATGTCTTGTTTTTTCTTGCCCCTGCAATATTTGTTTACAAAGGGTGTGCATAAGAGAAGCTTACTTAGGACATTATTAATCAACGCGTACATATACATATGTGCGAACACCACATGTAATCCCTTAGTTAAGGATATTGTTTTGAGCTTTTGCTCCCAATAAATCATTTTTATGAAAAAGAAAAACAAGGATTTTAGGGTTAGGACAGGAAAGCGCTAACCCGTATTTGGTGTACTCGGGTGAAATTTTTTGGGGTCAAAGATAATTATGTACTCCCTTCGTCCCAAAATAGATGTCTCGGACTGAGAGAGTATTGTAGTTGTGTAAAACAATTGACCCAAAAAATGACTCATATACAAAACTAGGTAAAAAAATGAATTTTTTGACGTATATAGCATGTGTGTAATGTTAATATAGTGTTTTTCTTTTGAAAAATCCTTCACCCAGGTTGGAATAAAAGTCATTTGTTGGCAAAATATTTTATACGGGTACAATACTTGAAACCGAAAATCCGATTGAAAGTTTTGAAATTTTTTGAACTTTTTTTTTGGCAATATAGGGTAGGGCGCCCGGGTTCACCTCTGTATTAGGAAAGCGCCTCCTATAGTATATCAGCATTGAAAAATCCCCCGCCGAAAAAAAAATGCTGTGAGAAATGACGAATCGGATCCCGGACAGAAAGTTGGGCATTGTACGTATGCCCCGTTCTGAAAAGTGATTTCTCATTTGACCCTTTTCTCCTCAACGCCCTGGATGAAAATGTTGAGATGTTGTCCCGACCAAGCACTCTGTGGTGTCTGGTGTGGTCGCGTGGATTGGATGGGCTCAACGCCTCGATCCGGAGCGTTGACGCTCCTACGGTCATTGTCCTGATCTGGGCAATGTCTCCGGGTCAAAGCATTGAGCATGGGCATTTGTACATGTCGAATCGGCGTGTCAGGTCATTTCCGCACCTCAACGACCCAGGGAAAAAAAAAATGGTGCAAGCTGAACGCCTGGCTGTGCGACAATGAAAAAGAGGGTTAGATCCGGAATTAATTTTGAATTTTAATGTAAGTGGCAGATTTGTCATTTTTAAGGACTTCTTTCCTTAACTATTTCTGCTGACATTCTGATCCTACGCCACAGTTATTGCTCATCATCACTTCAACTCAAACAGATACTTGCTCCATCCTATATTTTCGATTATTATGAGGGTCATGAAGAGAAACATGAAAAACATGGATGATGGACAAACCATACCGATGAAGCAAATAGCTAAGGCCTTGTTCGGTTAAACCATGTCTAGGGTGGATTGAAGTGTATTGGAGAGGATTAGAGGGGAATTTGATTTAGATGGGATCTAATCCACCTTGATCCATGCCAATCCCGTCCATTTCCTTAGCAACCGAACAAGCCCTAATGGAAATCAGATCAGAGGATTCTTCCTTTTAGGGTGATGAACCAGAGATTCTCAGACCTCCGGAGATGTTGGTGCGCTGACAGTGAAGCAAAACCTAACCGAATCTGAGTTTCATCAATCAATTAGTATGTTCTGGGTGTGTACCACGTATAATAACTGCTACGCTATGCCTGTCACCTGGAGAGACACGCTTCAATTCAGTCTGAAGGACGTACGCTGTAGCTGCCACTGTACTAAGTACTGACATGGTAGTACGTCGATTCCCTGTAGCTGTCCATGTTGCATTTGTCCATCGCAAATTAAGTGGGTTTTAGGAACCACTTTCTTCTGATTAGGCCTGAACAGCTAGCTAGCCCTAATTCCGTTCTGTTACTATTAGTAGTTCAAACATGTATAGTTCAGCTCTAACTGCAGCTCTGATGATCTTTTAGATGCGAATTATCTAGTTATAGTAATGAAGATCTAGCTAGCGATTTTGATCTTTCATGTATAGTTATGAACAACTAACATATGAAATACTTATAGGTACAATTATGAAGATGTAACATATATGATATTTTTATGTATGATTATGTAGATCTACTGGATGTGCCATTCTTTGGTATAATCTCACATATATGATCTATTTACATACAAACAATGAATATCTACAATTATGTAGATTTAACATATGCAATATGTTTAGGTAAAACTGTGAAGATCTAACTGTTGTGATATGTGCATCTATAAAGGTCTAATAGATATGATGTGCTTAGATGTAATTAAGAAGATCTAGCAGATGTTCCTCTGTGTAGGTACGTTTATGAAGTTCTATTGGATGCAATCTAATTAGATACGATCATGTACATATAATTGTTATCATCTACTAATAAACAGAACTTTCTATAGATAATATATTTTGCACCAAGTCAATGTAATTGCACAAGCATGTGTTAACCAACAACCTACAATTTACAATTAAAGTAATACCAAGCGGGCAATCTAAAAACACAAGCCACTTATAAGATGGTAGTCTAAATACCCAAAAAAAAATGAACCATTCATATCGGATTAACACCTCCTAGGTACCGCTTCAGGCTCCGCGTATGTACAAGTTGTCACCTTCAACCCCCATGCTTCGTTCGGTAAAGAAAAGGCCATGAATAGACCAATTATCTAAATGAGTAAATAAAAAACAATGGATAATTTTCTTCTCTTATCAAAACTACATCATTTATGCACAACCCCAAAGACCAACAAAGAGCCAAAACACCCACAAGGATGTGATCTCAACATCGCACCAATGTCCCCTAGCTAGTTATTGAATTTAATAGAAACAATCACGAGGTGGATACATATTGGACGTCACCGAAAGGTTCAATAGTAAAAAATAAAAAATATTTTAGAAATGGAGATTATAATAGTGTCATCATTATAATGTAAATATCATATTACCTTGCCAAATTCCCTTACAAGGGATCTTTGATCAAGATTATACTTATGCTTTGTGCACAAAAAATCTCCGCCTTTAAGAAAATTTTGAGACTCTAAAGTTTCTTATTCATGAATATTTACATCACTATGCACAAGAGAGCAAGTAGTGTGCATACATAGAGTTGGTAAAAAAAGTTCGTAGTATATTGTAGGTTCATTCAACATCCATCATGCTCATGTGAGAAGTGAAGGTTAACAATATGCAGTAATTGCGGTTAATACCACTCTAATAATTAACATTTGCAAGTTACATCAGTGTTCATAATCTCCTAATAACATCATGCTACAGATGTAAGTGTGAATTCAATGGCAACCATCCAACCTTTCATGTTTACACAAATCATGTCAAATATTGAGCCTTATTATCGAAAATTGCCTTCTAAATAAATTATATAATCTTTGCATAAATTTTATCTAATCCATTTCGCAACCATGTAGATCAATTGTAAGAGCTAGAAGTTATATCTCTTCAGAAATTTTATTCACCTTAGAGGACACATATCTCATTTAAGGTATAGGTTTGCTAGTTGAGAAAAATGTAAGAAATAGATATTTATCTTGAACTTTCTACATTGCTAGTCGAGAAAAATGCAAAACAAGAGTTATTTGTCGTGAATGTGTAGAATAAAATGGAAGACACTTCATATATAGTGTATGGATTAAGGAAGTGTTTAAAAATGTGGCCGAGAAATTGGACGCCACAAAATATGGTAAAAGTTTGCAGAAAATTTACTATATAACAGATGGGCCCTTTGTATAGTAAAGTGTAATAATGATAAATTGTGGCAAAAATCAGGCACATACGAAATTGTCAAACTTTGGCTTGGCATAGTGTGCCTCGAAACCAAGCACCCTTAACATTTGGCCAACATCATACAGAAACGGTGGGGTTTGGAAAGTGAAATGTTTGGTAAAACTTTGATTCCAAAAATTTGAGCCAAGGCGAAACAGTCAATACAGTAATAAATTATGGCGCGTGTCAGGATTTAGACAAAATGACCGTCCTGTACTCTATTTCATCCTTTTGTTGTTCTCCAAGTTCACGCGGTGAGCATCCATGTGAAGCAACTGCCATCAAGAATTTACACAAAGTAGAACGCCGCACATATATGTATACACTAATGACCTTGTTGATTTTCATGTACACACTCGGTTTTATAGTTTTTTTTTTCTTCTCTAATACTGAAACACCGACACTTGATGTACGAAACTACCCTATTTTTACAAGTATACAAATCCGTATCAGCAGGACGAACAGAAAAAAGTGTGAAGGAAAAGAAAACAAAAGCACCATACACATAATTACTGAAAAAATTATCTTTTTATGAGCTTCTAATTCTGAATAAATGATTTTTTTCTGAAGGTAAAAAAAAAACCATGAGGCAAATGTTAGAACGGGAGGATGCCTCCCCCGCCCTGCAGGTCGTTGACCCATCCGAACTTCTCGGTGTACGGATTGACCATGGTCTCCGGCGGGTAGTCGTGGATGCAGTCTTCCCAGGCGCCGGCGTCGTGGAGGTCCTTGCTGACCTCCCAGTAGCAGCTGTTGCACTTGAAGCCGGAGCCGAAGGTGACCATGAGCACCCTGTCCCCTGCCTTGAGCCGGCGCTTGGCCTCCATGTAGGAGAGCACGTACCAGAGGCTGCTGGCCGACGTGTTGCCCCACCTGTGCAGCGTCATGGTGGCCGGCTCCACGTCGTAGCTGGTGAGGCCGAGGTTCTTCCTGACGGCGTCGATGACGGCCGTCCCGCCGGGGTGGAGGCAGAAGTGGTCCACCCCGGTCTTGAAGTTGATCTTGGGGCCCTCGAACTTGATCTTCCGGCGGAGTAGCTTGCGCGCGAGGAGGCGCAGGGTGAAGCGCGCGAGCTCGGCGGCGGGGAGGATGCGCGGGGCGAGTCGCTGTAGGTTGTCGCTGAATGCGCGCACGGCGGCCTTGGGGAGGTTCTTGCTGAGGCAGACCCCGAGCCTGCCGTCGGCGTCCTCCTTGTGCACGGCGGCGGCGTGCGCGTCGTCGTGGGCGCCGATGTGCGCGCGCACGAGGCAGCGCAGCTCCATCTTGGCCCGGGAGCTGTAGGCCGGGTCGTTGGTGAGGAGGGCGGCTGCGCCGCCGCAGCGGAAGAGGCAGTTGCCGAGCATCATGGACTTGTCGGTGCCGTTGTACCAGTTGGGGGCGCATGACTCGGAGGTGACGACGAGCGCCATGGTGCGCGGGCGTGTGAGCATGACGCGGCGTGCGAGGTCGACGGAGACGAGCCCCGCGCTGCATCCCATGCCGGAGAGGTTGTAGGCCATGACGTCCTCCCGCATCCCGAAGCGGGCGGCGACCCTGGCGGCGAGCGAGGGGGCCGGGGAGAAGGAGCCGACGTTGAGCACGAGCAGGTCGACGTCGCGCGGGGAGACGCGGGTCTTGTCGAGGAGGGCCCGGACTGCGTCGTCGAAGAAGGCGTCCATCTCGTGGAGCGCGTCGTGGTGGGTGGGGCACTCCTCGCGGCCGTCGAGGACGTTGCGGGGCGCGTAGGTGTGCTCGCCGATGCCGGAGTTGACGATGACCTTGAGGAGGAAGCGGTAGTCGGGGAGGCCGAGGCGCTTGTTGCGCTCGATGACGGCGCCGGCCATCTCGGTGGTGACCTTGCGGTCGTCGGAGGGCTTGTGGCAGGCGTAGTCGAGCAGGTAGCAGCGCTCGCGGCGGCGGCGGGCCAGGGCGTGCCATGCCAGGTAGGCCGTGGCGTGCGCCAGGAGCAGCAGCGTGAGCAGGGGCAGCAGCTCCATGGTCTGTTTGAGGTCGCGGCCGGCGGCGAGAGTGCGCGCGGGTCGGCAGTGGCTGGGCTGGCTGTGGGTTGGCCTGACGGGGAGGGAGTGATATATAGAAGGAAGAGCGTGTGGCGCTGCACGCGGTTGGTGGTGCAACGGTGTAGTATATGTAGTACTACTGTAGTACGTACGTGGACAGGGGCACGTACGTACGCTCACGCAGGCGACGCGGCTCAACTACTGGAGTACTGGTGGTGGTGGAGGTGGCGAACATGGCCTCGCCGCGAGGTGAGGTGAGGTGATGTGATGGTGAGGGGTTTAATGCGATCCGGCCGGCTCGATCTGGCGGACGCGCCACCGATTGGGATTTGGGAGGCCAACGCCCAACCAATTCAGGCCTCCCATCGAGGCAAAGCTCAGCTACGCCTGTCATTTCACGCTGCGTCCATCAGACCAGCCTGCCAGCCAGCCAATCGGTGACTTGACTTAAAAAAAAAATGCAATCCTTAATTATTTTTTCTATAAGTGTGTTGCTTGGTTCAAAAGATTGCAATCCTTAGAATTCTCCCGACTGGATTCCTTTGCACTCTATTTTGAATAAAATTTTACATCCACTACAATATCTTTATACAATTTCTTTGGTTTTTTCGTGCAATCAAACAGGATCCAAAATCCCGTAGCAGGATTCAAGTGGATATGCTACTCCGATTCAATGTTTTTCCTATTCCTGTGTTTTGTGAATCCTATGGATCAAACAAGCCCGGGATTTACTTATACTCTCTATACTACTAATAAAATCAATGAAAAATACTCTCTTCGATTTGATAAGTTATAACCAAAAAAAATTAAACAAGACCACTTTGTTTGAGACGGCCATGGCCTGAGGCTAAGGAACTATCCAAGGTTTCGGTTGGATTGGAGAACTCATGCAACGACACGAACATGAACATTTTCTATGCCGCCACAAAGTTTATCCAAGGAGTAAGTGGAATGTTAAACAAGCTTTGCACAATTGAAGGATGGATCTCCAAAATCAGCATGAACCCAAACTTATCCACGCACCACATTCGCTAGTACATATCACCTTGGATCTATCTTCGGCAAGTCAACATCGGCCTTGAGAAGAGGAGTTGACCAAATTGGCGGACTCAACACTATACAAGCGGGTCTGCCGGAGTTGGTGGACACTATTTTTGTTCATTGTGGTCACACCATTAGGCTTTGGGGTCTCTCATCAAAGATTGGCTAGGACTACACTTCATTGACCTCGACACCTGGTCAAACCAAACCACTCGTGGTGGTCTTTGTTCACAAAGTGGAAAGATGTGGCCTCCATCATCATCCTCGCATCTTGGGAAATTTGGAATGAACACAATGTCGAGTTTTAGAAATGAGCAAGATCTACCGTCGTTTATCTTAGTTAAGGTCAAGCAAGAGGCAATGTTGCGGGTTTTAGAGGGGAACAAATCGCATTCGTTATTTTCTTTTGCGGTTTGACTCTTTTTTTTAGCCCTACTTACACCTTAGTCTTCCGAGAAAGAGAGAGGGTTCACATAGAGAGAACAATATTAGTAAAGCAAACCCACGCTTCAGGAAGGTGAGGTGAACTAACAAATCCGTCTGTCGTGTATCCTCGATTGATACGGCCTCAGATGCTTCAATTATAGATTTGAGTATTAAGGCTAGTCATAGTGGAAGTAACTTGGATAGTAACATAGTCCTACATGTATTGTCAACTAAGCATTTAGATGACATGACATTGAATTAAATGATGAGAGAGAGGGGCTTGTGATAACTAGCTATGTTATCATAATATCACACATTTCTAGACAAAATGAGTCTATATTATAATAAATAAGGTTTTGGATTATACCACATCTATATTTTTTTTTACTATGGAAGTACTCTATCCTAGTTACTCCTCACTATGACCAGCCTGAGTGAAAGGTTATACTCTCTCTATCCTAGTTTATAAGACTTACGCGTATACTTAGGTCGTCTGCATGAGCTATATAATATAAATTATATAATATAAAAATTATATTATTAAAAAATATAACATTTGAAGTTTTTAATAATATAGTTTTTATCTTATGTACCTCATGCTAAGTTGGTTAATTTGGCAACCTAAAAATACGCGTAAGTCTTATAAACCGAGACGGAGGGAGTACCTACAGGATAGGTTATGGATTACAGGCCAACTCTACTCTATTAAAGCAAGTCGCGGGAGTAGGGCTTTAAAGTATTTTGACACCTTTTAATTTTTTTACTACTATATCTTAATTATTACTAGTTAAACACAACAAAACTTTTTGCCCTTGTTTCAAATAAAAAAACTAAAACACGACAACAATTATTACATTAAACAAGGGATTAAGTGTGAATAGACAGGCACCCTCCATGATTGAATCGGTTAACGTAGTAAGTAATTCATAGGAACTTTCTTTGCAGGTCGTGTCTGTCCTTCCACCAAAACGAAGATACCGGAAACAGCAACCGTCAGCTGGCCGTTAGCCAGATTGCCACTGGTAAATGTTCGACCGATTGGAGTAAAGTGGCAACGACGGGTGGCCGCTACGCGCGGTACTAGGATGAATTTGGTGAGGCCTTTGTCCGCCACCGTTGCCCCGCACACGTACTCTCCGTGACCGCCGCTGCACCGATGATCCGATCTGACGGACACGACTTTTCTCCGAGATCACGACGCTCACGCTGAATGGCAGGTCTTTCATATCGTACTTACTTGTGTACACTCTCCTGCTGTCCGCCGTGTACTACCAGCAGTGCACGCACGCACGATTAAGGGCAGAGCAGAGCATTGCCAAATGAAACGCCGATGTTGATCAATGGCTCTGCACGAACCGCTGGCTTCATGATCGAGTTTATTCGCATTGTTCGTCACATATCCACCGGCCGGTTGACTCCTGGATGCAGGACAGGGGAGAAGGACCGGTGGAATTTCACACTCGGAAGGTCATAGTATATAGTAAAATGAAATTTCGTACTACTACTATCCTATAACTAACGGATTCATCTTGTTTCAGTCTGCTTGAGCATGCTAGTAATAGAGCTCAAATAAATTTTGTTCATGTAAATATATATAATTATGTCATTCAACTGGAAAGGGATCATGAGCCTCGAAACAACACTCGGTAATCTATAAAGTGTATTTTCACACCAGGAGTACTGGTATCTCAACTCAGGTTTTCTTATTCCTCTACTCTCACGATGATAACAATGAAATCCACATCCATGATCCCGAACTCCCAACCATAGGACGATGTAGGTGCACGATTGTCGGTAAGGATCTATTGCGTAGTGGACAACAACGAGTCACTCGAATTAGAAGACATATGAAGTTGAAAGATAGTGGTCACCACATAGTCAACGTCAAGACATGGATAAGGGCATTTGCTAACCGAGAGTTATAAAGACCACTATGGGAAGATTGTGTTTATGGCTTGCGGAAGGAGAAGAATAGTGTAAATTCGGGGAGGGATATGCTCAAAATGTGGATATAACAAAAGGGTGAGTCTCTAGTAATGTACCGACCTAACGTGCGAGTCTTAAATAGTGATAGTGTTTAGGGAAGTATAATTAATAGTGTTCTATTTAGATGCAGATATTTAATAGTGTTAGTGACACTTCGTGAGTGTACCCTTGGAGTTTTTGTAAAAGCGCAAGTCGCACCTACATGGACACACCTAGTCATGTTGTTCGTTTAATAATTTGCTCCCGAATACGATAGGAAAAATGATCACTCTAGTAAAAAAAACACAATCATATGTCATAAATATACTCATCTAACCATATCATGTGTTAGTTATAATGGCTAGCTAGCAAAAAAGCTAACATGCATAAACTCTATGTTGTTGCATACAAAATTTTCATTATTTTTCGGTGCCATTTTTACTCATAGAATTATATTGGAAGCTATTTTCCTTGATTTTATCTTTTTAGTTACGCTTCTTAGGTTCGTAATATGCCTTTCTCGGAAGACTTGTAGCATTTATGAAAAGAGAAAGTCTTACATAAATGTTTTATTACTATTTTCTAGGGCATTTGCATTTGTTTTCTCTATATAAAATGTAACATTACTATGACTATAAACTATTGGTTTCACATAGTTAGTTGAAGCATAAGGCTTCACATTTAAATCCGCCATCCAATCATCTTATAAAATTATATATTAACTACATATTTAATCCCAAACAACCATAGTATTTACTTTTAATAGCATATCTTTACAATTATGACTAAATTTCACATTTAGTTAACTAGTAATTCAGGGTACTTATAAATGTGTAAACTTGACGAGAACCATCAAATCTTCAATGTCCATGAATTGGATGAAAAACCTAGATGATATTTGAAGGATTGATTTTTTTATGTTGTTACAAAATTCAAATATGGAAAGGTGGTCCTATCCATTATGAGCACGATTATCAACTCTAAGGCCCCAAATCTCGAACTTGCGTTAATTTGGATTTGTTATGAAATTTGGGGATGCAATATTGTTTATATAATATTTCAAGGAAATTATAGTTTCACATTATTCAACAAAAAAGACTAGAAAGTTAAGAAAGTCGTGGGTTGGTATTTTCAGATAGATAGTTTTATATATGGTTCACACGACATGCATATGTTCATTGTGCTTGAAGACGTTAGCTGGTTGAGAGAAATACAACAATAGATATTTGTGATTACTCATGAATGTTCTCGAATTAGCTACTTTCTTTTTTCATCTTCTTACTCCACATGTACGTATGATATTTTCTTGTTCCATATGTTTTAGGCATTGACATGGTCTCTAAAAATGTAATTTTGACCATAAATTCCGCCATAATATAATTAATAAAACTTAAGAAAATCGTATTAATATTGTTGGTGTCAAATATATATGTATAGGGCATATTCATACTACACCCGGGTGTAGTTACACCCATGTGTGTTTCACACAATCTACACAGTATCAAAATGTATTGGTAGTGACCTTTTTTTCTCTCTCTCAATCCCATCTTATTACAGGAACTAGAATTTGCTGGAGCTAGTAAATTTTTCTGGTCTCAGAGCATGGGTTGTTGTTTCAGGCTTGAAGTCAGTTTTTTTTTATCTTGAAGTCAGATGTTTTTGGCAGGCCATGCAGTGCACACACAGCCCCATTGTCTTTGCTAAATACTAGCAGCAGCAGTACCACGGATTGGTTGGCGTTTAAATGCGCGCTTTAGGGTAAACACGTTGAATTCCCTGCAACTTGTCAGCGGTGCTAGTACTCAGTCAGCAGCTGGAGCATGTTGGGCCTGCGTCCACCATAACTGCGCCCAACAGCACGCTCGCCCGATAGGCCGATAGCAGCAGCAGCTTGCGCTGTAGCACGAAGATTTGAATCGAAAATGGCCGCCGCGGAATGGCGTGCCTGCGGTCGTCCAAATTGAAGGCGAGGTAGGTGGCGCGGCGCCACCCAGCCAGCCAATATATTGCCGCGGGCGGCGCGTGAGGAGGTTTGTTTCTCGTTCGAGTACGGACAGGTTGGAGGGGCGCTGAATTTGGCCATGTACTATCTCAGCTGGGAAACGCTGCGAGAGATTGTGTGAGTGAAGCTCCGTTTGGGAACGCGGCCGGATCGGAGGGGGTAAATAAATTCCGCAGGAACTTTACGGCGTACGGCATACGGTTTCGGGGAAGACTTTCCCCGCTCGGCCGGTGCACGGGCGGTGCCGATCACGGCATATGCGTGTCCACGGACGGACGGATAGGTCCGGCCGCGCGCGCATTTACGGCGGGGCTGCATGCATGCACGGGGCCCTTGCAGGTGGGAGGGATTGATGGCCCCTGCCGCCGCGCCGCAAGTGGCCGGCCGGCCGACCGGTACAGCCGCCCCGTGCATGCCCACCGAAACGCCGTGGCGGCACCGCAGATTTCCGCACCAAACTTGGTGCTTTGCTTCGCGCGGAGATCACCCCGACGCGACGCCCATTCCGGCCGATCCCGATTCCTGCCGTGATCAATGCCGGCTGCTGGGACGAAAGGTCAGCGTGGAGTCGGAAGGGGGAAAGCTAGGGATCGGAGCGCCGGAAAAGGGGCGGGGGTGGCCGTTTGGCGGAGCTGTCGAGCCGGCCAACCGGCGGTTGCCCTGCCTAATAAGCTGCTGCTGCTGCCTGCTGGGGGCCATCTTCTTTTCGGTCCGACGTCCGTGCATGGTGCACTTCGCTCGTACTTGCGGCGCCCTCCTTCCAGCTTGTGCTGCTGGGGCAGGTATCCGCTAGGAATAATTCAAACACACACGCGCGCATTGATGAGATCCATGGACGCAAAGCACCGATCTATATCTACGTTTGGTGGCGAGACCAGCTCTCTTCCCATCCCATCCCATCGGCATGCATGATCTTATTAGGTTTAGGCAGTGGCATTGGTTGTGTCTGTCGTCTCCTTGTTTGTTCATCTGTCCGTTCACATGCCCATCTGTAGCTTTGCTTAGCTAGCCTCTAGAGGAGCTGTTATTCTGTTAAGCCACCTTGTCGAATGCCGGCCATGCATCGAGTATGCACGTTGTTGCTGTAAAGGAGAGACTAGTCTGTTGCTGTCGACCATCGAAATTATTGGGTGTTTCATCTAGTAGTAATCTCGCTACCTTACATATTAGTATAATCTCGTGGGTTATACTACAAGCCAGACAGCAGGCCTAGTTTCGGTAGACAATGGACCAACCTCACGCGAGGGACAGCAAGATGCTTCATATAGCAAGCGCTGAAGAGATCGAAGAAGAGACGAGATCTAGCTGGGCGGGCCACTCTGGACTCGGTACTACTCATCTAGCTTTGCTTAGTTCTCACGAGAACTCAACCTCGGGGTTTTACCTGTTCTGGACACGGCAGTGTTGGTATGGTACACGACACGTACGAGACGGAGCATGCGCTGTACTACGTCGTGCTCTGCTTGACTTTGGTGGCGATCGACGGAGCCATGCATGAACTTGGCACTCTCTGCATTTTGATGCATGCATGGATGGAGCAAGATGACTTGTTCTGAACGCGCCAACCTTGGCTCGTACTATACCCGCCCCGAACCGAACGTCGTGGCGTCGTGCTCGTGCCTGTTTGACTTTGGTGCCGATCAATGCGACGGAGTCCTGAGCCCGCGCCTTCTGTACACATGCACTCATCTGCATTTGATGCGTACGTGGAACGAAACCCAAGTGGTGATCGACTTGTGCCTGATGCCAGTACCAGGTGTACAGAGACGCCCTGCATTATTTGTGATGCATATGGAACGAACGAAGCCAACAAACCAAGGGGACGGGAGGGTACTACACACACCTACCAACCAGGGAAGAAATTAAAGGGATGCATGCATGACCAGCAGAGCCTTTTTTTTTTTTTGCATCCGATCGAAACCGCGTGAGGTTTTACTCCTAACGACGATAGAGCGTAGGAGTAGTACAGGAGTGAACCGGCAGTACGTGCAGACGCAGGAGCAAGATCGGGTGAGGCATCGATCGATCGGTATTGATATTCCTGTCCACGGTTCACTTCGCTCGTGGCAAGTTGACGAGCCAGAGGCGCAGGGATTGGCCGGAGCAGGCCGGGGCAGGCAGCAGCAGAGCATTCATGCGTTCCAGGTTGCCAGCCACGCTGCTGAGCCGGGAGAGGGAGACCCATGGTCAGCAAGACTCTGCAATGCTGCTGAATAGCAGCACATATATTGAAGGCGGCACCCAACGGATGCAAAAATCGTGTACATTATATTTTTATTTTACACATATAGGCCGGCAAGAAAACAGGAGGGACTACAGGAGAAGCTGAATATGCCGACGGCCGGGTCCTGTCGGCATAGGCTGGCTCGACGGCTGCTGTCGGCGTACACGTAGGCGTAGCCCCTTCTCCTGTCGGCGTAGAAAAGCCGTCGGCATATATAGCTTGCCGTCGGTGTAGACCACATGGGGCCCACCTAGATGACTAACGGCCGTTTGGCGTCGGCCTAGATTTTTCTATAAAAAATCAATTTTTTTTAAATTATTTTACTTGTTAATCTCGCATGAACATTTTTTAATTCTAAGTATACTTAGCCTCAAGTCAAATTGTACAATTATTCAAACTTCCAATCGGTCACCCATCCTAATACTACTCCAAAGTCCCAGCACGCTTAACTTCTTCGTTTCTTCCACATGAGCTTCCGACAAAGAAACTAGAACTTGCTGTCAATATTATCATATCAAACCTATTAACCATTGCACTATAATATTAGACATATTTATTTATTTACATTTCATACAATTATTTGAGTAAACAACAATGAATAAGTAATAATAATCTTGTCTTCAAATAAAAATAAAATAAATTTTATTTATTTTGTTTTTTTCATTTAAATTTGAATAATTCATATCTACAAATCCGTAAATCACAATTCGACAAATAATATATTCAAATCGATCAGAAAAATGAGAGGAATCCAAATATAACATCCCTATCATCTACTCCCTCCGTTTCAGGGCTTAAGGCGTCCTCGTTTTGCGTGTTTTTTCTTTGACCAAGAATTACTCTAAATACGTAACGAGTTTTGGTATAAAACTAGTACCATTGGAAATTATTTTTTAATACGAATCTAACGGTACTAATTATGTACAATATAATGAAGATTTTGTTGTTCAATTTTTTCGGTCAAACTTTGCTTTGGAAAACGTGTACGCCTTAAGCCCTGAAACGGAGGTAGTATTTAATTATATAACGTAACTTTTAAATATTAGACCAACTAAAACTATGTCAAGATTCATGAAACACCCCGTTTTTGGCACTCGAAAAATAAAAAAATGGCTTTTTGGTGCGACGAAAAGGAAAACTTCCTCCTGCAATATTTTTTGCCATCCCATGATATACACGAGTGCACAATATGGGCACATTAGCGCAAACTATATCGCGATTCTAGCAATAACATTGGTCATTTGATCTCAAATCCAAAAAACCTCGATTGAGATAGGTCATTTTGTGAAGGTTTTTTGAGGCACGATCAATATACCAAGTTTTGTATTTTTCTATGCAACTATGTCACATAATATGACATCACGTGAAAGTTTTGCATTGTTTTGATCGTTTTTGAATTTTTTATGCCCGTTTCAAACTGTCGTCAAACTTTGTAAATCGAGGGGCATGAAAATTCTTAGCTCGAGACTGAGCCTCACTAAACTTGCATTAGATCCCTGATGAAATAGCATATTTTGAACCTAAAAATGATTTTTGCAAAAAATCATGAGCATCATATCATGTACCTGTAGTTCAAATCTAACTCATTTCCTGCTGATTCGGCACGAATTTGTCTTTTTTACGAGGGGTGGACGGAAAGGTTTGAGATACCCTGATTGGGAAATTGTCCATTCATTATGGTATACTATTTCTGAAAAATATGGTATTATCATTTTAAAACTTTTATTTGGTGGTTGTTTCACAAAACGCTCCGTTTTTTGCACTCGAAAAATAAAAATTGCCTTTTTGGTGCGACGAAAAGGAAACTTACTCCTGCAACATTGTTCGGCATCCCATGATACACATGTGTGCATAATATGGGCACATTATCGCAAACTATATCGCGATTCTAGCAATAAAATTGGTCATTTGACCTGAAATCCAGAAAACCTCAATTGAGATAGGTCATTTTGTGAAGGGTTTTTTGAGACACAGTCAATATACCAAGTTTGGTATTTTTTCATGCAACTATATCACATAATATGACCCCATGCTAAAGTTTTGCATTATTTTGTTCGTTTTTTGAATTTTTTTATGCCCATTTCAAACTATCGTCAAACTTTGTAAATCGAGGGGCATGAAGATTCTTAGCTCGGGGTTGAGCCTCACTAAACTTGCATTATATCTCTGATGAAATAGCATATTTTGAACCTAAAAATGATTTTTGCAAAAAATCATGAGCATCATATGATGTACCTGTAGTTCAAATCTAACTCATTTCCTGCCGATTTGGCAGGAATTTTTCTTTTTTACGAGGGGTGGACGGAAAGGTTCGAGATACCCCAGTTGGGAAATTGTCCATTCAATATGGTCTAGTATTTTTTAAAAATGTGGTATTATTATTTTAAAACTTTTATTTGGTGGTTGCTTCATAAAACGCCCCGTTTTTTGCACTCGGAAAATAAAAATTGGCTTTTTTGGTGCGACGAAAAGGAAAACTTCCTCCTGCAACATTGTTCTCCATCCCATGATACACATGTGTTTATAATATGGGCACATTATCGCAAACTATATCGCAATTCTAGCAATAACATTAGTCATTTGACCTGAAATCCAGAAAACCTCAATTGAGATAGCTCATTTTGTGAAGGTTTTTTGAGACACAATTAATATACCAAGTTTGGTATTTTTCCATGCAACTATGTCACATAATATGACCCCACGAGAAAGTTTTGCATTGTTTCGATCGTTTTTGAATTGTTTATGCCCGTTTCAAACTATCGTCAAACTTTGTAAATCGAGTGGCATGAAGATTCTTAGCTCGGGGCTGAGCCTCACTAAACTTGCATTATATCTCTGATGAAATAGCATATTGTGAACCTAAAAATTATTTTTTTAAAAAATCATGAGCATCATATCTTGTACCTGTAGTTCAAATCTAACTCATTTCCTACCGATTCAGCAGGATTTTGTTTTTTTTATGAGGGGTGGACGAAAAGGTTTGAGTTATCCAGGTTGGGAAATTGTGCATTCAATATGGTCTAATATTTTTGAAAAATGTGGTATTATTATTTTGAAACTTTCATTTGGTGGTTGCTTCACAAAACACCCTTTTTTGCACTCGAAAAATGAAAAATATGTTATACGAAAGTATTTATATTTTATATATATATTTTAAACAAATATGTAGAGTTTATATATATATATCTTATTTTTCTGCAAATTTAGATATATTATATGTATTTTTCCGCATTTAAATGATTTAGTTATGATTTTTCTAAGATTAATGGGGCAAAAAAGAAAAATAGCCGTCGGCGAAGACTTGACGCCGTCGCTCTGCCGTTAGCCTAGTATGATACGCCAACGACCCCGTTTACACCGACGACTGCTATCGGTCTATTTATCCTACGCCGACAGTAAAACTGGGCCGACGGCCCGTCAAGCTACGCCGATGGTCCCGGCCTATTGCCGTCGGCGTATAAAAGAGACGTCGGCCTATATTGTTATTCCCGTAGTGATGATAGTACTGGCTTCGACAAGCACATATACAAGCGTTGCTGCAAGCCTGAAACATGGAGCAAATTTCTCAAATTCTAAGAAAAACGAATTGTTTTTTTTACAATGGGGTTTATGTGCGCTTGAGATGGGCTGTAGCTGGTATCGGAAAATCTGGCCCAACTTTGTAATCCCAAGGCCTGTGGCTAAAGGCCCAAAGCCTAAAGCCAGCCCATTGGGACAAACAATTTTCCAGCAACTCCCAAATCGAAATTTGAGGACTACCATCACATGCATGATAAATGCAGTTTTTTTTTATTGAAGAAAATGTGGAGGGGACATGTAGCATTCACCGGCAACTTTGAGACAAGAGGGATTAGAGACAAGAGGGGTTAGTGCGCTTCGCTAAGGCAGGAACACGTGTCCCGGTCCTCTATGATGTGATAGATCGAGAGCAACCATGACAAATTCATCTATGATGGGTTCCCCTGACAATATGCATTGGCACATTCACAATTATGTTGATCTAGTATTGAAAAGGTTCAATGTGCACTGATAAAATGGAAGTTGTAATCGATAACAAAAAAGAATTCTAGATCATTATAGTTCGATGCTATGATTCTCAAGACTCAACCTACCATGTCACTGCCCAAGCTGGCTCTGGCCATCCATCTAAACCCCTTAGTTATTTATAACTTTTTTTCGGTTGCTAATCCAGTTATATTGCTTTGTTGCTTTGGTTTGAGTCATTTGATTTTAAGTTTGAACATTAATAAGTTTCTGCTACGATATTACAACTCTCTAAGATTAAAATTCACAATTTTTTCATCTATATATGAGCATAAAATAAAATTATATATTAACTAATTAATAATAACATATTAAATACACTTTATGACATCTCCTTGTAACTAATCACATGTCTTGGTTGTGCACTAATCATTTAATGGCACCATACTAATTATAAGAGTGGATTTTGTGAGATCCATCCAATCCTTGTTGACCATAATAAGTTGATCAAAAACTATGAGTTTATAAGACATTGTGTTCTAACTCAATTACGAGAATTGAATACTAAGATATTTTCTAATTCATTTCTCTCAGAGTTGAAAGATATAAACAGATTCAACTTGGAAATGTTATAATAATTTTTAGGTATCTTTTTATTTTTTTTATAATCTCACAAAGTTGCAAAGCAAATTTAAATGAAATACAAATTTGGTGACACTATATTATATGATAATTGGTTTATATAGTATATTCAACGCACATTGAAAAGGTGCATCAGTATTTGAGAAGAGTGTAAGACAACAAATATTTACATGAATATTCTAGAATAAAATACTTATTTTTGTTGGTTTCTTGCTACTTCCCTCGCACCTCTTTCTTAAAGCAAAAGCAGAGCACTACTTGTTCCATCAAACGGTACTTGTAAGCCTTTTGAACTGCAAGAGAGTCTTATATTATGGAACGGAGATAGTACCTCGTTGTATGAAACTTCTTGCTATCATCAAATCTCAATTCCAATATATTGATTTTATGTTTACCTGCTGAGTAGACATGTTCGACTAATCTCCTTCAGTAGGAGTGCGAACGTATAAAAATAGAAAACCAAGCACTAAGCACTACTCCAATGGAACCACCGAGAATACATTGAAATTGTCTGTTTGTAGTCTTTGTTCTTGTGCGGGTTTTTATTTTTTGTTGCTCGGTACTCGGTATCCGGCAAAATTTTCCTTCGGCCGGTACACGGACAGAGCGGATCACGATATATGCGCGTCCACGGACGGATGAGTCCGGCCGGGCTGCGGTCGCATGCATGCATGCACGGGCCCTTGCAGGTGGGATTGATGGCCCCCGCCGCCGCGCCGCAAGTGGCCGGCCGGCCGACCGGTACGGTATAACCGTCGTCCCCCCATGCATACCCACCGAAAAGCCGGCACCGCGGATTTCCGCACCAAACTCGGTGCCTTGAGTGTGTTCGGTTTCAGAACGAGAGGAAACGGAATGGAGTGAGTCCATTTCAAGGACATGGGGCGGTTTCGACCCTGTGTTCGGTTTGAAAAAGAACAAGGAATAAAATGGTTTCATATTGTGTTCGGTTAGAAGAATTGAGACTAAAACGAAATAGCTATAATGATACTTAAAATTGTAATAATTTGAGCTTAAATTTAACAATTATAATTAATCGGTGGCAAAAAAAAATTCTTAAAATCTTTGCTAAAAGTATCAAATCACAGAAATCTTTTTGTCTCAAAATCTTTGAAAATATATTCAAATTAGAGGGCCATGTGTTTTTGCAAAGATTTTGTTGCAAATCATCTCTACAGCTAAAAATCTCCGCTGGTTTGGTAACTAATCATCTCAGCTCGCTTAGTTCACGAATTAGCGAGCCGTTCCACGCAATCCGGCTGATTTGGTCGGACGACCTTGTTCTGCATATTAGAGGAATATTCTGTTCCGATAGCTACCAGATTTCGTTCCTTTCTTCCAACCGAACACACGAATGGACACTAGGCGTGGAATGGACCGGTTCTGTTCCATTGAATTCCAGAACCGAACACACCCTTGCTTCGGGCGGAGATCACCCCCAAGCGACGCCCATTCCGGCTGGCAGATCCCGATTCCCTGAATCGTCGTCAGTCCGTGCGTTCCCGCCATGATCAATGCCGGCTGCTGGGACGAAAGTTCAGCGTGGAGATGGGCGGAAGGGGAAAAGGGAGCTCGGAAAAGGGGTGGGGGTGGCAGTTCCGTGGAGCTATCGAGCCGGCCAACCGGCGGTTGCCCTGCCTAAGGGCGTCTCCACCGGGCCGACGTATTCCATCCAAGCGTGTCCGAACTTGTCCGCGCGGGGCATGCGTGGCGCCCCAGCGGGCCGACCCATCCATGCATCGATTCTGGGCAACAGTTGCGTCGGCCCGGACGCGCGTGGACAGCTTGGGTGTCCTGTCCGATGGTGCCGCTGGCCCATCCGTCAGCCACCACGGCTGATTCAGACGCGCGCAGCGGCACCGATTCAGACGCAATCGGGGCAGCAATTTAGAGGCGCTGCGGAAGGCTGACCGGCGGCAACCTGTGCCATCAATGGCGACGAGACGACACACTGACTGACTGGACATTTCAATGCCATCTCTTTGGCCTCTGCGTCAGGCATTCGATGCCGGCCCTTTTTAATTGGACGTCCGTGGCCATCTTCTCCCCATAGAACACCATTCTCCCCTCTTTATCCTTTTCGTTCTCCACTACATGTAGCTAGGCATGGCCGACGGCGCTGGATCGAGGGGAGGGCGCGGCGGCCATGGACGTCGAGGGAGGCGTGGAGGACGCGGCCAAGTCACCATGCCACCACGCTCTCCCTCACCGCCGTCGTCTCCCGAAGATTTCAACCCAGGCACCCAGTTCGTCGTGGCCATCTACCTCGGCATGCCGCGTGACAGGCTGCTCCTTCCCCGCAGGTTCATGACGCTGATCGGCGATGAGCCGCCACCACTTGTCATGCTGCGGGCTAACGACTTTAGGACCAGCAAGTACCCGATCGATCATCAGTTCGACCACCTCGGCCAGAGGTACCTCGGCAACGGCTGGGAGTGCTTCGCCCGCTCGCACTAGATCGAGGCGGGCAACATCCTCGTCTTCAAATACAACAACGAAGGAAATTTCGGCATCAGCGTCTTCGACCACACCATGTACCGCCGTTGCTACCACTCTGACTCCTCCTCCGACTCTGACGAGTAGGCTAGGATGTGTGCGCGCATGTATAATCTATCAATGTAGGCTTTGGCCATTTATAATAAAAATCTTTATTCGACCAACAAATATATTAAAAACAAGAGTACAATGGGTCGCCTACGAGTTGACCGGAATTGGCCATTCTAGCTCGGCGCCGCCTATGGGTCGGTAAGGCCCCATTCTACGCTGAGAGAGCGGTAGATTGCTTCCTGCATCTGCAGCTCTTATTCTCTTGGGCGAGACGGACATGCATGTATGCATCGTCGGGATTGGCTCGCAATGCTTCGCGGAGCTCGTCACGCACTTCCCTTAGAGCTAGACGATGGCGGTGCTCTGGTAGAAAGACGCGGTTCATCACCTTGAACGAGAAACGCTCGCCGGGGGCCCTATTGTAGTTCTAGTGAGAGCGTCGTGGCAAACGGCGGGTTCGGCAACCACCACGGCCGATCGGGCCCCTCTACTCTGTCGGCGTCGGGGTTGGCATGGAGCTCGTCGGGTCGATGCCGGCGGCCAGACATGGTGTTTTTTGTGCTGTGGGTTGTGCGTGTCTGGTCGAAGATATCTCGACAACCTCCCCTATTTATGGTTGCGCCTAGACGCGGCAGGAAACGCCCAGAACTCGCGGAAAGCGGCGGGAAAGAAAGACGGGAGACGGCGTGGCGGTGGGAAGCCACTGGAAATACACCGGCGTTGACGATGGTCGGGTATGGACAGATAGGTGGCATCGCTGGACGCGGTCGGCCGAACCACGACCCCAAATCGACCGCGGCCCAACCCACATAGACAAAAACAGACCATTTGGAGCGATCCGGATGGATAGGCCAGCAGAATTGCGTCAATGGTATTGATTAGTTGTTGTAGAATACAAGTAGTAGCTGGAGAGAATCGTGGGCAGAACACCTGCCTCACGTAGAGTCCGATCCTAATATCTAGGAGGCCACGCAGGACCAGGACTACTGGTTACAGAGAAAGTAAACGTGACATAGTAGCATTGTGTCGTGTCAACACCTCCCCCCCCCCCCCCCCCCCCCCCCCCCGCAGTCGGAACAACGGTAGGAACGATGTTCAGGCTGGAGCGGAACTCCTGAAATATCTTGGTCGGCAGCCCCTTGGTGAAGATATCAGCAAACTGACAAGTGGTAGGCACATGAAGAAATTTGGCCTCACCAAGCGCCACCCGATCGCGGACGAAGTGCAAATCAATCTCAACGTGCTTGGTCCTCTGATGCTGAATAGGGTTGGAGCACATGTACATGGCGCTGAGGTTGTCACAATAGACAACCGTGGCACGTGACGGCGGCTGATGAAGCTCCTGCAATATTTTGCGTAGCCAACAAGACTCGGCGATGCAGTTGGCAACCGCACGGTATTCCTCTTCCGCACTCGAGCAAGAAACCGTGGGTTGTCGACGAGAAGACCAAGAAATCAAGTTGTCTCCCGGAGGTGGATTTCTGAGTGTCAGGACAACCGGCCCAATCGGCGTCGGAGTAGGCAAGGAGATCAAGCGAGGACTGTTTGTGGAGCTGCAAACCAAAGTGTGAGGTGCCTTGAACATAGCGCAGAATGCGCTTGATGAGCTGAAAGTGGGAGTCACGGGGGGCGTGCATATGGAGGAAAACTTGCTGGACGGGATAGGAAAGATCTGGACGGGTGAGTGTGAGATACTTAAGCGCGCCAGCGAGACTCCTATACAATGTCGGGTCGGAGCATGGAGCATCGTGCATGGCCGAAAGTTTGGAGGTAGTGTCAATGGGGGTGGTAATGGGATTTCAATTGAGCATACGGGCTCTCTCTAGGATCTCTAATGCATATTGTTGATGGGAAAGGAATAATCCGTCATGGGTGCGGTGGACGTTGATGCCAAGAAAGTGGTGGATATCTCCTAGGTCACTCATGGAAAATTCAGACTTGAGAGAATCAATGATGGAGTGAAGGAGAGTGGTGGAGTTGGCGGTGAGTATGATGTCATCAACGTAAAGCAACAAGTATGCAAGAGAAGTCCCGTGGCGAAGTATAAAGAGGGAAGAGTCGCTTTTGGAAGCCAAAAAACCAAGAGAAATGATGAATGTGGTGAATCGATGAAACCATGCACGGGGAGCTTGCTTGAGGCCATAAAGAGACTTACGCAAATGACAAACATGTGAGGGCCAGGAAGAATCGACAAAACCAGAGGGTTGCTCACAGTAGACCGTCTCATCAAGGTGTCCATGAAGGAAAGCATTTTTAACGTCCAGCTGATGAATGGGCCACGAGTGCATCGTGGCAAGGCTGAGCACGAGGCGGATGGTGGCCGGTTTGACAACCGGGCTGAAGGTCTCGCCATAATCCACACCGTGCTGCTGGGTAAAGCCACGCACCACCCAGCGAGCCTTGTACTGCGCAAGAGAGCCGTCAGGATGGAACTTCTGGCGAAAAATCCACTTCCTGGTCACCACGTTGACACCTGCAGGACGAGAGACCAAAGACCACGTGTCATTATGCATTAGAGCATTAAATTCCTCAAGCATAGCATTATACCAATGTGGGTCTTTTAGCGCGGATCGGTAGGTGGCGGGAATAGGAGAAATAGAAGTGGCAGCGAGAGAGAAATGTTGTTTGGGCATAAAATACCCTGATTTCCCTCGCGTGACCATTCTGTGTGGATTTTTGGGTGGATGTACTGGCGGGGATTTTGGCGGGAGAGTGGTGCGGTGGGGCTGAGGTGTGGAGGATGGGACAACGACGATTGGTGATGATTGGGCGGGCTCAGCAGACGAGGGAGAGAGCGTGGGGTCGACGGTGCGTGTGGGCGTATCGGAGGAGGGTGGGGTGTTTCGGTTAGCTAGGGAGGTGGGGACTGGTGAGCGTGACGCAGCTGGCGAGGTGGGGTCGGCGCATGTGCGACACGGGTGAGCGATGGGCGGTGAGGCGCGGGACTGGTGGAGGGGCGTGCCAGTTGCGGGTGCGACAGGGGGAGAGGAAGCGGCAGAAGCGTGCTGGGTGGGTGGGGCGGCAATCCCGAGGCTACGAGAGATCTGAGGAGGATCACGCTCGTACGAGGTGGTCGAGGACGGATTCTCTGTGGCGGACGACCTGTTGTCAGCAGAAACATACGGGAAAAAGGACTCATCAAAAATAACGTGCCGAGAAATAATGACGCAGCGCGTAGAGAGGTCGAGACAACGATAACCCTTCTGCTCACGTGGGTACCCGATAAAAACACAGCGTGTAGATTGGGGGGCTAGTTTGTGTGGGGAGGTGGCGTAGAGATTGGGGTAGCACAAGCAACCGAAGACCCGCAAGTGATCGTAGGTGGGATGGGCGCCATAAAGCCGATAGTGGGGAGTGTGAAAGGTGAGGGCGCGGGATGGGCGAAGGTTGAGGAGGTGGGTGGCGGTGTGCAGTCCCTCGGCCCAAAAGGGCGGTGGGAGGGAAGCTTGGAGAAGGAGGATACAGACGATGTCGTTAGTAGTGCGGATGAGACGTTCATCTTTTCCATTTTGTGGCGAGGTGTGTGGGCATGAGAGGCGAAAACAAACTCCATGTGTTGCAAAGAAATCGTGAAGGTTAAAGGAGAGGAATTTACCGCCATTATCACATTGCAGACACTGTATAGTAACACGAAATTGAGTGAGAACATAATCGTTTGATGGTGTCACAAGTGTCAGATTTATTTCGCAAAGGGAATGTCCAGGAGTAATGCGATAAATCATCTAAAATAACTAAGTAGTACTTGTAGCCAGAAAAACAGACCACAGGCGAAGTCCAGAGGTCACAATGTACTAACTGTAAAGCAGCGGAAGTATGGGAGGTGGAAGTGGGGAAGGGAAGACGAGCTTGTTTACCAACTTGACAAGCCTCACATATGGGGGATCGACTGAGATTACTCTTATTGCATGTGTTGAGAAAATCTAAAGGAAAATGAGAGACAGTAGATGAGCTAGGGTGCCCAAGCCGCCTATGCCAAGTGTCACCGCCGGTGGTGGAGTAGATTGCTTGTGCCGAGGGAGTGGAGCCGTGGAACGGATAGAGGTCCCCGTCACTATTGGAGCGAAGAAGAAGAGTCTTGGTAGCTAGGTCCTTCACGGAAAAACCAAAAGGGTCAAACTCGATAGAGACAAAATTATCACGGGTGAATTTGCGGACGGATATGAGATTTTTAACTATGGCGGGTGAGACTAGCACATTTTTAACCAAAAGGGAGGAAATTTGGGTGTGTCCTATGGCTAAGATGGGTAGCTTAGATCCATGGCCTACAATGATATGCCGAGGAGCTGAATGATCCAACGTAGAGTGAGTTGTGGTGAGGTTACCCGTCTTACCAGTGACGTGCGAGGAGGCCCCGGAGTCCATGAGCCACTGGGGCTGCTGCGGCGGGTACGTGTTGTAGTAGGAGTTGCTCATGGCATGGTGGAGCATGGCGGTGTGGTCGAAGGAGTAGGGCACGGCGGGCTGCGACGTCGGGGGAGCAGCAGGCAGCATCGGGCAAGCCTGGGATGGCGCGTCGGGGCGGGGCCCAAGAACACCAGCTGCATTGGGCGGGATCCAGGGAGCTTGGGAGGGAACAGTGTGCCCCAGGGAGCGAAGTAGCCCATCCAGGGGTGTTGGGGGGAGCCACCGACCCCCCGTACGGGAAGCCGGCCTGGCCGCCGTGTGAGACATTGCCACGACCACGGCCTTGGTCGCCGGTGGAGACGCCGCCCTGCAGGGAGCGTGTGTTGGGGTGATGATATCCGGGGATGGGGTTCTTCCCCCGGTAATTCAGGCTGATGCCGCCAAGGAAACCGCCAGTGGGCTGGAACGCGCCGCGCCTGCCCCCGTTGTGCCCGCTGCGCTCTTGGGTGGCTGCGCGTCCGACGCCAGTCTGACCGCCGCCACGCCCGCCACGGGCATGGACCACCATGGCCTGGGACGCCTCCTCTCCCTGTTCCTTGTCGATGTCGACCTCGGCCAGCAGCAGGCGGGAGAGGGTGTCGGAGAAGGACGACAGAACGCCCCCGTTGGAGATGACAGACCGGGGCAGCGCGAATTTCTGCCTGAGGCCGGCGAGGAACTGCATGGTGAGGTCGGTGTCGGCCACCGGATAACCGATGGCAGCGAGGTCGTCGGCGATCGTCTGAAGGCGGGCGCCGTAGACCGCGATCGACATGTCGCCGCTAGGGGTGTTTCAGAACAGCTTGCTGAGGTAGAGGTACTGCGACGACCGGTTGGCGAAGAAGAAGTTGTGGAGTTTGGTCCAGATGGAGCAGGCCCTGCCGTCGGCACCTTGGACGAGGCGGAGCAGATCGTCCGAGAGGGTGGACATGAACCAGAGTGATATGTGGACGTCGTCGGCGATCCAGTCGTCGGAGGGCGTGGCCGACGCAGCGCCTTCGGTGACGTGGTCGAGGCCCTTGTACATGGTAAGGAGGAAGGTGAGGATCTTGCGCCACTTGGAGAGATTGGCACCGGCGGTGGTCACCGTGAACTGGATGTGCTCGGAGATGCGGATATCGCGAATGCAAAGAGGAGAGGACGCCGGGGCGGCGTGGAGGGAAGTGGCGGCACTGGGCAGGGAGGGTCTGGGAATGCCGGAGTTGGGGTTTGGGATGATGGGTAGAGGCGCAGGGGCATCGGTGCCGAAAAGATCCTGCCCATCGGTGTGGGTAGGGGTGAGAGGAGCATGGAGCATGGTGGGCTGGCGATGGGGAAGAGGAGTATGGGGATCAGTGTCGAGTGGGGAGGAGAAGTTGGCCGCCGCCGTCGCCGGAGCGGAGGAGGAGGGGTTGGGGTCGGCCATGGGGAAGAAGAGGGGAAGAGACTGTGCTCTGATACCAAGCAGAATTGCGTCAATGGTATTTTGATTGGTTGTTGTCGAATACAAGTAGTAGCTGGAGAGAACCGTGGGCAGAACACCTGCCTCACGTAGAGTCTGATCCTAATGTCTAGGAGGCCACGCAGAACCAGGACTACTGATTACAGAGAAAGTAAACGTGACATAGTAGCAGTGTGTCGTGTCAACAAGGCCCGGTGGCTAGCTGCTGCCTTTTTATTCTTTTCGGTCCGTGCATTGTGCACTTGTCTCGTGCTTGCGCCCTCCTTCCAGCTTCTGCTGGTAGCCGCTAGCTAGGAATAATTCCAACACACACACACGCGCCGCATTGATGAGATCCATAGGACGCACCGATCGACCTACGGGGGTGGCCGGACCAGCTCTTCACATCGACATGCATCATAGGCAGTGGCATTGGTTGTGTCTGTCGTCTCCGTGCTTGTTCACCTGTCTGTTCATATGCCGATCTGTAGGTAGCATCTAGAAGGGTTGTGTCTGTCGTCTCATTGTTGTCTGTGTGTTCATCATATGCCCATCAAGTATACGCATGTGTTGCTGTAAAGGAGAGACTAGTCTGTTGCTGTCGACCATCGAACTTATTGGGTGTTTCATCTAATTAATCTCTCGCTACCTTACCTATCAACTCGTGGGTTATACTTATGGCTAGCCTGTTTTTGGACACGGCGGTGTTGGTATGGCACACGACACGTCCGAGACGGATATGCGCTGTACTACGTCGTGACTTTGGTGGCGATCAAGTCAGTCACCATAAATGCGATCGACGGAGCCATGCATGCATGAACTTTGCACTCTGCGGTTGATGCATGGAGGATGGAGCGACCGACGTGACTTGTTCTTAACGCACCAACCTCTAGCTCGTACCTGTAGTACTATACCCACCCCGAACGTCGATCGTGTCTGTTTGACTTTTGGTGCCGATGGAGCCACGATCGATAATTGCGACGGATCGAGTCCTCAACTCTCGCCTTCCCGCCTGTACATGCACGTACTCATCTGCATTCGATGCGTGGAACGATCGAAAACCAAATTGTTGATCGACTTGTGCCTGATGCCAGTGCCAGGTGTAGTAGCTCGTACTAGGAGTAACCGGCCGGCAGTACTACTGCGGCGCGGTACGTGCAGATGCAGGCGCGAGAGATCGGGGTGAGGCATCATCGGCATTGATATTCCTGTCCACGGCCGGCTGACCTCGCTGGTGGCAAGTTGACGAGGCAGAGGCGCCGGGATTGGCCGGGGCAGGCAGGCAGGCAGCAGCGCATTCATGCGTGTTCCAGGTTGCCAGCCTCGCATGCAGCCGCTGCCGGGAGAGGGACTCTCAGACCCATGGTCAGCAAGCAAGACTCTGCAATCCTGCTAGCTGCCGAATAGCAGGTGGTGGTATTCAAGGCGGCACCCAACCGGCTGCATAAACCGTGTGTGTACGTACGTATCCAGCGAGAACGTTTCGGCTTATCTACTTTGTTTTTTATTTCAGTTTTCACACACATATAGTCCGGCAAGAAAACAGGAGGGACCAGTGTGTTAAGAGGGGCCATGTGGGTGGACAGATAAAGATACTTGGACAAGGTGACGCAAGATGGTACTGGCTTCGTTTCGACAAGCACACACATACAAGAAATTAAAGGAGTATGCGTTGCTGGAAGCCTGGAACACGGGACAAATTTCTCAACCCAATTTCTACTATTAGTAGGAAAAATGATCTTTTTTTAATCGCAACGGAATTTCGGTGGGCTTTACATGGGCTGCAGCTCGTATCAGGAAATCGGGCCCAACTTTGTAAGCCCAAGGCCTGCAGCTAAAGGCCCAATGCCTAAGGCCGGCCCATTGGGACAAACAATTTTCCAGCAACTCCCATATCAAAATTTGAGGACTACCATGGCATGGTGGATAAATGCAATTTTTATTAAAGAAAATGTGGAGGGGACATATAGCATGCACTAACAACTTTGAGACTACTAGAGGGATCAACGCGCTTCGCTACAGCGGGAACAAGTGTCCAGATCCTCTACGGCGTGCTAGATCGAGAGCAACCATGATAGTTCATCCATGATGTGTTACTCCTAACCATATGCATTGACACATTCACAATTATGTTGCCCTAGTATTTGAAAGGTTAAATGTGCACCGATAAAATGAAAGTTGTATCCAATAGCAAAAAATAATTCTAGAACATTATAGTTTGACGCTATGATTCTTAAGACTCAACCTGTCATGTTATTGCTCAAGCTGGCTCTGGCCATCCATCTAAACCTCTAGTTATTTATAACTTATTTTTAGTTCCTAATCGAGTTATATCTTTTACTTTTTTACACGTCTTACTTTGTTGGTTTGATCCGAGTCATTTGACTTTAAGTTTGAACATGAATAAGTTTCTGCTAAGATATTACAACTATCTTAGCTTAAAATTCACAATTTTTTCTATATATGAGCATAAAATAAAATTATATATTAACTAATTAATAATAACATATTAAAGACACTTTATGACATCTCCTTGTAAACTAATCATATGTCTTGGTTGTGCACTAATCATTTAATGGCACCATACTAATTATAAGAGCGGATTTTGTGAGATCCATCCAATCCTTGTTGACTATAATAAGTTGATAAAAAACTATGAGTTTATAAGACATTGTGTTCTAACTCAATTATGAGAAATGAATACTAAGATATTTCCTAATTCATTTCTCTCATCTATGTTCTTCAACTCCAAGAGTCGAAAGATAGAAATAGAGTCAGCTTGGAAATGTTATAATAATTTTTAGGTATCTTATTATTTTTATAATATCACAAAGTTGCGAAGCAAATTTGAATGAAATACAAATTTGGTGACACTATATTATACTACTTCCATCCCAAGGCTTAAGGCATTTTTTTTAAAAGTTTGACCAAGTTTTTAGAGAAAAATATTAATATTTACAATACGCAATCCATACCCTTTCATACATCATGAACCATATTTTCACATGGTATCTATATAATATAATGGTTTTTGATAGTTTTTTCTAAAAGTTAGGTTAAACTTTACATGTCTTAACTTTTCAAAAAAGTTATATGCCTCAAGCCTTGGGATGGAGGAAGTATGAGAATTGGTTTATATAGTATATTCAACGCACATTGAAAAGGTGCATCAGTATTTGAGAAGAGTGTAAGACAGCATAATTTTACTTGAATATTCTAGAATAAATTATTTATATTTATTGGTTTCTGTTGAAAATATAAGCAATTATCCATATGATTTAATCCAAATAATAAATTGATAAAGCATGATCATACAAACGGTACTAAAACCAAATATGCAGATCAACAAAGTAGATAAACTGATTACATCTATCTCCACTACTATTAAACAGTCAAACAATATCTTTCCTAAGTACCCCCGGTTACATGCATAGGACAATCAGAACCACACGATAAGTCTAATCCATCCCAATCTAACAGCCACAATTATTGCACTTAGCAATTTCACTAGCCTGACCAAACTCCACCGCGGAGGAAATTGGAATTCATGCACACCCTACAATCACGTACATGCAATTGGAAATTGCTAATAAATTTACCCTACAATCACGCATACCCTGCTATCTAAAAGAGGAAACTGACAAAAAAATCACCCTACAATCACGCATGCCTGCCTAGCAGCACACCATCGCGCCATCCCAGCAACACACCATCGCCCAGGCGCCTCCCTGCAGCACACCATCGCCTCCCTGCACGACGACCTTGCATCCCTGCGGACAAATCGAACATCACGACATCTTGCACTGCGCCGTCGATTGGGTGGCCGTTTCTCCTTCACCTCCCTTTACCCTGTCGTCTGCCTGCACTCTGCATTCCTCCTACAAAATTGGGAGGCATGATACACAGTTTTAATCAGTTAAATATACTGCTCCTATGATACAGGAAAATTGAGAAGATTGGGTATGGGCAAGGCAAACAAAATTTCTACATTTATTCATCTCTTCATTCATTCATTCATTAGCTCTTTCTCATTTTTAACACTCCATATTTTCTCATCTATCAGCCGGTTCTCGGCTTATATTCTGTATTGGCAGCATGTGTACATAGACCTTGGCTAATATAAGATAAAAATAGATAAACCAAAATATCAGAATCAGTTCTTGCTAATATTTTATTGGCAGCATTCTCCTAGGAAATATTTGACATAATATCATGTACATCAATAACTGGATATGTGTAGAATACACAATTTACCAATAATAAAAAAGTAACCCAATATATCATGTACTGACAAATTTGAATAGTTGATCTTTGTGATGGATATTCACAGGAAGGCACAGGACGACGATGATATGTCATCTCCCAATTATGATGATTCCCGCACCCCGTTCCAGGATATAAGCAACACCCACTACTTGGGTGAGAATGAGCAACCTAACTTTTTTTTAAATCATTTGTATTATTTTGGTGATGTGCTAACTTGCAGTATGTAACAGACCCTAAAGAGTTAAAGAGGCAAAGGAACAGAGAATATTATGCCGGAAATAAAGATGATATTATGAAAAGATGTCGTCAAGCCCGTGAAAGTAAACAGGCTTCCGCTACACTTATTAATGATAAGCAAGATGTACCACATACACCCCTGACCATGCCCATATGTAAGAATGAACTTCAACTTCATGTTTTTATTATAAAATTGTTTGGGCGCTAATGGCTTAATTAAATGATCTGCTCCGTTATTTGCATACTTGAAGCTCATGATGCTACGTCATCTGCCACTTCCAATGGGAACGGTACCATATTTCGAGGCATCACTAACACACGCAACTCAGGTAATTATCAAGATATATTGCATGTTACTCACATAATGAATAGGGATATATTCTTGGTTGACTGTATCATGTATGTAGGTCCTAAGGAACTGAAGAGGCAACTAGAGAGGGAACGATATTCATAAAACAGGGACGATATATTAAAGAAACAACGTCAAGCTTACATTCAGAAGAAAATGGGTGCTGCTTCTGCCGAAATTAATGGACACGGAAATGAAACACAAACATCGGTGTCCATAACCATTGGTAATGAAGACTAATGCATATACCCCTACTTATATTTAACTAATACTAAAATATCTTTTTCATTGTAGCAGACCTTAAAGAAATAAGGAGTCAAATAAATATCATCAAAGAATAAATAGTAGATAGTGTTTTTCTGTGTGGCATGATGAATATCCCATTTCTTCCTATTGAGAGCAACCATAGCATGATTAATTATATTTTCAGTGTAGCAAGTGAACTGAAAAAAGTAACGTGTAGTTCTATAGTCAAGAACCGTAGATTATATATGTTGCATCGTAATTTGCTTCCATTCATTAGATCTATGTGTATTATAGAATGCTGCGACAAACGATCTAAATCTGATCTTATGGTTCTGACTAGCACTTACCTATAGTGCTAGATTAAACATTATCAATACTGAGTAGCTGCTCTGTTCGCAACTTGCAAAACATCAAAACTACTGAAATATAGATGGATGGAAGAAGCTTGTACCTGTAGTTCTACGGTTATAGACAAGAGTTTTCTGTACTCATTTAATGTAGTGTTTTTAGCTGTTGTTCATTCCTATAACCAGAGAGTGTCTAACTTGTAATCTGCATAGCACATATAATATACATATCATAAACATGTTTGGCAAAATACAACATATGAGCTAAACATATTATGTAGGCCCTCGATAATATTTGCTTCTCATTGAGATAAACATACATATGTTTATACAGTAAGGACTGAAAGAAAAATCAATGCATGATATGGGAACAACTACCTGCTATAAAGGAAATGGGGAAGGGCAACTCAAAATCACTGTGGACAAGTACATGTACATTATCCAGGATAAAAATCAGGTTAAGCTTTAAGAAAGGCAGTGCCAATAAACATAGACATTACAGACTCCCAGAATCTTTACCAAAAATCCACATGAGAACAATTAGCATGAGATTCCATTTGAAGAACTATTAATGATTAAATTTTCCCAGAAGCTCAAGCAACTGTCATTAGAGAAAATGCAACAAATGCTTCAAAATCAATTCGCTTGATATTATTTCGGAAGACCATCTATGATCTATATTGCATCAATAGCACTTTTTATCTACCCTAGTTACAACAAAAAAATGATCACTAACTTGCTCTGAAATAGTGGGAGCAAACAAAATATAACTAACCTCTGATAGTTCCAGAACTGCTTCAGATGAAGCATGAACATTGTTGAATCTCCTTTGCATCATTGACTAGAACAAAATATAACTAACACCAATTTTAGATGATCCATTTTCTTCAAAAGCAAACATCACTCCGCCCGCCATCAGGACAAAATGATTTAGGATAAGGGAAGATGTGGAAGGGGAACATGTTGTGCCCTTTCATTAGCATTATGATCAGCACTTGAAATGATGAGATTCTTTCATTTAGTCCAATCCACCAACAGCTAAAAACAGAAGAAAGGGACTGCATTAGCAAAATAAATAATTTGGAACTGCAATATGAAAGTCTAAGCTAGGATGCAGATGTCTCTATGAACCAGTGGTTTGAGCACAGTGAAGGTGCGATGAACTTGTCAGACCAAACAAAACATAATCAATAGGTTGCAAAAGTAGATTGTATGTGCGAATGTTGTGAAAGTCTATAGAGCATGGTAGTAATGAAATTACAAACAATTATTAGATAATGTTTGCATCCAATGTGGAGTAAAAATGAAAGTAGAACAATCGTAGGTAACCTTGGCTTCAACTAAGGCTTGTCTCCTTGAATTGAGCTTTATGTTCTAACAGATAATTTGTTTGCGCCATTGTTTCGCAAAAATAAAATTATGTAGCTCCCTTGTGGACTTTAATACCTTCGGTGCTTAATTTTCCTCACTTAGTAGCAAAATCTTTTAAGATATCAAAAATAATAATTTTGCAATCACTATAAGGAAATAAAAAGCAGATATAAAACCAATCAAAGCCAAAATAGGTCTCCACTCCTCTAACCACCAGATACTACTCGAAGAAACTACAGATTATTACTAACAACATACTTCAGAAACAAAAACAATGTGGAAAAAACCTTTCAGTGACTGCTGGAGCTTTGGTGCTTGTGGTTTTAAAACATACACATGATTGCCGCCGCGAGCAAACGCCACTGCATGATTAAAACATACCCATTTCTACCTATTGAGAGCAACCATAGCACGATTAATTATATTTTTTAGGGAAGCAAGTGAACTGAAAAATAATAATGTGTAGTCGAGAAGCTTGGAGTAATCTGTAGAATGTCTCTGACATGCTTATGTGCAAATAAAAGAGACAAAACTTTAGCTGCTTATGATAATATCACGGAATGACTATCTCCAAAACAAAATGTGTCACTGATGTGCTGCCAAAATGAAATTACATATTAGTACTGAGTAGCTGCTCTGTTAGCAACTTGCAAAACATCCAAACATCGGAAATATAGATGGATGGAAGAAGGTTGTACCCGTAGTTCTGCGGTTGTAGCCAAGAGTTATCTGTACTAATTTAATGTAGTGTTTTTAGTTGTTGTTAATTCCTATAGTCAAAGAGTGTGTAACTTGTAACCTGCATAGCACATATAATATGCATATCATAAACAGTTTTGGCAAAAATCGCATATGTTTGGCAAATGATGGCAGTTTATCCCCACGAAAGAGATAGTTTTTGATTGTTATCATTTCTTTCATTTATTGCCGAAAAAATACAGTTCTAAGATGTGAGATATTGCTGGTTTATAAGATCTAATTTATCGAAGAAGAAAAGACATGAATACTTAACTTGATTTTTCATGGATTCTCTTTTTCATTCACCGACTAAAAACAATGAACATTGCAATTAAATTCAGCATTGGTTTTGTACGGCACACTTAGTGAACCTGTCGATGGATCTATGGAACAAAAAAACATGCATGCAATATTTGAATGTTTCATTAGCAACATACCGTCTTTATCGTGCTTCCTGGAGAGATGCTACTTCGGTGTCTATATCTAAACTTTCCGAGGCTCCTTTCAAGATATCCTTGACAGTTTTTGGATCATTGGATTTGCCTGAACTTTTCAGTGCTTTCAAAATTTGCATATCAAGTTTATCACCAAATGTCAAAAATAGACAAAAACCGTATCCCCATACATCGTTGTGCAATGAGAAATCAACTGCCGAATAGACTTCCCCGGTAGCAACATACTGTACTGGGAGGTGCCAACATGTTTTCATTCAAGTTCAGAAAATAAAATAGAAAATATCCCTTACCACCACAAACATTTCAATGCGTGTGATTCAATTCATGGCATTTTGTTCAATAGCTCAAAGTGTCTATGACTGCAGCTAGCAGATAAAACCAGATCATTATAACCAATTAAGTCCATCCTCATATCTAGCTCATCACCGTGGCCCAGATGCGACGACCGCTCCAAAAGAGGTACGGAAATGGTTTGCTATATTGTTCCTACAATCCTACCTAAAGGAGAGAGGAAATGACTTGACCTTGGCCGGCGTTGTGGAGTCATATGACACGCGATGGTCGTGGCCGCTGGTCCGGTGGAGATGTGTCTCACACCTCCACGTCCGCCTCCGACGGCGCCTAGTGTTGGGTCGCCGGCGAGCATGCCGAGGTCGAGCGCCTCGCCGCCTCCTAGGAACTTCGGCGACCAGATTTGACGAGAAGGGGCAGAGAAGACAAGGGGCATGCGAGTCCCGTGCCTCCGCGTCCACCTCCTACGGTGCTTAGGTTGGGTCGCCGGAGAGCATGTCGAGTCCGAGCGCCTCCTTTAGCACTTCGGAGACTGCGATTCGACGAGAAAGGGCTGGAAAGAGCAGGGGCATGCGAGTCCTCAAGCCGACGGTGGGGATGAAGAGGAGGGGCGGCCAGACGAGGTGGAGAGACGGAGCTGGCGAGTACACGGATGGGGAATGGCGGTGGGAAGAAGGTGATGGGGCGCTTGACCAGAGAGCAGTGATGAAGCTTGGCTATTATTATTTTTAGTATTTTTTTATTTAGGAAGGTGCTGGCTCTTTGTCACTGGTATTAGCTGACACCAAGAAATTAGGAAATATTCGTTTTTTTGGCGAAAGGAGGAATATATATTTCTTGTGTCCATTTAAAGAATGGAACCCATCGTGCAATGAAGCTGACATAGAAAATTGAGATCGAGTGTGTGACGTTGTCCAATCTATCTTTTTTTCTTTATCAAGCGTGTCCGATTCAGCCGTGTAGCTATGATCTTTTTGTATGATCAGGGTTTGTCGCAAGGGTTCCATAAAGAAATGATTAGTCATGATTATTTGATGATTTTGAAAGCATTTTTGTATGCTATGATACATTCATGTGATATGGAATTTTATGTGAAGACACATGTACGAATAGTGTATTACATGCACCCTCGGGCTAGCGTCATGAAACACATTTAAGTAGTCAAAACCTCTCTAGAATATAATAAGATTCAAAATAGATAAATTTATTATAGATGAGACGTGCGTTGCACGTGCACACGTACTACTAGGAGATAAACCTATCACTTCTACACCAAACGCTAGAACAAAGAACTTAGCATAATTCGAAAAATACAGTTGAGAATCACATACAGTGTAGGCTGAATAGCAGCCGCAGCGGTCGCAGCAGCGTCGCCCATGTTGAGGTTGTCGAAGAGATTGGTGACGTTCGGAAAGAAGTTATCGTTCGGGAACTCGTCGTCGGATGACGTCGTGGTTGCCAGTAGTCGCGCTTGAGCGCTTCCCAAAAACCCGATCGCCCCTTACCCGTACAGGTTCACGAAAGGCGGGGTTTCGGAGGTCTACTGTCCCGATCTGCGGTGCACGCCGCAAGCCAGGATGGGGAAGACGAAAGCGGCGGCGCAAGGTTCTGGAGGTAGGTACATGTTGTCGATTGATTCACCGATTAGGTTTTTCGCAAACGCTTATATAGTGCAGGTCAGGGAGATCGTGAGACACAGCCCACGTCCGAGTCGGCAACAGCCCACGTCCATAAAAACTGGAAACAGCTGTAATTAACGCGTCCATTAATGACTCATAAATAATTTTTCCAAACCAGCAAAATAAAGCTCGGATCGGTGAGATTCCCGCAACCCGCGGCGCGCGTCGTGTCGTGACGAGGCGAGGCGTGATGAGGCGAGGCGGGCGGCGTCGGAGGAGGAGTGCGCGAGGGTTTCTCTCCTTATCACACCTTAGTGAATGATGCAACACTCTACTATATAAGATGGTCCAAATCCCCTTCAACTAGAAATGTGGGACTAAACTTTAGCACCACTAACATAGCCATATGCTGCCATGCACAAGTGGGCCAAAGAGAATTTCAGAATTTGTCTAATGGGCCAACAGCCCAAAACTCATCAAATTCCAACAGTTTCTTAATCAGCTACCTCTCTCCCATCCCTTTATTAAAGAAAAAGCAGAACACTACTTGTTCCATCAAAGGGTATTACTACCTCTGTTTTAAAATGTAAGCCTTTTGAACTGAAAGGGAGTCTTATATTATGAAATGGAGATAGTATCTCGTTGTATGAAACTTCTTGCTATCGTCCAACAAGGATACCCCCGTGGAATCTCACTTCCAATCTATAAATTTTATGTTTACCTGTTGACTAGACATGTTCGACTAATCTCCTAGTAGAGGTGCTAAGCACTACAATGGAACCACCCAGAATACGTTGAAATTGTTAGTTTGAAGTCTTTGTTTTTTGTGAGGTTTTTATTTTTCTGTTGCTCGGTACTCGGTTGTTTTTCTAGCTTTGGCTGTGTTGAAAATTGACTAACTAAACTACAACCAAGGTCAGAACTACTCTGTTATATTATGGCCCTACTGCTAAATAGTAGTGGGTCGGGGTCCATACATACATTTAGGCCTTGGATGTTGGGGCGATGGTCTCGAAAGGTGGACTGCGCGTGTGACTCTACGGCGAGCGACGTGGCGGTGGTGGTGACTTCTCTCTTCTGCCATGAGGATGGTGAAGAGCGGGGCAGCAGGGCCCCTAGTGTTAGTGCAGCAACTCCGAGATCGTGATGTGGAGGCTGAACTTTGATTCGTTGGAAACGTATCTACAATTTTTGATCGTGATGTGGAGGCTAAACTTTGTCTACACTTTGAGGTGTTTTTATATGTTTTCTGGTAGTATCCTATTAACAAGTTGCCACAGTACCACTTGCCTGTTTTCTTTTGTTTTTTGTTTCAGAAAGGAAGAAAATCAATATCCTCGGAATTGGACGGGACAAAAGCCGAAGTCAATATTTTACCGTGGGGAACAAGAAGCCTGAATACGAGACGGAGGGGATTCAACAGGGGGCCACACCCCCTGGCGGGGCGCGGGCTAGGGCTAACCGCGCCTAGGGGGTGCAGCCACCCTGGTGGCCCCTACCTCGCTTCTTCGCCTATAAAGTCCCCCGATGCCTAAACCCTAAACACCCGATTAATATTCCATGCAACCGTCTGTAGCCACCACCACCATCGTCCCTAGATCGGGGGGATCTGAAGTTCTTCCCGGCACCCCGCCAGAGGGGAGATCATTCGGGAGGCCTTCTTCTTCATCATGTCAGCCTCTGGTATGAAGCGTGAGTAGTTCCACCTTGGACTACGGATCCATATAGTAGCTACATGGTTGTATCTCCTCCTTTGTGCTTTCATGTATAGATCTTGTGAGCTCCGTTCAGGATCAAGATATCATCTATTTGTTGTTGGAGATATGCCCTAGAGGCAATAATAAATATAGTTATTATTATATCTTTGTGTTTATGATAAATGTTTACATTCATGCTATAATAGTAACAAGGAAACATTGATACTTGTGTGATTTGTAAACTTAATTTGAAGTCCCTAGTAAAGCCTCTATATAATACTAGCTTGTTGGTTAATAGATGATTGTGGTTTCCCTATCATGAACATTGAGATGTTATTAACAACAAGATCATATCGTTAGGAGAATGATATGGTGGACATACTCCTATAGATAAGCGTAGCATAAAGATCAAGTCATTTTAATAGTTCAATTGCTATATGCTTTCTGATACATAGTAACCTAATTCCTTCGACCATGAGATCATGCATATCACCTTTACCGGATGGATGCTTTGATGACATCAAACACCACACCGTAACTGGGTGGCTATAAAGGTGGCATTGAGTGTTCGGAAAGTATTGGTTGAAACACATGGATCAAGAGTGGGATTTGTCCATCCATATGACGGATAGATATACTCTGGGCCCTCTCGGTGAAATGTCATCCAATTAGCTTGCAAGCATGTGACTGGCTCACAAGGGATCACATATCACGGGAACGAGAAAAGAGTACTTATCGGTAACGAGGTTGAACTAGGTATGCAGAGATACCGACGATCAAAACCTCGGATAAGTAAACTATCGTGAGGCAAAGGGAAATTGGTATCGTATGTAAGTGGTTCATTCGATCGCATAGTAATCGTAGAAATATGTGGGAGCCATATGAATTTCCAGATTCCTCTATTGGTTATTGATCGGAGAAGTGTCTCGATCATGTCCGCATAATTCACGAACCGTAGGGAGACACACTTAAGGATTCGATTTTGTTTGAGTAGTTATGGAATGATGAGAAAGAGTCCGAATGTTGTTCGGAGTCTCGAATGGGATTCGGGATATCACGAGGAGATCCGGAATGGTCCGGAGAATAATATTCATATAAGGAAAGTCCCGTTTCGGAGTTGGAGAATGGTTCCGGTGTTTTCATTGGGAATGTTCTAGAAGGTTCCGGAATGTCCGGCACTCCGGAGGGGAAGGGTGCATGAATGTGTTATATCAAGTTGGTATGATTGCATCATGTACTAAGTGTCATCGCTGAACAAAATAGAGGATTAAATCAAATCCTAGTTTGAAAAGTCAAACGGCTAGTTTGAAAGTCAAACGGCTATTTTTGGGAAGCGGAAAAGGAGGAGGAAACCGAGTTGGGGAGGAGTCCCTCCTCCCCACCGCCGGCGCACCACCAAGCCGAGTTGGGGAGGGACTCCCCTCCCTCCCTCCCCTCCCTCCCCTTGTCCGGTCGGCCCCTCCACCTATATAAGGAGGGCAGGGCTCCCTCCTAGAGACACACAAGATCCTCTGCTCCAAACCCTAGTACCAAGCCGCCACCGCCTCCATAGCCGCCGCCGGCCCTAGGGCAAACCGTCGCCTCCGCCTAGCTAAACCCTAGCCGCCGGCTTGTCCCTCCTCGGCGTGTCTAAACTCTAGATCGTCGAGGAACTCTCTCATACACCACCATACTCGCTCCGGCTTAAGGCGAAGCCCTGCGAGATCTCCCCTCTACTTACGGTACCACGCCGTTGTGCTGCCGGAATCACGAGGAGAGTGCTACAACCTCCGCTGCCTCTGGAACAAGGGAGAGGAAGGTCTTCGTCGAGTACCGAACGTGTGACCAACTGCGGGAGCGCTGCCGGAACGCAGCGCCGGAAGGATCGTCTACGCGATCTTGAGATCGGGAAGAGTACGACTACATCACCCACGAGAATCCGCTCTCGTTAAACACTTTGGAATCTTCGAGGGTGAGTTATTCTATCGACTCATTGCTACAATCTAGTAGATATATCTTGGCTTGTTTGTTTGTATGCGGTAGAAATTTTTTGTTTTCCATGCTACGAAACCCTACAGTGGTATCAGAGCCGTGTCTATATGTAGATCTGTTGCACGAGTAGAACACAATGGTCATTGTGGGCGTTGATGCTTTTATTGTCGATTGCTTCTTGTGTACTTTGCATCTTGCGGTATGTTGGGATGAAGCGGCCCGGGCTAACCTTACATGACATCGTTCATGAGACTTGCTCCACGCTTGACATGCAACTTGTATTGCATAAGTGGCTTTGCGGGTGCCTGTTTCTCCTAGCATAGTTAAGATCCAATTTACAATGGGTGTTTAACAATACTAGTATCAATGTTGTGGTTCTTGTTCGTAAGTTAGAACGACACTTATTGAAAGCCCCAAACCACGTAAAATATGCAAAGAAAGTAGAGGCGTCTAACTTTGTTTTGCAGGGGTGTGCTGTGATGTGATATGGCCATGATTGTGATTATATTTGATGTATGCAATCTTCCTTATTATAAGTTGGCAACCGGCAGGAGCCATATGGTTGTCTTTAATTTATGTTAAGACCCGCGTGTCTATTCAAAGTAGTTGTAATAGTGGAAGCCGGTGGACGACAACCATGGAGAAGCGTCATTGACCTTGATGCAATGCCGGTGATGATGGAGATCATGTTCGTGCTAGAAGATGGAGATCGGAAGCACAAAGAAGAAAGGCCATATCATATCACATATTATGAATTGCATGTGATGTTAATCCTTTATGCATCTTGTATTGCTTAGTAGACGACGGTAGCATTATAAGATGATCCCTCATGCACATGAATTTCAAATCATAAAGTGTTCACCCTTAGTTAGCACTGTTGCTAAAGCTTGTTGTTTCGAAGCACCACGTGATGATCGGGTGTGTTAGATTCCGCAAGTGTATACAACGTGAGCAAGCCAGATTTGCTCATGCGGAAACTAAGGTTTTGATCTTGACGAGCCTAGCATGTACAGACATGGTCTCGGAACACGGATCACCGAAAGGTAAAGCATGAATCATATAGTAGATATGATGAACATGTCGATTGTTCGCCATTGAAACTATATCAACTCTCGTGATGATCGGTGTTGATGTGGTGGATTTGGTTCGTGTGATCACTAAAACAATGTGAGGGATATTGTTTTGAGTGGGAGTTCACCTAGATTAATTACATTATTAATTTGAACTCAATTTGTCATAAACTTAGTCTAAACTATTGCAAATATGTTGTAGATCAATGGCAGCCCCTACCATCAATTTTAATGCGTTCCTAGAGAAAGAAAAGTTGAAAAACAATGGAATCAACTTCGCGGTTTGGTTCCGCAATTTGAGGATTGTCCTCACAGCTGGTAATTTGACCTATGTGCTGGATGCACCGCTAGGTGACCCACCTGAAGCTGATGCTGCCGATGAAGTAAAGAATGTTTACCTCACTCGGAAGACTCAGTACTCCACAGTTCAGTGTGCTATCTTGTATGGTTTAGAATCGGAGCCTCAGAAAAGGTTTGAGAATTCAGACCCATATGATATTGTCGAGGATCTCAAATTGATCTTTGAGACTCATGCGGCAATTGAAAGCTATGAGGCTTCTGAAAAGTTCTTTAACTGCAAGATGGAAGAGGGCAGCTCCGTTAGTGAGCATGTGCTTAAGATGTCTGGGCACGCAAACAAACTTCAAAGCTTGGGTATTGTGATTCCTAATGCTTTGGGGATTTACCGTGTCCTCCAATCACTACCACCAAGTTACAAGAACTTTGTGATGAACTACAACATGCAAAACATGAACAAGACGTTGCCAGAACTCTTTGCCATGTTGAAATCTACTGAAGTGGAGATCAAGAAAGAGCACCAAGTGTTGTTGGTTAATAAGACCACCAAATTCAAGAAAGGCAAGTCTAAGCAGAAGGGACACTTCAAGAAGGGTGGTAAGAAAGTTGTCACGCCGACGAAGAAGACCAAGGCTGGACCTAAGCCTGATACTGAGTTCTTTTACTGCAAGGGAGAAGGTCACTGGAAGCGGAATTGCCCAAAGTACTTGGCGGATTTGAAGAACGACAACATCAAGAAGAAAGGTATATCTGATATACATGTTATTGATGTGTATCTCACTAGTACTCGTAGTAGTGCCTGGGTATTTGATACTGGTTCGGTTGCTCATATTTGTAACTCGAAACAGGTGCTGCAGAATAAAACGGAAGCTAGCGAAGAACGAGGTGACGATGCGCGTGGGAAACGGATCAAAGGTTTATGTGATCGCGGTCGGCACTCTACCCCTTCATCTACCATCGGGATTAGTTTTATACTTAAATAATTGTTATTTGGTGCCTGCGTTGAGCATGAACATTATATCGGGATCTTGTTTATTGCGAGACGGTTACTTGTTTAAGTCCGAGAATAATGGTTGTTCGATTTATATGAGTAATATGTTTTATGCACATGCACCTTTGATAGATGGTCTATTCTTGTTGAATCTCGATAGTGGAAATACACATATTAATAACATTGAGGCTAAACGTTTGAAATCGAGCGATAACTCGACCTATATGTGGCACTGTCGTCTTGGTCACATTGGAGTGAAGCGTATGAAGAAAATCCATTCCGATGGACTTCTTGAATCACTTGATTTCGAATCACTTGAAAGATGCGAAGCATGTCTGATGGGTAAAATGACTAAGACTCCATTCTCTGGTATGATGGAGCGAGCTACGGACTTATTGGAAATCATACATACCGATGTGTGTGGTCCAATGAGTGTAGCATCGCGCGGTGGTTATCGTTATGTTCTTACCTTCACGGATGACTTGAGTAGATATGGGTATATCTATTTCATGAAACATAAGTCCAAAACTTTCGAGAAGTTTAAGAAATTTCAAAGTGAGGTAGAGAATCAATGTAACAAGAAGATTAAATTTCTACGTTCTAATCGTGGAGGTGAATATCTAAGTTATGAGTTTGGCGAGCATTTGAAGAAATGCGGAATACTTTCACAATTGACACCGCCGGGAACACCACAGCGTAATGGTGTGTCCGAACATCGTAATCGAACTCTCTTGGATATGGTTCGTTCTATGATGTCACTTACAGATTTACTGCTATCATTTTGGGGTTATGCATTAGAAACAGCCGCATTCACTTTAAATAGGGCACTATCTAAATCCGCTGAAACGACACCGTATGAATTATGGTTTGGGAAGAAACCTAGATTGTCGTTCCTTAAAGTTTGGGGATGCGAAGCCTATGTAAAGAAGTTACAGCCGGACAAGCTTGAACCCAAAGCGGAAAAATGCGTCTTCATAGGATACCCGAAGGAAACTATTGGGTATACCTTCTATCATAGATCCGAAGGCAAAATCTTCGTTGCCAAGAATGGATCCTTTCTAGAGAAGGAATTTCTCTCGAAAGAAGTGACTGGAAGGAAAGTAGAACTCGACGAGGTTGTCGAACCTTCTCTCGAAATTGCGAGTAGCGCAGCACCGGAAGAAGTTCCTGTGGTGCCTGCACCAATTAGAGAGGAAGCTAATGATGATGATCATGAAACTTTGGTTGAAGTTGCTACAGAGCCTCGCAGGTCAACGAGAACTCGTACCACTCCAGATTGGTATGATCCCGTTATGAGTGTCATGTTGGTGGACAACATCGATGACCCTGAGACATATGAGGAAGCGATGATGAGCCCAGATTCCAATAAATGGCAAGAAGCCATGAAATCCGAGATTGGATCCATGTACGAAAACCAAGTATGGACTTTGGTGGACTTACCAGATGGCCGGAAGGCTGTCGAGAACAAATGGATTTTCAAGAAGAAAACAGATGCTGATGGTAATGTTACTGTCTATAAAGCTCGACTTGTCTCAAAGGGGTTTCGACAAATTCAAGGAGTTGACTACGATGAGACTTTCTCACCAGTAGCGAAGCTAAAATCTGTGAGGATTATGTTAGCAATCGCTGCATATTATGATTATGAGATATGGCAGATGGATGTCAAAACAGCATTCCTCAATGGAGACATTGATGAAGATTTGTATATGATGCAATCCAAAGGTTTTGTCGATCCTAAAGATGCTGACAAGGTATGCAAACTTCAACGTTCCATCTATGGATTGAAGCAAGCATCCCGAAGTTGGAATCAACGTTTTGATAAGGTAATCAAAAGTTTTGGTTTTATACAAACTTATGGAGAAGCTTGTATTTACAAGAAAGTGAGTGGGAGCTCTGTAGCATTCTTAATACTATATGTAGATGACATATTGTTGATTGGGAATGATGTAGACCTTATTAATAGTGTCAAGGAATATTTGAATAATAGTTTTTCAATGATGGATCTTGGCGAAGCAGCTTACATATTAGGCATAAAGATTTATAGAGATAGATCAAAACGCCAAATATCATTGTCACAAAGTACATATTTGGACAAAGTTCTAAAGAGGTTTGGAATGGAAGATAGCAAGAAAGGGTTCTTGCCCATGTTGCCCAATACGACCTTGAGTAAAACTCAAAGTCCGACATCGGCATAAGATAGAGAAAGGATGAGTAAGACTCCCTATGCCTTAGCCATAGGATCTCTAATGTATGCCATGCTATGTACTAGACCCGACATTGCATATGATGTTAGTTTAACTAGCAGATATCAAAGTGATCCAGGAGTGGATCATTGGACATCGGTCAAAAACATCCTTAAGTACTTGAGAAGAACTAAGGATATGGTTCTTTCTTATGGAGGTGATGAACAAATCGTTGTTAATGGTTACACCAATGCTAGTTGGAACACCGATACGGATGATTCTAAATCACAATCTGGATACGTATTTATTTTGAATGGTGCAGCAGTTAGCTGGAGGAGTGCAAAGCAAAGCGTTGTGGCGAGATCTTCAACTGAATCGGAATACATGGCTGTTTCGGAGGCTTCACAAGAAGCGATATGGATGAAAGAGTTCATTACAGAGCTGGGTGTGGTTCCTAGTGCACTGGACCCAATGTCTATCTACTGTGATAACATGGGCGCCATAGCCAATGCGCAAGAACCAAGGTCACACAAGAAGATGAAGCACATCAAGCTACGTTTTCACGCTATTCGAGAACATATCCAAGATGGGGATATAAAGATTTGCAAAGTACACACAGATCTGAATGTGGCGGATCCGTTGACTAAACCTCTCCCGAGGGCAAAACATGACCAGCACCAAACTGCCATGGGTGTTCGGTATATTACCATGTAATCTAGATTAGATGACTCTAGTGCAAGTGGGAGACTGTTGGAGATATGCGCTAGAGGCAATAATAAATGTAGTTATTATTATATCTTTGTGTTTATGATAAATGTTTACATTCATGCTATAATAGTATTAACAAGGAAACATTGATACTTGTGTGATTTGTAAACTTAATTTGAAGTCCCTAGTAAAGCCTCTATATAATACTACTTGTTGGTTAATAGATGATTGTGGTTTCCCTATCATGAACATTGAGATGTTATTAACAACAAGATCATATCGTTAGGAGAATGATATGGTGGACATACTCCTATAGATAAGCGTAGCATAAAGATCAAGTCATTTTAATAGTTCAATTGCTATATGCTTTCTGATACATAGTAACCTAATTCCTTCGACCATGAGATCATGCATATCACCTTTACCAGATGGATGCTTTGATGACATCAAACACCACACCGTAACTTGGTGGCTATAAAGGTGGCATTGAGTGTTCGGAAAGTATTGGTTGAAACACATGGATCAAGAGTGGGATTTGTCCATCCATATGACGGATAGATATACTCTGGGCCCTCTCGGTGAAATGTCATCCAATTAGCTTGCAAGCATGTGACTGGCTCACAAGGGATCACATATCACGGGAACGAGAAAAGAGTACTTATCGGTAACGAGGTTGAACTAGGTATGCAGAGATACCGACGATCAAAACCTCGGATAAGTAAACTATCGTGAGACAAAGGGAAATTGGTATCGTATGTAAGTGGTTCATTCGATCGCAAAGTAATCGTAGAAATATGTGGGAGCCATATGAATTTCCAGATTCCTCTATTGGTTATTGATCGGAGAAGTGTCTCGATCATGTCCGCATAATTCACGAACCGTAGGCACTTAAGGATTCGACGTTGTTTGAGTAGTTATGGAATGATGAGAAAGAGTCCGAATGTTGTTCAGAGTCTTGAATGGGATTCGAGATATCACGAGGAGATCCGGAATGGTCCGGAGAATAAGATTCATATAAGGAAAGTCCCGTTTAGGAGTTGGAGAATGGTTCCGGTGTTTTCATCGGGAATGTTCTAGAAGGTTCCGGAATGTCCGGCACTCCGGAGGGGAAGGGTGCATGAATGTGTTATATCAAGTTGGTATGATTGCATCATGTACTAAGTGTCATCGCTGAACAAAATAGAGGATTAAATCAAATCCTAGTTTGAAAAGTCAAACGGCTAGTTTGAAAGTCAAACGGCTATTTTTGGGAAGTGGAAAAGGAGGAGGAAACCGAGTTGGGAAGGAGTCCCTCCTCCCCACCGCCGGCGCACCACCAAGCCGAGTTGGGGAGGGACTCCCCTCCCTCCCCTTGGCCGGCCGGCCCCTCCACCTATATAAGGAGGGGCAGGGCTCCCTCCTAGAGACACACAAGATCCTCTCTTCCAAACCCTAGTACCAAGCCGCCGCCGCCTCCATAGCCGCCACCGGCCCTAGGGCAAACCGCCGCCGCCTCGTAAACCGCCGCCGCCTCCTGAGAGGCAATAATAAAGTGTTTATTATGTGTATTCCAAGTATATGATAGATGTTTATTTTGCATGCTATAATTGTATTAATACGGAAACGTTAATACATGTGTGTTTAATAAACAAACAGAAAGTTCCTAGTTATGCCTCTCTCATAAACTAGCTCGTTGATAAACAAGATGATCAAGGTTTCCTGATCATGGACATTGGATGTTGTTAATAACGGGATCACAACATTAGTGTAATGGTGTGATGAACATTCATCCGAAGTATAGCATTACGATCAAAGTCATTGAGTTTATATTGCTATAACAACTTACGAAGTGATCCTAATCCTTAGACCATGAGATCATGTCAATCACTAACACCGGAAGAGTTTCTTGATAACATCAAACGTCACACCGTAACAGGGTGATTATAAAGATGGATTCAGAACTAATAAAGTGTTATGTTGAGGCTCATGGATCGAGAGTGGAATTTGTTCATCCCGATGACGGATAGATATACTCTGGACCCTCTCGGTGATATCACATTGATTAGCTTGCAAGCAAGTGATTTGATCACTAGAATGTTATATCACAGGAACGAGAAAAGAGTGCATGTCGGTAACGAGATCAAACTAGGTATGGAGATACCGATGATCGAATCTCGGACATGTAATATATCGTGAAACAAAGGGATTAAGATACTAGCGTAAAAGGTTCCGACGATCACAAGAAAGTCATCGTTGAATGTGTGGGAGTCAGTATGGGTCTCCAGATCCCGCTTCTGATTATTGATCCGAGAGGGGTCTCGATCATGTCCGCATTATTCACGAACCGTAGGGTGACACACTTAAGAGACACCGACATCCAATTGGAGCAAATGTTTCATGCTGAAAGAATGAACAAGCGCAGGAATTTATTTCATTAGATACCGAAACAGGTTTTCGGGTGAAATTGCATAAAGTGGTTATGCATGTGAAATAGAATTCTAGCAAGGGGTTATTTGTGAATGTTTGTCATTAAAGTAATTGACAAAATTCTGAATAAAATAAAAGAGTTTTATTTAATGAGAGTTTGCATTAAATTTGGTGGAAATTTAATGGGAATTTGAGTGGACTTTTGAGTGGAGGGAATTTAAAGGAGATTTGTGAGTGGAGTGTCCACCCACATGAAGAGGGGAGGGCAAGGGGGCAGCCCCATGCGCTGGCCACCCCCTTGGGGTTCCCCCCCTCCTCCTATAAAAGGAGCCCCCCCTCCTCACTTGTCTCTTACACCTCGTGAAGGATCTCTCTCCCCCTCTAGAATTTATCCCCCATGGTCTCGGACTAGCGAGATACATGTTCCCGGTGGCTATTCGGCAAGAAAGAGTTGTGCTTCCGCTGCATCGCTGGAGCAAGGAGGCGGAGGTTGCTCGGTGCCTCGAACGTGTGTGCGAGCACGGATGCGCTGCTGATTTGCGGCGCTAGGACTTCCTCTCGATCTTGAGATCGGCAAGAGATCGTCTACATCAACCACGAGTTGAACTCGTTAAGCTTTGTCGGTCTTCAAGGGTATGTTATCTACGGATATACATCCGCCCGTTGTTTGTATCTAGTAGATAGATCTTGGTATATAGTTCACATCGTACGAAAATTTTTGTTTTCTATGCTGCGAACCCTACAGTGGTATCAGAGCCGGATCTATGCGTAGATACTTTACACGGGTAGTACACATATGAGTATGTGGGCGATGATGATCATGTTGTTGCTCCTTTGTTGTAATTTTGGATATTGGTGGCATAGTGGGATGAAGCGGCCCGGACAAACTTTACATGTCCTCGCACATGAGACCTGTTCCACGCTTGACATGCAACTAGTTTGCATAAGTGGCTAGCGGGTGTGTGTATCTCCTACTATAGTCAATATCTATTTTGCAAGCGAGTTGTCAACAATTTGATTATCCTCATTGTGGTTCATGTTCGTAGGTAAGAACGGTTCTATCTCGAAAGCCCTAAGCCACGTAAAACTTGCAATGGATAAATTAGAGGCGTCTAGTTTAGATTGTTGCTGGTCTAGTGTTATGATATGGTAGTGTTGTAAGTAGAAGTATGAGATGATACTCTTACAACACACATAGCGTGTAAAATCCATAGACCTTGGATTTACACATATAGGTATGATAGTGATCATACCACGATGCACATGATAGAGATCATCTGCGGGTACCATATAATTTCACTAATAAACATATGATGTTTGATAGCATCTTATATTGCTTGTTTAGCGCTTTGTTAGCATAATAAGATGATCCCTCATTTAAATATCAAGATAAGAATGTGTTCTTCCTTTAGTATGCACCGACTATGTTTTCGTCGCTCCAAGACATCATGTGATGATCGGGTGTTCTTGGATCCACGACCATATTTCGGGTGTAAAACAGTTACACACGCGAATACTAAGGTTCTAACTTGGCAAGCCTAGCATGTATAGACATGGCCTCGGAACACGGACCGAAAGGTTTAAGCATGAGTCATATAGTTGATATGATGCCCATTTGATGCTCGCCTTTGAAGCTATACCGACTCACGTGATGATCGGACTTGGTGTAGTGGATTTGGTTCATGTAATCACCAAAAAGGCACGAGGGATGTCGTTTTTGAGTGGGAGTTCATTCGTAATATGGATTAGTTGAACTCAATCTATCATACACTTAGTCTAAACTTTACAAATTCTGTTGTAGATGGCACCACCTGCTTTTAATTTCAATGTGTTCATGGAGAAAGAGAAACTAGCAACGAACGGTAGCAACTTTACCGAATGGGCCATGAATTTGAGGATTCTCCTCTCTGCTGCACAAAAGCAATATGTGCTAGAAGTGCCGTTAGGCCCCCCACCTTTAGATGATGCCCCTGACGAGGATAAGAATGTCTATCAGACTCGTCAGGAGGACCACAACTTAGTTCATTGCGGCATATTGTATGGGCTAGAGCCGGAACTTCGAAAGCGTTTCGAAAACGGCAATGCATTTGATACAATGGGTGAGTTGAAAATGATTTTCGACACACATGCTGTTGTAGAGAGCTACAACGCTTCAGAAAAGTTCTTTAGCTGCATGATGGAAGAGCACAACTCCGTTAGTGAGCATGTACTCAAGATGTCGGGTTACGCCGATAAGCTTGTGTCCTTGGGAATATCGATTCCCATTGACTTAGGCATCCATCGTGTTCTACAGTCTCTGCCACCTAGCTATAAGAGCTTCGTGATGAACTATAATATGCAAGGCATGAAGAAGTCTCTCCCCGAGCTTCTGTCAATGCTTAAAACTGCAGAAGTGGAGATCAAAAAGTAACATCAAGTGTTGATCAATAGGAACACTGGTTTCAAGAAAGACAAGAAGGGAAAACGGAAGGGAAGTAAGGGTGGCAAGCCTATTGTCGCGCCTGAAAAGAAACCCCGAGTTGGACCTAAGTTTGATTCCGAGTGCTACTATTGTAAGGGGACTGGCCACTGGAAGCGCAACTGCCCCAAGTATCTGGCAGACAAGAAGGCCGACAAGGCAAACAAAGGTATATATGATATACATGTTATTGATGTGTACTTGACTAGTGCTCGCAGTAGCACCTGGGTATTTGATACCGGTTCAATTGCTAATATTTGTAACTAGAATCAGGGGTTGCGGAACAAGCGGCCGCTAGCAAGGGGTGAGGTCAAGATGCGTGTTGGCAATGGATCAAGCGTTGATGTGATCGCCGTCGGAACGCTGCCTCTCCACTTACCATCGGGATTAGTTATAAACTTGAATAAATGTTATCTGGTGCCTGCACTGAGCATGAACATTGTATCTGGATCGTGTTTGATGCGATGTGGTTATTCATTTAAATCCGAGAACAATGGTTGTTCCATTTATATGAATGAAATCTTTTATGGTCATGCACCGATGATGAATGGTTTATTTCTATTAGATCTCGATGATAATGTTACACATATTCATAATGTTGATGCTAAAAGGATTAAACTTAATGATGATATATCCGCATATATGTGGCATTGCCGTCTAGGTCATATTGGCATTAAACGCATGAAGAAGCTCCATTCGGATGGACTTTTGGAATCACTTGATTATGAATCATTTGATACATGTGAGCCATGCCTTATGGGCAAGATGACTAGAACGCCGTTTTCCGGTTCAATGGAACGGGCGACAGATTTACTGGAAATCATACATTCTGATGTATGTGGTCCAATGAGTGTGTCGGCGCGAGGTGGATATCGTTATTTTGTTACTTTCACGGATGATTTGAGTAGATACGGTTATATCTACTTGATGAAACACAAGTCTGAAACCTTTGAAAAGTTCAAGGAATTTCAGAATGAAGTGGAAAATCATCGTAATAGAAAGATCAAATTTCTATGGTCCGACCGTGGAGGTGAGTATCTAAGTTACGAGTTTAGCACTCACATGAAAGAGTGTGGAATTGTTTCACAACTCACACCTGCCGGAACACCACAGCGAAATGGTGTGTCGGAACGTCGTAATCGTACTTTATTAGATATGGTTCGATCTATGATGTCTCTGACGGACTTGCCGTTGTCATTTTGGGGTTATGCACTAGAAACTGCTGCATTCACTTTAAATCGGGCACCATCTAAATCCGTTGAAAAGACACCGTATGAATTGTGGTTTGGAAACAAACCTAAGCTGTCATTTCTTAAAGTTTGGGGATGCGATGTTTATGTGAAGAAACTTCAACCGGATAAACTCGAACCCAAAGCGGAAAAATGCGTCTTCATAGGATACCCTAAAGAAACTATTGGGTATTCCTTCTATCACAGATCCGAGGGCAAGGTTTTTGTTGCCAAGAATGGATCCTTTCTAGAGAAAGAGTTTCTCGCGAAAGGTGTGAGTAGTCGGAAGGTAGAACTCGAAGAGGTTGTGGAACCTTCTCTTCAAAGTATGGCGAGTAGCGCAGCGCCGGAAGTTGTTCCGGAGTTGGCTCCACCTGTTGAAGAGGGAACTAATGATAATGATCATAAAACTCCGAAAGAGAGTACTACCGAACCTCGCAGGTCAAACAGGACGCGTGCAGCTCCCGAGCTCTACGGAAATCCTGTCATGAATTTCATGGTTGATGAAAATGATGACCCTGCGACGTATGAAGAAGCGATGATGAGCCCGGATTCCAACAAATGGTTAGAAGCCATGAAATCCGAGATGGAATCCATGTATGAAAATCAAGTTTGGAACTTGGTGGAATTACCTCACGACCGAAAGGCCGTGGAGAACAAATGGATTTTCAAAAGGAAAACTGATGCTGATGGTAATGTGACCGTCTATAAAGCTCGACTTGTCGCAAAGGGGTTTCGACAAATTCAAGGAGTTGACTACGATGAGACTTTCTCTCCCGTAGCGATGCTAAAGTCAGTTAGGATTATGTTAGCAATTGCTGCATATTTCGATTATGAGATATGGCAGATGGATGTCAAAACCGCATTTCTCAATGGTAATATTGAAGAAGAGTTGTATATGATACAACCAAAGGGTTTTGTCGATCCTAAGGATGCTAACAAGGTGTGCAAGCTTCAGCGATCCATCTATGGATTGAAGCAAGCATCACGAAGTTGGAATCTCCGCTTTGATGAGGTGATCAAAGAGTTTGGATTTGTCCAAACTTATGGAGAAGCTTGTATTTACAAGAAAGTGAGTGGGAGCAATGTGGCATTTCTGATATTATATGTGGATGACATATTATTGATCGGAAATGATATAGATCTTTTAAACAGTGTTAAAAGTTATCTAAACAGCAAATTTTCAATGAAGGACCTAGGTGAAGCGTCATACATATTAGGCATAAAGATCTATAGAGATAGATCTAGGCGCCTAATAGGGCTATCGCAAAGTACATACCTTGATAAGATTTTAAAGTAGTTTAAAATGGACGGAAGTAAGAAGGGGTTCTTACCTATGTTGCAAGGCAAGACATTGAGTAAGACTCAAAGTCCGGCTTCGGCGGAAGAAAGAGAGATAATGGATAAAGTCCCCTATGCTTCAGCCATAGGCTCTATAATGTACGCCATGCTATGTACAAGACCGGATGTGGCACATGCTATTAGTTTGACTAGTAGGTACCAATCGGATCCAGGTTCAGAACACTGGATAGCGGTCAAGAATATCCTTAAGTACTTACGAAGAATTAAGGATATGTTTCTTGTATACGGAGGTGAAGAAGAGCTCGTCACTAAGTGTTATGTCGATGCTAGCTTTGACACCGATCCGGATGACTCTAAGTCTCAATCCGGATACGTATTTCTCATGAATGGCGGAGCGGTTAGTTGGAGGAGCTCCAAACAACCTGTGGTAGCGGGATCAACAACGGAGGCCGAACATGTTGCTGCTTCAGAAGCGGCTCAGGAAGCAGTTTGGATGAAGGAGTTCATATCCGAACTAGGAGTGGTGGCAAACGCGTTGGACCCAATGGTGATCTATTGTGACAACAATGGTGCCATTGCCAATGCCAAAGAGCCAAGGTCTCACAAGCATTCCAAGCATATTAAGCGCCGGTTTCACTCCATCCGCGAGCATGTCAAGGATGGAGATATAAAGATTTGTAAAGTACATACGGATCTCAATGTAGCAGATCCGTTGACTAAAACTCTCCCTAGAGCAAAACATGATCAACACCAGAACTCAGTGGGTGTTAGATTTATCACTATGTAACTAGATTATTGTCTCTAGTGCAAGTGGGAGACTGAAGGGAATATGCCCTGAGAGGCAATAATAAAGTGTTTATTATGTGTATTCCAAGTATATGATAGATGTTTATTTTGCATGCTATAATTGTATTAATACGGAAACGTTAATACATGTGTGTTTAATAAACAAACAGAAAGTTCCTAGTTATGCCTCTCTCATAAACTAGCTCGTTGATAAACAAGATGATCAAGGTTTCCTGATCATGGACATTGGATGTTGTTAATAACGGGATCACAACATTAGTGTAATGGTGTGATGAACATTCACCCGAAGTATAGCATTACGATCAAAGTCATTGAGTTTATATTGCTATAACAACTTACGAAGTGATCCTAATCCTTAGACCATGAGATCATGTCAATCACTAACACCGGAAGAGTTTCTTGATAACATCAAACGTCACACCGTAACAGGGTGATTATAAAGATGGATTCAGAACTAATAAAGTGTTATGTTGAGGCTCATGGATCGAGAGTGGAATTTTTTCATCCCGATGACGGATAGATATACTCTGGGCCCTCTCGATGATATCACATTGATTAGCTTGCAAGCAAGTGATTTGATCACTAGAATGTTATATCACAGGAACGAGAAAAGAGTGCATGTCGGTAACGAGATCAAACTAGGTATGGAGATACCGATGATCGAATCTCGGACATGTAATATATCGTGAAACAAAGGGATTAAGATACTAGCGTAAAAGGTTCCGACAGTCACAAGAAAGTCATCGTTGAATGTGTGGGAGTCAGTATGGGTCTCCAGATCCCGCTTCTGATTATTGATCCGAGAGGGGTCTCGATCATGTCCGCATTATTCACGAACCGTAGGGTGACACACTTAAGAGACACCGACATCCAATTGGAGCAAATGTTTCATGCCGAAAGAATGAACAAGCGCAGGAATTTATTTCACTAGATACCGAAACAGGTTTTCGGGTGAAATTGCATAAAGTGGTCATGCATGTGAAATAGAATTCTAGCAAGGGGTTATTTGTGAATGTTTGTCATTAAAGTAATTGAAAAAATTCTGAATAAAATAAAAGAGTTTTATTTAATGAGAGTTTGCATTAAATTTGGTGGAAATTTAATGGGAATTTGAGTGGAGGGAATTTAAAGGAGATTTGTGAGTGGAGTGTCCACCCACATGAAGAGGGGAGGGCAAGGGGGCAGCCCCATGCGCCGGCCACCCCCTTGGAGTTCCCCCCCTCCTCCTATAAAAGGAGCCCCCCTCCTCACTTGTCTCTTACACCTCCTCGTGAAGGATCTCTCTCCCCCTCTAGAATTTATCCCCCATGGTCTCGGACTAGCGAGATACATGTTCCCGATGGCTATTCGGCAAGAAAGAGTTGTGCTTCCGCTGCATCGCTGGAGCGAGGAGGCGGAGGTTGCTCTGTGCCTCGAACGTGTGTGCGAGCACGGATGCGCTGCTGATTTGCGGCGCTAGGACTTCCTCTCGATCTTGAGATCGGCAAGAGATCGTCTACATCAACCACGAGTTGAACTCGTTAAGCTTTGTCAGTCTTCAAGGGTATGTTCTCTACGGATATACATCCGCCCGTTGTTTGTATCTAGTAGATAGATCTTGGTATATAGTTCACATCGTAGGAAATTTTTTGTTTTCTATGTTGCGAACCCTACAGTTTGTTTGTATGCGGTAGAATTTTTTTGTTTTCCATGCTACGAAACCCTACATTTGTAATCATGCATGTTGTGTTGGCGGGGATCTGATGGATATTGAGATTACTATGTCAGATTGATTAATGGTTTTGTCTTATTGATTCTATCATGTCTGTGTTGTTTGTGATCTTGCATGCTCTCCGTTGTTAGTAGCTATCTTGGCCAAGTAGGTGCTAGTGACTCCAAGAGGGGGTATTTATGCTCGATAGTGGGTTCATGCCTCTACTTAATCAAGGGAAGTGACAAGAATCTCTACGGTTGTAGATGTGATGTTGCCACTAGGGAGAAAACAACGGTCTCTTGTTCATGGAACAAGTGGATTGTTTACCTTATACACTTTGCTTAAAGCAGTTGTGTGTTGCTTGCAACTTAATACTGGAGGGGGTTCGGATCATAACCTGAAGGTGGACTTCTAGTCATAGATGCAGTTGGATGACAGTCTATGTATATTGTTGTATTGCCCAATCAAATCTCATAGGATCTTTGTGTCTAGTGTTGCATTGTTATGTCTTGCTCAGTCCTGTCAATTGCCCTACTGTAATTTGTTTACCCTTCATGCCATGTTTGTTTATATAAGGAGAGCACCTCTAGTGAACTATGGACACCGGTCCAATCTTTACCATTGATACATCTTCCACTATTACTGTTTACTTGCTGCAAACTATCATTACCTTCCACACCATACAGTTAATCCTTTGTTACAGCAAACAGGTGAGCTTGACAACCTCACTGTTCGTTGGGACAAAGTCTTGAGTTTGTGTTGTGCAGGTCTCCAAGTTGCTAGCAACACTTTTGAGTTGTTTCCTTTCCTCCTACTGGTTCGATAACCTCGGTCTATACTGAGGGAAAACTTGTTGCTGTGCTCATCATACCTTGCTCTTGGGGTTTCCAACGAAGTGCTCCCATGTCAACACCGGGCGCACGCATCAAAATTTCTGGCACCGTTGCCGGGGAGGCTAAGGATGTCTTCACAAGGGGAGTCCTCCTCAACCTTTCTCTTTACTTTGTTTTTAGTTTGCTTAGTTTCTTTTGCTTGGTTTTGTTTGCCTCTATTTATCAAAAACTCCAAAAAAAATAGTTTAGTTTGGTTTGCTTTCTCTTATAAAAAACACAAAAAAAAAATTAGTTCCTACTCTAGTTGCCACCTTGCTCTAGCTCACCATGTTGTTCCCCAAGTTCACCTGGAAGGATCTTTCAAGAGGTAGTGGCTCCATAATTGGGGAAAAAATATTGCAGAATTCTTTAATCATGTTAGCAAGCATGAGGATATTGAGAATAGATCTATAGCAGAACTTGCTCCTAATTATGAAATTGCTGCAACTTCTTTAGTTCATATGTTGGAGGCTAGGTTTGTTATACTTAACCCCATGATGCAAATTTTGTTCCTAAAAATAAAAGAAGAAAAGAATGCTGAAAAGAGAGAATTTATTCTTGAAACTTTACTAGAAGAGCTCCACGATGTTGCTAAGGAAGCCAAAAAGGTCTTTGAGCATTTTAATATGCTAGGCTCATGTGTAGATGTTGTGGGTACTTCAGATAAAACCAAACCTAGAGAGGAATTTAAGATACCCATACCCTTTAAGCTTGTTGGAATGCATGAAGCCTTTGAAGAGAATTTTGATTGGATTGTTCCTGAAAATCCTTTTGATTAAAGTAGTAAACCAAAGAGAGATGAGAAGGGATCCTCCAAAACTCATTTGGATGAGATACCTTTCATAGTTGAAGACTTTGCAAGTATTGATCTTAATTCTTCATTTGAAAATACTTGATTTCTTGCTTCTTGTGCCTAACTTAAAGGCGTTAAAGAAAAGTAGTTGTTGGGAGATAACCCAAAAGTTTTATTGAGTCTTGGAAGTTATTACTTCAGTAATGACCTCTCCTTATCCTTTTTGTTTGCTTTTTTGTGCCAAGAATGACCTCTAATGAGAGGGAAGTAAGATTTGGGGAGTTGCTGTCCCGAAACAGATTTCTGTCCTCCACCATAAATATTCGTGAGGAGTCTCTTTAAGTCGGATTGAGCTGAAAATTTACGAATACATCTACCAGTATGTTAGATAACTTTCGTTAGTTCAACACTTTTTTATTTGAGCAACAGAAGGTCTTCGAAAAAATCGGTTTCTACATGCTGGTCTGTTTTAACAGATTTCTGCCATTATTTGTGTTTGCTTCTTATCGATTTCTTTTTGAGATCTCTTTTGGGGAATTGAGCTTTTTAAAGGAAGTTACTTCAGTAGCTTGTGTTATTAGTGAAATTTTTGTTGTTCTAAAGCTAAAATCAAGGGTCTATTATCTTTTGAATACACTAATGTTGCTAATGAAGATTGTGTGAAGTTCTGTATGAAGGAAAAAATTCAGGTGTAGAGAAAGAATGATGTAATGAGATGAAGAATGGACAAAGGCTCAAGCTTGGTGATGGCAGCCCGGTGTCACCACAAAATATCCAAGAGACAGGTGAGCTTGACAACCTCACTGTTCGTTGGGACAAAGTCTTGAGTTTGTGTTGTGCAGGTCTCCAAGTTGCTAGCAACACTTTTGAGTCGTTTCCTTTCCTCCTAATGGTTCGATAACCTCGGTCTATACTGAGGGAAAACTTGCTGCTGTGCTCATCATACCTTGCTCTTGGGGTTTCCAACGAAGTGCTCCCACGTCAACACCGGGCGCACGCATCAAAATTTCTGGCACCGTTGCCGGGGAGGCTAAGGATGTCTTCACAAGGGGAGTCCTCCTCAAACTTTCTCTTTACTTTGTTTTTAGTTTGCTTAGTTTTTTTTGCTTGGTTTTGTTTGCCTCTATTTATCAAAAACTCCAAAAAAAAAATAGTTTAGTTTGGTTTGCTTTCTCTTATAAAACACACAAAAAAAATTAGTTCCTACTCTAGTTGCCACCTTGCTCTAGCTCACCATGTTGTTCCCCAAGTTCGCCTGGAAGGATCTTTCAAGAGGTAGTGGCTCCATAATTGGGGAAAAAATATTGCAGAATTCTTTAATCATGTTAGCAAGCATGAGGATATTGAGAATAGATCTATAGCAGAACTTGCTCCTAATTATGAAATTGCTGCAACTTCTTTAGTTTATATGTTGGAGGATAGGTTTGTTAGCCTTAACCCCATGATGCAAATTTTGTTCCTAAAAATAAAAGAAGAAAAGAATGCTGAAAAGAGAGAATTTATTCTTGAAACTTTACTAGAAGAGCTCCACGATGTTGCTAAGGAAGCCAAAAAGGTCTTTGAGCATTTTAATATGCTAGGCTCATGTGTAGATGTTGTGGGTACTTCAGATAAAACCAAACCTAGAGAGGAATTTAAGATACCCATACCCTTTAAGCTTGTTGGAATGCATGAAGCCTTTGAAGAGAATTTTGATTGGATTGTTCCTGAAAATCCTTTTGATTAAAGTAGTAAACCAAAGAGAGATGAGAAGGGATCCTCCAAAACTCATTTGGATGAGATACCTTTCATAGTTGAAGACTTTGCAAGTATTGATCTTAATTCTTCATTTGAAAATACTTGATTTCTTGCTTCTTGTGCCTAACTTAAAGGCGTTAAAGAAAAGTAGTTGTTGGGAGATAACCCAAAAGTTTTCTTGAGTCTTGGAAGTTATTACTTCAGTAATGACCTCTCCTTATCCTTTTTGTTTGCTTTTTTGTGCCAAGAATGACCTCTAATGAGAGGGAAGTAAGATTTGGGGAGTTGCTGTCCCGAAACAGATTTCTGTCCTCCACCATAAATATTCGTGAGGAGTCTCTTTAAGTCGGATTGAGCTGAAAATTTACGAATACATCTACCAGTATGTTAGATAACTTTAGTTAGTTCAACACTTTTTTATTTGAGCAACAGAAGGTCTTCGAAAAAATCGGTTTCTACATGCTGGTCTGTCTTAACAAATTTCTGCCATTATGTGTTTGCTTCTTATCGATTTCTTTTTGAGATCTCTTTTGGGGAATTGAGCTTTTTAAAGGAAGTTACTTCAGTAGCTTGTGTTATTAGTGAAATTTTTGTTGTTCTAAAGCTAAAACCAAGGGTCTATTATCTTTTGAATACACTAATGTTCCTAATGAAGATTGTGTGAAGTTCTGTATGAAGGAAAAATTTCAGGTGTAGAGAAAGAATGATGTAATGAGATGAAGAATGGAAAAAGGCTCGAGCTTGGTGATGGCAGCCCGGTGTCACCACAAATATCCAAGAGATACAAGCGTCAAAGCTTGGGGATGCCCAAGGCATCCCCTTCTTCATCAATAAAAAGCTCAGGTCTTTCTAGACACTTCGTTTTTTTGTTTCATGCACTGTTGTGTTGTTCTTGGAGCGTCTTAGTTTTCGTTTGATTTGCTTAGTTTGCTTGAATAAAGTAGTTTGGACCCCCGTTCTCACTGTGTTGTTTCAAATAAGTCAATTGGTGTTGGAAAGGAGTAGAAAGTTCTTGCTTGAAAGTGCAAGAGAAACTTGCTTTGACTGTGACTTAGACTTTATCATGTCATGCTAGGTGTTGTGTTGACCTTATGCTTAGTGATTATTGCTGTAGCATGACTTGTTCCAAACAATTAGGATTGCTTAGTGTGTCTTGAAGGAATCATGCGTTGTTTTAGCATACAAAAGCATATTATTGTGGTATTCTCCTTTGATGCTTTGTTTGGGTTGACTTGGAACATGCTCACACCATGTTATGACTATGAACAAGTCACCATAGCCTCTATGATCATTTAGTCCTTGACTTGTAGTACCACTCTATGCTTTGATTAGTAATGTTTTGTCGCTCTGCATGATTATGGCCATTATTGCTCTCTTAGTTGGTTGCTCCCAGTCTTTTGCTAGCCTCCACTTGTATGAGTAAGTTCTACTCATGTTTCCAACTCCCAAGAAACCAAGTTATTCCAAAGTGTCCACTATAAATTCCTATGCAAGGTGTGTTACACCATTCCAAGTATATTCTTGTTTCCAACTATCTTCCAATTAAAAAAGTATTTTGTTATGTGAAAACTTAGTGATTAAAGCTCTCACGAACTTGATGGCACACTTTATATTTCTTGCCCCTAATAAACTTGAACCATTGTGTCATCTATGTTGTATATGCTTGCACTTATATGTTGGAATTAGCAGATCCATGTTGTCATGGGGAACGTTTTCAATATTGCACTTGTACTTTATACATAGTTGATATCATGCTCTTTTGTCTATGGATGCCGCCGGTGTGAAATAAAAAGGGAGCTTGTAAGTCCACGGAGTTATGTATTTTGTGTTAGAGAAACGCCTGGGCCGCTAGCCTAAGCAATGCCTAATCATGGTGGAAACTTGCAGCATCACCATAATGAGCAATTTGTGAAGCATCCTCAATAAAAACCTATGCCAATAGCAAATAAAAAGATTGTTGAGATGCTCATTGTCTGCTTGCCTTGTCATTTTGGTTATCGGATAGCTCCTGTACCATGTGCAAGGGGTACCCCGTTGGCGGTTCTCTATTATATGCATGTACTTACTATGACAAGAACTTACAGGTGACTGAAGCTGGGTAGCATGAGGTGTGGCCCTCGTATTCAAGGGACATGAGATTGCCAGATTATACTTTGTCAAGCATATACTCCATAGTTTGTTCACTTTAACTTTAATTACTTCAATATGCTTATGATAGGGGCAATGAGGGCTTAAAGCTAACAAGTACCTTAGTTTTTGGAAGCTCTTTTTGAAACTTGAAATCTCTACTTCCCTTTATGAAGGGCCTTTCTTCCACTATTATATTGAGTCTCCACCTTCTACCTGTAGGCACCAGTTAAGAGAGCATAGTTGCCATTCTTACTTCTATGTCCATTGCCCCAAGACTTACTGATTGATTCATATTGTTGATATTACTTGTTCTTGTGCTATTTGTATCTAGTCACTCTTATGAACTTTGAAGGTGTCCTATGCATCTATTTGCTACTCCATGAGGGACAAGCTGAATGCCACTATGCCATGTTTTTTGTATGTGAAACAAACAAATGTTTTTCAATGCATGTTATTCATGATCTTTGTTTGTAGCCTTTCATGTTGCATGCATAGTTACTTTGTTTTATTGTTAGAACTCCATCTTTCATGCACATGTTTTGAGTTATTTGATCACAGCTTTCAATGCTTGCAAATGGTTTGATCTTGAGTTTGATGGTGCATGTCACCTCAAAAATTATTCTTTTATTATTTACCTACTCGAGGACGAGCAGGAGTTAAGCTTGGGGATGCTTGATACGTCGGAAACGTATCTATAATTTTTGATGTTCCATGATTTTTTAGCATCTACTTTCCTTTGCTTTGTCTACACTTTGAGGTGTTTTTATATGTTTTCTGGTACTAACCTATTAATAAGTTGCATAGTGCCATTTGCCTGTTTTCTTCTGTTTTTGGTTCCAGAAAGGCAGAAAATCAATATTCTCGGAATTGGACGGGACAAAATACAAAGCCAATATTTTACCGTGGGGAACACGAAGCCTGAATACGATACGGAGGAGACTCACCAGGGGGCCACACCCCCCTGGCGGCACGGTCTAGGGCTAGCCGCGCCTGGGGGTGCAGCCACCTTGGTGGCCCCCCTGCCTCTCCTCTTCGCCTATAAAGCCCCCCCGATGCCTAAACCCTAAACACCCGATCAATATTCCACGAAACCGTCTGTAGCCGCCGCCACCATCGTCCCTAGATCAGGGGGATCTGAAGTTCTTCCCGGCACTCTGCCGGAGGGGAGATCATCTCGGAGGCCTTCTTCTTCATCATGACAGCCTACGGTATGAAGCATGAGTAGTTCCACCTTGGACTATAGGTCCATGTAGTAGCTAGATGGTTGTATCTCCTCATTTGTGCTTTCATGTATAGATCTTGTGAGCTCCGTTTCATGATCAAGATCTCATCTATTTGTAATCATGCATGTTGTGTTTGCGAGGATCCGATGGATATTGAGATTACTATGTCAGATTGATTAATGGTTTTGCCCTATTGATTCTATCATGTTTGTGTTGTTTTTGATCTTGCATGCTCTCCGTTGTTAGTAGCTATCTTGGCCAAGTAGGTGCTAGTGACTCCAAGAGGGGGTAATTATGCTCGATAGTGGGTTCATGCCTATACTTAATCAAGGGAAGTGATAGAAATCTCTACGGTTGTAGATGTGTTGTTGCCACTAGGGAGAAAACAACAGTCTCTTGTTAATGGAATAAGTGGATTGTTTACCTTACACACTTTTCTTAAAGCAGTTGTCTGTTGCTTGCAACTTAATACTGGAGGGGGTTCGGATCATAACCTGAAGGTGGACTTCTAGTCATAGATGCAGTTGGATGACGGTCTATGTATATTGTTGTAGTGCCCAATCGAATCTCATAGGATCTTTGTGTCTAGTATTGCATTGTTATGCTTTGCTCAGTCCTGTCAATTGCCCTGCTGTAATTTGTTTACCCTTCATGTCATGTTTGTTTATCTAAGGAGAGCACCTCTAGTGAACTATGGACCCTGGTCCAATCTTTACCATTGATACATCTTCCACTGTTACTGTTTACTTGCTGCAAACCATCATTACCTTCCACACCATATAGTTAATCCTTTGTCATAGCAAACCGGTGAGCTTGACAACCTCATTGTTCGTTGGAACAAAGTCTTGAGTTTGTGTTGTGCAGGTCTCCAAGTTGCTAGCAACACCTTTGAGTCGTTTCCTTCCTCCTACTGGTTCGATAACCTCGGTCTCTACTGAGGGAAAACTTGTTGATGTGCTCATCACACCTTGCTCTTGGGGTCCAACGAAGTGCTCCCACGTCAACACTGGGCGCACACATCGACTTGAGGACAACATACGGGTCAAAGTCTTGTGCATAGTTTGAAGGTTTTTCCGGGCGAAAGCTCAGCGCTTTGGCGCCAACGGCTCTGATGCCTGCGGGTATCGTAACCCTCTTGGAGGCATCGTTGTGGGTACCTTCTTCGCCTAGAACTTCGGGTGAAAACCCTCGACCATCGGTCGGGACGACGGCGGTGCAGTACGTCATTACCCTCTTGGGGGCGTCGTCTTGGAGCTCCAATCCTCTCGGTCTTGCTTTTGGTGTCTTCGGTGGCAAGTGTTGGTTCTCTGTGTATCTTTCATGTGGTTTTTCTTTGATCTGTTTTGTAAGAGGGTATCCTCATCACTTTGTATCGTTCCAGCCGTTGTGGCTTTATTTATAAAGCAGGGCGAAAGCCTATTTAAAGGAATAAGTTCTGCACGATATCAAATGGCAACGCATGTGGAGGGGTAATTACCCCTAGGACCGTGTACTGAAATAAGTATTGAGTTACACTATTTGGCGCCCACGGTAAACAATAGTTATTCTACATCCTTCGTGTTTTTCACGCGGTTATGATTTTTACGTCAAATACATTTTCTGTAACATCAAATGTCAAGAAAAAGAGCATAAAAAAGAACGCAAGAAAAGATAGACATGATATTAACTTCCAAACAAGCTTTGCCGTTCGTTAAATTTATTGTGCTAGTTGAAGGCTCTCTGTCGCCTTGGAGATGCATGGAGAAGAGTCCACACCTTCATTGACCGTGGCCACCTCACCTTCCTTTTATCACATGGTGAAGCTGATAACATCTATAAATTAAATATTGACGTGAAAGAAACATAATGTTACTTTACCTATAATGGTTTGTACTTAGCCTTCTTGTACATCCCTTAAAAAGAAGAGGAATTGTTGCTGCAACCACTCCATTTAAATCTTATTATGCCTATACTGGAATAGGATTTAGCAGATATGATAAAAGGTGAAAATACAAATGTATCATCTCCTAGATCTTAAATCCCAAGTAACTAAACAATTTAAACCTGATTATGCCATACCTAGAACTTACAGACAAATGCGCCCAAACACCAGTTTATAGAAAAGTTTGTCTCCCACGTCTACCGGCTAAAGTATATAGACAAGCAACCAGCAAACAAGAAACATTGGGATGCCCAATTTAGCCATCTTCACATTTTCACCTATTTTTCTGCTTTGATAGTAATAATATGCAAAGGTTTTCTTTGTAAAACTTAAAAACAACACGATTATTTGGTCGTGTACCCCAAGAAGGTGAACTCATGCGTGACTACTTTAGCAACTTTAGCAACGTTTATGATGTCCTAGCAAGCCGCATGATATACTTCCATTTGATAGTTCGGGATTCTAGCTAAATACTTAATCAGATTACAAGGACAATTCACATGTGAGCCACAATCAACCTGAAATTTTCTTGGTGTAATATAATTTAACTACAAAAATGTGGTCATGAGGGTAACTACACTAATCCCATCCAATTTGGGGAATTGTACCCATACCGGAAAAATAACTTGACATATCGCAAATCTTAGTTCATCGAAAACATCGCTGCACAATCACTTGAGTAAGTCATGAAGTAAAACAAATAATGATGGAAATATAGTCATATATTAGTATTGTGGAATAGATAAGATCAGTGAGAATCCATGCACATTTGATAGCTCATATTAGCATATGTTCACCTTTTCATAATGCAAAGTCACATACAACGGTGGCAAACTACTCACATTTCAGTGCTTCACCCAGAACAAGCACCTACCCATCTAATGCTCTCTTTGTCTGCCCAACAATTACATTGTTAATAGTTCCTAAGCGATAAGCACCCATTCATCTAATGACCTACTAAACAAACAATGAAAACAGTAATCATAAGTCTGAATGTAAATAGCAAACTACTCACTTTTCAGTGCTTCACCAAGAACAAGCACCTACTCATCTAATGCTCTCTTTGTCTGCCACATAGGTACATTTTGAACAAATCATAAGATACAAGCACCCATTCATCTAATGACCTACTAAACAACAATGAAAACAATAAGCATAAATCTAAATGTAAATAGAACAATATATTGCAAGAGTACAAATAAAGATAAGTATAGCAGATTTGCATGAAATCAGGAAGGCTTACGATGTGGCTACTTGAAGTAAAACTACGTATTGAGGTATTTTTATGGATATTTGGTTATATGAAATGTCCACTTACAACACTGCAGATTTGGAGGAAAATTATCAGTGTAGACAGGCTTGAGTGTAGTTAAGATCATATTCAAAAACATGAAGCAACATCTCCAATTAAGCATAGAACTTACATGTACCACATGCCAGTCATCTGGCACAAAGAAATGCCACAAAAATAAACATTTTTCCTGTAGTATGTGTGCTGTAAGACCAAAATCTTTATTATTAAATTTTTCCATGAACCACAAAATAAGTAGTCACGGAGACAGAAAGATACTAATAAACTCTCAAGGTTTTGAGGTTTTGAATTTCGGACAAGTTGGGTTGGTTAAGCTTATGATTCCTTTTGTGCATTTTCTTCCAATCGTAAGACATGCTAGCACAAACACATCAAGCAGGAAAGCAATAGGCAAGAGATAAATGTGAGAGTAATTCATTCCTTGCTCATTAGTATCATTTTCTTGCTCTACATCACCAATGCCAGATCTTCCCATAAAAGTAGAGAAAGGAGATGGCATCTAACTGTTGTATTTTTTTCAATTTATTTTACCCCTAATGTCTCGACCTTATGTCGTCCGACGGATGCCACAATGCTGACCAATACATAGAACTACTACATCACTTGCTTCCTTGCTGAACATACTTAATTGCAACATCTGTTACTCCCATGCTTGCTTTTCCCAATGTATCTTTCCGCTCTCCTATGTCTCTCAGACCAGCTGGTTCCTGCACCATTGGCGGACTTCCTATCTCTTTCCCCAAAGTAAGATAGAGCCCCATGAATCCATGATCACGAGCATTGCCCAGCACGCTGCAAGATGAACTCATCATAAAATCAACACTAATTGATACTGTTTCTACCTACTGCAATCTAAAATAGCATTCTGACGAAATAATAACAACAACTAATCTTTATCTATAGAAGTGAAAAAAGGATATCAATGACTGACCGACCTTTAGGACAGGTAGACGGTTCGTGGAGGACGAGTGTATGGATTTCGCTGACGAAAATCTAGGATCGGCCTTTGTGCTCTTGTTGCCGATGATATCGAGATACATCTACTCCCGCGCAAACTTGCATGGGTCCTCTTGAAACAGATCTACTCGATGGGTTGGGAGAGGTCGGTGGCGGCGATCTTAGGTCACATCAGGCTGAAGGGGCTCCGGAAGGAGGAAGGCATTTGATTTGGGGCAGCGGGAGGGTGGCTTGGGCGAGGGTGAGGCATGACCTAAGCGGTAGCGATAGATTTCTTTTACTGATTAAAGCAGGGAGATTTCAGTTGGCCAATGTTAGCAGTAATCTTGATCAATGGTATCAATTAGGTTATGGATGTGTGTGTAGTACTACCACATGCATGCAAGTCCTTGTGGTTTGAACGTGTGTGAATCCAAGTAGGTTTCCTAGTTTGGAAAGTGTTTCCGTATGGAGTCAGGTAGTTGTTTAGGAAAGTTTGGCACGCGTTCACGTGGTGTTAATTCTAGTAGTAGAGTTTGAATACGTGTAGGCTTCAAGTATGTGTCCGAGTCTTGTTAGTATACGATTAGGTCTAGACTGGCGTGGGTCTTGGTTTCGTGTATATATACACGAGGTCCTGTGTGAGTTTTGTAACACCGTGTGAGTTGAGAAGAGAAGAAAGAAAATTCGAGGGCATCATACGTGCCCGTGGCCACAAGTTTTTTTCGAGCATGTGTGTTCGTCTAATTTGACGTGATCAATCCATGGAAATTCCAACAATTGGTATCAGAGCGAGGTTAAAGATTTGAAGCCACGCTTGCCCCGGGGAGGCGACCTGACTAGCGCCTCGGGGCGGGCGACCGGGTGGAGGCGGCAAGCATGCCGTCATCGGTGAGGCGGCGGGTGATCGTCGTTCGGAGGAGCGAAAAGGAGGAAGATGGCGGGCGGTGGAGGTCCGGCGGAGCGACACGAGGGAGGCGGCAGGGCGCTGTCGTCGAAAAGCGGTGGAGGTGGATGATTGTTGATGGGAGATGAGGTGCTGAGGTGCGGTGCCGGGATTCTCGTCAAGATCGTCAAATGGGGAGTTAGAAGAGTCAAGGAGTCATGGTCGCGCGGTTGGCATGTTGAGTCAGCGTCGTGTTCGTGAGTCGCTGTCGTGTCCAAGTGCTTGTTTCTGTGAGGATCTGTTGCAGTTGAAGCGTGTCATGTCGTGTTGTTGTCTGGTGCTAGGTGCGACCATGGGTCTCGACGGGAAGGATGATGCTCAAGCGTATAGTGGGACAATGACCAGTGAAGGGGAGCCTCTTCAATGACGACCTGTCTCTACATGGGACGATGTGGTGATCACAGTTAGCATGTATTGCGTTAGGGGTGGACGATGGTGTCTTCCTGGCAGCGTGACTAGGAGTCTGGATCATACATTGAGTTGAGTCAAGATGTCGTGAAGCTGCAAGGAGTCAAATCAGAAGGAGCATGAAAGATCAGGAGTCAAGATTAGGGAGAGATTGTTAGCAGTAATCTTGATCAGTGGTGTCAGTTAGGTTATGGATGTGTGTGTAGTACTACCACATGCATGCAAGTCCTTGTGGTTTAAACGTGTGTGAATCCAAGTAGGTTTCCTAGTTTGGAAAGTGTTTCTGTGTGGAGTCATTTAGTTATTTAGGAAAGTTTGGTACGAGTTCACGTGGTGTTAATTTCAGTAGTAGAGTTTGAATACGTGTAGGCTTCAAGTATGAGTCTGAGTCTTGTTAGTATACGATTAGGTCTAGACTGGCGTGGGTCTTGGTTTTGTGTATATATACACGAGGTCCTGTGTGAGTTTAGTAACACCGTGTGAGTTGAGAAGAGAAGAAAGAAAATTCGAGGGCACGATACGTGCCCGTGGCCACAAGTTTTTTCGAGCATGTTTGTTCGTCTAATTTGATGTGTTCGATCCGTGGAAATTCCAACAGCCGATATATATACGAAGGCAATATGCATGTGAAGAGAGAATGACGCCTCGGTAGTAATTCACTGTATGCAATCAAAGAAAGAGATTTACTCTCGTTAAACGGGATTGACTCATATGGGATGGGACGTGGGAGAGGAGGACGGGTTGAGAATGTGATATGCATGAGATCTCCCATTTAATAGTAAATTAAGGATTCCCATTTGGTAATCCCTTGATTGTTAGTGGTCCTTCTGTTAATGTTGTTGGTGCGCGCAGGGCAAAGGGCGATTCCCTGATGTTATTGATTGTATTTAACGGTGGTGATTGTCCCAATGTTTGACCCCAAAGTGAGCCACCAACTCGGTTTTAATAGTAAAGATGTATGGATTCCGCTGACGAAAATCTAGGACCGGCCTTTGTGCTCCAGTTGCCGATGAGATCGAGATACATCTACTCCTGCGCAAACTTGCATGGGTCCACTTGAAACATATCTCCTCGATGGGTTGGGAGAGGTCGATGGCGGCGATCTCAGGCCACATCGGGTTGAAGGGGCTCCGGAAGGAGGAGGGTGTTTGATTTGGGGCAGCGGGGGGAGGGTGGCTTGGGAGAGGGTGAGGCAAGACCTAAGCGGTAGCCATAGATTTCTTGTACTGATTAAAGCGGGGAGATTTCAGTTGGCCGATATATTTGCGGAGGCAATATGCATGTGCGGAGAGAATGGCGCCTCAGTAATAATTCATTGTATGCAATCAAAGAAAGATATTTACTCTCGTTAAACGGGATTGGCCCATATGGTATGCGACGTGGGAGAGGAGGATGGGGTGAGAATGTGATATGCATGAGATCTCTCATTTAATAGTAAATTAAGGATTCCCGTTTGGTAATCCCTTGATTGTTGGTGGTCCTTCTGTTAATGTTGTTGGTGCGCGCATGGCAAATGGAGATTCCCTGATGTTATTGATTGTATTTAACGGTGGTGATTGCCCTAATGTTTGACCCCAAAGTGAGCCACCAACTCGGTTTTAATAGTAAAGATGTATGGATTTCGCTGACAAAATCTAGGACCGGCCTTTGTGCTCATGTTGCCGATGAGATCGAGATACATATACTCCTGCGCAAACTTGCACGGGTCCTCTTGAAACAGATCTCCTCGATGGGTTGGGAGAGGTCGATGGCGGCGATCTCAGACCACATCGGGCTGAAGGGGCTCCAGAAGGAGGAGGGTGTTCGATTTGGGGCAGCGAGAGGATGGCTTGGGCAAGGGTGAGGCAAGATGTAACATCCCCGCATTAGAGATTAGAAATAAGCTGAACACAGATGTGTGCATTGCATTCATGCATAGAAAATCTGAATAATTTTCGCGCTTTTAAATAAAAACTTGTCAAAGTGATTGAAGCTTCTCTTAACTTGATGAAATTGAAGTAGATCATCAAGTTGACTGCGATGAGTTTCAATATGACCTTTGCTAAAACCTTATTTTGGATAAACATGATTTGATCTAAGGGTAGATCAAAATGGAATAAAATTAAACCCTAATACATTTCTTAATGATTTATATTTGATCTTTAGGTGATCATATCATGGTATTCATTTTAATCACTCATGAATACCAAATTATAAATGTAAAACAAATAATAAGAATGTAACAACTATATCTTAATCTCATCTACTTATACCATGGGTATCATTGAAATATCTAACTCCAAATCTCTAGTGAGGTTAAGTATGAAAGAAACCTAAGTTAAGATCATTCACCATACATCTTTCTTTCCATATCAATCTTTATCATCTCTATTGAATACTATCCCTATATTTGTTGTTCATCAATATTGAGTAATCAACTATTGATTCACCAATTCTTACCTATCAATTCTTGACCTATCAACTCTTGTCCTTATTATAGCATTCACTTAAGGCTTATAAAGAAAGAAGTAAGAAGAGATAAGTAGTGATGCTAGTTCTAGGTGTTATCTATAGGATGGGAGTGATTTGAGGAAATCAAATCAATATGGTAACAAAGAAGATTACAAGAATGAAGTCTAAAGATAGTTACCAGGAGTAGTCCTATTAGATCAGGTAGGTATAATCAATGAATCATATCTCCTAATCCAATAGAACTAAACATAAGATAATTAGAATACAACTGTAGTGTTGTATTGAAGAAGCCTTGATTAACCAACTGGAAAACTAAGTCATAAATGATCAGAGGTTTATAATGATCATGTTTAAGTCACCCAGATTGAATGCTTATATCAAATATAAGTGACATTGGTGTATAGAACATGATTGAACCCTAGTATAGATATGTTAATCTAGGTTAAGCCATGACAAGTCACGTTAATATAGTGTGAGGTTGAAATGTTAGATATTGGAGTTAAGAAGAGACAAGATAGTATGAATAAGATGATGTTAAAATAACATTGGATTATAGGAGTAGTATTTTCCTCTTTGGAAATACTAAACACTAGAGGAGAGTAGAACTTGATATAAACCTCTACTAGAGTAGTATTTGTGATGGATGATTTAAGAAGGGTATAAATGGAGTTAGATGTAACCACTTGTTGGGTTAGAGATTATTAATAGTAGAATAGTTGTTATAGTCAAGTATAAATATAAGAATATTATGAAAGCTTTAGTGTTAAGCACATTGCATTTACAAATGGCTTTAGAAGAATAAAAGTAGATAAGAAGTTTCTATAAAGCAAAGCTCATCATGTTAGTGCATGATGATGGATATAGAGAAGTAATATATCTAGAAAAGGAATTCCTTAATCAGAAGTCCATAATTATGAAGTATAGAAGATAGGAATTCCTGGTAAACATTAAACCCTAATTCTAAGACCAAACATAATATCCATTTTCTATAGTTGATCTATCATATTGTTTCCACAGTGCTTTATAGGAATATTCTCCTATATCAAATCACCTGAGCATATCTTTGTTATTTCTAATTATCATCATCATAGGTGCTTCGGAACCATCTTTGTCAATTCTTTTTCATAAGTTATCCTAGAAAACAATTCCACTATTTTACTTTGAATGGTGATGTTATTAAAGATCACAGACATAAAGACAATGTGATTAACCATAAATCTTTATACACATCAATAAAGGAAATATGAGAATAATATTAACCATATTAAGTTCTCAAAACTTTATGTATTGAATAACAATAAAGGATCAAGATATATATAAAAGTTTCTTTAACATTATAAACCAATAAGAATCAAAATATCAAAATTATAAGATCCTAAACAAATCCTAAAACCTAAGATCCTAATTTATACCTATTCTATTTGATATAATAACCTTCATATGATTATGAATATGAAAGTATATAAAAAGGCAAATCAATAAAATATATTGTTATAAAAATAGTATTAATATCAGAATCTTAAGTATATTCCCATAAACTTCCAATTTTCTAAATAAGAAATTCCTAGAAAATTAAAACAAATGAATAAATATAAAGCTAGCAAATGAAAACAGAAATAAAAATATGTAATTAAAAAGATAAAACGAAACCAGGCCTCAGCCCATTTCCTCTACCACCTATCTGCTGCTCACACGCACCACACCGCGGCCCAACTGGTCCAGCATCAGCCCATACCGGTTTATCGTCGTCTTCCTCGACGTCACAAGCAGCTCCCTGGGAGCCTCGCCGTCGTTCGATGCCGATCACGCTCGTCAGCAAAATTGAACCGCCGTGATGCTCGCCGTCGTCTTGGACCTTGCTGATAAGACCGGCCATGCTCTCCTCTATCCATCCATACCCATATCACTTGCTCCCGCTCTCTCCATGTCTCGTTCGCATGAACACAGAAACCCTAACTCGCCGGAGGTCCTTGTAGTCGCCTCTAGAAACCACCCCTCTGCTATCTAAGATCGCCTTTGAGTTCGCCAGGATCGACTCATTCATCTTCCCAAAGGAATTGAGCTCGCTCGTCCGCAATCGCACCCGACGACTTCAAACTTCCGACGGTCACCGTCGATCATGGCGACGTCGTCCGACCTCACCTCGACCTACCACCACCCTACTCGCGTTCCTGGTAAGCTTCAAGACCGAATGGCCCATTTCGATTTATCTTTCGAACACCGCAACGCCGTGCCGACGCTCACCTTCGTCCGCCGTCGCAGTTGCTCGTCGGAGCAAGTGCTCCAATGACCATATTTGAGCGGCGCAACGACTAGATGACTCCGTTTGTTGCACTGAAATGAATGACACCACTCCCGTGCGTGCGCGTGCTCTCGATCAACAGATCGATCAGCGATCTGAGAGATCATCCGCGGATGATGTCAGCATGACATCATGCCGATGTCACTCCAGCCCTGTTCAACCCTTTGACCGGTCCATGCCAGCGTGGCATGCCTACGTGGCCTTGTGTCCCACATGTCTGTGACCGTGGGTAGATTCCTCTGAGTGTAAAAAGTTTTATGCCTGTTTAGAAAATAAATAAAAACAGATAGAAATGGCATGGCAATAGGTCCCACCTGTCAGTGACTGGGGGTAGATTAGGCCCTGGTGAGAAAAAACCTTCATTGCTCGCTGACATCAGCATTACCTAATAAACACATTTAGTTATTTAATTAAGAAATTCCTAAAATGATTAAATCTTGTAAATTTGATATCTTTTGTTTTATAATTCAGAAAAATATGTTTACTATATGAAAATTTTCAGAAAAATAAAATCTACAACTTAAAACTATTATTAAATATTATTATAATGATTATTTAAATCAATATTATTTAATAATACTTTATAAAGTCTTAATACTTTGATAATTAATATTCTAATATTGGCAAAATGATAAAAATATAAATTAAATACCAATCTTAGAAAAATAAGAATTAGAGTTTAAAACTATAATCATGTATTATTATTACTTCTAACTAAATATTTATTATTTAGTAAGTATTTTTAAAGTAATAAACCTTATTAAAATCATATCTTATTATTTTTAAATCACAAAAATAAATGTAATATACCAAAATGATCACAAAAATAATACCTACATGTTTAAAATATAATATTCCACTTTTGAGTTAAATAAACCTTATTAAAATCATAACTTATTTTCTTAATAGATAATTCATATAAAGATAAATAAAATATGTTAATATTCCTAAAATTAACAAATTAAGATTTAATTAGTAATACTAGTCTTCAATATTGAAATTATGAAGTCAAAATGACTCAACACATTTTAAGTATGATTTTATTAAGTTATCCTTCAACCATAAGTGTAAATTATTTTATAAAAGGATCCTTATCCAATCCAAAAACTCTAAGAATAATTATAATAAGATAAAACCTATTCTTTATATTAACCACAAGTTTATAAACAAATCAAAACACTACAAGTGAGTTCATTAGTAGTAAATAATATTGTTTACTTATCATAAACCTTAACCACTATCAAATCAATATAATATCATACTTAAGCAACTCTAAAGAAACATTATAAAGTGAACAAGACATAACTATAACAAGCATTACACCTAAATTCCATCTATGTTTTAAAGCTAGCTTTAATCTACCAAACTCCAAGTATACTACTAAAAACTTTATTATATACTTTATAGTTTACTTTGGTCTAGTATAATTAAGTTATAAAGCATCTTAATACCAAACCAACTCATTTAAAAACCAAGATAGATAAGTCTCAAATACTACTAATTTCATTATTCCAATAAAGGCAACTCCTTCTGACTTAAAGACTATAACTAGGAAGAACACCTCATAAGGTTAACTTAAAAGCTTAAATACATCTACTTAGTTGAGAAAGATTTTCTTCAAAAGTTATTCATTTTGCCACTTCAATCAACATATGACAATTAATAGTAAACACTTTACTTTATACTTTACTTGTATAATAAGACTATTAATACTTAAATTCTTTATAAGTGACATTACTTGCAAGTAAAACTTGAATATAAACAATTAAGATGTAAGAAGTCTTGTGTAGCATTCCATATGTGTGTATGTTGTTGTTGTATAAATACATATTGTATTCCACACACTCACAAGCCTTAATAAAAAGCACATGTGTGAAACCTAATCTAAAAGGGCAACACATTCCAAGGAAACCAATTCCAGAATCCAAACCCTAGACCAACGTTATTCTCGGGATTCGCGTTTCTCAACTTGCATTACATTACATATGCATAAAAGCATCTTGCTTCTTTAAACATCAGTCCTTACCGGACCAATGATGCAGATTTCCGCTATTGGATTTTATATTGTCTCGAAGACCGTGAGTGCATAATCTTGCAATCACAAAAGGCAAGTTCACACTTGCTCATGTCCTTTGATTATTTTCTTAAAGTATTTTACAAATCCAGTGTTGTCATCACCTGCATTTGAAAAAGGTCCGAAAACACTATTTTCATAATAATATGATTATAGGTTTATTACCATGAGGTAATAACCTACTATGAAAGTTCCGGTGGTAAAGGAACATATTACCTAGTACTTAACAACCAATGTCGCCAGTGATTCTTGCGCCGTATATCACGCGTTAACCATGAGATTTGGAATGGGACGGAGAAGTCAGCTGTATCTTCTTCCTCTCGCATGTAGCCGGATGTGCAGGTCGTGGCTGTTATCACTCGTAGCATGCATATTAATTGGTAATTCATAGAGGATATGCAGCATATGGGTGGGAACCCTCAACGTCTCACGATAGTTCTGGCATCTAACGGTCTGTACAAACCATTGTCGTAATTCAATATGTGGGCATGGTGTACACCAAGGAGGCATGCGAGGTCGCGAAGGGGGCAGTGATTGGCTTGGATCATCTACTGGGCCCCACACCACAGGAAGTGTGAACAGGAAAGATCGCCCGGTTGTGCAACAAGGATTTGATCTCTCATAGGAAAAGTAACGCACCTCTGCAGAGTGTAAGAACTGTAACTTGTTACTCCTTGTCCGGGAAGGAGCTGTGAACGCGGCGGGAAAGGAACCCCATGAAGGTTCTAGTAAATCCGTGAAGGCTGACGGACATAGCTTTTCAGAATAAAGGCAACCTTTGAAGAAATGTTTACGAAAACTTGCATTGCCTACGACCTGGTCTGTGGCTGTAGATATAGTGCATCAAACACTCCTTTTCTAGTGGACTTCCTGAGTACGCTCGTACTCAAAATACCTTCTTAACCCTTGCTAGGTTCTAAAGCCAGTATAGACGACGTCCACATCAAGTTATGCTCCAGGAATCATCATTAAAAGCTAACGCTCTTCAATGAAATCAAGGAAGTCAACATATACATCAACTCAAGTGAAGACGAAATTACTGATTAGATAAGAATAGAATTTCTACCCATAGAACCTACTTCTGTAGAGTATTGCAATAGCAGCAATGCAAGCCAGTAGTTCAGCTACTAGTTTTTTAGTAGGATAGCTATGAGTTATTTATTATTGAGTCTTCTTCATAACAAGTTTCGTTCTCTCTCTTTAACCTAGAGTGTTCTCTTGATCTTGTGTAAAGAGTGGAGTTGTAACCTATAGTCATGTCTTAGACCTGCTGTGTTTCTGTTGTACTACTCTGAGGGATGTAATACTAGTGAACGGTGTTTCATTGGTGTTATGTCCACGACTATAGTGTACTACATCATGCAGTGGTATGCTGAGTCACCGCACAAGACCTAAGCGGTAGCCATAGATTTCTTTTCTGATTAAAGCGGGGAGATTTCAGTTGGCCGATATATTTGCGGAGGCAATATGCATGTGCGGAGAGAATGACGCCTCACTAGTAATTCATTGTATGCAATTAAAGAAAGAGATTTACTCTCGTTAAACGGGATTGATCCATATGGGATGCGACGTGGGAAAGGAGAACGGGCTGAGAATGTGATATGCATGAGATCTCTCATTTAATAGTAAATTAATGATTTCCGTTTGGTAATCCCTTGATTGTTGGTGGTCCTTCTATTAATGTTGTTGGTGCGCACAGGGCAAAGGGCGATTCCCTGATATTATTGATTGTATTTAGCGGTGGTGATTGTCCCAATGTTTGACTTAAAATAAGCTATCAACTCGGTTTTAATAATAAGAAAGATAACAAATACTTCAATGGTGAGAACCCAACATTGACCCAAAAATGCCCACCAGACTTAAAGTGAACCACGAGCCCACCAGAACGACAGTCGGCAGCCCACCATCCAGTTCAAGTGGTTACGGGCCGCTCACCTCAAGCCGGAGCACGTGCACACATCCAAATCTGACCAATGGGCCATGCCTAGAGCAGGCCCTCCCACGGCATGCAAAAAAGCCCGGCATGAGCCCGACCCGGCATGTGGTTTGACGGGCTATGTCCAGCCCATGGCACACGGGTGCCATGCCCGTACCGCCTTGCCGGGCACGTGGGCTGGCCCAGCATAGCCGCAGGTGTCCACCAGCACCTAGACTTAAAGTGAACGACCAGCCCACCAGAACGACAGTCGGCAGTCCACCGTCCAGTCCAACTGGTTACGACCCCCCCTCTCTCTCGTCCGTTCCCCACAGAGGCGGCTGACATGGGGCACGGTACCCTGCCATCTGCCAGCCGCCGGCGAGTCTCGCCGGCCCAATGTTCTAGCAACTACAGGGCACGGGCAACGCGTTGATGGCAGCGCGTGCGCCCAATGAAGCGGACCACCGCCGCCACCCAATGCACGCTGGTAGTGAGCTTGCTGCCGACCGACGGAGGGGGAGAAGGGGAGTTTCGATGGAAGTGATTTGCGGTTGGTGGGTGAAGCATGACTGTCTATGGTGTTTCTCCTGAGAATGGTAGTGTTACTCATCTGTGCGAGTCAGTCTGCAACGCCCACCGCATGGATGCAGACGAAACTCCCTTTTCTTTTCTTGCCAAAGAAATACCAGTGGAAGCCGGCAGGGAAGACAGTTGACCCAAGAACCTACAAGATGCTAGGTGGCTTCCTTATGCTTCTTTCGCCCCTCGTTGACCTCCAAACTACCAATTATATACGAGGAGCATTTGCATCTGGGGTATCCTGTAAATCGAAGGCCGCATCCCTCGCTGTGAAGGAACAGGCGATGAATCAGATTTTGTGTCTAGCTGAAGAACATCTCAGATCAGCAAGCTAGCTTGATTCGCAGGCTGTATAGTTGCAGAGCTCCTCTACTACCGAAGAAAGAGGTAACCATTGCTCACTTGCTCCTTCTGTTGATGGGTTATGCATCCTTGCTGTGGACTTTTCCGTGCATCAAATGCCTTTTCTAAGTTGTTTGGGATGGAGGTAGACTGGCTTCTCCAAGAAGCCGGAGATGGATATGGGCAGTTTCTTCCCTTGGGATGGTAGATAATTAAGGTATGTCACAAACTCACAGAGTCACAGTCACAGACTTAACTATCATGTTCATGTACATGTAGATAATAGAACTACTGATATATGACCATTCAGTTGCAAAGTTCAATAGAAGCGTGTTCCTGTAAAGGAATTTTTATTATGCATGTTTGGAAGATAAATCCACTGGGCATGTCCTTAGTTACACATATAAAATTCCCTTTCACATAAGTAAAGATAGATTTTAATCTCGGGCACACACACTGATGTTGGTTGGTATTCGGATGCAGGTAAGCTGCCGCCCTCTGTTTTTGCAAACATGCCTTCCTCGGAACAGGCTTTCGCCCTGCTTTATAAATAAAGCACAACCATCCAAATTCAATACAAGTTCCGAACCAAAGAAAAAACAAAAAGAGAGGGCAACAGCACAACAACGCCCAAAGCGAGAGAAAAACGGAAATAAAAACGGATGCAGCAAGATACAAACTCCCACAGAGGAAGCTCAGCGGACCGAGAAGCGTACTGCTTGCACATGGATTGCCAAGGAAACAGTCTTAGTGATTTCTTTGAAACTAATGGGCGTTCGATACTTAAAAGAGTGGACAACAACCATAAACTACGATCCTTCACTGAAAAGGAGATAGAGCTCATCACCAACGGTTATAGCACTTCGCTTGGTAATGGCTCGTTCGGTGATGTTTACAAAGGAACGTTAGACGGTCAACGTCCAGTGGCAGTAAAGAGATACAAAAATGGAACCAAGAAAGAAGAGTTTGCCAAGGAGGTAATAGTGCATTCCCAGATAAATCACAAGAATGTTGTCAGACTGTTAGGTTGCTGCGCCGAGGAAAATGCTCTTATGATTGTAATGGAGTTTATCTCTAACGGAAACCTCTATAACATCCTTCACTGCAGCAATGGCAGTGGCCCTGTCTCCTTCCCTTTGGATAAACGGTTGGACATCGCTATTCAGTCAGCTGAAGCACTCTCATGCATGCATTCAATGTATAGTCCTGTCCTTCATGGCGACATCAAACCTGCTAACATATTGTTAGATGAAAAATACCTGCCGAAGATATCTGATTTTGGAATAGCAAGACTGCTTTCAACTGATGAGGCCCAGCATACTAGAACTGTTATCGGTTGTATAGGTTATATGGATCCTTTGTTCTGTCAGAGTGGGATTCTAACTCCAAAGAGTGACGTATACAGTTTTGGAGTTGTTTTGTTGGAAATGATCACCCGAAAGAAAGCGGCAGGTGGGAATACTAACCTCACTCAATCTTTCACCGAGGCTGTAGGTAGAGGGAAGAAGTTGAGAGAATTGTTTGATGTGGAAATTGCCAATGACAAGAAGAGCATGAAGTTGCTTGAGGATATTGCGAAGCTAGCAGCTAAATGCTTGAGAATGGATGATAAGATGCGTCCAGAAATGGTTGAAGTAGCAGATAGACTTAGGATGATCAGAAAAGCTCTCCCCCAGCACAAGTGTGAAAGCTCTACAGGTAACAGGAAGTTATTAAAATATTCCTTGTCAATTGTCATATTAGCATGACCACTGTAAGATTTTGTTTTCTTTTCAGTTAATGTTTGGGTCTCAAATCTCACTAGATTTCTTGTTAATTCCACTTTACCCCCCAAAGATTGTCTGACACATTTTACCTATTTATACTAATCACGACACTTGTTACCGCTAAGTTCTAATTTTCTGACACATTTTACCCCCATAACAGAATAATGATGTGGCTGCTAGACATAAGACTGGTGCTGAAAAGGAGAACTGAACCTACCATGTTGAGCTTTTGTGCCTTAATGGCTTGTCATATAGATAAATTATTTTGTGAAGGGCTAAAAATGTGTCCCCAAACTTGAACTTAGGGGTAAGAAGTGGCAAGATTTATATATGGGGTTAAAATGTATCAGAAACTCAATCTCTGTGGGCAGAAAGTTAAATTAACTCTTCTATTTAGATCAATCTTTTTTTCGAAATGGAAAATAAGAATATAAATAATGTCACATTCCTAGTTATATACCATGAAAATGTTCTGTCACTCTCATTCGTTTTGTGCTACTAGGTGTCTTACTGATTGTTCACCTCTAAAGAAATGGAAGTCTGCTCTACATCTTACCATATTTGATTATTCGTAGATGCAGGTAGCAACGCTCCTTTTCCAAGAATTGCAGACGAAGAGAAGATGGTACCATTGATTTCGATGCAAGAACTTAGGAAAATAACAAGGAACTTCAGTAATGATGCTTTCAAAGGAGAGGGGGAACATGGTAAGGTTTTTTTCGGAGTGATGAAAGATGGACAGGAATGTGCTGTAAAGATTCTCAACCCTTCAAGAATTCATTTCGAGGTCATTGTTGCATTCCTGGCCTTCTCACCATTTCAGTTAATGATCCTCATTTATTAGTAAAGGAAGGGCTTGCCTTCTGTTGCAGGTTCCGTCTGTATCAAGACTGAAACACAAAAACGTTGTCCAACTTCTCGGATACTGTGTCGAAGGAAATGATCGTGCTCTTGCTTACGAGTATTCATTGCGGGGCTCCTTGCACTATATTCTTCACGGTGAGAAATTACGAGAGCATGCATTGCAGCTGCATGCCTTTTTCATTAACAAGAAAAATGTTTTGCAATTAAAACACCTGCCTTATAGGTTTCTGAATGGAGAGCCTAGGGTTATCCCCTTTTCTATTAAAAAAATAAAATGTCTGCTCTATAAGGAATAGTCCCAAAAGGACCCATGGTATGTGGAATCTTTTGCTACTCCATTTAAAAAATATATATATCCTAGTTAATCCTAAAAAAAAAATATTTAAATTTGACATAGTTTATATAAAAAATATAGCAACATGTAGAACTTCATAAAAAATGTGATGTGAAAATATAGTTGATGATGGATCTGGTGATAGATGTTGTAGATGTTGGTACGTTATCGCATAAACTTGGTCAAACTTGATTTATTTACTTGGAAAAAACTAAAAAATGTTACATTTTGGAAGGGATAGAATAGCTATTAGTTTGTTCATGAAATGGGGAGCGTAGTCTCGACCTCTACATAAGTGATGCATTTGACCTCTTTTATTGTGCAGTTCAAAATATTCAGCATATTACAATCATGAATCACAAAGAGTTGAGACATTTATCAACCATCTTAAAAAAAGTAGCACGAAGAAGCACTCTATTTGAATATCCAATAGTCTGGCAGTAGAAATCCTAAGCAACTGTCAATAGCCGGTTGCATCCAGCAGCCATGTGTTCCTGTTGGTTCATCATGAGAAGATAGGACCATAGATGGATCCAATGGGTAGCCAAGTAAATAACCTGTGAAAATTTTGAACCCTTATCTTTATAAACACAATAATGTTTCTGCGTGTCCAAATGAACCGACATAAAGCTAAAACACCAATGCATATTCTAGCTTTATTCTTCCTACCAATCCCATTTAACCATTTCCAAACATATTAGTAATATTGGTCGGAGAAGGTATATTGCTGGTGGAATAAATCATTCGCCAGATGATACGTGCAAAAGGACATGCAGGAAATAAGTGTTCTACGGTCTACACTGAGTCATAAAAGCAACAATTCTGACTTCCATTCCATCTTTTCATTGCTAGATTATCTTTTGTTAGCAAAACTTTATTACTACGAAACTACATGAAGATTTTTATTTTGAGTGGGATTTTTAACTTCCAAAATATTTACCTTAAAAAACGGGTATGATCATTCATTAGTTCTAAATACATAGACTCTACAATAAATAGAACTGTGGATGTAAGTTTGCAAACAAATTTATCACGAGTATCGGACAACTGTACCATCATTAACCTCTGACAAAAATGTAATCATTCATTCCATTTATCACCAGTTAAATCCCTCTTAGAACCAACATTTAGTGTAGCTTGTGAAAGAAAATTTGCAACTAGGACATTTTTTATGTACAATGCTATATAATAATGATTATTAATTGTTACGCTAGAGATGTATCACCCAGCAGATATCTTCTCAAATAGCTATTAGTATAGTCTGGTATTTTAGTGCGTGTGTATGCACACTAATATGGTCTGTAAAAAAGGACTGCGCTGTTCCACTAAAAGTTGATTATCCCTCTGGTTTATGGTGATAGGTAAAAAGGGTGTCAAGGGAGCCCAGCCAGGAGCTGTTTTATCATGGGAGCAGAGAGTGAAGATTGCCTTGAGTGCCGCAAATGGGCTTGCGTTCCTCCACCAGAAGGCAGAACCCCCTGTCATCCACAGCAGAATCAGCTCCCGCAACATATTTCTCTTTGACAAGGATGTTGCAAAGATCGGCGATGTTGGTTTCTCCAAACGGCCCCTTACTTACAGAGAACAACTTGCATTTGATTCCCCTTATGCAATTATTCAGTCTCCTTTTGATGCACCTGAGTATGCAACCAATTTTTCTTTCAGATTCTTCCAACAGGCTCGGAAAGAGCGATGTATAATCGCATACTTATGTACCTCTGGGATTGGTTCTGTTAGGTATGTTCTGACTAAAGATGCAAGCACAAAGAGCGATGTGTACAGCTTCGGGGTCGTGCTGTTGGAGCTGTTAACTGGTCGCGAGGCAGTCGACCGTACAATGCGCCGTGGCCAGCAGGGGGATCTCGTGTCATGGGTATGCCTATGCGTGCATTCATCATGGATATAATATCTCGAGAAGATGCACTGGTTAAACTGATCATGACATTGATATGCAGGCTTCAATAAGACTTGAAAACCAGGTGGAACAGTGGGTGGATCCAAGACTTGAAGGAAATTACCCTCCCATGGCTGTTGCCAAGGTATAATTTGAACCTGAACTCTGCTATAGCAACTTTGGTGTCCTGCACAGTGCAGATAGTAACTTATCAGCAGCATTTGTATACGTGTTTTGATATCACTGCACTTCCTGAATTTCTTCATCGATACCCTTCAGCATTTCTCTTCCACCGCCGCATTCAGTGCTTCTGTTGCTATCTCTCTCAAATCAGGCTTTCGCCCCGAGAGGGGGAGCGCCGCCGTCCTCAAGGCCCGAAGAGTGTCAAGCCGCCCGGTCACGCTGCCGCACCAGGGGGGAGGGCACTGCTAGAGGAAGGCAAGAAAGGCAAAAACAGGGTCAGACACACGGGAAGGATAAACCTTCTCAATCACCATCTTGTTACGCACATTCCACAGGGTCCACGAGATGGCCGCAAACACGAGCCAAAAGAGGCGGCGCCCTCCTCCGGCTTTGTTTGCCTGGGTCTGCAGGAACTCCCCGATCTCCTGCGCCTGCTAGGTAGGCCCCAACGCTTCTCGGACAAAGCTCCAAAGAGCCTGAGCCACCAAACAGGAAAAGATAATATGAGCACAAGACTCCGGAATCCCACATAGGGGACACAAGCCATTGCCCGGGCCGTTACGCTTGGCCACCTCCACACCCGACGGTAACCGATCACGAAGAAGCTGCCAAACGAAGATGCGAATACTAAGCGGGAGAGGGGCCTTCCAAAGGGGTGCTGTCCAGCTCAGCTCCGGGCCCTGGAAAAGGGCGCGGTATGTCGAGCTCACCGAGAACTCCCCCGAGGGATGAAGCTGCCACGCGGGAGGGAATCGAGCAGCTGTTGGGAGTCCGCGGCTTCTGCCTCACTAAGGTACCGACGGAACAAGATGTTCCAGCATCCCTCGCGGAAGGCTTCAGCCACTAGAGCCGATGGGGAGGCGGAGATGGCAAAGAAGCCGGAAAATTGCACCCTCAGAGGGATTGGTAGCATCCAGGGATCAAGCCAAAACCGTACCCCCTGTCCGCAGCCAGCCACAAAGGAGATGCCCAAACCAATGAAATGCTTGATCTCCTGGATGGATCTCCAGAACTGAGAGCCCTCCCACCTCTCGCACGCCAATAAGGGGCGTCCCCGGAGATATTTGGCTTTGATAAGCTAAAGCCAAAGACCTCCGTCGTCCCTGAGAATGCGCCAGACCCATTTCAGCATCAACGCCACATTAAAGCGGCGAGAATCAAGGATCCCTATGCTTCCAAAGCTCTTGGGGGCGCAAACGTCCGTCCATTTGACCATATGGTACTTCTGATGGCCGTCCCGAGCCGTCCAAAAGAACCTAGACAACTCCTTCGCGAAGTCGGCATGCGTCCCTTCCGGCAGAAGGTACAGCCCCATCTGGTACATGGGGAGACTCGAGAGACAAGAGTTAATCAGTACCGACTTGCTCCCCTTAGACGTAAGGCGTGCTCTCCAAGGCTCAGCCCTTGAGCGCACCCTTGTGACCAAGGGGGCCAAGTCTCTGATCAACACCCGAGTCTCCCGGATGGGCATCCCAAGATACGTAAGAGGGAAGTCCGCCAGCTTACAATTTAGATTATCCGCAATCCGCCGCCGATCCTCCTCGGGATACCCGAGAATCATAACCTCGCTCTTGTCGAAATTGATCGTTAGCCCCAACATGGATTCGAAGAAAAGAAGCAGGAACTTCAAGTTAATGATGTCGAGGTCCGAACCCTGCACCATGATCATGGTGTCATCCGCATATTGGAGGTGAGAGATCCCACCCCCGGGGATCAAATGACCTACCACCCCGAGATGTGGCCAACACTTTTGGCTCTATCCAAAATCTCTGCCAGTGCATCCACCGCGGCGTTAAACAAGAGGGGGGGAAATCGGGTCCCCTTGTCTAACCCCACAGGACGGACTAAAGTAGGGGCCAATCTCCCCATTGATGTTAATCGCCGTCCTCCCACTCATCATGAACTGCATGATCCAGCAGATCATACGGTCGTCGAACCCCCTCCTCTCCAGAACGAGCCTCAAGAAGGCCCAGTCCAAGCGATCATAGGCCTTCTGGAAGTCCAGTTTAAGGAACAACCCTTTCTGACGCCGAGCCTTTACTTCATGGATAATTTCATGAAGAGCCAGGACATCGTCATGAATGAGGCATCCCTTCAGGAAGGCGAACTAGAGAGGATGCGTGAGCCGTTCCATAACAGGAGCGAGACGAAAGGCACATACCTTGGAAAACAGACGTTGTATGACATTGGTCACCGTGATCGGATGGAACTGGCGGATATCCGTGGCCCCCACTACCTTGGGGATCAGGGTAATAACGCCAAGGTTCAGCCGAGACATCACCAGGGTCCCCGTGTAAAACTCCTGAAAGAGCTACAAGATCAATGGCTGAAGTTGAGCCCAAAAAGTCTGGAAAAAGCACACCGGCAGCCCATTGGGGCCCGGGGCTAAACTAGACTTCATGGACTTCAGGGCAGCCGCCACCTCCCCGTCTAGGAAGGGGAGAGTGAGCTCCACGTTCTCCGCTTGGGAGACTAGCGCCTCACCAGACGAGAAGTCCGGCGCAAGCGAGACGCTCGAAGGCGGCGAAGCGGAGAAGAGATCACGGTAGAAGGCATAGATATGGGCGGAGAGCGCCCTTGTCTGGCTATCTCTGCTCGGAAGGGGGTGTTGTTCTGGCCCTGCTTGCTTCCTCGCATCTTGTCTCCCTTAATCCGGCTCGGTGTTCGTAAGCCAGTGTTTAGTCCCAACTTCGTCTGCTGTTAGACTTCAGGCTGCCCTTGTCTGGCTTTCGTTTGCCTAGCTAGTGCCTGTATCCTCTGCGCGACTTGATGGCTCAATTAATTTTTATGTGCTACGCCTGTTAGTTTTGCTTGACATCCTATCTGCAAAATCTTTAGGTTTTAGGGTCAGTGTGCCGGACATATCCCATGCTTCATTGTTCCACTAGCAATAAGGTCAAATAGATTGGTGTGCGCAGAACAGATGTCCTGGCCTGTGTGCGTATGTGGGTATGGGCTGTAATCACGTGAAGTTTGGGTTAAAAAAAGATCTGCAAATCACCATATTTGATTCGTGCCATCCAAATCTTGTTCGTACCATATAAGTAGTTATTGCTTCTGGATGTTATACATTTTCTAGGTCCAACATGTTACTACTAATATTTCCTTTTTCTTTGTCTTACGGAAACAGTCCGCTGCTCTCAGGGTACTACTCTAGTTTTTTTTTAAATTAACCAATCAACACTTGGTGTCCTGATTCTTGTCGTATTTTGGTAAGCAGATGGGTGAACTGGCGCTGTCGTGTTGCGTGTACAAGGCAAACAATCGGCCAAACATGAGTGCTGTCATCAAGATTCTCGAGCTGACTTGGCGCGGTGACACGCCACCTCTTTTGTTGGACGAAGAAAAATTACGACCGCGAACATACCGATTACATCCAGCTTATGCAAGGACGCAACATGTTACTAATAGCAATGCACACAGCAAAAAGAGAGAGAAAACTAAAAAATAGAAGTGGTGTTCCAGACGTTACAGCAGCAAAAAGAGAGAGGATGATCGGTTGGGTGTGTATTCATTTACTGGCAGAGTAGCAGCTCAAGTTGGAGGAGAATCTAAATGTATCAAATCTAAATTTCCATTTCATCAATATCTCAAAATAAATTTCATATACTCTTACATTTTTTTTTCTAATAGCCCTGATTTCATCATTTCTGTAAAATTTGGACAGAAGGGCTTTGAGAGCCTTACCCGTTCAACAAATCCTAGACATACCAAGCTAACTATTTGTTCACTTCTTGGCAAAAGTGAACCCTGATTTGGCAAGCTCTTCTCGATGTTCTTGAACATCTTGTCGTGCTACGCGCCATCTACATAGCGGCAGAGATAGAGGATTTTCATGATGGTGATGACTTCACCGCGGATCTGCCTGCCAACTCCCTCGAGTCAGAGATGGGAGATCAGAGTGAGAGCTGGAAATGCCGCGGATTTGCCTGCCAACTCCCACGGAACTCGACCGACACCATGAGTCCGGTTCGGGCGTGCAGGCTTACGTTCACGGCCGCAGCAGCCCCGCGCGACAAGGTGTTGCTCTGTGGGAGCTCATCGGCGGGGAGCACATCACCCATGTCATGTTCCTGCTCTATGATCGAGGGTTCGGCTGGAACTTATGTCCTTGCAGGTTTGCACGCACTCGACTTACCTAGGCGCAAGGGTCATCTGTCTTTGGAAGAAACACCGGTCCATGTGTGCCATGCTCGACATTGTCGTTTTCACTATGCTCACTAGAAAAAGGCTTAGCGACGCAACAGGCTTACTGGCAGAAAAATGAAAGTATGCCCGTCGTAACATGTAGCCCCAATGAGCAAACAAAAGACCGTCGCCTACTATCTAGTCGCAAAGTGATCGCCGCTGGTCCTACCATTGACTACGGAGGAAAAAAGTCCGTCCTTACAACGTGTTTTGTGGGTAGACCCGAGGGCCATAAAAATTGTGACACTTGACCTTTTGCGTTCGTCACGGCTGTAGAGCCTAGGGGTGACAAGAACATAGAGAAAGTCTCCTTGCGGGCCCTCCTAAAAACTAATGTATGCGTTTGTCACTGGTTATATGTTAACACCGATGATCCGATACATAAACTCGTCGTTTGGTTCTGAAGGTTACTAACGATGATTGTATTATCGGCTTCGTTGGCTGAGCAGAACGTATCATTGACGATTAAAAGTGTGCCCATACCCAGGTTTTGTTAGTAGGTACTGTCGTCGGCTGAAAAACTAGAGCCCATAGCTTGTTCAGATTCCCCTCCGCCCCCGCCCCTCTCCTGTGCGCGACACTAGCTCCACAGTGACTTTGTCGTTGCCGGTGCTGGAGCCTCGCCATTGCCGGATCCTACTCCCATGCTCCGGTAGAACGGTGGAGTCACCGTCTGTCCCACCTAGTCTAACGCGTCATGCTACTCCTCTTCGAGCTGCCGTGTCATGGATTTCTGCTCCGCTCGATGTTGCCGCTCGGCTGGTCTACGAAAGCAAGCCACCGCACCACCGCTCGTTCGGCCCCGTGCCATCCAGGGGATTTTAGCAAACACGGTGAACTATGGCAAAATCGGGAACTCCGCTCTCACTCGGAAGCGCAGCGACCCACGCCGTGCGCCGTCCTTGGTGGTCTCATGGGACGCACGTCATCGCGGCTCCCGCATGAACGCCTCTTCCTTGACCAAACGCCATTCGAGCGTCTTTTGGCAAACCATGACGACGAGGCAGGGAGCTCCTTGCCGCGCCGAGCGGCGTGCCATGCGTTGGCGCAACGTCCCTATTGCACGACTTGAATACCCAAGGTCGCGCCACTCCCATCGCCGTCGGGATGGTCCCACTCTTCGCCGCCGACACCCGCGTTGCAGATGAAGACACTGTCGAGCCACGCGCCGACACCACCACAGAGGATTTTTATGACATGTATCCCCGTGAGCACTTATGGTTCACATCTGAGGCCGCTGCCAAGTCCGCTGATGACATGGAGGCCATCCTTGAATCCATGACAAGTATCGAGCATGCTGTTGCCGATCCTCCTCCTGCCGTTTCATAGTCATCATTTAATACTCGTGATGAGCTCATGGAGTACTCCGGCATTTGTGGTCTTTAAATTTGAACTATCTTCTTAATTTAGAACTTAGTTCTTTGCTACGAACCTTTAGATGCCCGCCCTATCTTGATTTTTGGCAAGAACCTTTAGATGTACATGTTTTTTCTGAATATTTTGAGTGATCATACGCTGAAAACGGACTTTGTATGAGATAATTATGCTTGTTTTAGTGAACACTGCGCAAATTGATTCTGGAGCGAAATAAGGTCTTGGTATTGTCTAGTTTTAAACCAACTATTTCCCTTTGCAACATCTAATTCTTAATTTAATAAAAACTAGACTCTAAATAATATCCTAGATGTGGTATCTAAGGAGGACTAGAGAGTAATTTGGCCACCTTATGGCATGTGGCCAGAACCAACTATAATTGTATAATGGTTTATGTTTTATGTTTCTATTTTGACTTTTATATGCTATTGATATAAAATTATAATTGACATTCTGGTTCAATCGGAGAAATGCTGGTTTAGACCCGTCCCGATTCCTTTCTCTGCATGGACAGCATATGTATATATAGCAGGTACTCTCTCCGTTTAAAAATATAAGATGTTTTAGGTTTGTGAAGAAAATGAATCTAGATTTATTTTCGTATGTAGGTTCACTCAACTTTAGGATGAATCTACACACTAAAAGAAGTCTAGTTTCATTTTCTTCACAAACCTAAAACATCTTATATTTTGAAACGGAGGGAGTAGGTGGGTCGCTACTGGCTCAGAGGCAACGTACGTCAGATCTTCACCCTCTCGCGATCTCAGCCGCCCATAGTTGAAAACCCTAGTCTCACATATGGCCCTCCTTCATTTCTACCCGCAGCCGCCGCCACCCCTTTCTCTAGCTATCTACCTCTCTCTTCTAGAGTATATTTTATATTACTCTCATGTGATGAAGGTGGTGGATGTTCCTGTAATCCTATTGACACCAAACATGTGAATCGATAGTTTTCGAGATTGTTAGCCGTTAGCAGAAAGAAGTATACTTAACCCCCCATAAGTTTCACAAAACGGACAACTAACCCCCTAAAGTTTAAAACCAGGGCTCATAGGAACATGCCAGCATCGCGCCGCCGCAAGGAAGCCACCTCGCTGATCATGATTATCATGCGATGCCTATGGCTCGAGCGCAATGCCCTTGTCTTCGATGCACGTTCCCGGCTACACACATGAGGGTGGCTAACGATATCACCGACACCTGGAGAACTTGGGTAGCTTGTAGAGGTGGGATCCCGAGAGGAGTGACCTAGACGATAAATTCATGGACTTTGCGCCCTAAGGCCTTTCACAATGGGTGTTTCTTAACTGTGTATCCTACGCACTTTACCTATGTGGCACTATAGTTAATAAAGAAAGAGAGTGTGGTTGTATCTTAGCTAACGCCTTTCATAATGGGGTGCCTCTTAGCTCGTTATCCTAGATAGTGGTGTATCTTAAGAAACAACTAGTACAATGGATTGTATCTTAAGAGTTATATCTATATTTAATGATTTTGGGTACATGCATGTATTTGATTGGGCTAACCATGTATTTTGCCTATGATACCATGCAAGGCTTGTAGCTAAGCTAAGATACAACCTCACCTTCTCTCTTCATTAACTATAGTGTCACATAAGCAATTTGCCTATGATACCGTGCTAAGAAACACTCGTTGGAAAAGGCCTAAGGCCTTTTACAATGGGTGTATCTTAGCGCTATATCCTAGGCAATTTGCTTATGTGTTACCTTAGTTAATGATGAAAGAGAGTGGTGTTGTATCTTAGCTAAGCTACACCTCTTGCACGCAACCATAAGCAGAAAAATTGGCTAGGCCAATCCTATGCATGCATGAGCCCCAAATCATTAAATACATGAACTCTTTAGATACACTCTTAAGAAACAACCCATTGTACTAACCGTTTTTTAGAATATATCAATTGCCTATGATAGCGTGCTAAGGAATAGTCCATTGTGAAAGGCCTAAGAAACACCTCTTGCACAAAACCATAGGCAAAAATCATGGTTAGGTCAATCAAATGCATGCATGTCATCCAAATCATTAAATATAGAGACACCACTTAAAAAACAATGGAAGTTGTCTCTTAATCATTTATTTTTTCTAGGATAACGTGTTAAGATACACCAAAGGGCTAAGAGGCCAAGTCAGGTGGCTCCCCGATGTAAACTTCTTGTGTTGTTTTCCTCCCCTTCAAGCTTAATACAAAACGCGCAGATCTCCTGTGGGTGCTCAAAAAAAAGGGCTCATAATCTCCTATAGTTTGCAAAACACCGGCCATTTTTAAGACTAATCATAGTGGGAGGTAACGTAGAGTTGTGGCATGTATATGATGCTACTCTATGTTCTATCTCTACGGTGCATAGTAAACATAGTAGTAGTAACTTAAACTGATTCATTTATTAATTTATAGACTCATACTCTTGGAAAATGTGATATCATAGTAACATATAGTTACCACAAGCATCTCTCACCTCATTTAACGAGGCATCGTATTATCAAAATGCTTAGTTGATATTGCATAGTTTTATGTTACTCCTTCCGATCCATATTACTTGTCATATAAATGCATATATCTAGATATGTTTTAGTGTTAGATGATTCAGTGACAATTAATATGAATCAAAGGAAGTACTATTTATATTACCACCACTATAACTAGTCTAACTTGTTTTGGTGGCCGGTTTTGCAAACGTGGAAATGGGTAGTACTAGGTGGCCTCGGTGGTTGACTTTTATTGCTACTAGCAAAAGTGCTCATGCGTTGTAACGAGAAAGAAAATTAAATTTTTATAAAAACTCTAGTGTAATCAATTCTTTCTCTAAAACTATTCAACCATTGTAACCCTAGCCAAGTCAAACGAATCGTCAAATTTGAAGATTTGTGTATACTACCAGAATCCAAAATATTTCTGTGTGCCCTTAAATTTTCCTGTCGGGCCCGCAACTGACCAACAGTAAAATTCTTAACCCTGTCAGCCGGCTGGTGCACGACAGGAACATGTCTAATTTTCCTGTGCGCCTGGTAGAAACCTACAGAACTATCAATTTCGGTGTGTGTCAAGCCCACAGAGAAATACTACTAGGAAACACATCTGCGCGCCGGATCCACCGCAAAATTTGGGCTAGGCGCCTACACATCCCGCCAGCAGAGCCTCTTTTCGCGCCAGTTATCGCGACTAGAACCATCGCCCGGAATAAAAAAAATGCCTTGCTGCAAAATTTCCCAAAGCCCAAATCTCCCCAATCCCAACTGCTCGTGCCATCGCCGGACTCTGAAATCCCTAGCAGCCATGCCGGCTACGCCGCCCCAATACACTCCAACCTCTCGTCTGTCCCCTGCGCCTATCCCGGGGCCGTCGACCACCATCATCGCCGCCGCCTGTATTCCCTCCACCACCGCATCATGTGCGCTCTCGACCCCCATCGCCTCCACCATCGCCAGCACCGCCGCCCCACCACCACCATGCGGCCACCGCATTTATCTCCCACCCCGCCGTCCCCATACCTTCGCCCACATCCTACATCTTCTGCCCGCCACCATATGCCTGCCTCCACAACAAGTACATCCATACCACTCCAGATCTGCACAGAGGTGTAGTGGATGCTTGGGCTTCTGCAACAACCAACCAGCCGACGACGTCTTCAGGTCTGGGAGATGAAGCCCCGAGGATGGACAGGCCAGGGGATGCGAATTAGAAAAGAACCGGGCGGCAGCGCGCCCAGATCTGGTCGCCACCCAGCTGTTCGAGGGTAAGTCTTCGCCCTCTCTAATTCCTTACATGTAATCTTGATGTATGCCTTTGTTCCTGGAATCTGGGTACTCATGACCACCTATTTGAGCTCTGCTTTTCCAAGTTTGCAGTTCACCAAGATCAGGATCAACATATAAAATTCAGGATGTCTAAAACACATATTTTTGATCTTATCACGGTATGTTTTTTCTTACTTTTTTTGTCCCCTGTCTCCAAAGTTTTATCATGAATAATTATCACTGAAGTTTTCCCTAATGTATGTACAGTATGCTAAAATTCTGAAATGCGTACACAACTCAGTAGTAGCTTAGTGAGTTCCCATTTATAGTACTAGTTGATTTTGACAAAATCGTTGTCATTGCTGCGGGTATTCTAGGAGCACCGGACATATGTTGCTAGCTTTCCATGACTTAGACGTCGAGATGCTTTAGATCTAAGTAGCTGTTTCATTGAAGAAACATCAGTGAGCATATATACTGCATAGCTGCTTTTTATTCAAACACGCTATAGTCTGGTAGTCTGCATTACTGCCTGAATTGCCTCATAAGAATTCAGTTGTGCTGAAGAAATCTAATGTATTTACAACCCCTTGTTATTGGTGCTTAACAATGAGAAGTAAGCCCTTTATTTTGCTTTAATAGGGTGAAATAAATATTTTATCTTTGCTATACAGATTAGCTAGGTTCATCTATGGAGAAGCCAGAGGATGGGACGACAAGGAAGTTGGCAAAGCTGGCGGCAGCACCCTCGGTCCTCAGATATGACTGCCTCCTAACCATTGAAGGTATATTTTTTTGTTGCTTCCACTATAATTCTCCCATAACTTCCTGTTGTGTGCTGAAATCTGGAAGTTAGATCATTCTGAGCACCTACTTGAGATCCCTTTTCCTATTTGCAATTCATCTAAAATAGGAGTAATATACTCCGTGTGATATTATCCATTTTTTAATGGATTTGTGTATATATATGTTGCAGTGTATGGTAAACCTTCCCTATTACCCTCACTAGTTATTCAGATTGTACTTAATTGTAAATAGCACACACTAGTTTAAAGGGCAGCAGGGATTCATGTAAATTATTTTAACAAACTGAAAAGAAGACACTTCACTCTTTGTTATTGAGTATTTTGTAGATTAGGTTGAGCTATGTGTTCAAGAAATATCATCAGTTGATCTACATTGATTCTACAAAGTTTCTTTCTTACTTTCGTTGTCCCCTGTCTCCAAAGTTTTATCATGGATAATTCTCACTGAAGTTTTCTCTAATATATTTACAATGAGAAATAAGCCCTTTAGTTTGCCTTAATATAGTGAAATAAATATTTTATCTTTGCTATGTAGATTAGCTAGGTTCAGCTATGGAGAATCCAGGGGATGGGATGACAAGGAAGCCAGCAGAACCCTTAGATATGACTGCCTCGTAGCCATTGCAGGTATATTTTTCGCTGCTTCAAATCCCTTTTCCTAGTTAGATCATTCTGAGCACCTACTTAAATCCCTTTTCCTAATTGCTTTTCATCTAAAACAGGAGGAAGATGCTCCGTTTTATATCTTATCCACCTTTTTTATGGATTTTTGTGTGTGTGTATATATATATATGATAACTTTACTGGGATAACTCAATTGTTATGTGATAACTTTACTGGGATGAATACAAGTTTTATTCAAAGTTAATGTGACAAACTAGGATGCTGAATAGATGCTAAATCGTATAGACATGGTGCTTGCGATCTTACTTTTGCTGTTTACTGCAGGTTAATCTAAAAGAAAAGTTTGCAACTCAAGCTGAAACTTTGGTGGAAAACGAGGTGCATATGTAGTTGAAGCACTTAGGTGTTTTTGATGACCTTGAATTTTTGTATTCTAGTTTCAGTGTATTTGCATACCAAAAATTCATGTGATTTTGTAGATCCATGATTGATGTAAGCTATAGATGTTTGATCTGAATTTACAGAGTAATGGGTCAGTTATGTGGAAAGCAATCTTTTTTTCTGTCTAATTCCTATTTTCCTGAAGGTTCTATCGACAGGGATATAACTTTTTGCTGGTAAACTAAACCTGACTTGGATTTTTTGCTGTCAGCTGCTAACCGTCAGCAAAATAAGCTAAACCGACAGGAATACTCTTTCTGACGGCTAGCCGACAGGCATATCTTTCTTTCCCTGTCGAGCTATGGCTGTCGGCTGTTTCTGTAGGTTGGCCGACAGGGAAAACTATTTCTGACGGTTTCCTATATTTTCCTGTCGGTATTTGGCTCACAGAAATATTCGAGTTTCTTAATATGGATAGCTCACTAAATAGCTGCATCTTCCATTTGCACTTATTCGTGTCGGTGATATGTATTTATTAATTTTTTTGACTACCAAAAACATACAAAAGTAGTACTCCCTTCATTTTGAAATATAAGATAGTGTAGCCCTTTTTTATGAAACTCGGGTATTTGCACGCATTTAGTGTGTATGTATCTCTGTCAGGACCTCCTGTTGGATCGCCGGTTAGGCGCTCGACGAGGCCACGGCCGGTGCCCACGTCCGCCGGATCAAACTCCGGCAGCAAGGCTATTAATTGGTTTTGGTTGGCACGGTGACGGTGGTGAAGCAGATAGATTAATGCTACCAGACGACGGACATGCAGGCGAGCTGTAGCGAAGACAAAAGCCAGACCGCCGTCCTCCGGGGGCTGGCGGAGATCTGGATGCCGTGGGGAAACGGAGTGGAGTAGCCTTGTCACCAACATGACCAAGTCTGTGTGTGTCAGTGTGTGTTCCCGACGCACGGCATGAACTAGCAGAGTGCAGTGACGATTCCTTTCTCTCTTTTTTTCTTCTGAACGGACGATTCCTTTCTCCTGGACAGCATATATAGCAGCAGGTAGGTGGGCCGCTACTCGCTCAGAGCCACTGTACGTCAGATCTTCACCCCTCACGATCTCAGCCGCCCATAGTAGAAAACCCTAGGCTCACATCTGCCCTCCTTCATTTTCATCCACAGCCGCCTCTCTCTCTCTCTCTCTCTCTCTCTCTCTCTCTCTCTCTTCCTTCTAGAGTACTACATACGTATTTTATTACTCTCATGTGACGAAGGTGGTGGATGTTCCCGTTGACACGAAAGCTGTGAATCCATGATTTTCCAGATTGTTAGCCGTTATTAGCAGAAACAACCTCCACAAGTTTCACAAAACGGACAACTATATAACCCCCTAAAGTTTAAAACCGGGCTGATAATCCCCTATAGTTTGCAAAACCGCCCGCTAGGCCATTTTTATAGTACTTATAGTGAGAAATAACATAGAGTTGTGTTATGCATATGATACTACTCTATGTTCTATCTCTATAGTGCATAGAAACATAGTAGTAACTTAAACTGGATCATTCATTAATTTATAAACTCATTCGCTCATGAAAACTGTGATGCCATGGTCATCTCTCACCTCATTTAACAAGGTGTCATATCATCAAAATACTTAGTTGACATTGCATGTAGTTTCTACTTATGTTACCATCACTATGACGAGTTTTGTTGAAAATATGAGCAACAATTCATTTGATTTAATCCAAATTAATCGATAAAGCACGATTAATAAAACAGTAATTAAACTAATCGTGTAAACTAACAGAGTAGATAAATCGATTGCATTTATACAAGATAAACCGACTAGATCTACTCCAGAGGTAGAACAAGACATTCTAGCATATTTTGACTTAGGTTTGACCCATAGCCGCCGCCACTCCTCTCACTCTCTATCTCTCTCTTCTAGAATAGCCGCCGCCACTCCTCTCACTCTCTATCTCTCTTCTAGAATATATTTTATTACTCTCATGTGATGAAGGTGTTGTGTCGTGGTGGTGGCACGACAGATGCCATGGGTAGGCTAAAGTATAGGGCCAATGGATGCTAGAGGGATCCGGGGAGGGAAGATGTAGTTGATTCTACACACAAAAGACTAAGGTAAAGATCTTTATTTCTCCTTCCTTGGGCTACAAGTGCTCCTTGAGCTGTGTACAAGAAGAAAGAGAGAACTTTACCAGCCTAACGGTACTAAATGAGCCGATGCCCTCCTCAGGGTCCAAGCCTCCCCTTATAAAGGAGAGCCTTGGGTTCCTTTAGGGCTGAAGTGGCAAGCATATTCGAGGAATATGCTTGTCCCAATATAGTAGTTCGGCGGCCTCCTTTCCTTGTCGCCCCTCTAATGACGGCAAGGTTCCAGAGGGCCCCTCCTGCGTGCCTCGGGCTTCAGGACTGTCACCTCCGTGACCTCCTTCTGCCCCTCTGTCGTTCTGCGCCTTTGTCCCTTGTGCTTGGCTCTGCTCAGATTCTCCCTAGCCTGTGGCTAGAGTTTGACTTTAGGCTTCTCCTTCTCCTGCAAGCTTTGTATCATTCGGCCCTGCTTCCCGTAACTCGGCTCATCCTTTACCTGCATTAAGATTACTCGGGCTAACCCGGCCGACTTACGCAGTATCTCGGTCGGGTAGTGCCTTGCCATTATCATAAGGGTCCTGCCCTTTCCTATCTCGGCCGACCTTTACAGGATTCGGCCGACTCAGACTGTAACTCGGAAACTGGACGGGGAACATCCTTTCGTCTTTCCCCATATTTACCCTATCTGAGGTCACCTCCCCAACATTAGTCCCCGAAGCTGGTATGGTCCCGCCAACAACTTCGGCCGGGCCGTATCAGTTTTATGATATTCATTCTGCATTGTTTCCGAGTTATATTTTTCTCGTTCGAGGTATCATCATATCTTCTCGCGTACGCCTCGTCCTACGTGTCATACTCATCATTGTTTCTCTAGTTTTTTGTTCCTCTACAATATTTACTGACAGGCTATAGTTATTACTGCACCTGTCGCGTCGGCGCTGCGACGCCTCGTGTGCCGTTTCAGTCGGGGATCGTGACATTCTTTTCCACCGTGTGGTCCTTGGTGCGGTTCCACTTAGCGGCGTGCGGTCATGCGGCGCACACGATCTACACGGTCAACCGCCACACCCACGATCCCACTACCTCGCAGGCGGCATAGTTATAAAGAGGGACGTGGGGCTGGGAGATTCACTTTCCCCCTCCCCTCACTTGCGCCCTTCTTCTTCCTCTCGCCTCTGCGCCCGTTCGCGACTCCGCCGCCGTGCGTTCATCTGGGTCTCCGACGGCAGGGATCCCGCCGCACTGCTCCGTCTTCCTCATCCCTGTTCGCTTGCTCCGGCGTCGTCGCCGGTGAGTTCTTCCGGTCCCATCGCCTAGGCTCTCCTCTAGACTCCTCTGTTTCCCTTTCGTTTTTGCGCGGTAGTTCCTTCGCTGCTCCGCCGCCGTTTCCGCGTAGAATCACGACGGGGCCGTGCAGTTCTAAGTTTTCCTCCGCCGCTATTTCTTCCTCCATAAATTTCTCCGGCGACCCCATGTCGAGCTCCGTCAGCGGTGCACTTATTGAGGATGACGATGCTGCCTCTGGGCCGGATCGGGGCTCGTGGCAGGGCTCTTCTATCACCCGCCGAGAGGTTGAGTGGCTAATCCGAACTCGCCGGATTCCTGCCGAGGTAGCTTGTCGCTTACCCGGCAGCGAATCCTCTCCAGTTCTTAGGGAGGGCGAATATGTAGTCTTCATGTCACATTTTGCTCGCGGGTTTGGTCTCCCTCTCAGCGATTTCGCTAGGGAGTTCCTTGATTACTTCGGCCTTCAGCCGCATCATCTTCCTGCTAATGCCATCGCCTCTCTTTCTGCCTTCATCTCCGCCTCGGAGGGATACTTCAGCCTATGGCCATCTGTGCATGTTTGGTCAAAGTTTTTCAGATTCGATCCAACGTCGTCCCAGACAAATCTCTGCAACCCTCCGAGAAGTTGCTCACCCAATACGGTGCCGCGTCCATCACACCTCGGAGGAAATCCGTATTTCCTCGCGTTGCGGGTCTAGAATCATGCAAGAAGTGGCATAAGTCATTCTTTTATGTCAAGAACTCTGGGAGTGAAGATAAGATTCGGCTCCCTGCTTTTTCCATCGGCCCTCCTTCCAAGAAGAACTAGACCTATAATCCGAGGAAGAGTCATGCTCTGGCCGAGTCTTTTGAGATTCGGCTGAAGGAACTAATCCGCTCTGGGCTACGCGGTGAGGATCTGATGGCTACCTTCATCAGCAGCCGGATCTGCACATTCCAGAAACGCACACACAAGCTCTGCTATATGAGCGGTCCTCTCGATCCCAACCGAGTCTCGACGGTGGATCTGGACAACTACCTCATCTTCAAACGTGTCCGGACTAACTTTAAGACGGAGATGCCGGAGGATTGGGCCTGGGGATTGAAGTCGTTCACCCGCGAGCATCCCCCTCCTGAATTAAGTTTACACATTAGTGTTTTGGTTCCTAATCGCGTTCGTAACTCTTTTTGCTAATTTTTCTCTTTCTTGTCCTGCAGATGTTTGAGGAGCAGAGGACTGAGGATGCCGAGGTTTTGTCACTCCCGTGGCCTGCGGATCGAAATACTCCGGACAGCGGGGAGCCGGACTCAGAAGAGTTCGTTCCCAAGTCGGATCTCGCTCCGGTTCGCGCTCGCGGCAAGACCCCGGCCTACGAGGAGGAAGGTGATTCGGACGAGGTCCAAGTTCTAGAGGTAGTTGCCGCAATGCCAATTTCTTATGCATTTCCGGCTTCTACTTTCTCAGCTAATCCGGCCGGTCAGGTTCACAACGCCGAGCCTCTTGCCTCCCGGCCTCCTGTTACCTCGGGGAAACGTAGCGCTCCAGCTGGTGCCTCAGAAGCGGCTCCCAGGAAACGAATAAAGAAGTCAGCCCGGCACCCTCCGAAGCGCAAAACTATGCCCGGGGTTACTGGGTGAGTTTCTTTTGTTTGTATTTCTTGTTTCTTTCTTTCTGCTTTTTGACCTGATCTTCTTGTCTTTGCAGGGCTCCTCTTTCTGTTAAACCCAGCGGTCCTAGCATGACGAGTCGTACGACTCGGCCGCCTTCTCCTCCGCCTCCTGAGGATACCAGATTTCCGAGTCCTGCTCGCGTTACTTCTCCTCCTACTCCAAATCAGACTCCACCTCGCCATGATGCGCCTGAGATTTCTCCTGCTGATGCCGATACACTTCGGCCAATAGATATTCCTACCGAACCCGCTGCCTCCTCCGTGAACCCCGATGTTTCTGTTGAGATTCCTTCGACCCCCGCGGTCTCTACTGCGACACCAACTCCAGCCAAGGATATCAATATCTCGGCGCCCTCTGCAACCGTAATTCCTCCGGCTCCCAAGGACGCTACTCCAAGTGCCGAGGTATCGGCTCCTACTGACGCCTCTCCTACGGCAATAAAGGTCGTTGCTACCAAGCCTTCATCCTCTCAGAAAGGACTTGCCAGCTCATCTCAGCCTACAATTGCTGATGCGCTGCGCAAGGGGGTTTCCTCTGCCAAGAGCACTGTTACCCCGGCTGCTGATAGACAGCTTGCTCTCCACAAGAGTCCGGCGGCGGCGGTTGTTACCCAACATGTCCGAGGTAAAGTTCTGACTCGCACGGAGAGTGGGAACAGTCTCGGCTCGTTGGTCGAGTATGCCAATAATTGGAACGCTGTCGATCAGCTCGAGGGTAATCCAAGCAGCCAGCCGTTTCAACTCTACGATATCAGCAGCCGCCTACATCAGGCTGCCAAGATCGTTCTTGAAAGTGACAAGATGAATGAGGTAATTTTTTTATGGAGTTTTGATTAGTTCTCCGGATGCTATTATATATGCTCTAGTCCCCGAAGCTTGCAACCGAATAACTTGTTATTCGTTTGGAAGTTTCATAATTTTTTACTTAGTTCAGTTTTTGTTAGGGTTCAAATATCCAGCCACCTAGATCCGAATTGAGCTTTGCTTGACTCGGATCTGCTTGAGCTTCGAATATCCAGCCACCTAGATTCGAATTGAGCCTTGCTTGATTCGGATCTGCCTGAACTTCGAATATCCAGCCACCTAGATCTGAATTAAGATTTGCTTGATTCGGATCTGTCTGAGCTTTGAATATCCAGCCACCTAGATTCGAATTGAGCCTTGCTTGATTCGGATCTGCCTGAGCTTCGAATATCCAGCCACCTAGATCTGAATTAAGCTTTGCTTGATTTAGATCTGTCTGAGCTTTGAATATTCAGCCACTTAGGTCCGAATTAAGCTTTGCTTGATTCGGATCCGTCTGAGCTTTGAATATCCAGCCACCTAGATTCGGATTAAGCTTTGCTTGATTCGGATCTGCCGTATGTTCGAATATCTTATCGCTATTTGTTCTGTTGCTTAGGTTGCGCATGATCGGCGTACCGCCGAATTCCAAAGGCTGCTCTTTGCCCATAAAAAGTTGCAAGAGAAGTACGAGAAGGTCATTCCCGTGGTGAAGAAAGCTGGTAAGTTAACGACTTTTTGCATTATTCTTAAAATTCTTATTGCTTTGGAAGTGGGGTGTTAGCTGACTTTGCTGGTGAATAGGTAATATCAACAATCTTAATATCCGTCTTGAAAATAAAGTCAAGGCCCTGGAAGGTTAGTTATTCTTGTTCTTTTACGCATATCTATGTGAATTATGCGCCGGGTTTCTCTTAACCCCTCTGGCTTCGGTATAGCCGAGTTACAAACTTTTTCAGTGTCACACCAAGAATGCATACCCATGCCTGATATGATGCTGCATTTTTTAGAACAAGCCGCCACTCACTCGGCGCAGCTGAAAGACAAAGATGACGAGATAACTCGCTTGCGCACCGAGGTGGAGTCCCTCAAGCTTTCTCAGAAGTCTGAGTTAGAAAAAGTCGACCAGGAGTTCTCTAAGGAGAAGAATTGGCTAGCTCTGCAATTGCATTAAAATAAGGAGCTCCTCGATGCTGCCGAACTAAAGACACGGGGGATGAGCGAGGAGATCACTCGCTTTGAGAAAAGCAAGAGTGGCTGGGCTAAAGATCTTCAGATAACGCTGAGCTATATTCACTATAGGCTTCTGACCGCGGCCGAAGTTATCTTTTTCCCTTTCTTACTACTGACCAACGCACTTGTGTTTTGCGCAGACCATTTTCCGGAAGCTAAGCCCGTGAGCTCTAAAGCGGTGATTAATGCTCGTGTGCGCCGAGGTGTTCCTGCTGATGCGAACTCAGAATACTCGATGGAAGATTTCGTGGTCGCTGTTGGCGCTGCTGTTGGTCCGATGAAGATTATGGGCAGGGATTTGGTGCAGGCAGCTATCCGGGCCTACCATGTTCTCTGGCCGAATACTTCTGGGACTCCTGACATTGATGAGGTCAAAATATTGGTGGAAAGATTAATGGCATCTGAGAGACAGCTAAGTCTTTGGAGGGAATCCGCCGGACGAGCTGGTGCTAATATGGCTCTCACAGTTATTATGTCATGGTATGAGGATATTTCCCTTGATACCCTGATAAATATGCGCACTGGTTCCCGTTGGGTTGAGGACCCAGACTTCGTCGCTCTCCGACAGGCTCGTGCCTTCCAGCTTGTCGAGTATGCAGACGTGCATACCTGGAATGAAGGGCCGAGTTTCCTTCCTAACCCGGAAGACAAGGTCGAAGTTGAGGATGCCTCTGATGATAACTCAGCCGAACAGGGCGAAGATGAGGGTGACTCCGCTACCTCTGGTGATTCCAATTCGAGCTCGGATGGTAATGGCGACGCGCGATCCTCCTCCAAAGGGACTGGGCATTCCACAGCGCAAGCTGACGTTTCTCAACAACCTCGGGCTTCCCCCGAAGTCGCTCCTGGATCTGTGGAGGGCGAGGCAACTTCGGCCGAAGTGCCACCTACCTCGGAGTGCCCAGCTCCTGACCAAGTCACTGCCTCTCCAGTTTAAAAAACTCTAAGTCATTTCTTATCCCTGGTATGCCGGGCGTATGGTGTACGTCAAACATTAGTCCGTCTTTTGTGCGGTATGAAACTCTTTTGCCTTGTGCCGCTGAGACACATGTGGATGTAATCGTTATCACTTTGTTTAAAGTGGTCGTGTTTGTCCGAATCCTTGCTTTGGCAGCTTTCAATTTCTTGAGTTTGGAGTGTATATTTGTCCTTGCTCTACCGTAGTTCGGTGTTCAATATTGCCTGACTTTCGATAAGCTCCGTAGCGTGACCGCTGTGTTTTGGACTGTTAATCTGGGTGTAGATCTCGAAGGCCGTATTTGGGGAAAGTGAAATGGCATCACTCTGGGTGCTGAAGTTTGGTACTCACTCTTGTAATACAGGATACCCATACTTAGAAATAATATAGGGTAGACCCCGAGCCATTGCTTAAGGCATCGAGTTTTAATGTATAAACCGAGTTTAGAAACAATATAGGGCAGTCCCCGAGTCACTGCTCAAGACGCCGAGGTATAATACATAAAACATAAAATAAAAAAACAATATATGGCAGTCCCCGAGCAACTACTTTGGGAGCCGAGGTTCGATACATAAACCAAACTTAGACACAATATAGGGCAGTCCCCGAGTCACTGCTCAAGGTGCCGGGGTTTGATACATAGCACAAAATCACAAACAACATATGGCAATCCCCGAGCCACTACTCAAGGCGCCGAGGTTTAATACATAAACCAAACTCAGAAACAATACATGGCAGTCCCCAAGTCACTGCTCAAGGTGCCGAGGTTTAATACATAGTGCAAAATCAAAAAACAACATATGGCAGTCCCCGAGCCACTGCTCTGGGCGCCGAGGTTCAATACATAGGGGATGCTCCGTCCTGAAGCGCCACTTTACGATGTGTGGTAGATGACTCTTATGAGTAAAATGGACGAAGTAAAGCTACGTTCCATGGTCTTTTCAATTCTTCGCCGGATTTGTCTGCCTTGTTCTTTCCTGGTGACTAAGCATCGATTAGGTAGTACGCATCATTGTGCAATGCCTTGCTCACGATGAATGGTCCTTCCCATGGAGGTGACAGTTTGTGCATGTCAGCCGTGCGTTGCACCAGCCGGAGAACCAAATCTCCTTCTTTAAACACTCTGGGATTCACCTTCTTGCTGTGATATCGTCTCAAGTCCTGCTGATAGATAGCTGATCTTGATAGCGCCAGCTCTCTGGCTTCTTCTAGCAGATCGACATCATCTTTCCGAGCTACTTCATTTACTTCAGCGGTTGTATATTGGGTAACCCTTGGCGAGTCATGTATTATGTCGGCTGGAAGCACAACTTCTGCCCCATACACTAGAAAAAATGGTGTATAACCTGTTGATCTGTTTGGGGTAGTCCTGAGGCTCCATAGTACTGCTGGTAGTTCCTCAATCCAACATCCTACCGACCTTTGCAGCGGTTCGACGAGTCGTGGTTTTATTCCGGACAATACCAGTCCATTAGATCTTTCTACTTGCCCATTGGATGATGGGTGCGCCACAGAGGCGACATCTAGTCTTATGTGCTTTTCTTGACAGAATCTAGCGAAAGCTCCTTCAACAAAGTTTGTATCGTTGTCTGTAATAACACTGTGTGGGTAGCCATATCTTAAGATAATATCTTTGAGGAATTTTACTGATGTTGGCCTATCACATTCCTTTATTGGTTTTACTTCAATCCATTTTGTGAATTTGTCCACCATGACTAAGATGTGGGTCATCCCGCCTCGGGCCGGCTTAAATGGTCCCACCATATCTAAGCATCATACAGAGAATGGCCAAGTAATTGGTATCATTTTTAACTCGGACGATGGCATATGTATCTTGCTGGCGTATCTCTAGCAACCATTACATTTTTCGACCAGTTCTTTGGCCTCTTCCAACGCTGTTGGCCAATAAAACCCATGCCTGAATGCTTTGGCCACTAAAGCTCTGGATGAGGCATGATGACCGCATTCTCCTTGATGTATATCTAGGAGGATCTCCTGGCCTTCCGCTGAGCTCACACATTTTTGAAACACGCTTGTGACGCTCCTTTTATACAGCTCATTGTTTATGATTGTATAAGCTTTAGCTCTTCTCAGTGTCTGTCTTGCCAGTACCTCGTCATTCGGCAAAATCGCGTCTCTAAGGAAAGAAAATATGTGTTGCGCCCATGTTGGTATGATTTTTTCTGGGGTAATCTCGCTATCTATTTCCATATTTTCTACTGACATAATTACCTCGGATTTCCCCATATCCGTCCGTGCATCGGCCGGGTTCATTTTTGGAAATTCCGGGTTACATTCCTTGTCAACTTCCATCGGCACACTATCTTCGCTTGATTTTGCCGGAATAAAAATAGATTCGGACTCTGGTAATGGTGTTATTGACGGTTTCCTCAGGTGCTCTAGGGCGATACCTAGGGGAATCGATTGTCTGGTTGATCCGAGTTTTGACAATGTGTCTGCGGCGTCGTTTTCCGCCCGAGGTATATGATGAAATTCACATCCATCAAAGTATCCACTGAGTTTTTGCACATGAAATCTATATAAGGCCATATTGGCATCTAACGCATCCCAATTGCCTGAGACTTGTTGTACTACTAGATCTGAGTCTCCGTAGCACAAGATTCGGCGTATGCCAATCTCTTTTGCCACCTTCAATCCATGTACGAGTGCTTCATATTCGGTGACATTGTTTGACGTGGCAAAATGTATTTTCAACACATATCTCAGCTGGTCTCTTTTTGGCGAGGTTAAGACTATTCCTGCCCCCAAACCATTTCTTAGTTTGGAACCATCGAAGTGCATCGTCCAATAATTCGGATCTGGTAATGGTGGCTCATATTGTACCTCGGCCCAATCCACGAAGAAGTCGGCCACAGCCTGAGATTTGATTGCATCTCGCCTATCGAATTGTGGAGCATAAGGTGACAATTCAATTTCCCATTTTGCTATTCGGCCACTTGCATCTTTGTTGCTCAATATGTCGGCTATGGGTGCTTCACAAATCACCTTGATGGGGTGCTCTTCGAAGTAATGTTTAAATTTCTTCGCTGACATGTACACCCCATATGCCATCTTCTGATAATGTGGGTAATTTTGTTTTGAGGCTGATAGTAACTCGCTTAGGTAATACACCGGCCTTTGTACAGATTTATCATCTTCAATTCGTTCCACCATGATCACCGCGCTCACTACTCTATTCGTGGCTGCTATGTAAAGTATGAAGGGTTTCGCGGCATAGTAAATCAAAATTTTCTACGGAGCGAACAGAAGGAAAGCCAAGATCTAATCTAGGAGATGCAAACAACGAGAGAGATTGGATTAGATCTTCATACCCTTGAAGATTCGCACAGCGGAACGTTCGTCGGAACGTGGGTGATGTAGTCATACTCGCTTCTCCTCCTCGCGATCCGATCCGATCTAGCACCACAAGTGGCGGTGCCTCCGTGAGATGCACACGTGCAGCACCTCGACGTCTCCTCCTTCCTCGGACCAGCGAGTATGGTAGAGATATAGATTGGATCTACAGCACGACGGCGTGGTGTATATGGTGGAGAATTTCTGCTGCAGGGCTTCGCCTACAAACAGTCGGGAGGGAGAGAGGAAGGTAGCAAGGCTGCTAGGGCTTGGAGGAAGGTGTGTGGGGGGGGGGGGGGGAGGGGGCGCACCATCCCTCTATATATAGAGGGGGGGGCGGCCAGCCCTTGCCCCTCCTCCAAGCCTATCTCTAGTTTAAACAATTTAAACTCTCCCTTATCTAGAAATCCTATCTCTAGTTTAAACGATTTAAACTCTCCCTTATCTAGAAATTCTATCCCGAGATTTAAACGAGTCAAATCTCTCTAGAATCGGCTGGGCCCTATGGGGCCTTGTGCCCCTGGCCCAATGCGGCCAGGACACTCCCTCATAGGCCCATGCCCCCTCCCGGAAGGTGGGGCCACGTTGGTCCCCTTCCGGAAGGTTCTAGAAGCTTCCGGTACAATACCGATTAACCGGGAACAATTCCGAACTCCAAAAACTGCACTGCCTTATATGAATCTTATTCTCCGGACCATTCCGGAACCTCTCGTGATATCCCGGATCCCATCCGAGACTCCGAACAAAAATTCATAAACCAATTATCCAATCTATCCTAGCGTCGAGATACGTTAAGTGTGTGACCCTGCGGGTTCGAGAATATGCAGACATGATCTTCTATCAATAATCAACAGCGGGGTCTGGGCACCCATATTGACTCCCACACATTCATCGATGATCATATCGGATGAACCACGATGCTAGGATTCAATCAATCCCATATATATATTCCCTTCGTCTCGCGATATTTTACTTGCCCGAGATTCGATCGTCGGTACCGTCATACCTAGTTCAATCTCGTTCACAGCAAGTACTTTACTCGTTCCGTAATCCGATATCACTTTGTGATTAACTCCTTAACCACATGCTTGCAAGCGGTGTTGATATCGATTACCGAGTGGGCACGAAGTATATCTCTCCGACTTGGGAGGGACAAATTCCATCTCGATACATATAACCCAACAGATACTTTCCGATCACCTGAGAGACACCTTTATGATCACCCTCTCATAGGATGACGTTTTATGACCTCAAAGCTTTCTTCCGATACCAGGGAGTTGCATTATCTCATGGTCTAAGGAATACAATATTTGACATAGGAAAAGCTTCGCAAAGACGAACACGATGACACGATCTAATTGCTCTGCTTTGTTTGGGTCTATCCACCATATCATTCTCCCAATGATATGATCTCATTATCAATTGACAACTCATGTCTATGGTTAGGAAACCTTAACCATCATTGATCAATGAGCTAGTCCATAGAGGCGTACTAGGGACACGGTGTTGTTCACAAACCACACAAGTATTAAAGTTTCCGCTTAATACAATTCTAGCATGGAATATAAACTTTATCATGAACAAGAATTATAATAATAACATCTTTATTATTGCCTCTAGGGCATAATTCCAACAGTCTCCCACTTGCACTAGAGTCAATAATCTAGTTTACATCTGGCAACAATCTCACACCCATGGCACTGAGGTGTTGATCATGTTTTACACGTGGAAGAGGTTTAGTCAATGGATCTGCGACATTCAGATCCGTATGTACTTTGCTAATCTTCAGATCTCCATCTGCTATATAATCTCGGATTATATGAAACTTGCGGTTGATATGCTTGGTCTTTGGATGATATCTTGGTTCCTTAGCGAGTGCTATGGCGCCAGTGTTGTCACACAATATCTCCAGTGGGTCCAATGCACTTGGAACCACGCCAAGCTCAGTGATGAAGTTTCTGATCCAAACTCCTTCACTTGACGCTTCTGCAGCAGCCATGTATTCCGCTTCTACTGTAGATCCCGCGATCACGCTTTGCTTGCAGCTTCTCCAGCTCATAGCTCCTCCATTCAAAATATAAACGTATCCTGTCTGAGATTTAGAATCATCCTTGTCGGTGTCGAAACTAGCATCGACGTAACCTTTTACGACAAGCTGTTCATCACCCCCATAGACTAAGAACATTTCTTTAGTTCTATTTAGGTACTTTAGGATGTTCTTCACGGCTGTCCAGTGTTCCACTCCTGGATCACTTTGATATCTGCTCGTCAAACTAAGAGCATTGGACACATCCGGTCTAGTACACAGCATGGCATACATGATGGAACCTATGGCCGAGGCATAAGGCACTTTGCTCATAGCTTCCCTATCATTTACCGTAGCTGGACACTGAGATTTGCTCAATATCTTACCTGACAACATAGGCACTGAACCTTTCTTTGCCTTATCCATTCTGAACCTTTTCAGAACTTTGTCTAGGTATGTACTCTGGCTTAAAGCTATCAGGCGTCTTTGTCTATCTCTATAGATCTTGATGCCCAATATATAAGCAGCTTCACCTAGGTCTTTCATTGAAAAACACTTGTTCAAATAACTCTTCACATCGTTAAGCATGTTGATGTCATTTCCGATAATCAATATGTCATCCACATACAGTACCAGAAACGTCACCGAGCTCCCACTCACTTTCTTGTAGATGCAAGCTTCGTAGCAATTTGGAACAAATCCAAAGCTCTTGATCACTTGATCAAAACGAAGGTTCCAACTCTGAGATGCTTGCTTCAGCCCATAAATGGAACGCTGAAGTTTGCATACTTTACTAGCATCCTTAGGATCGACAAAACCTTCGGGTTGCATCATATACAACTCTTCATCAATGTTGCCATTGAGGAAAGCAGTCTTGACATCCATCTGCCATATTTCATAATCATGAAACGCAGCAATTGCTAATAAAATCCGAATGGACTTAAACATCGCTACGGGAGAGAAAGTCTCATCGTAGTCAACACCTTGAACTTGTCGAAAACCTTTTGCGACAAGCCGTGCTTTATAGACGGTAACATTACCATCCGCGTCCGTTTTCTTCTTGAATATCCATTTGCACTCAACGGCCTTTCGGTCGCTAGGAGGATCCACCAAAGTCCATACTTGGTTTTCGCTCATGGATCCCAATTCGGATTTCATGGCTTCCTGTCATTTCTCAGAGTCTGGGCTCATCATCGCTTCCTCATAGTTCGTAGGTTCACTGTCTTCTACCAACAAGACAGTCAAGACAGGGTTGCCGTACCACTCAGGAGGGGCACGCGACCTTGTCGACCTGCGACGTTCAGTAGCAGCATCGTCTGAAGCTTCATGATCCTTGTCATTAGCTTCCTCTATTGTTGGTGCAGGCGGCACTGGAACAATTTCAGGTGCTGCGCTACTCTCCAATTCAAGAGAAGGTTCAATAACCTCGTCTAGCTCTACTTTCCTCCCACTCACTTCTTTCGAGAGAAACTCCTTCTCAAGAAAGGAACCGTTCTTTGCGACAAACACTTTGCCTTCGGTTCTGTGATAGAAGGTATACCCAATAGTTTCCTTAGGGTATCCTATGAAGACGCATTTCTCCGCTTTGGGTTCGAGCTTGTCCGGCATCAACTTCTTGACGTAAGCTTCGCATCCCCAAACTTTAAGAAACGACAACTTAGGTTTAGCACCAAACCACAGTTCATACGGTGTCGTCTCAACGGATTTAGATGGAGCCCTATTTAAAGTGAATGCAGCGGTTTCTAATGCATAACCCCAAAATGATAACGGCAAATCAGTAAGAGACATCATCGATCGGACCATATCTAATAGAGTTCGATTCCGGCGTTCAGACACACCATTGCGCTGTGGTGTTTCGGGTGGCGTGAGTTGCGAAACAATTCCGCTTGTTTTAAGATGCGTGAGAAAATCATAACTCAAATATTCGCCCCCACGATCGGATCGTAGAAACTTAATCTTTCTGTTACGATGGTTCTCCACTTCATTCTGAAATTCTTTGAACTTTTCAAACGTTTCAGATTTATGTTTCATTAAATAGATATACCCATATCTACTTAAGTCATCGGTAAAAGTGAGGAAATAGCGATATCCACCGCGCGTCGAAACACTCATCGGTCCGCATACATCGGTATGTATGATTTCCAACAAGTCCGTTGCTCGCTCCATCATACCGGAGAACGGGGTTTTGATCATCTTGCCCATGAGGCATGGTTCGCATGTGTCAAATGATTCAAAATCAAGAGACTCCAAAAGTCCATCAGAATGGAGTTTCTTCATGCGCTTTACTCCAATATGACCTAGACGACAGTGCCACAAATAAGTAGTATTATCACTATCTACTTTGCATCTCTTAGCCTCAATGTTATGGATGTGTGTTTCATCCCTTTCGAGATTTATAAGAAATAAACCATTCACAAGAGGTGCATGACCATAAAAGATGTTACTCATATAAATAGAACAACCATTATTCTCCGATTTAAATGAATAACCGTCTTGCAATAAACACGATCCGGAAATGATGTTCATGCTCAACGCAGGCACATAATAACATTTATTAAGGTTTAAAACTAATCCCGAAGGTAAAACTAAGGAGAGCGTGCCGACGGCCATCACATCAACTCTTGATCCGTTGCCAACGCGCATCGTCACCTCATCCCTCGCAAGCCGCCGTCTATTCCGTAGCTCCTGTTTCGAGTTACAAATATTAGCAACTGAACCGGTATCAAATACCCAGGCACTACAACGAGGGCTAGTAAGGAAAACATCAATAACATGTATATCAAATATACCTTTGATGGTGCCAGCCTTCTTGTCCGCTAAGTACTTCGGACAGTTGCGCTTCCAGTGACCCTTGTCCTTGCAATAGAAGCACTCAGTGTCCGGCTTGGGACCAGACCTGAGCTTCTTCTCAGCAGGGGCATTGCGCTTCCGCCGCCCTTCTTGAAGGGCTTCTTTGCTCCCTTACCTTTCTTAAAGGAGGGCTTGTTGACCATCAACACATGATTATCCTTCTTGATGTCCACTTCCGCAGCCTTCAGCTTTGCGAAGAGCTCGGTGATCGTATCAGTGGAACCAATCTGATTATGAGTCACTACAAAACTTTTGTAGCTGGGAGGGAGTGATTGCAGAACCCTGTCAATCTTGAGCTCCTCTGGAATCGTGCATTCCAGTTGCTCAAGGCGTTGAGTGTAGCCCGACATCTTTATGGCGTGCTCACTAACGGAACTCCCTTCCTCCATCTTGCAGTTAAAGAACTTCTCAGAGATCTCATATCTCTCAGAACGGGCTTGAGTCTGAAACATGGTTTTCAGCTCCTCGAGAATCTCAAAGGGCCCGGGATAGGTTTCAAAACGATTTTGAAGCTCCGGTTCCATAGCAAACAACATGGTGCTCTTAATCACACCATAATCATCTTTGCGCGACTGATAGACAACTTTCTCATCAGCCGGCGCAGTTGCAGCAGGGGGGTCACCTAACGCTTTACCAAGGACATAGTCCTTTTGTCCGCCAGACAGAATGATTCTTAGATTGCGGAACCAATTGGTGAAGTTAGACCCATTGTTCCTAAGCTTTTCTTTCTCAGCAAAAACGTTGAAGTTGAAGTTGGATTTGGCCATTGGATCTACAATATTTGCAAGTACAATTTAGACTATGTTCATGATAAATAGTTCAACTTAATCAAATTACTAGATGAACTCCCACTAAATTCAACATCCCTCAAGTTGTTTAGTGAACACGATCCAAATTCACCACACCTAATCCGATCATCACGAGAAGAGATGTGGTTTCAATGGTGGACAACGAAGTGTCGATCATATCATTCATATGACTCATGCTTAACCTTTCGGTTCTTGTGTTCCGAGGCCATGTCTGTACATGCTAGGCTCGTCAAGTTAGACCCAAGTATTTCCGCGTGTGCAAAAACTGGCTTGCACCCGTTGTATGTGAGCGTAGAGTCTATAGCACCCGATCATCACGTGATGCTTGGACACGACGAACTTTCGCAACGGTGCATACTTGGGGAGAACACAGTTTTTATCTTGATCTTTAAGTGAGGAATCATCTTATAATGCTACCGTCGCGATCTAAGCATAATAAGATACATAAAGGATAAACATCACATGCATATAACTTTATGTGACATGGTATAGCCAATCTTCGCGCAATGATCTCCATCTTGTGCGTTCCGGCATGATCTCCATCACTCCACCATGATTGCCTTCACCACGAATAGAAACTACAACTATTGCTAACTACTTAGCGATAAAGTAAAGCTATTACATGGCGTATAAGAAGTTGACTCGCATGTCATACACAATTATAAAGACAACCATATGGCTCCTGCCGGTTGTGTACTCATCGACATGCAAGTCGTGAAACATTACAAAACATGATCATCGCATACATTATACACATCACATCTTGGGCCATACCATATCACAGAAAACACTCCCTGCAAGAACAAGTTAGACGCCTCTACTTTGTTGTTGCATGCTTTACGTGGCTTATGGGAGTAGATGCTAAGAACGATTCTTACCTACGGAAAGCCACAACGGTGATATTATGGTTGCCAAACTCCGGTGTTAATCCCATGACAACTATAGTGAGAGAAACTGACATCCACCAGCCGCATGTGTGGTACAAGCCACACGTCAAGTGCGGAGCCGGTCTCGCGAACGACGTCGCGTAAGGTTGGCCTGGACCGCTTCAATCTCACTATCCCGCGTCATAAGAAGAACACAAACAAGAGGCTTGCAACAGAAAACATCAACGCCCGCAACAACCATGTTGCGTTCTACTCGTGAAACACATCTACGCATAGATCTAGCTCTGATACCACTGAAGGGTTTCGCGGCATAGTAAATCAAAATTTTCTATGGAGCGAACAGAAGGAAAGCCAAGATCTAATCTAGGAGATGCAAACAACGAGAGAGATTGGATTAGATCTTCATACCCTTGAATATATAGAGGGGGAGAGGGGGCGCACCACCCCTCTATATATAGAGGGGGGGCGGCCAACCCTTGCCCCTCCTCCAAGCCTATCTCTAGTTTAAACAATTTAAACTCTCCCTTATCTAGAAATCCTATCTCTAGTTTAAACGATTTAAACTCTCCCTTATCTAGAAATTCTATCCCGAGATTTAAACGAGTCAAATCTCTCTAGAATCGGCTGGGCCCTATGGGGCCTTGTGCCCCTGGCCCAATGCGGCCAGGACACTCCCTCATAGGCCCATGCCCCCTCCCGGAAGGTGGGGCCACGTTGGTCCCCTTCCGGAAGGTTCTAGAAGCTTCCGGTACAATACCGATTAACCCGGAACAATTCCGAACTCCAAAAACTGCACTGCCTTATATGAATCTTATTCTCCGGACCATTCCGGAACCTCTCGTGATATCCCGGATTCCATCCGAGACTCCGAACAAAAATTCATAAACCAATTATCCAATCTATCCTAGCGTCGAGATACGTTAAGTGTGTGACCCTGCGGGTTCGAGAATATGCAGACATGATCTTCTATCAATAATCAACAGCGGGGTCTGGGCACCCATATTGACTCCCACACATTCATCGATGATCATATCGGATGAACCACGATGCCAGGATTCAATCAATCCCATATATATATTCCCTTCGTCTCGCGATATTTTACTTGCCCGAGATTCGATCGTCGGTACCGTCATACCTAGTTCAATCTCGTTCACAGCAAGTACTTTACTCGTTCCGTAATCCGATATCACTTTGTGATTAACTCCTTAACCACATGCTTGCAAGCGGTGTTGATATCGATTACCGAGTGGGCCCGAAGTATATCTCTCCGACTTGGGAGGGACAAATTCCATCTCGATACATACAACCCAACAGATACTTTCCGATCACCTGAGAGACACCTTTATGATCACCCTCTCATAGGATGACGTTTTATGACCTCAAAGCTTTCTTCCGATACCAGGGAGTTGCATTATCTCATGGTCTAAGGAATACAATATTTGACATAGGAAAAGCTTCGCAAAGACGAACACGATGACACGATCTAATTGCTCTGCTTTGTTTGGGTCTATCCACCATATCATTCTCCCAATGATATGATCTCATTATCAATTGAAAACTCATGTCTATGGTTAGGAAACCTTAACCATCATTGATCAATGAGCTAGTCCATAGAGGCGTACTAGGGACACGGTGTTGTTCACAAACCACACAAGTATTAAAGTTTCCGCTTAATACAATTCTAGCATGGAATATAAACTTTATCATGAACAAGAATTATAATAATAACATCTTTATTATTGCCTCTAGGGCATAATTCCAACAAAGTAACATAGGCTCTTTCGACAATGGAGAAGCCAAGACTGGCGCTGTGACCAACATATTTTTCAATTCATGGAATGCATTGTCTGCTTGTGGTGTCCAAATGAACCTATCAGATTTTTTCATCAACTGATAAAGTGGTAATGCTTTCTCTCCCAGCCGACATACAAATCGGCTGAGCGAGGCTAAGCAACCTATGAACTTATGTACGTCGTTTAGACATCTCGGCAATTCCATCCTTTCAACTGCTTTTATCTTAGTTGGGTTAGCCTCTATACCTCGGCTAGATACGAGAAAACCGAGCAGTTTTCCTGCAGGCACACCGAAAGTGCATTTTTCCGGGTTAAGTTTCATTCGGAACCTTCTTAGGTTCGCGAAATTTTGCCGTATATCCTCCAGTAGCGTTTTGCTTTCTTTGGTTTCGATAACCACATCATCTACATACACTTGTACATTCTTTCCTATCTGGTCATGTAGACATTTTTGCATACATCTCTGATACGTTGCCCCCGCGTTACGCAGACCGAATGGCATGGTGCGATAGCAATAAGCCCCGTACTGGGTAATAAACGCAGTCTTTATTTGATTGGCCGGATTTAACGGTATCTGGTGGAAACCAGAATACGCGTCTACAAACGACAATAGCTCACAATCAGCGGTCGAATCAATGACTTGGTCTATTCTAGGTAAAGGAAAAGGATCTTTTGGACACGCCTTGTTCAGGTTCGTGTAATCGATACACATTCGCCATACAATGGCAACATTTGGATCATCCTTCTTCTTTTCCACTAGCACGGGGTTCGATAGCCAATCCGGATACAACACCTCCATGATGAACCCGGCCGCAAGGAGCCGAGCTATTTCATCCCCTATTATTTTTCTCCTGTCCTCGGCGAAGCGGCGGAGAGGTTGCTTCACCGGCCTTGCTCCTGGCCTTACATTCAGAGAGTGCTCAGCCAACTCCCTCGGCACACCTTGCAGATCCTGAGTTGACCATGCAAAGATATCCCGATTCTCACGGAGGAAGTTGGTGAGCTCGCTTTCCTATTTAGCATCTAGGACGACACCAATGGTGACGGTGCGCTCTGGGAATTGCTCATCTATCTGGAACATTTTTGTTTCTTTAGTCGGCTGAAAGGAGACACTTCCATGAGGGTTGGCTAATGTCGGCATATTCAGCTGTGCCGACTGAGCGAGGGATGCTACCTCCTGAATCCTTCTTTTTTCTCTTGCTATTACCAATGATTCGGCTAGATTTGACCCGGCTGAAGCACATTCCATTGACTTCCTGTAATCCCCTGCTACTGTTATCACCCCTTGTGGTCCGGGTAACTTCATTTTCAGGTAAGTTATGTGGCAGCTGCCCATGAATTTGGCCAATGCTGGCCGTCCGAGTAGAGCATGATAGCAACTCTCTAGATACACCACTTCAAACTCTAAATTTTCTGCTCTGCAGTTATCTCTTGTGCCGGATAACACATCAACTCGAACCTTTCCAATGGGTTCGCATGAAAGCCCTAGAACTATCCCATGGAATGTGGTCCTCGTGGACTGCAGCATGTTCTGCGATATTCCGAGTTTATGCATTGTGTCTTTGTACATGATATTGATATTGCTCCCATTGTCAATGAGTACTTTTGAAAATTTCACATTAATGCTCGGCCCGACAAATGTCGGATCTAACACGAGTGCATACGACCCCGGACTCGGCATTATCTTGGGGTGATCCTTTATGCTCCAAGTTATTTCTTGATCCGACCAAGGCACATATCTTGGTACTGCCGGCATAACTGCATTTACTTCCATATGCCGGCGCTGTATACTTTGCTTGTCTTGCTGTTCTGTTGTGAACACGCAATATGATTGATGATGTTCTCTGTAATCATTGCGTCCATTATTTCCTGGATTTGTCCTTCCATCCGGACCTTGGTTTATCACTTGATGCACCGCATCTCTCCGGTCCGAGTTTTCATACCTCGGGGGAGGAGGCGGTAACATCAGTTGCTGTGCATTTGCTCCAGTCAACTGTGGCTGATGCTGCTGATGTGCCTGGAGAGGTGCTGCATGTATGCCTGCGGGGTTACCCATTGCATTTTTCATCCATGCACATTGGCGGGTTGTATGGTTGGCCGGCCTGGCCGGGTTTGATGTGTGAAACTTACACGGCTGGTCTAACATAGACTCAAACGTGTACTTCGGCCTCTCCTGCCATTGCTTCTTTTGCTCTGGTGTCCACTGTCTTTTCCCCTCATTCCTTGGTGTCCATTGCTAAGGACCATTCTTTTGCCGCTGGCTATTTCCGTGACTCGGCTGATCTTGCACTACTGCTGCCACCTGAGTTGAACCATATCTATAATCTGGTCTTTCTTCTCTTCTTCTTCCTCTGAAGTCATTGCTCCTGGATGACCCGGCCACATCTCTTGCATATTGATCTTGATGTTCCCGATGATCTGCCGACATTAATTCCGGTTGCGTCGGATCCCCCAGTGCATAGGAATCCGCTATTCTGATGGTTTCTGCCAATGTGGTTGGCATATCTCTTTGCAGTCGCTGCCATAGCACACTGGTATAGCGTCATCCTTGAGAGAACCAAGCTATTGCTTGTGATTCTATAACTCCTTCACACGAATTTCTCAAGTTACACCACCGAGTTAAAAACTCTCTGTCTGTCTCATTCGGCCTTTGCTTGCACATGGCTAGCTGCTGCGGCCTGTTTGGCCTCTTGTAAGTACTAGTGAAGTTGCTAACGAACATTTCTTCAAAATCCAACCAATAGTTGATGCTGCCTGCTGGCAGGTTATTCAGCCATACTCTAGATGGTCCTTCCAACATTTGCGGGACATATTGTACTGCCCATCGTAAGTTTCCACCAGCTATTTTTACAGCAGTAGCATAGTCAATCAACCAATCCTGTGGTTTAGTGCTCCCATTGTATGTTTTTGTGCCCCTTGCTAGCTGAAAGTTCGGCACGGGCGGATCGCCCATGATCCGTGGTCCGAAGCATGCCGGACCTGGTGGACTCTGTTCTTCTAATAGCTCGGATCGGTATAGCCGGTCCAGCTTTACTCTTGCATCACCTGACGGCAAATCTCTGTACAGAACTCTTTCCTGCATTCCATAGTGGTTATTTCCAGCACGAACCGCATACTCCATTTCGGAATAACCATCATTGTATCTTTCATTCACCTGATTGTGGCGAGCTGGTCTCGCTTCTCTTTCTTGCTGAGGTTCATGTCTCGACTGCGGGTTGGGCGACGGTTCTCTTCTTCCTTCGAACGGGATATTGTTCTCGTGATTCCCTCTTCCGAGTTCTCCTCTTCCGAGATCTCCATTGCCTCGGCTTCCACCGCCTTTCTCAGCACGGCCGGGGTTTCTCTCGCCACTGTTACCTCGGCTTCCATTGCCTCTGTTCTCATTTGCTTTTCCGGCTATCGCCGGATCATATGGAACAATTTGCTTGTTTCTCTTTCCCGAAGTTACTGCTTTGTCCTTTCGTGCATTATTCCCGGGCGAAGATGCTGCTGCCACCGATAAGGCAGGTGCTGCACCAGCCGAGTGAACCATTCGCGAGGCACCTGGCCTCGCTGGGTCTGCTCTGAGCATTTCTTCATTCTGCTGGTTCGCAATGCGGACTAGCTCATTCACTCTTTCTTGTTGTTTCTGTCGGACTTCGCCGGTCAATCCTTCTAACTCTAATGCTGCGGCATTTGCCGCTCTGAGGTTCTTTGCCGGGGTACTGTACCTCGGCAAGCCTAGATCAACTGACTCTGCCCTATGAGCATCATGCTCCTTATTGATATCATCTATGAGGTTTTTCCCTCTTAATCTCAACTCGTCAACCCGCTCGGGGGCGATGTCAAGCTTGTTTGCCCTGGCATATTCTCGCAAGGTCCTGTTTAAGGACTCCCGCAAGGCCGATACCATTTTTGCCTCCACCAGCACTTTCTGCCTGGTCTATTCTAACTCTTCCTGAGCATTAGCCGGATCAAGTATCGGCGCTACAGGTGTAGTCAGATTATCTATAGTTGCCTGAAGAATATTTTCTGGTCTTTCCAGAGGTGGCCCTCTTACCCTTGGTGCCTTTGGGGTTGTCTCCTGCACCTCGGCCTGGTCGGTCGCTGAAGGGATTACCTTGGTCGGCAGTGGAGCTGTATGCTTGGGAGCCACCTGCATACTCGTCGTCGGATCCCTGCTTGTTCCGGCGCCCGCTGCTCCTGCCTGCACCCCGGCTGCGACCATCACCTCGACGCTGCTGACAGGGCGCACTCCGCGCGGACTGTTTGTGGCGCTGAGGGGAGGTTCTCCTGCAACAACAACAACCTGGTGAGGATAAACACCGGAGACGTCAACGCCGACGTAGATCTGATGCATGCCCAAGTTGATGAAGACGCCGTTGCGCGGAGGAGTTTTTCCCTTGAAGCTGCCTGCATTGTCGTTGACGTAGTCACAGAGATCGAATCTCCGAACTAAGCTAGAGATAATACGCTCGCCAGTGTTGATGAAGTTTCCCGTCCGGATCATGACTCCAGCTAGCACCGCTGCTGGCCCCACGGTGGGCGCCAACTGTCGTGGTGGTGGCACGGCAGATGCCATGGGTAGGCTAAAGTATGGGGGCAATGGATGCTAGAGGGATCTGGGGAGGGAAGATGTAGTTGATTCTACACACAAAAGACTAAGGTAAAGATCTTTATTTCTCCTTCCTTGGGCTACAAGTGCTCCTTGAGCTGTGTACAAGAAGAAAGAGAGAACTTTACCAGCCTAACGGTACTAAATGAGCCGATGCCCTCCTCAGGGTCCAAGCCTCCCCTTATAAAGGAGAGCTTGGGTTCCTTTAGGGCTGACGTGGCAGCATATTCGAGGAATATGCTTGTCCCAATATAGTAGTTCGGCGGCCTCCTTTCCCTGTCGCCCCTCTAATGACGGCAAGGTTCCAGAGGGCCCCTCCTGCGTGCCTCGGGCTTCAGGACTGTCACCTCCGTGACCTCCTTCTGCCCCTCTGTCGCTCTGCACCTTTGTCCCTTGTGCTTGGCTCTGCTCAGATTCTCCCTAGCCTGTGGCTAGAGTTTGACTTTAGGCTTCTCCTTCTCCTGCAAGCTTCGTATCATTCGGCCCTGCTTCCCGTAACTCGGCTCGTCCTTCACCTGCATTAAGATTACTCGGGCTAACCCGGCCGACTTACGTAGTATCTCGGTCGGGTAGTGCCTTGCCATTATCATAAGGGTCCTGCCCTTTCCTATCTCGGTCGACCTTTAGGATTCGGCCGACTCAGACTGTAAGTCGGAAACTGGACGGGGAACATCCTTTCGTCTTTCCCCGTCTTTACCCTATCCGAGGTCACCTCCCCAACATGTTGGGTGTTCCTGTTGACATGAAAGATGTGAATCCATAATTTTCCAGATTGTTAGCCGTTAGTAGAAAGAAGTACACATAACCCCCCGCAAGTTTTACAAAACGGATAACTAACCCCCTAAAGTTTAAAACCGGGCAAAACACCCGTTAAACCATTTTCAAGATTACTCATAGTGGGAACTAACATAGAATTGTGGCAGGCATATGATACTATTTACTATCTCTATAGTACATAGTATATAGTAGTAGTAACTTAAATTGTGGCTCGGAGCACACTACAAAAACAGTCCCGTCTAAATGCTTTTCGTATTGAAATAATCAGAATGTATTGGTAGTGACCTATCTTCTATCTCAGTCCCGCCATACACTAGGAAAACAGTTTTCGTATTACACGAACTAAAATTTCTTGGAGTTCAATTTTTTTGGTCTCAGAGCATAGCCCGTTTGACCCCTGTCACTGGTGCAGAACACCACCTCTAACACCGGTTCAGAACACCCTCTAACAGCGGTTGTAGAACCGCTGTTGAGGGTTCGGTGTTAGAGCCCCCTCCCCCTTTAACACCGGTTCTTATATGAACCGGTGTTAAAGGGTGGCGCACGTGGGTCTGCCGCAGCGCTCACCCCCCCTTTAACAAGCGGCAGGAAAAAGAGATGAATCTCTGTCGCGACAGAGTTTTGCCGCCGCCCCGTTCTGGGCGTATTTCTACGGTGCGGCGGGGACGGGGAGGGGGGAGGGGGGAATCGATCGGGAGCGGTATATACACATACATCGTCGTCGGTACATACGAGTACATGAATAATTAAGCAACTATTATTATACACAAACATCGTCATTGTGTCGTATTCTCCGTAAACGTTGAAGCATCAAGTACAAGAAAAACACGTTCAAGCATCTAAAGAGTTTTTGGATATCTAAAGAGTTCTCCGCCAGGCGTGACGACCTCATCAAGTATGAACCCCGCCAATTCCTCTTGAATGGCTCCTATGCGGTCAAATGGTAGGAGTTGGTCCCGCATCCGTTCGATCTAAATATATATATAAAGAATGGGGTCAGTATATATATAAGAATAAAACTCAACACAATTGATGGTAATAAAATAATGTTGTGTACTTTGTTTACTTACTCTAAGTTGTTCTAGTGCGGCTTGGCCCGTCGCACATATCGTGTTGCGAATGAACTCGCAAACATAGTATCCACATAAGTTATTGCCGGGTCCCTGATACGCGCACTTTACGAGAATAGAGAGTTCAATCAAAATAATAATCAATAAAGCATGATATAATGGAATTGGAAACAGAATCAAAGAGATACGCAGACCTAGCTAGCTAGTATTACTTACATTTTGGTCTACAAATTTTAGTTCTTCTGACCATTCACCCATGGCCCTGCCCGTGAACCTTTTCCAAACCCTGTCCGGCAAAGAAAATGGATAAAGGAGTAATTAATTACTTGTTGTCACGAAAGTTGCCGATCTAGTGCGATAATATGATTGAAATTACCTCTGGAGTATCTCTCTAAAGTCTGCCCATATCTCTTTTTATTTTCGTAACGAGTCCATGACAAGGACTTTTCCTGAGTCAGGTTGAATGACTAGTAGAATAAAGTGGAACCTACGCATGCATAACTCATCATCAGTTACACTTAACATCGAGTAAGCCGAAACAGAATGTGTACAAGAGAGGGTAACAGTACTCACGAGAAGTTGTAAGGCAATAGTATTTTCCTTTTGGTTTGTTGTCTCAGTAAAGACCTTAGCAAGTAATCTTCTGTTTGCCCGGGTTTGGTTCTTACCACTTCATGAACTCTATTTGGGTCAACGAACCCAATGTCAAAAGGGCCTCCTTTCATGCATTCCATAACCTTTTTCCTGCATAATAGTATATACATATATGGTGAGCATATATATATATATATACACATGCAATTAATGAAATAAATGAGATGAGGTAAAAATTACAGAAATAGTACTTACACACAATAAAGGCTGATGGCAGCTTTGTCAAGTTCCTTCTGATTGAATAGAAAATGCAAGTCTTTAATGTTGAAGTCGATCTCGTCGTCTCCGCACATGAAAATCTGATCTCTTATATGCACCGTGATCCATTCTTCCTTTCTCGTCTTGCAGAAATCAAGGTACCACTTGTGCAATCTTCGCATCTTTGTTGGTAGATTCTTGAGCTCCTCTTTCTTGACGAGATTCTTCCCATACTTCCATGGCTGTATGGGGTTGACATCGCCTCTGGGAATGTTGTCTCCCATGAGGTTCAAGTATGCAATGTAAGTCATCCCCATCTCATTTGCCTTTCTTTGTAGCTCTGCCTCGTAATCATTTACAGGAGGAGCGTTTCGTGTGTCGAACACTTGGAGCGGGGTGCATGATTGATTTTCCTGCTCTCCGAGCATGGGAACTGTTTTCTGGGGTGCCGCACGACTGCTACTTTCAGTCTCCCTACGCCTTGCATCCCCCTTCAAAATCTGGTGCTCGTAGTCCGGCATAAGTGGGGTTTCAGGTTTAAAAAGATTATTGTAAAACTTCTCCACCACCGCCGGATATATTTTCTCCTTTGGCTCGACCCGTCTAGGTGCAAAGAATTTCTTGACCTCTTCTTTCGAGATCCTATTGGTCTCCTCGTCGCTGCGATTCCACGGTAAAACCGGCAATGGCTTGGCGGAAGGCTGTGGGACGTAGTTTCTTGAACTCTTTGGTGTACGGTTTCCTGCGAATTTCTTCGTGGCAGTGCTAGTGATGCTCTTCGTGGCAGTGCTCTTCCGCTTACGCTGAGATGGCTGGCGCGCCGGAGATGGATGGCACGCCGGAGATGGATGGCGCGCCGGAGATGGCTGAAGCGCCGGAGATGGCTGCCACGCAGGAGATGGCTGAAGCGTCGGAGACGACGGGGGAGTATTCTGATGACTTGGAGACGGTTGAGGCGGCTCAGACTGCTGACGCTGCAGAGACGGCGGGGGTGCCAGTGGCCTCCAATTTGGAAGCACGATGTGTTCCTTCTTCCAAAGAATGGTTGTTTTCACTGCAAATTTGAGTTGAGTTTCCGCTTCACCTGTAGCATGGTCAAGTTGTGCTTCCTCATATTCCTTCACAACCTCATCCACCCCGACAATAGCATAGCCATCTGGAATCGGTCGGCAGTGGTAAGTTCCACCAGCTACAGGAGGTAAGACATAGCCGACAGCCACCTTAATGGATAAGCCCATTAATATCACATGCAGCTCAGTGTATTCTCTCTCCGTGATCTCATCCACGGGGTATCAAGGACCCGCCATTTCAAGCGTGGGCTGCACGTTCTCCGTGGAAGCCACGCTGCTTTTCCGCGCAGAGTCTGGGCCGCCGGCAGCTTCCAATGCAGGCTCTTCGTGCCGCTGAGATGGGCCGGTAGCTTGCTGGCTCTGTTGTGCATTCACTTGCGCCTGTAGCGCCATAAGTGCATGTTCTATCTGTTTCATCCACTCTGTACGCTCTTTTTCTTTTCTGACGCGCCATCTGTAAGAGTCGCCCCACTCGGCAAACCCATCCTTCCACGTCATACCCCCTGTGCCTCGTGCATGTCCAGGGTGTTCTTTTTTACCGATGGCGCGTGTGAACTGGTCATTCTCTCTGTCGGGATGGAAGGTCCTGGAGGTTGTTTCCTCGTATGCCGTGATGAGTTCAGTGACGGGTTTGGCAAGGAGGGTTGGGAAGATACACAATCATGTTTCTGGGTCCAACCTTTCCCCGATTCCGTAGAACCAAGTCTTTGCACGTAGGTCCCACCCATCTGCCTGGGGTGTGATCCCTCTAGCGCGCAGGGCCTTCTCAGCTTCCTCCCACTTAGGCCTCTGAGATATGTAGCCACCTGACCCCGTCCTCTGGTGATATTCCTTCTTCTGGGCATTTAGTGTATTGGTTTCTGGCCTCTTTTTAGCTATAGTACATTCCTTATATGCCACAAATTCGGGCTAGTGAGATCTTATCTTTGCATAATATGCGTCTTTGAAATCTGGAGTCCCGCAAGCTTTGACAAATTTGTTCAATTTTGTCTTCCAGTTACGGAAAGCGTCAGCCATCTTCTTTAGAGTCCACTCTTTGACCTTTTCCTTTATAACCGGTTTGTTTTCATCCTCTTTTGGCGGAAGGGTGAAATTTACCAACAGCGAATTCCAAAGCGTTTCTTTGGATCTTTCATCGACAAAGGTACTGTCGCCCTTCTTTGGCTTATTCCAATTTTCAATTATGATTGGGATTTGGTCCCTAACAAGAACTCCAGCCTGACGTACAAATTTGTCTGCGGCCTTCTTGGGCTCCATCGGCCTGCCATCAACACGGACTGCTTCGATCGTGAACTTTGCACGATCTTTCAACCGATGGCTCGCGCCTCGCTTGCTCTTTTTCGTAAAAGAAGATTGTTGCTGGCTGGTCGATCCAGAAGGCTAAAAGAAGAAAGAAGCGTTAATTAATACATTTACATATATACAAATCAATCGGTTCAAGTCAGCAGAGGCTTAATTCATGCATATACCTCGATAGACTTTGTAATCACTAAAGTGCGTTCACCGGAGTCATCATCTTCTCCATGACTACTTGAGCTGTCATCATGTCCCTCCAAGTTCAGATATTATGAGGTGTCCTTGTGGATCATGTTCTCCTAACAAAATATGATCACACAAATATCAGTAATACATCTATTAAAATGCTCAAGCAAAGATGATGATATGACAGGTTAAAAGTATTGAAATGTAACCATAATACATGCTTGGTCATTCCAAACCCTAATTCGGAGAAACCCCGGATTCATATGAGAGGGTACGTTTATTTCTTCTAATTAACTTGTCACGAAAGTTGATTAACATAACATGGTTATTATAATGCTATATTGACAATGAGAGGTGGCGGCGCTAGGGCGAGAGCGGGGCCGGGATGCGTGGGGGTGTGCGTTCGAACCAGCACAACGTGGGCTCAGCGAGGACAGAGGAGGTCAGGGTCGACAGCATAATGGTGGCGGTGGTCGTCGACGTGGCACAAAATATACACATGCATATACAATACACATACAATACAATATACATATATACATACACACATACAAATATACATACACATATGCCACTTGTTCTACTGAATTCAATGGTATTTTATTTGCAAATTTTGGTCCAGTGGTATTTTATTTGCGATTCGCCGGTACCTCTTCGGTTTGGAAACATACGACCCCGCGACGATCGTAATAGGTCTATCAATTCCAGGACCATATATAGCAGCTCACCAATGATACGAAATTTGCTTGCGAACAATTATAAACTCTCTCCGAGAAGCATGATCAGCCAAGCTACAAGTATAAGATCCCATCCATAAGTAATTGGTCCATCTATATTTTGGCATCAATAAGGCAGCGACAAAATTCATATTAGGTAAACATATATTTAGTTAAGTCAATCTTCTAGATATCAATCTGCTGAGCTAAACAAATTATTACAGGGTAAATTGTACACCTCCTATACAAAATTCACCATTGAAAGTTACAATATACAATACAACTACAAAATAGAACATAATTATCATCATTAAAGATTAGACAACTACAAAAATATTCCTCATTTTAATCTATGGATATCTTCTTCCTCTACTTAATTTCTTTAAGCTAAGATATAGAACATTCTTTATCAGTCTTTAAACATGAACTGTTCCACGCAACAATTTGACCATAATTTTTACATGTGTATTTCTAAAAAAACATAAGTCAATGACTATAAAATATTTTTAACCAAAAAATAGTGACATTGTTGTATTTTTAACAAAAAAAATAGTGACCTTGTCCACCGGTGGGGGTGGCAGGGCGCCCGCCCGCCGGTGAGGAACCGCCCGCGGGGCAGGTGCATGCACCAACACGCACCCTGCTCGGCGCGAGTTCGAGGGGGGAGGGGGCGGATAGGGTGTGGATCATACGTACGTACGGTGAAGGCGACAGCGAGGGCGACAGCGACGTACGACTGGACGGTGAGGGCGCGACGGCGAGGGCGTGGACACGGCGACGGCTCGCGCACGGCGAGGGGGGGCGACGGCGCTCCCGCGGGATGGCGACGACAAGGGCTGGACGACGAGGGCAGAACGGCGACGGCACGACTCTCCTCTGCTTCCTCTACGCGCGCGATTTTCGTCTTGCTGGGGGAAGAGAGGAAGAGAGGAAGGTGTTATAAATGCCTCCCCCTTTAACACCGGTTCGTGGCACGAACCGGTGTTAAAGGGAATTCGTTCCGTGCCATGAACCGGTGTTAAAGGGGGGTGCGGGCGCGAAACAAAATAAATACGCCCCCCCCTTTAACACCGGTTCGTGCCACGAACCGGTGTTAAAGGGGGGCATTTATTTCATGCATTAAAGCGGTGGGGGCATTTTTAATGAATTTAGAAAATTCATATCTTTTTCATTTTAACTCAGAAAAATATCAATAATATATCATAATTTTCAGAAAAATAATATCTATCCATTCATGTAAAACCATTTTATATTTACTTTAGATGAAAATTTTCAAAATAATTAAAACACTTACATATAAATTTTGATTATTCAATTCAAACAAAAATAAAATAGAGAAACCCTAAAACTTTGAACATAAGAAATATTAAGCATCTAAAAAGGAATCTAACCCGATCTTTTTTTAATTTTTTATCCCCGTTTTAAACTATCGTCAAACTTTGTCGAACAACAGGCATGGAGATTCTTATCTCGGGGCCAAGCCTCGCTCAACTTGCATTGGATTTTTGATAAAATAGCATATTGTGAACCTAAAAATGATTTTTGTAAAAAATCATGAGCATCGTATCATGTACCTGTAGTTCATATCTGACCCACTTCCTGCCGATTCGGCAGGAATTTGTCTTTTTCACCAGAGGTGGACGGAAAGGTTTCAGATCCCCCTGTTGATACATTGTCCATATAAGGTGGTCTAGTATTTTTGTAAAATGTGGTGGTGGTTTTTTGAATTAGTCATTTGGTGGTTGCTTCACAAAACCGTCCGTTTTTATGCTCGGAAAATGGAAAATGCCTTTTTGGCGCGATAAAAAGGAAAACTTCCTCTTGCAACATATTTTGTCATGCCATAATGCACATGTATGCACAATATGGCCACATTATCACAAACTATGTCTTGATTCTAGCCATAACATTGGTCATTTGACCTGAAAGCCAAGAAACCTCGAATGAGATAGGTTATTTTGTGAAGGAGATAGAACTGGAATTAAAATAAAGAATGCAACTAACAGTAAGTTACATAAAGCATGACTGAAAATTAAGATACATAAAAGAACTAAAAATTAAGATACATGGCCAGATTAAGTAATAATCGGCCGAACTTGTTTTAGAATGTTGGAGTGATTCAGTCATGCTCCTGCCTACACCTGTAATACTCGCCACTGTAGTCGTCGTACTCGCCGCCGCCGTCATCGTTGTCGTCGTCGGGGTCGCCGTAATTGAACCATGAAGGCTGAGTACGCGTGGGCTGGACTTGAGGGTAGCGTAGACAGGGGTTAGAGTCGGCGACAGTGTCATAGGCCATGACGCTCTAAAGAGTCCGACCGTGCCACCATAGCCGATGGCCGGCCTCGTTGAAGTTCGGAGGAGGTGGGCCGTCCTCCTCGTGCCTGGCGAGCGCCCTCTCACACCGATCCACGAAGAAGGCTTCCCAAGTAGGGAAATAGTCGGGATGCCATCTGGGATTCCTCCGCTTCTCCGGCGTGAGCTCGAAGTAGTAGTGGTTCGTGATGGCCATCCGACGCGCCACACCTAGAGGGACAGGAGGAACCGGCACGCCTCCGGCGCTCAGCATCCAGCCGACAGGGACACAGTAGCCCGGCGGGCAGGGGTAGTTCGAGGTGCAAAGCGCCTCCGCCTCCCTAGGGGTTAGTGCTACGGTGGAAGTCATGGGAAAGAGTGATGAGGTTGCAGATATGAGTCTAGAGATGTGCAATGACAATGGAGGCTAACCCTACATATATATATTGAGAAATGGCTAGAGGGAAGAACTGGCGGGAAGAACTGGTGGGAAGAAAAATGGCGGAAAAAATGGCGGGAAAAAATGGCGGGAAGAAAAATGGCGGAAAAAAATGACGGGAAGAAAAATGGAGGAAAGAAATGGCAGGAAGAAAAATGGCTCATTTAATACATATACTGTTAACAGAAGAAATATGACATTGATTTCCATGTTGAGATACATATGTGTGCCAAAAATGGCTCAATTAATACATATAGTCAATCTTATGATCGCGTCGGCCGTAACCATGGAGTATCAGCACCGTTTAACAGGATGGTTGGGTCAGTCTTCACTCTGAAGGGCGGAATTTTATCAAACTTATTATAATCTTCTGACATGTCTGTCTTGTCCTTCACTCCCACGATGTTTCTTTTCCCTGAAAGAACTATATGACGCTTTGGCTCATCGTGTGATGTATCTGTTTGCTTATTTTTTCTTTTTTTCGGTTTGGTAGACATGTCCTTCAGATAGAAAACCTGAGCCACATCATTGGCTAAGACGAATGGTTCGTCTAAGTTCTTGTCTACCTTCATAAGATTGTTGCGATCCACTGTTATCATTTCGTACTTCTTGTCTACCTCAACCCCTCCTCCTGTTAGCTTGACCCATTTGCATCGAAACAAGGGAACCTTAAAATTAGGTCCATATTCAAGTTCCCATATATCCTCTATGAACCCATAATACGTGGTCTTTTGCCCATTGTCTTCTGCTGCATCGAAGCGGACACCACTATTTTGGTTGGTGCTCTTTTTATCTTGGCCTATCATGTAAAATGTATTCCCATTTATCCCGTACCCTTGGAAAGTACATACAGTCGAAGATGGTGTCCTGGCCAACAAGTACAGATGATCCCCAACAGTGGTGTTATTCGTGAGAAGTCTTTGCAACCAGCCGCCAAAACTCGCCATGTGTTCACTTATAATCCATTCATCAGACTGTCCCGGGTGTTTGAGGCGTATAAAATTCTTGTGTTCATTGATATACGGGGCAACCAAGATAGATCTTTGTAAAACCGTGTAGTATGCTTGATTGAGAGAATGCCCGTCCCTACATATCATTGCTTTACATCCTAGGGTGTCTTTTCCACGCAGTCTCCCCTCATGTCGTGATTCTGAAACACCAATCGCCTTAAGGTCAGGAATAAAATCAACTCAAAACTCAATGACCTCCTCTGTTACATAGCCCTTGGAGATACTTCCTTCTGGCCTAGCACGGTTATGAACATATTTCTTTAAGACTCCCATGTACCTCTCAAAGGGGAACATATTGTGTAGAAATACAGGACCGAGAATGGCAATCTCTTCTGCTAGGTGAACCAGGAGATGCGTCATAATATTGAATAAGGATGGTGAGAACACCAACTCAAAGCTGACAAGACATTGGGCCACATCTGTCTGTAACCCTGGTAGGCTTTTTGGATCGATTACCTTCTGAGATATTGCATTGAGGAATGCACATAGCTTCACAATGGGTGTACTCGAACATTTTCAGGTAGAAGCCCCCTCAATGCAATCGGAAGCAATTGTGTCATAATCACGTAGCAGTCATGAGACTTCAGGTTTTGGAATTTTTTCTCTGCCATATTTATTATTTCCTTTATATTCGACGAGAAGCCAGACGGGACCTTGATACTGCTCAGGCATTCAAAAAATATTTCCTTCTCTGCTTTGGTAAGAGCGTAGCTGGCAGGAGTTAAGTGGCATCGTTTACCCTTCTCGTTCTCAGGATGCATAGGCTCTTCAGGGTCTTTCAGACGTTGTTGGTCCTGCCGTGCTTCCGGTGTATCTTTTGTCTTCCCATACACTCCTAGGAAGCCTAGCAGGTTCACGCAAACATGCTTCTTCACGTGCATCATGTCGATTGAAGAGCGGACCTCTAAGACTTTCCAATAGGGTAGGTCCCAAAATATAGATTGCTTCTTCCACATGGACGCGTGTCCGGCATCGTCGTTCGGAACAGATAGACTGCCAGGACCTTTTCCAAAGATTACTTCTAGGTCCTTGACCATACCAAATACCTCCTCACCGGTACGGAGGACAGGCTTCCTCCGGGGTTCTGCCAGACGTTTGAAATGCTTGCCTTTCTTTCTTACTGGATGCAGGTTCGGAAGAAATCGACGATACCCTAGGTACACAACCTTCTTACATTTATCCAAATATACACTTGCAGTCTCATCTAAACAGTGTGTGCATGCATTGTATCCCTTGTTTGTCTGTCCTGAAATGTTACTAAGAGCAGGCCAATCATTGATGGTTACGAAAAGCAATGCTCGTAGGTCAAATGGTTCCCCTTTGTGCTCATCCCACATACGTACATCTGGTTTGGCCCACAGCTGTAAAAGTTCTTCAACTAATGGCCTTAGGTACACATCAATGTCGTTGTCGGGTTGCCTCGGGCCTTGGATGAGCACCGACATCATAATGAACTTCCTCTTCATACACAACCAAGGAGGAAGGTTATAGATACATAGAGTCACAGGCCAGGTGTTGTGACTGCAGCTCTTCTCACCAAAAGGATTCATGCCATCTGTACTTAGACCAAACCTTAAGTTCCTTACGTCACGTGCTAAGTCCGGGTACTCACGCTCGACTTTTCTCCACTGTGACCCATCAGCGGGGTGTCTCAACATCGCGTCTTTCTTACGGTCTTCCATGTGCCATCGTAATAACTTGGCATGCTCTTTATTTCTGAAGAGACGTTTTAACCGTGGTATTATAGGAGCATACCACATAACCTTGGCAGGAACCTTCTTCCTAGGGGCCTCGCCCTCAACATCGCCAGGATCGTCTCGTCTGATCTTATACCGCAGTGCAGTGCATACCGGGCATGCATCCAAATTCTCGTACTTCTCACCGCGGTAGAGGATGAAGGCATGTATCTTCTGCAGGTATAATCCTAGAGGGCAGACAACCTTCTTTGCTTGGTATGTACTGTCGGGCAACTCATTATTTCTTGGAAGAAGATTCTTCATTTTTACCAACAACTTTGAAAATGCGCTATCAGTCACACCGTTCTCTGCCTTCCATTGCAACAAATCCAGTGTGGTACCTAGCTTTTTGTGGCCATCTTCGCAAGTTGGGTACAACAATGTTTTGTGATCCTTTAACATCTGCTCCAGCTTCTCCTTCTCCTTTTAAGTTTCACATTTCTTCCTTTGCATCAGTAATGGCCCGACCAAGATCGTCATCAGCGGGCCCATCTGCTGCCTCCTTATCTTCATTATCTATCCCCGTTGCAGTATCATCATATTCAGGATACATATTATGATAGTTGTCATCATCCTCTTCTTCGTTGTCTTCCATCACAACCCCTTTTTCTCCGTGCTTGGTCCAACAATTATAGCTGGGCATAAAACCGGATCGAAGCAGGTGGGCGTGAATGGTTCTGGTATTTGAGTAGTCTTTCTTGTTCTGACAGTGAACACACGGACAGCACATAAAACCATTGTGACCATGGTTTGCATTAGCCACAACGATGAAATTTTGGAGGCCCGTAATGTACTTGGAAGTGCGTCGGACACCATACATCCATTGCCGGTTCATCTGCATTAATATATAGTATATATCAAAAATTAATAGGGAGATGACCATTTATATATATAGTGCATCAATGACACATGAAAGGATAGTTGCCGACCTCGACCGAGAAGGAAAGAGCAACGAGAAAACTTATTTTGAGCTCTCGGGCATTTCACCGAACACCTCTTGTGCATACGAAAAAAACACAAACTAGCACACCTCACACCCTCTTGCTAGGCTCCAAAATGAGAGAGTGAAAAAATGGAAGAGAGGAGTGTGGGCTGCGGTGTCTTATATAGCCCCCCCCCCTTTAACACCGGTTCAAGCCACGAACCGATGTTAAAGGGGGGGCTGCGCGGGCCACTGGTGCAGGGGCCTTTAACACCGGTTCATGCCACGAACCGGTGTTAAAGGGGGGCTCCTTTTTGCTGCACGGGCCACGCTGGTATGCCCCCCTCCCCCCCTCCCCCTTAACACCGGTTCGTAGAAGAACCGGTGTTCAAGCCCATTTCCAGGCTCAATCAAAGGCCTCGTTTCCACTAGTGTGTGTTAGTACGTAGCTTAGGGATTTTTTCAATTTTTACTCACAGCTTAAGACTAGTCATAGTGAGAGTATCATATTACTAGTATCATATGCACGATACTAGGGTGTGACACTATCTCTATAGTGTTTAGTATCAGCCAGTTGTATCATAGTCTTATGGTATTTAATTATTTGTAGAATCTCAGTACAATTAAATGTACAAGATGTATTTAATATTAAAAAAAATTGTTACATGTGCTATGAAACTGAACACTAGCACCTTTATTTTTATTAATTGTCATGCAATATCATATTTTGCCAAGATAACATGCATGATACAACCTTATAATACTATCACTAGAACTAACCTTAAGCTCCTCCAGAATTCGGCTTAAATAAGTTGTCTAGCTCCTCCGGAATTCGGCTTAGACCAGATGCGTGTCGTCCATCTAGATCCTTGATCTTGAACAGGTCCCTCCTTGCTTAGCCACTCAAGCGGCCCACAGTGGGTGCTAAGAAACTCCTTAGCAAGATTGTAACGAACTTCTTTGGATCTTTAATAAGAAAATTACTCTCCCTCTTCAAAAATAAGCGACTTGATATTATCTAGATTTATATGTATCTGTACACTAAATTAAGTCTTGATACATATTACAGATAATTTTGCTTCGTCCATCTTCAAGTGTATGACAGTTTCTATTCTTAGGGGAGAAACTATTGTTTGACACTTATTTTTCTGACGGAGGAAGTATTGTTTGACATGATCTATACTACCGTCAAATGAAGCTTTTGCCCTCCCGCTAAACTGCATATTACGTACTATTGCCATTGTATCGCTTCGCCTCTGTTTTTCTCCTGAGCCGACCGAAAGCACGTCCACGCCTGGCCACACCCCGATCGAGGAGGCGCTCCTCAATCCGTTCGATCTAACGCCGCCGAGCTTGATGCCGAGGACGAGCGGCTGCCGGGGATGGAGAGGCGCATGACACGCGAGTGACGGTGAGGTCAATCGGCTGGGGCGAAGGCGTCACACGGCCACGCGCGTTGGAAGACAGGTCCCGTGGCAGAGAAGCTGCAGGGAAGCGGCACGGTTGAGGAGCTCCGGGTGTGGCCGTCAAGACCGCGGGCGCCCTGTGCTTGGCGGCGGCGAATGGGTCAAGGACGGCGGCGTCGCTTGCACACGCTCGCGAGAGGGAGGCGACGGTGCTTCACCGACGGAAGAAGGTGGCAGCTCCAGCTGCTGGCGGCGGGGAACGACGGTGGAGCCCGCGGGAGAGCGCACGGGACACCTCTCTCGTTACTGCTTGATTGATCTTCGCTACTACTGTCCTGCTTCTGTTCTTGTCTTAATGCCCGAACGAGTACAGCCATGGATTTTAACAAACACGTCCGAATATGAATATGTCAAAGAATTCCTGCATGCCATAGTCATGGTTCCTCTTGTTTAATTCCTGCACGCCATTGTCGGATGAGATAGACACTGCGATGTGTTTTTGTGAGGACAAATCTCTCACTGCGAGGTGACGACTGAAATCTCATACTACTTGAATTTCAGTACGACATAGTACTCCCTCCCTTAGGGATTATAAGGCCCGAGAGCTTTTTAAAAATATAAGAAATTGTAAGTTCTTTTCTATTTATTAGTCTCTTTTCTCCAATGCATGTTCTTATTTTTCTCTATCTCTTCTCATGCATGTGTAACTATTGGTGCATATAGTAACAAAAGGATGAGTTATTGATTTTCTTAATCCTATCAAAGTGGTCCATAGGTCTTATAATCCCTAACAAAGGGAGTACCTGATACATGTTCTTTCTTGTGGTGCGTGAACAGGTTCACGGCCGGGTGATATTCTGCTTGATCAGGCTTGCACGACCATACCAGAAGCCACTGTGGTCAAACAAGTGTGGGATAACCTGATAGCTGGATGCATCAAGGAGAAGCAAGCTGGTGTGGTTACAAAGGATGATGCGTTAGTTACTACTCCCTCCGTTTCAAAATATAAGATGTTTTAGGTTTGTGAAGAAAATGAATCTAAACTTGTTTTAGAATGTAGATTCACTCAACTTTAGGATGAATCTACACACTAAAACAAGTCTACATTCATTTTCTTCACAAACCTAAAACATCTTATATTTTGAAACGGAGGGAGTAGTACGTTGGCCTTGCAGGGGACACCAAGATCTGCTGCGTCGTCATCTCCTACGAGACACCAAGGAGCTTATCTGCAACGAGTTGGACGACGAGGTCCAGTTCCAGCGGTTCAGCCATGTCCGAGGCCAGCGGTTCAGCACATAAGTAAGCTCGCTCGATCGAGCCCTAAATCAGATTGGGACTAAGACAGCTTCAACTCTAGTTATAGTTTTGCCGAATACGGCGGATGGCAGATGTTCTAAACACAGAGGACCACTGTATTTAGGAACATGCATGCATGAAAAGATAAGAAAGCACCACAGGATGATGCAAGTGCAGGCTTCTTTTCGACACAAGTGGCCAATTCAAGATCTCTACAGAAATTTTAGTATGTAGTGTTCTTTAACTGTTCAATGTGAAGTTTCTGTGGGCCATCGATTGGGTGTGGTTGTTATTACAGTAGTAGAAAATATATAGTATTACCCAACTCTGTACGCCCCAGGCCTAGAGCCCAAGGCTCACTTGAACAAACAACCTCAAGGCAACCAGGAAGCAGACGGTAATATTCAGTGACTGCCTTAGCTAAATGGGATAATGTTTGAAGGCCTTATTTCGATCCGAAATCGTGACAATCCCACTGACTTCTGTACATAATGTAACCCTTATTTCTAACAATTACACAGTATACCTTTTTACCCTTTCGGGTGAAAAATGCCAAGCGTGGGGCAACCAAACTGAAACAGGTCTCTACGTCTAGAATTCCCTCTGGCGGATCACTTCAAACATGTGGTATAATTTAGGTCCAAAAGAACGCGTATCTTGCTTACAAGTTCGTCTTTGGCTTAGAAGCCGGGCTCACGCGCCTGGTCAAGGTCCGCATCGTCACAAACTCTTCGGCGGCAGAAGGGTGAATTCCAACCTGCAAGCAAACGGTTATGATTAGAACCTTCAAACACCAAGGGCTGCTCCTCTCTTGTAAGGTCTTTCGACTTACAGTGCTGTCAAAAGTGGCTTTGGTAGCTCCAGCCTTGAGTGCGACAGCAAGGCCCTGCATTTTTTAGTGTGTAGAGGCTCAGGGGTAGAACATGACGAATGCATATAACTAAGAAAGAACATATTATTATTTAAAAAGACACAACAACTTCAGATATGAGTACCTGCATAATTTCAGCTGCATCTGGTCCACACATGGCTGCACCAAGTACTTTATCGGTCTCAGCATCAACCACCAGTTTCATGACAGACTTCTCCTGTCGTCTTTGAAATAAAAACAAAATTAGAGACCTTCCCCCACGAAAACAAGAACTTGACAACAAACAGAATGTTGACAGAGTGCAGTGGTGCAAAACTAGTGAAAACACTGAAATATCTCTTGATGAGCACAGGATGTGAAAGGTTAAACTACAGTTTAAGGATTGATCCCGCCATACATATGATACTTACTTGGATATGCTGTTCTTCATTGGATTGAAACTTGATGTGTAGACAAGGATGTCATTCTTGGCTTCCTCCAGAGCCTCTTGTTCGCTGAGACCCACAACAGATAGTGGCGGAATGCTATTTTGACAAAACATAATCTCATATTATAACATTGAGGGAATGATGGTGCAATAAAATACTAATACGTTTGGAAAAACACAGAATCTAGTGGCAGTCTGGAGAGGTTTAAGGGTAAAGAGCAGGTTTCATTCATGCAGAAGGAGCCATCTTTTCATTCTACTCTCTAATCGTAGTGACATTCACAAGGTTCAGAACCACAGATTTCTCACAGAAAAGCTTGAAACTAATTGCCGATACCATAAGTGCAAAGTAAGTCATTTTACAGAAGTCAAGGTAATTACTTACCAGAACACAGCACAAGGTACATCTTTGTGATCAGGCTTAATTGGCTGGCCACCAAACACAGTTTTCTGCAATGAGAAGATAAGGAAGGATGAGCAGTGTTGATTAAGCACAAAGAAAGATAATTAGCAAAACAAACATAACCAGTTATAGAGAAGGGATTACAAACTACAGCCACCACTTACAGAAAAGCAAGTAGCCTCCATCAGAGCAACAGGTGTAAGGTTAATCCGATTTGTTACATCACCCACAGCCCATATATTTGGAACTGATGTACGGGAGTATTCATCAACCTAAACAGTCATGAAGTCAAAATTAAGAAATTATATTATAAAGAAAAGTACACGGACGCTTTGTCAGGGTAGAAACAGAAATATGAGAGGTAAATTCCAGATACAAAGATGGTACTATCAACTAACAGGTACAGAAAGGACAAGTAAAGAAAGAAGATAAACCTTGATGGCTCCTACTTGATCAACCTCAACACCAACAGCTTCCAAGTTCAGCCTATTGGAGTTTGGTGCACGACCTGCACAAATTAAAAACCAGGCACGAGAATGATGTGGGGCACATTCACTGCAAAAAAGAACTTGCAATAAATATTACATTCCACACAGAGCAAGATAACCAGAAGAAGTGTCCGAATCTTCAGTATACAACCGCAAGAGATTAAAACATGGAAACACTAAGTAGCTAATTATCTTACAATACATGTTTCCTTCATAGAGGTCCATATCAAATAACCAAGAGGCGTCAGTGTTTTCAATTAATTGCTTGGACAATGTGGACAAATGCTTAACCGGAACAGATAAGATTAGCGTCAAAACAAACAAAACATGGTAATAAATACCTGTAGCAAATAGAACAACATCTGCAATGAGCTCATCCCCTTTATCTGTCACCACTTTGATGCCATCGGCCGTTTTACTCAACTGGTTTACATAAATGAAGTTGATCAAAACAAACTGCAGGCTGAACATGACGAAAGCGAATTTATGAATTTAGCGTAAATCACCTCAGTTAAATTTGCCCCTGGATGCAATCTGATTCCCCTTCCCTCAAGGTTACTTGCAACAATTGTTCTCATCTCATCATCGAAACCTCTGCAAGTGGCAGCATATAGTTACATTCACCTTTCCAATCTTTAGAGAATTCCACAACTTGAAGTATGTAAGGAATTTAGAATGGATAGCAATGACAGAATTTCTGTTTCAATGCAGACATGCTATAAAACTTATAATCGGAGTCACGGGCCAGGCTCTAGAGTCTGGAAAAAAAATAGGTAACTACCATCACGACGAAATGGCCGGACGGCATATGACACAGGGAACTAGCAGTTAAACTCAGGTTTGGGAGGATGGACAAGGGACATAATAGATTGATGAACTCCTCTCTTATTTCTTACTGATTATGTATACATATGTATTCCCTTAAAAAGGACTTACTTGATCCCTGAGTACTAGCTTACAGGACATCAATTCAGTCTATATCTAATCTTCTCCTGTATAAACAATTATAATTCCTATTTTCAATAATATTCTAGGTCTATTTGGATATTTCCTAATGCACATAACAGGCCCCAAGCTATTTGAACAATGGCAATCACTAACTGGAAATGCTCAGCCAAAAATCATACCATCTACTTTTCAGTATACTGCAAAACCACACAAATACATTTCTGGGATGGACTGTTCATGTGCAAGTGGAAGATCATGATGTTCAACAAAACTAACTGAGTACTGTAGGAAACAAGTAGCACTTCAATAAAGCTGATACAAGGGCATGTTTGGTTCCTGGCCACACTTTGCCAAGCACAGTTTGGCAGTTTAGCGTGTGTTTGGTTATTATCACGCTTCAGAACTGCCACACTTTATTATCTATAAGGTCCACCTGTCATAGTGAATTTTTTGCCACCTTCGCGGTACACTGGCACCCAATTTCTTAGCCACAATTTTTGAGGCTCCCACACTTGCCAAACTTAGGCCTGGCAAAGTGTGGCTGGGAACCAAACAGGCCCTTGAAATTTCAGGTACATGGTAGCATGGCATCTCTAACTGCACAAACTACATGAATATTCTTCTGAAATTGTGCAGTATCTTGTTTGCGTAAGGAACCAGAAATTGCGTGCAGTGTTCCTGCTGACAGCAGATTAAAAGGCAAACCTTAGAGGAAGTTCCTTTCTATAAAACAAGTCTACTTCAGCACCCAACCCTCTCCAAATAGAAGCAAATTCGACAGCAATATATCTGCAATGCAACACCAAATGAAAAAGGTTACATTAGCAAGAATTGGTAATAAGTTATAATATGGTACAGGGTATATCTAAAACCATACCCGCCACCAAGAATCACAGCACGTTTCGGTAGCTCCTCCAAACTTAAAGCCTCGTCTGAAGTAATAGCCAGCTCCTGCAAGTGAATATTCCCATAGTTATAGGTCAGAACAATCCAGAAGAATAAAGAAAATAATAAATGAAATGTTCTGTTTCCTCGACAACCCAAAGGGAGATGGAAAATGCCAAACTAAGAAGCTTTCAGATGTTTATTGTTAAATTCAGTATTCATGAAAATATTGAGAATTCATGAGCAGCACCAAGTCAAGAAAATCACAATGAGTAAATCAGATGACAGAAATTAAAACAGTCTGAAACCAAATAGAAACAAGCAGAAGAACACAAAGGAGATAAGTTAACATGTTAGCACTATCATCACCCAGTTATACAAGCAATATAGAAATTCTGATGGATGGCTTGTCAAACCTTTCCAGGAATGTTGACCAGCTGTGCTCGGCTACCAGTAGCAATCAGTATGTGTTTTGCCGTGTGCCTTTGCTTCGAACCATCTTGTTGGGTAACTTCAACAGTATGAGCATCAACAATACTTCCTGCCCCTTCGATCATCGTCACGCCAGAATTACCAAGGATTCTCTTGTATACTCCATTCAGTCTAACAATTTCTTGAGTCTGCAGGATAAAGAATCATGATACTTGTGGCAAATAACAAGGATGAACGTGCTCAGCGAAGGTTTTGTCTCTTGACCTTGTTTTCCAGCAACTTTTTCCAGTTGTAGTTGATGTCCCCGTTGATTTCCCACCCGAATTGCTTTGAATCCTGCAACACGTAACAGGAGTAATGAAAACAAGCAACACATATATTTGCAAATGCACATACAAGTTCTAGAATAAAAGAGTTGTTGGATTTCATGTTTGGCAGCTAAAATAGTTGTGACTAGCTTGAAGATGAAGCTTGTGCAGCAACGATTAGCAGTTTGGTAGGTTGATAAAGGAACAACTGCTTTGTTTTGATATTCACAGGACCTAAACACGGATGTTTTTGGCAACAATAATAGCACTTAGCTTCCATAGGACAGTGAGACTACTTGCCCCAGGTCGAAATAACAGTTACTCCCTCCATCTCAAAATAGATGTCTCAAACTTGTTAAAATTTGGATGAATCTAGACACTATTTAGTATATAGATTCATCCAAATTTTAAAAAATCTAAGACATCTATTTTAAGACGGAGGAAGTACATTAGTTGACTAGCTTCAAATGGAGGCTGTGCAGAGCAATAATCAGCAAGTTTGGTAGACTAATAAGAAAGGAGCACTGTCTTTTGTAACAACAACGATGTTCAGAGGACTTAAACAAGGATGCTTCCAAGACAAATTTGGCAGCAATAACAACAGTTACTAGCTCGCATAAGACAGTTGGACGACTTGCCTCGAATTCACCCCGGAAGGATGCACCGTAGACCAGTATCTTCTTGGGGACGCAGCCACGGATCACACACCTAGTGATCAGACAGACAGACAAATCATGGTGAGCACACAGATTCAGAACGTAGTGACGAAACATCCAAGACGAGGTGAGGTTAGCTAGACGTCCAAGCATCCAGAACCAGAAAATGCATAAAGGTAGGTAGTCGGGATGATGATGCTTACGTGCCGCCGTGCCCTCCCAGCCACTCGGAGCTGATGGGGTGGAACGGGAGCTCGCAAATCGCAACCTGCACGGAAATCCCACAGCCAAACGGAATCTCAGCTGAATTATACGCCCAACTCCAGCAACACACGAAGGGGTGAAGAAAGTGTGGGAGGGGGAGCGAACCTTGGCTCCGAAGCCCGCGGAGGTGCGGGAGCCGCGGACGCCGCCGCTGCCCGCGCCGATGACGAACAGATCGTAGTCGTAGCTCTCCTCGGCGGCGGCGGCGCCGTCGGGGACGGCCACCTCCCCGTCCTTGAGCATCTTCCTGGCCATGGATTACGCCCGCCTAGAGAGAGAACCCTAGGACTAGAGAGCGGGCCTTGGGATTGGAGTCTGGGCTTGGGAGCAGAGCAGGTGGAGGCGGCGATGAGAGATTAGGGGATGGATGGATGGATGGATGGATCTATTATCTATACGGAGAAGAAAGAAGAATCGGAAGCTTCTCCCTCGCCTCCGTGCGCGGCCCAGGGCTGGGCTGCTTCGTCCCCGTCAGACGTGGAGCCGCTTCGCGTCACGGCGCTCGCCTCGCCTACCACCGGTGCTCCACGGCGCCACCTAAGCACCTGTCAGACCGCAAAGGAAACCGGTACATTTGCGCTGACAAAAAAAAGTCAAGATTATTGCTTAATGGCGCGTATTACGTCAGTAGTGACATGACACGACATTTTTCCTGCATCTCTTGCTTGTGGACGTTACGCTTTTCTTCTCAGGCGGCTACTATAGTGAACCGATTCCGTTTGTGCACTCGAACCAAACGCCGTTTTCAAACTACTCCACCCGTTTCAAACTATAGGAGTAGGATGTTTTGTTTTTCTTTATAAAATAAATATATTCAGATACCTTTTAGTGTGTAGGTTTAATTATTTTGTTTTTAATCTAACACTAAAAACGATTAGATACATGTGTTTTGGTAAAAAAAAATGAAAAACTTATATTGGATATTAGCTTTTCCGTATGATGATGCATCAATCAGAATGGAACTGTGGTGGAACACAGCTGACTCATCACTGTCTTTGGTTTCCTGAGAGGCGCAGGCTGCGCCACGTGTTTCCATTGCGGTGTGAAGCTGTCTGCGTTCACTGAATCTAGACACCTAGACACGGACGCGAGACAGACAAAGCAACAATCAGGTGCTGCGAAAACTAATTTCCTTCCTTGTTTTCAAGAGAAACTGATGATGTCCTGCCTTTTCCAAGATGGGCCGGAGAAATGGAGATAGACCATGTGGCTACAGCTAGATCGATGAGCATTGCGCCCCTAGAGATTAGCCTAGGACAGCTGCGAGCACCGGAGGAGGTCAACTTGGAACCAACACGAGAGTCTCCAAACACAATGCTCCCAGCAGAGTAACGACGCCGAGGACGTCGCCATTGCACCGATCTAGCTCCGGATCTAGGCTTTCGTCCGGAGACCTCCACCAAACCGGAGCGAGAGGGAGGGAAGTGTCGGCTCACCTCGGCAACGCCTCCAAGGAGGGGAACGACACCCTCAGGCGTCATCGTCGCCGGCAAAGGTGGGCAAGACTTTCGTCCGTCGACCACCTCCCTCCTCCCGCATCGGAATGGTGCAGTTGTCCAAGTTGTTCCTTGTGTTCACTGAACCTAGACACGGACGCGAGAGACAGACAAAGCAACGATCAGCTGCGAAAATTAATTTCCTTTCCTTGCTTTCAAGAGAAACTGATGATGTCCTTCCTTTCCCAAGATAGTAATTGTGTACGTGTAACGCACGTCTTATAATTTATAATAAAAACATCTACTATTTCCAAATGTTATGTGTTAGCGAGTTTCTTTTACCACTTATTTCCAAATGAATAGTAGATTACAAAAATATCTACTATTCATGCCCAACAATATGATTGAACTGTCACACGATCCACGCACATGTTCTCACATAAAATTCAAGATTGCATAAACACTTTAAAAATGCTTCAAATTCACAATCACACGAGCACGCTAGCGGCGATTACAAAAATATCTAAAAGGTCCATCTATGTATGGAATCTATAAAGCTTCACCCCATGGCTGGATATTATTTAGAGCTTCATTCTCTTCATACTTTAAAATATATTTAATAAATGCAATTAACAAAAATCATAATATTTATTTTGTAAAATATTTATAGTTATCAAATAATCAAGACACAAATTTATTTAAACAGTGAAACGCCGCGAGACAAACCCACACACGCAATGTGACACGCAACTTTTTTTTTTACAATGAGGACTCATTGGATGTAAAAAAAGATTTTGATAACGTCACCTAACTATCAGCTTGTCTCTCACTCACACAGCACACAACGTTCCACAGCCTCCTCACCGTCGACAAAAATATCCTCTTTCCCGCCTGCGCCCTACTGCTGCTTGGACCTCCCCTTCCCTGCCTCCCAGCCACTGCTTGCAGAGCCGGTCCTGAGATTTCGGGGGCCCGAGGCGAAACTAAAATTTTGGGCCCGAGACCTCCACCAAACCGGAGCGAGAGGGAGGGAAGTGTCGGCTCACCTCGGCAACGCCTCCAAGGAGGGAACGACACCCTCAGGCGTCATCATCGCCGGCAAAGGTGGGCAAGACTTTCGTCCGTCGACCACCTCCCTCCTCCCGCATCGGAATGGTGTAGTTGTCCAAGTTGTTCCTTGTGTTCACTAAACCTGGACACGGACGCGAGAGACAGACAAAGCAACGATCGGCTGCGAAAATTAATTTCCTTTCCTTGCTTTCAAGAGAAACTGATGATGTCCTCCCTTTTCCAAGATGGGCCGGAGAAATGGAGATGGACCATGTGGCTACACAGCTGGATCGACGAACTTTGATGTTAGATTATCTCGCTGCCCATACCCACCTCTCTCCTTCTCTTCAAGGGATTTATCTTCTTTTAATTAATTAGGGCACAAGTTGCGTGTTTAGGTAGTATTACCATCTGATGATTTCTGTGATGATGTGGAGTTACTGAAGAATCATTCACGACCATTCGACATCTGAACAAATACTAACGCTGAACTGCAACTGCCTCCAGCTATCCAGTGAAGGCACGGAAGGGAAAGAGCTCCATCTCCTTCACGACAATAGAAAAAAAAAAGTACTACTAGCAGTTTACCCGTACTATTCGAAATGGCAAGTTTGGAATCCTGACGAGAAAGAGTAATCTTGTACGTACTTGCGTATTGTTGGTGTTTTGGTCAGGTACTCTAGAAGATAGCCCACTGGCTCTGAAGACTGAAGGTTCTACTCAGGCATCCCACAAATCAGCTACGCTGCATGTACAAAGATCAGGAAGGACATTTTCTCACGTCCTGCTAGGCTGCTGCACTTCTGAATCTTTGCTCGAGTGGTTTACAAAGTATCCCGTACAAAACTTGTGGTATGATTACCGCCACCATAAGTAAGAGTAAGTTACGTCGATTCAGATTTTGTTCAACAAAAGGGGTGGTGGCGCAGTTGGCTAGCGCGTAGGTCTCATAGCTAATTTGAGTGATCCTGAGGTCGAGAGTTCGAGCCTCTCTCACCCCATTCTTTTTTATTGTCATGTAATTTGTTTCGTGGCAGAAATTTTCCATCTTTTCACAAGGCCCATGAATCTTATGTTCTTCTGAAGTTTTAATCTATATATAAGCATTCAGGGAAAGAAGAGCGTGACGAAAATATAAATAAAAGTTCTTGAGCCCCACCATATTCGTGCAGAAAGATATCCACGCCCAAGATTTCATTCATGTAGTCGGGAGATTTTATTATTTGCCACAGATTAGTCAGGTTTTTTATAATTTGCCACACATTACTTTGTCTTTTACTTTTTGCCACACATTACACAAGTTCCTTTCTAATTTGCCCTGTTTCTCCTTTTGTAGGTATATTAATTTGTATAACTCTCAAATACATTGTGAAATACGTATCTTTGTACAACACGAAAAATAATACACGGTTGGACTGAACCAAGCCTGATTCGATTGGTAGTCAAAGGACCTAGTTGCCTTGTGCAGCGGAGATAAACCGGGGATCCCGATAAACAAAGGAGGACAGGTGCGCCGGCGGAGACAGCGGCCGGACCACCGGTGGCGCAGCCATGAATAGCGACGACGACCAGCAGCCACAATTCAGGTAATCCATTCTTCTCCCATCACTCGTCCTCTCTCACCCCATTCTTTTTTATTGTCATGTAATTTGTTTCGTGGCAGAAATTTTCCATCTTTTCACAAGGCCCATGAATCTTATGTTCTTCTGAAGTTTTAATCTATATATAAGCATTCAGGGAAAGAAGAGCGTGACGAAAATATAAATAAAAGTTCTTGAGCCCCACCATATTCGTGCAGAAAGATATCCACGCCCAAGATTTCATTCATGTAGTCGGGAGATTTTATTATTTGCCACAGATTAGTCAGGTTTTTTATAATTTGCCACACATTACTTTGTCTTTTACTTTTTGCCACACATTACACAAGTTCCTTTCTAATTTGCCCTGTTTCTCCTTTTGTAGGTATATTAATTTGTATAACTCTCAAATACATTGTGAAATACGTATCTTTGTACAACACGAAAAATAATACACGGTTGGACTGAACCAAGCCTGATTCGATTGGTAGTCAAAGGACCTAGTTGCCTTGTGCAGCGGAGATAAACCGGGGATCCCGATAAACAAAGGAGGACAGGTGCGCCGGCGGAGACAGCGGCCGGACCACCGGTGGCGCAGCCATGAATAGCGACGACGACCAGCAGCCACAATTCAGGTAATCCATTCTTCTCCCATCACTCGTCCTCTCTCACCCCATTCTTTTTTATTGTCATGTAATTTGTTTCGTGGCAGAAATTTTCCATCTTTTCACAAGGCCCATGAATCTTATGTTCTTCTGAAGTTTTAATCTATATATAAGCATTCAGGGAAAGAAGAGCGTGACGAAAATATAAATAAAAGTTCTTGAGCCCCACCATATTCGTGCAGAAAGATATCCACGCCCAAGATTTCATTCATGTAGTCGGGAGATTTTATTATTTGCCACAGATTAGTCAGGTTTTTTATAATTTGCCACACATTACTTTGTCTTTTACTTTTTGCCACACATTACACAAGTTCCTTTCTAATTTGCCCTGTTTCTCCTTTTGTAGGTATATTAATTTGTATAACTCTCAAATACATTGTGAAATACGTATCTTTGTACAACACGAAAAATAATACACGGTTGGACTGAACCAAGCCTGATTCGATTGGTAGTCAAAGGACCTAGTTGCCTTGTGCAGCGGAGATAAACCGGGGATCCCGATAAACAAAGGAGGACAGGTGCGCCGGCGGAGACAGCGGCCGGACCACCGGTGGCGCAGCCATGAATAGCGACGACGACCAGCAGCCACAATTCAGGTAATCCATTCTTCTCCCATCACTCGTCCTCTCTCACCCCATTCTTTTTTATTGTCATGTAATTTGTTTCGTGGCAGAAATTTTCCATCTTTTCACAAGGCCCATGAATCTTATGTTCTTCTGAAGTTTTAATCTATATATAAGCATTCAGGGAAAGAAGAGCGTGACGAAAATATAAATAAAAGTTCTTGAGCCCCACCATATTCGTGCAGAAAGATATCCACGCCCAAGATTTCATTCATGTAGTCGGGAGATTTTATTATTTGCCACAGATTAGTCAGGTTTTTTATAATTTGCCACACATTACTTTGTCTTTTACTTTTTGCCACACATTACACAAGTTCCTTTCTAATTTGCCCTGTTTCTCCTTTTGTAGGTATATTAATTTGTATAACTCTCAAATACATTGTGAAATACGTATCTTTGTACAACACGAAAAATAATACACGGTTGGACTGAACCAAGCCTGATTCGATTGGTAGTCAAAGGACCTAGTTGCCTTGTGCAGCGGAGATAAACCGGGGATCCCGATAAACAAAGGAGGACAGGTGCGCCGGCGGAGACAGCGGCCGGACCACCGGTGGCGCAGCCATGAATAGCGACGACGACCAGCAGCCACAATTCAGGTAATCCATTCTTCTCCCATCACTCGTCCTCTCTCACCCCATTCTTTTTTATTGTCATGTAATTTGTTTCGTGGCAGAAATTTTCCATCTTTTCACAAGGCCCATGAATCTTATGTTCTTCTGAAGTTTTAATCTATATATAAGCATTCAGGGAAAGAAGAGCGTGACGAAAATATAAATAAAAGTTCTTGAGCCCCACCATATTCGTGCAGAAAGATATCCACGCCCAAGATTTCATTCATGTAGTCGGGAGATTTTATTATTTGCCACAGATTAGTCAGGTTTTTTATAATTTGCCACACATTACTTTGTCTTTTACTTTTTGCCACACATTACACAAGTTCCTTTCTAATTTGCCCTGTTTCTCCTTTTGTAGGTATATTAATTTTTATAACTCTCAAATACATTGTGAAATACGTATCTTTGTACAACACGAAAAATAATACACGGTTGGACTGAACCAAGCCTGATTCGATTGGTAGTCAAAGGACCTAGTTGCCTTGTGCAGCGGAGATAAACCGGGGATCCCGATAAACAAAGGAGGACAGGTGCGCCGGCGGAGACAGCGGCCGGACCACCGGTGGCGCAGCCATGAATAGCGACGACGACAAGCAGCCACAATTCAGGTAATCCATTCTTCTCCCATCACTCGTCCTCTCTCACCCCATTCTTTTTTATTGTCATGTAATTTGTTTCGTGGCAGAAATTTTCCATCTTTTCACAAGGCCCATGAATCTTATGTTCTTCTGAAGTTTTAATCTATATATAAGCATTCAGGGAAAGAAGAGCGTGACGAAAATATAAATAAAAGTTCTTGAGCCCCACCATATTCGTGCAGAAAGATATCCACGCCCAAGATTTCATTCATGTAGTCGGGAGATTTTATTATTTGCCACAGATTAGTCAGGTTTTTTATAATTTACCACACATTACTTTGTCTTTTACTTTTTGCCACACATTACACAAGTTCCTTTCTAATTTGCCCTGTTTCTCCTTTTGTAGGTATATTAATTTTTATAACTCTCAAATACATTGTGAAATACGTATCTTTGTACAACACGAAAAATAATACACGGTTGGACTGAACCAAGCCTGATTCGATTGGTAGTCAAAGGACCTAGTTGCCTTGTGCAGCGGAGATAAACCGGGGATCCCGATAAACAAAGGAGGACAGGTGCGCCGGCGGAGACAGCGGCCGGACCACCGGTGGCGCAGCCATGAATAGCGACGACGACCAGCAGCCACAATTCAGGTAATCCATTCTTCTCCCATCACTCGTCCTCTCTCACTCCGATCCGCGACCATGAACGGCAGCACGTATTATGCTCGGAATATACTCGCAGATCATGGCCAGTGACAGAGGCAGACTTGCTAAATCACAGATCACGAATGTTGTTTAACTATCTCATTTTAATCAAATCTTGTCTTTAATGCTTGATCAAATTTCTTTAATAGTTTTGCTATCCCTCCCCTCCTGCACAATATTCCATCGGCTCCCTGCTATGTTTCCTCACAAACTGAACATTGCTATTTTGTTTTTGAGTAGGGCATCGACAACGGATACTACCAACATGTATACTTCTAATCTTGTCCAATTCAATGATGGAAGTGGTTCAATTGATAGAGTCATTGATTGGTCCCAAATTGAGATAGCACCTGCTAATAAAGATGAAATTGATGTTCCTATAGCAGAAGAGAACTTGTGCTTGATGATTGGAATTAATGATAAATCCAGGCATCGACGAGCTAAAGCTGCAGCAGTTATTGAGGCATCCATTGGGAATATCAATGCTTGTATGGATGATATTAATGAAGATTTACTTGCTGATGCAGCTCTCCCTGTGTCTGACCATATGCCCGAAGAGAATCACTTTTGGTATGACAAAGAACATCCTGTGATAGAGAAAGGTTCCTTGTTTCCTTCAATGGAAGAGTTCAAGATGCTCTTGAGAACATTTGCTATTAGAGGAAAGTTTGACATTCAAATAGAAGATAGTGATACTACTAGATTTATAGGTCATTGCAAAGGAGAAATATGTCGTTGGAGAATAACAGCTAGGACAATAGAAGATGGAAAAACAATCAGGGTACTAACTTATTTAATAACAACCTTTGATGTTGCATGTTTCAACTATTTTATAAAGTTATATGCAACTAATGAATGGTGTTATGTGTTACTGCAGGTTAACAAAATAGTAAAGCCTCATAATTGTGTATCAACCGCTGAACTGATCTCAAGCATGGCAGACCAAGCATGGGTGGCAGAAAAGTCAATTGGCATACTTCGAACTGAACCAAACATCGGTGCTAGTGAGCTACAAAAAAGGTTAAAAGTCGAGTACAAAGTTACTACTGGGTATCAGACTGTATGGAAGGCCAAAGAAAAGGCCATGGATAAATTATATGGTACATGGGAACAGAGCTTTCAAAATCTGTGGAACTTCCAAGCTGAGATCGAGAAGAGATCTCCGGATAGCATTGTAGAGGTTGATGTTAAGAGTGAAGGGGGTAAAGTGTATTTCAGCAGATTTTTTATGGCACTCAAGCCATGCATTGACGGCTTTTTGAACGGGTGTAGGCCATATGTTAGTATAGACTCTACCTTCATGAATGGAAAATGGAATGGTCAGTTAGCAGCATGTACAACACTAGATGGACATAACTGGATGTTTCCCTTAGCATTTGGATTTTTTGCTTCTGAGACCGAGGATAACTGGACTTGGTTTATGCAACAATTACATAGGGCAATAGAGCATCTTCAAAATATAGCTATCTGTACAGATGCATGTAAAGGGTTAGAGAATGCAGTCAAAATTGTTTTTCCTCAAGCTGAGCAAAGGGAATGCTTTAGGCATCTAACGGGAAACTTCAAGAAAAAGTTTCATGGAGACGTTTTTGGTCGGATGTGGCCAGCAGCCAAGGCTTATCGTGTAGAAACATTTAACCACCATATGGCCAAGGTGTTTGAAGCTAAACCTGAGGTAGGTACCTACTTGAGTACTTATCATAACTTGAAGTGGATGAGATGCGACTTCAACATGGAAATAAAATGTGATTATATTCACAATAATCTAGCTGAGAGCTTCAATAGCTGGATCAGAGGAATGAAGGACCTTCCCCCAGATGAGCTAGCAGACTCACTAAGAGAGAAAATCATGAAGCTTTTTCATAGGCGGAGAGAGGTTGGGAAACTGCTCCGTGGAATTATACTACCTGCTATTATTCAACAGCTAAATAATAGGACTAGACAACTTGATCATTTGGATGTTGGAAGATCAACAGGAGAAAGTTGTGAGGTCAAGGACACCAAAAAGAATAACCTTAGGCATGTTGTGAAGATAGGCAGTCGTGAGTGCACTTGCCTAGAATGGCAGCACACCGGGAAACCCTGCGATCATGCACTTGCATTCCTTATAGGGACCGCAAATACAAACTTTCATCCATATGTGCATCAGTAATACTCAGTGAGTATGTTTCGGGCATCCTACGCTGGAGAGATTGAACCAATTACAGACAAGTCTCAGTGGCCTCAGGTTACTCTAGATTTTGAGATGGTGCCACCGATCTCAAAAAGACCCATTGGGAGACAGAGGAAACTGAGAATCAAAGGCTGTCTTGAAGATGGTGGTAGTAGCAGTAAAGGGAAGAAAAATGTAGATGGTAAAGGAAAAGGGAAGGATGATGGCGATGAAGAGAAGGCACAAGATAATGGTGCCAAAGGGAAAGCAAAAGAGAAAAAGAGATTTGGCACCACAAACAGATGCAAACAATGTGGAGAGTTGGGGCATAGAAAAACAACATGTCCACAAAATGAACCTAGAGAAAGGTAAACTTGTATTGTTGTATTAGTGTCACACTCTATTAGTCTCTTATTTCTAATGTATTGTGTACTAAAACAGAAAGAAAAGGGTGAAAAAAGTCCATAAGGGTGATGATCATATTTCTGGAGAGGTGATTGAGCAAGAGGTATTTTCAGTTGATGTTGGGACACCGAAAAGAACTACAATCGTTCTGCCTCCTAGCCTTCATAACAGCCCCGGACCTATTACAAGGAGGTAGTCCGTCAACTTACTTTCATATGCACAAAATCATGAGAACAAACTATTTTCTAACATGATGTTTAAATTGTAGGAGACTTGCTATGGCCATGGATGGAGATGGTTGTAACACCCTCAGAATCGGACCTATGCAAGTTTTAGCAAAATTCGCCAAACCCGCATAGAAACGATTCAAAGGTGCCCACCAGGCACTTTCGTGCGGGTGGAAAACGAAGTAATAACATTACACAACAGTCCTCGATGGGACCCACAGAACAGATATATATAACAGCGACTCAAAGATTGAAGAATACAGATATAATATACAAAGATCCAAATCACCTTGAAAACGATATAGCGTCCAGCTACGGACAAGATGCAAATGGGGCTAAGAGCCCTGAAGAATAACCAATGGCGTCCATAACCCTGCCCAGGCCAAGCCGGAAGGTAACCCTGCTAACGACGTCGATCTCAAAACCTGCTTAAACAAAAAGGGGTGCCGACAAAGGGCAAAGGAAAAAGAGGAGCGTCAGTACTGAGGCCAGTACACGGTGAGGCTAGAATTCGGCGGTCCTCGCCTACAAAGGTATGGTGGACTGAAGCGGCAGCGGCAGCATGCACTAAACAACCTATAGAGACTCAATACAACTGGCGGCAATCAGAGAGGGGTAAGAATGACCTACTCGGAACCAAGCTGATACTATCACCAATCAAACCCATCCTGGCGTTTCCCCCTCGACACCGATCGAGGAAGTCAACCTAAGAACTCACACAGTTGGCATTTTTATTTATTCGGTTATCGTTGCAGCAATTACTAGTCAGGTTAAAGATAGTCGTCCTGATAAAATAAGCAGTGGGCACTTTTAATTAACCATTCCGTTATAGTTGTAACTCTTACTAATCAGATACAGATAGCATGAGATAAACCCAAAACCCAGCAGTTGTTGGTACTTTTATTAAGCCATTCCGTTGTAGTTGCAATACTTACTAGTCAGGTACAATGGTCGCAGCGACAAATCTAAACAAGCAATTGTGGGCAGTATTATTTAGCCATTCCATTATAGTGAAGCTGATTACTAGTCATTATAAAGTCAAATTTATAGCAATAAACTTTAGTTATGCTTGTCTATGATCGAGATACTGTGCTCCAAGTCGTCCATAACCGCGGACACGGCTTTCAGAAAGTTTTAACCCGGCCGGGGTGCACAAATAGCAACACACACACGATCAACCTCGGAAAAACCAAATCAAAACCCAACGAGGTCTCACGACAGAGCAATCACAAGATTCAGAAATATTTCAGGGGGCCACCCCTTAAGTAGAATCCGCAACGGAGTAAGCAAGCTCCGAGACGGCCTCAAGGTTTGGGTGGACGGCTGTGAACGACTGGGAACCCGAAAGTGTGGCTGGGCTTGTCGACACCGCGGAATCGTGTCCCGCTCCTAAACAGTACAGTGTGCTCCTCGCACAATCGTAAATAAAGCAGTAAAACATGGCATAAGTACAGGATCGTAATAAAACCTCAAACTAGTTAGTGGCCCCAAGAAATAAGACGGAATCAAGCTCTGGCTAAGGGGGGCCCATACTCCCCATATGTGGATAGCGCGATAAATCAAGGAACAGGTATCAAGTACTCGGGGTCTTACGGGACACAAGTGGGCGTTCGGAAACCAAATATTATCTATCACCCACCGATGCCTCTGCTTATTTCAATTTTAGTTGTTAAACAGAAATTAAAGTGACGATAAGTAAAACTAGAATCATCTCCAACATCAACATGCGGCAATACATCAGCAACTGTGGCATAGGACGGCACACAACAGCACTAGAGCAAGCGACTACGACGCGCAAGTCCAACTATCTACCAAACAACAGGGAATAGGGTGTGTCCAAGGCAATATAGGGCTGCAAGGGATTTCACGGGTACGAAAACTAAAGCAACGCAACACAGATAGCAATAGTTCAACAGGAGGGAAGTAAATACTACAAAAGTAAGATAGGTAGAAAGGGGAAGATGCTCGCCTGAAAACATTGTCGAAGGTTCAACCGAAGATCGGGGCGAAGCTCACACCAACTCAACGGCCTTATCCGCGAAGAACCAAACACTAGAAGAAACACCGGATGCACTATTCAATACAACGGCAGAAAATCGGCATGATGCATGCATGATGGATGGCATGGCAAAGGTGCGATGCAATAAGGCCATATTAAGCGGAACCGGGGTTCCGTCAATTAGTTAGGTGGTTCATGTTATTTATCTACCCCGCAATTTAACTGTTGATTAACAAGGCAGAATATATCACCGGTTCGCTACACAAGTTTAAATGAGGCCGATATGAAACTAGATTTGCCCGCATATGGGCCCCATATTTAATTATTAGGTGAATCGGCATAAGGCCCCCAAACCACATGACAAGATGCATGCAAGTATGACAATTTAAGTATGCAACAAGTTGATATTTCATTTATAAAAATAGGGTTTGTGGGAAGGGATTCACACATTTAGGGTTCGGCGATCTTGGGGTTCCAGGGGTTCGGGGTCGGTCTCGGGGTCCAGGGTTCGACGGAAGCGGGGGTTCAGACTCCGGGAACGTTCTCGGGTATCGGGGTAGATCTTGGCGCATCCGGGGTCTTCGGGTCATGTCGACGGTCATGGCGTTCGGGGTGCAGCACTTGGCGTTCTGCGTCGATGTTCTTATCGTCCGGGCTCTCGAGCATCGCATCCGAGGAGTACTTGGCGTCCACCGGGTTCGGTCTCCGGATCCGTGAAGATCTTGTCGCACGGACGGAATCGGTCTTCGGCGCAACGGCCTTCGGATTCCGTATAGGAGCACTCGGGGGTCTTGACGTCTAGGTGTCCATGGATCCGAGAGGAAGAACTTGTCGTTCCAGGTTCCATGTCGGCCTTCTCGGTGAGGGACTCGAGCATCCTTGCGGAGTTCCCGGGTGTCAACGCCGAACTTGGTTTCATGCCGCTAGATCCTCGGGTCGAGGTCGTCATTGCTTCCGACACTAGCATCTCTGGATCCACTTATGCCACCCATACTAGACAAACTCCAACCAGTGGAACGCGTCTCGCACGGGTTTTGGCTCGAGCACCTTGTGGCCGAGTTGCAGCGGGAAAGGCGACGAGCACGAGGGGCTCGGAAGGAGGGTCGGCCAGAGGAGGCGGCAGGCGCGGTCGCGACCGGAGCGCGCCGGCTCGCCGGAGGACGCGGCGGCGGGCAGGTTGAGGCAGGGAGGCGGCAGCGTCGGGCCAGAACCGAGGGCGGCGGCCGGCGCTCTGCGCGCGGAGGGGGACGGGGTAAAGGCGGCGGCGACGGAGCGAGGGCGGAGCAGGCGCTGGCGAGGGGAGGCGCCAGGGAGGAGGAGAGGTGGCCGGCGCGGCGCCAGGCGAGGCGGGGGTGGTTGCGTGCGGTGGGCGGTGGCGTGGGAGAGACGAGGGAAGAGAGGAAGGTGAGAGCGGGGCCAGGGGACAGGGTGGGTCCCGCGGCAGGGGGGAGGCTGACGCGGTGGGGGGCCCGCGGGGCGTGGACTGGGTCCGGGGCGGGGCTGGCGCGGTAGGTGGGCGTGGGGCCCAGGGGGCGGGTTGGCTTGACCAGGGAGGAGGGTCTGTGAGGCTGGCCTGTGGGCCAGGCGGTGGGGTGGGTTCCACGGGCCAGAGAGAGGGGGCAGGGAGGGTCTAGGTGAGAAAAGAGAGGGGAAGAAGGGGGGGATCGCTTAGGTGGCAGGTGGGTAGGTTTTGGGTGAAAGGGCAAGGTGGCACGTTTTGGTTGGAGGGTAGATTAGGTTTGGGTGAGTTTAGGATTTAGAGGGCCGGTCTATTGGGACCGATTAATTCCTGGGGCGGTCGTTCGGGTCAATCGGCCCGTTCGACTGCCCCTATTAAAAATAATTTAAATTTTTATTTATTTTCAAATAACTTTTATAACTAGTTTTAGACAACAAAATATCCGGAACATCCGGGGGTTTGGCGTTTGAATAAAATAGGGGGCGTTTTAGAAAACAAAACGGGCTTTGCGAAAATAGTTTTGGCAAACAGTGCATGATGATGACGATGCAATGCACAAATTCAACGCGATTTTCTAGTAGTGGTTTTGCGGGATGCCACAATTCGACACCACTAACAATGGATCTCGCCCTCGAGATCCGCCTCATGGTACCGGAAGGAAAAGTCGGCGATCTGCGTTTTCTCGCTTTGTGTAGATCTTCGCGACACCACTAACAAGAGGTCGTTGTTCCTGCTCGTCAAGAGAACGCTCCGGATAAACAACGGACGAGGTTAGAGGTAAGGCCACCTCTAACTTCCATGGAAGGAGTACAATTGCATCGACCCACCATTCAATATACATAAGCGAATGATAAGAGTAGTGGTATGGTCGCGACTCCATCCCGCACTCAAAGCATTACTCTGTACACGAATAGACAGATTATGCAACCAACCCTCAAGATTCAGACTGAAGATCTCGACAAGCGAGGTTCGGATCAAAGGAGTGATGCAGACTCTGCATCGGAGCTGGCGTGGATGATGTCGTCGCGTTAGAAAACACCGGAAGGAACAAACAAGGATTAAAGAATGGTTCCACGGAAGACGGATTCCTCAAGCATCGTGAACACCGGATGGGAGAGCACCGTTATCGAAGAAGGAAGCGAAACCCTGAAGGTACGACGGAACCCAACCACGAGAAATCCTGGACTCGAAGAGGAAGGAGAGAGCAGATTCAAAACACGTCGAGATGAGAGGGGAATAGCAGAGGGGTAAGGAGTAAAATCAGACCTAATCAGAACTATCCAACCGATTTTCAAAAATAGTTTTGACTCTCTACTTCGGCCGTTAGCTAGGTTATCCTACAGGCTGGACTTGTGGGGTATCGCAACTGCTGAGCTCTGATACCACTCTGTAACACCCTCAGAATCGGACCTATGCAAGTTTTAGCAAAATTCGCCAAACCCGCATAGAAAAGATTCAAAGGTGCCCACCAGGCACTTTCGTGCGGGTGGAAAACGAAGTAATAACATTACACAACAGTCCTCGATGGGACCCACAGAACAGATATATATAACAGCGACTCAAAGATTGAAGAATACAGATATAATATACAAAGATCCAAATCACCTTGAAAACGATATAGCGTCCAGCTACGGACAAGATGCAAATGGGGCTAAGAGCCCTGAAGAATAACCAATGGCGTCCATAACCCTGCCCAGGCCAAGCCGGAAGGTAACCCTGCTAACGACGTCGATCTCAAAACCTGCTTAAACAAAAAGGGGTGCCGACAAAGGGCAAAGGAAAAAGAGGAGCGTCAGTACTGAGGCCAGTACACGGCGAGGCTAGAATTCGGCGGTCCTCGCCTACAGAGGTATGGTGGACTGAAGCGGCAGCGGCAGCATGCACTAAACAACCTATAGAGACTCAATACAACTGGCGGCAATCAGAGAGGGGTAAGAATGACCTACTCGGAACCAAGCTGATACTATCACCAATCAAACCCATCCTGGCGTTTCCCCCTCGACACCGATCGAGGAAGTCAACCTAAGAACTCACACAGTTGGCATTTTTATTTATTCGGTTATCGTTGCAGCAATTACTAGTCAGGTTAAAGATAGTCGTCCTGATAAAATAAGCAGTGGGCACTTTTAATTAACCATTCCGTTATAGTTGTAACTCTTACTAATCAGATACAGATAGCATGAGATAAACCCAAAACCCAGCAGTTGTTGGTACTTTTATTAAGCCATTCCGTTGTAGTTGCAATACTTACTAGTCAGGTACAATGGTCGCAGCGACAAATCTAAACAAGCAATTGTGGGCAGTATTATTTAGCCATTCCATTATAGTGAAGCTGATTACTAGTCATTATAAAGTCAAATTTATAGCAATAAACTTTAGTTATGCTTGTCTATGATCGAGATACTGTGCTCCAAGTCGTCCATAACCGCGGACACGGCTTTCAGAAAGTTTTAACCCGGCCGGGGTGCACAAATAGCAACACACACACGATCAACCTCGGAAAAACCAAATCAAAACCCAACGAGGTCTCACGACAGAGCAATCACAAGATTCAGAAATATTTCAGGGGGCCACCCCTTAAGTAGAATCCGCAACGGAGTAAGCAAGCTCCGAGACGGCCTCAAGGTTTGGGTGGACGGCTGTGAACGACTGGGAACCCGAAAGTGTGGCTGGGCTTGTCGACACCGCGGAATCGTGTCCCGCTCCTAAACAGTACAGTGTGCTCCTCGCACAATCGTAAATAAAGCAGTAAAACATGGCATAAGTACAGGATCGTAATAAAACCTCAAACTAGTTAGTGGCCCCAAGAAATAAGACGGAATCAAGCTCTGGCTAAGGGGGGCCCATACTCCCCATATGTGGATAGCGCGATAAATCAAGGAACAGGTATCAAGTACTCGGGGTCTTACGGGACACAAGTGGGCGTTCGGAAACCAAATATTATCTATCACCCACCGATGCCTCTGCTTATTTCAATTTTAGTTGTTAAACAGAAATTAAAGTGACGATAAGTAAAACTAGAATCATCTCCAACATCAACATGCGGCAATACATCAGCAACTGTGGCATAGGACGGCACACAACAGCACTAGAGCAAGCGACTACGACGCGCAAGTCCAACTATCTACCAAACAACAGGGAATAGGGTGTGTCCAAGGCAATATAGGGCTGCAAGGGATTTCACGGGTACGAAAACTAAAGCAACGCAACACAGATAGCAATAGTTCAACAGGAGGGAAGTAAATACTACAAAAGTAAGATAGGTAGAAAGGGGAAGATGCTCGCCTGAAAACATTGTTGAAGGTTCAACCGAAGATCGGGGCGAATCTCACACCAACTCAACGGCCTTATCCGCGAAGAACCAAACACTAGAAGAAACACCGGATGCACTATTCAATACAACGGCAGAAAATCGGCATGATGCATGCATGATGGATGGCATGGCAAAGGTGCGATGCAATAAGGCCATATTAAGCGGAACCGGGGTTCCGTCAATTAGTTAGGTGGTTCATGTTATTTATCTACCCCGCAATTTAACTGTTGATTAACAAGGCAGAATATATCACCGGTTCGCTACACAAGTTTAAATGAGGCCGATATGAAACTAGATTTGCCCGCATATGGGCCCCATATTTAATTATTAGGTGAATCGGCATAAGGCCCCCAAACCACATGACAAGATGCATGCAAGTATGACAATTTAAGTATGCAACAAGTTGATATTTCATTTATAAAAATAGGGTTTGCGGGAAGGGATTCACACATTTAGGGTTCGGCGATCTTGGGGTTCCAGGGGTTCGGGGTTGGTCTCGGGGTCCAGGGTTCGACGGAAGCGGGGGTTCAGACTCCGGGAACGTTCTCGGGTATCGGGGTAGATCTTGGCGCATCCGGGGTCTTCGGGTCATGTCGACGGTCATGGCGTTCGGGGTGCAGCACTTGGTGTTCTGCGTCGATGTTCTTATCGTCCGGGCTCTCGAGCATCGCATCCGAGGAGTACTTGGCGTCCACCGGGTTCGGTCTCCGGATCCGTGAAGATCTTGTCGCACGGACGGAATCGGTCTTCGGCGCAACGGCCTTCGGATTCCGTATAGGAGCACTCGGGGGTCTTGACGTCTAGGTGTCCATGGATCCGAGAGGAAGAACTTGTCGTTCCAGGTTCCATGTCGGCCTTCTCGGTGAGGGACTCGAGCGTCCTTGCGGAGTTCCCGGGTGTCAACGCCGAACTTGGTTTCATGCCGCTAGATCCTCGGGTCGAGGTCGTCATTGCTTCCGACACTAGCATCTCTGGATCCACTTATGCCACCCATACTAGACAAACTCCAACCAGTGGAACGCGTCTCGCACGGGTTTTGGCTCGAGCACCTTGTGGCCGAGTTGCAGCGGGAAAGGCGACGAGCACGAGGGGCTCGGAAGGAGGGTCGGCCAGAGGAGGCGGCAGGCGCGGTCGCGACCGGAGCGCGCCGGCTCGCCGGAGGACGCGGCGGCGGGCAGGTTGAGGCAGGGAGGCGGCAGCGTCGGGCCAGAACCGAGGGCGGCGGCCGGCGCTCTGCGCGCGGAGGGGGACGGGGTAAAGGCGGCGGCGACGGAGCGAGGGCGGAGCAGGCGCTGGCGAGGGGAGGCGCCAGGGAGGAGGAGAGGTGGCCGGCGCGGCGCCAGGCGAGGCGGGGGTGGTTGCGTGCGGTGGGCGGTGGCGTGGGAGAGACGAGGGAAGAGAGGAAGGTGAGAGCGGGGCCAGGGGACAGGGTGGGTCCCGCGGCAGGGGGGAGGCTGACGCGGTGGGGGGCCCGCGGGGCGTGGACTGGGTCCGGGGCGGGGCTGGCGCGGTAGGTGGGCGTGGGGCCCAGGGGGCGGGTTGGCTTGACCAGGGAGGAGGGTCTGTGAGGCTGGCCTGTGGGCCAGGCGGTGGGGTGGGTTCCACGGGCCAGAGAGAGGGGGCAGGGAGGGTCTAGGTGAGAAAAGAGAGGGGAAGAAGGGGGGGATCGCTTAGGTGGCAGGTGGGTAGGTTTTGGGTGAAAGGGCAAGGTGGCACGTTTTGGTTGGAGGGTAGATTAGGTTTGGGTGAGTTTAGGATTTAGAGGGCCGGTCTATTGGGACCGATTAATTCCTGGGGCGGTCGTTCGGGTCAATCGGCCCGTTCGACTGCCCCTATTAAAAATAATTTAAATTTTTATTTATTTTCAAATAACTTTTATAACTAGTTTTAGACAACAAAATATCCGGAACATCCGGGGGTTTGGCGTTTGAATAAAATAGGGGGCGTTTTAGAAAACAAAACGGGCTTTGCGAAAATAGTTTTGGCAAACAGTGCATGATGATGACGATGCAATGCACAAATTCAACGCGATTTTCTAGTAGTGGTTTTGCGGGATGCCACAATGGTGCATCACAAGCACTTGTGACACCTATTGCATCTCCAGCGAGACCAACTTTTGATGTGCCATCAAGTTCAAATGCAAGAAAGAAAAAATTAACTCCAAAGAGGAGAAAAAACTGATTTTATTGCTTCTAGACTCTATTTTCAATTTCAAGTTAGATGTGCTGCCTTTTTTTGTTCCATAATATGCACACAGAATTTATTACTTCGATCGATTTAAGCTCTGAATTATTTGAACTCACATATTGTTGGTGATGAGATTGGTGATCTGCGTGTGATAAATGATGACAATTCCATGTAATCCTACAGATTTTGTGATATATATATATATGGATGGATGCTGTCAAAATTTTCTATGCTAAAAGAATGGGTTCAGTTGATCTGTGATGGTTGTTCTTTATTATTGTTCATATCTGCATTGGTGCTTTGGTCGTGTGTTGGGAGCACTGCCCTTTGTTTCCTGATGTTTTCATGTCCAGGCTTCTATGTTTTCTGGATGTAAATAAATTAAAGTGGTTTTTATCTAGCTACTGTAACTGTTCTCCTTCATCGTCACTTAATATGTACTAATGCAGCACACTCTGAAGTTGTTCTCATTCATCGTCACTCAATACGTGCTACAGCTTGGCCACTGATAGACTACAACTCATCTTGCTACCTTTGTACATATTCGTTTGAAAGATCAATATTGTACTCCTTCATACCCATATTAGGTGATTTGGATTTGTCAAAATTTGGATGAACTTATATACTAAATTATGTCTAGATTCATTTAAATTTAGACAAATCTGTTCAACTAATATGGATCGAAGGGAGTAATTTTTTTGAAAGATGCACTTTCTACAGATTCAGCGTTAAACTGACATCACTTGATATTAGGAGCAAAATCCTGTAGATCATCAGGGTTCATTAAATCATCCTCATGGAACTTTGTTAATCTGCGTCGAGGAAGACTTCCCACCTTGTCCAGTCTGTGTCGCCGGCCGGCGGCAGCTCTGGATATGCTTTGCCGTTCGTTGGCTGTCTCATCCGTGCTTTGTCCATGGTGGTCGGCACCGTCTGTGGTCCGTTCGTGTGGTCGGCAGGCGGCAGCGGTGCCGTTGCCGCCGTCGGCGCTCCTTCCAGAGCTCCTCTGTTTCTTGTTTCTTACCTGTTCTGTGCAAACGCAAATGGCTGTGTGGGGCTGTGGAGCTCATTTGGTTGATCGAAGGAACCGGTCTAGCTATGTACTGTATTCATAATGTATATCTAAGTTAAAATAATTGATATACTTGTAAAGAGAGAAACAAGGCAAATTATAAAGAAATCGGTGTAATGTGTGGCAAATAGTAAAAGCCTAAATAATGTATGGCAAATTATAAAGGACTGAAGTAAAACGTGGCAAATTGTAAAATCTCCCTCGTACTTGCGTTGTGGTATGTCGTGGTGTTCTAGCTACAATGCTTTGTTAGTACTAGTATGTGTACACGTGCAAATGCACGTCCTAACATCATGGAGTGATATGGTAGGGGGAAATTATAGAGTTACTTTTACGGTAATGCTGAAAAGTAGAAATTACCTATATATGGGTAAGAGTAATAATAACAGCTTTTTTGGGTAAGAGAGGCGAAAAAAACTTGCTCCAACAGCTTACCTATAAGTAGTTTCCCGTCAGAAATTTTTGGGTGATCAAATTTTGAATAAGAGACGAATCTTACCCATTTCTTGCCACGTCAGCGAAAACCCAGGCGGGGTCCTCCAACTGCTCGAGCGGAAATTTTGCCCCGACCCACCCGAGCATGGCGCCACACGCCGTCGTCCCTCCGGCCGCCGGCGACCACCCCTATCGGTGCCACTCTGCGCCCCTCCACCTCCGCCCGGCCCACCGGCCTCCACCGCCCCCGAGCGTCCATTCTATCGACCAGGAGCGAGCCACAACGGCCGCCCCCATTGGCGTGCCGCCAGCTCCAATTCGTCGGGGCAAGGCCTCTTCCAAGCCCGCACACATCTCCTTCGCTACCTACCCGCAAGCTCCACCACCTACCCCCATAGGCGAGCACCGCAATCCCTCTTGTGCCCCCCGCCGGCAAGCTTTGATCATCACGCCTCGACCATGTTCCCGTCGAGTGCCGGCCTCAATCCCGGCCACCGTGCCCCGGCGGCGACGCAGGCGAGGCCTAGGCACGCAACGACGCGGGTGAGGACCGGGCGGGCAGCGGCCCCGGCAAGGCCGCGGTGCAGCATGCGTGCAGTTCACTGCCGGCCGTTGTCCTTGATTGCTTTTTTATTTTTTTGTGTTGGGTCCTCAGTGTAAAAAGATGTACCATATTGTAATTTGTTATTATTTAGGTCCCGGTTGTGTTTTGGCTAGACAAAAAATGGGTAAGCTGTTGGAGCAAACAATGCTTTGCTTACACATACCTCCTCTCTCCTCTTATCCATAGATTTTTTTGCTTACTCATATATGAATAAGCTGTTGAAGTTGTTCTTAGTAAGCAATCCATATTTTTGGTGATACAGCAATGAAGTCGCAAAATAGATATTGAGGAGATTTATCACACATAGGACATATATATGTAACTTTTTTTTAAATGGCATGGGACACACATGTAATTGGTGACTTTACTTTTCCATTCTACTCCCACGAGCTGACATCTTTTAATTTTTTACATCATGGCTGACCACATAGACACACCCTGACGGCATGGCTATTTTTCAGTAAAGAGCTATGAGATGGTTCTAGAAGAACGTGGAGCCTGAGCCGTTGTTTACTGTTCACAGCGAATCCAGTTGTCCTCAACCGTTAGATGTAGAAAAGCAACGGTTAGAATTGCTACTCTAGGCCTAGTTCAAAACTGGTGCATTATATAGGAAGTATAGACTATAGTTTTGAAAACCGGACCGGTTCACTGGTTAAACCAGAAAAAATCGAAACTAGAGGACTCGTCGGTTTTTTAAATGCACCGGACCGTTTAGCTAACGAACCAGCGGTTTAGTGGAAAACCAGTCAGCGGTCCGATTGATAGAAAACCGTCCTAGGAAGACGCTAAGATCGGGATTTGATCCCAAGACCTCCAAGCTCACACCAACGGAGACTTTGATGAGCTAGCCAAGTGTTTGTGTCAAAGTACTTTATGTATATTCTAAATATGCTTCTTTTTTTAATAGATCGGTACTTTTTCATTCATATTTTTTACTTAATAAACTAGCACCAAACCGGTTTGAACCAGTAGTCCCATGAACCAAGGATCTTACCGGTTCGATCGCCGGTCCGGTTTTTAAAACTATGTAAAATTGAGCAAACCTTTTCTATTCGAGAAAAGTAGTGCAAACAATCTTTGTCACACAGTAATACCTCGTTTTGTTTGGATGCATAGAATTGAATTCTGGAATTGAATCCAATGGAAATTCCAAATTCTGGCTGGAAAGGAAACGGATTCCAATTCGTATTCTGTTGTTTGTGTGGCTTGGAATTTACTGTTGGAATCAGAGGGTGATACCTAATTTCAATTCTTGTTTGGATGCCCAAACCGTAGAATTGGATTTTTTTTTGCTGAAGTTCTACCTTTTTTCCTGAGGCTAAAATTAGAAACAGAAACTTGAAGGGATGTACAATTCCTCTTCTGGTATGGTACTCTAGTACTTGATATCTGCCTCTAAAAATTTCGGGTTGATCCTGACAGTGGCGCTTTAGAACCATAGCGCAATGGCGCAATGCATAAGGCAGGTACAGCAGCCAGCCCTCGTGGATTCCTCTGTATCATAGGAACATGAAAACGAAACCAATCAGCCATGGCTCTGAATGTAATAATCGAAGGTGAAATGTGCAGAACAGAAACTACAAACAAGGTGACGCCCATAGATTGAAAGAAATTCTTGTCGAGCAAATGCACGACATTCTTTCAGTAGAACCAAATATGATTACTATTGCAAATATACAACACGGTTAACCCAACTAACTACAGAATAGGCAAGCAGAAATACAGCACCTCTTTGAAACAAAACAAAATCGAGCTTAGAATGCGTGTAGAGCTCTGCTAACGGAGCAAACGTTGTCACATTGGCTTGATTTCATGTGTTGAGCGATTGCCATGTGCTTCCCCCTGCACGCCACTGGAAGTTCGCAGTCATAACTGAATAATCTGAATCAGATAAAAAAAAGATTCCATGGATAGGGTTCTCTCGTCGCCGTTCACGCCCATCCGCCGCCGGTCTGCACGTACCCACAGTTAGGGTTCAGAGGGCGGGGAGGGCCGGCCATGGGGGAGATGAAAACGGGAGGGAGGGGAGGGCCGGCCAGGGGGGGAGATGGAAAGGGGAGGGCGGGGAGGGAACATTACCTGAGCCGCCGCCGGTGTGCAGGTCGAGAGTGGCGAGCGAGGAAACAGAGGCAAGCCAGAGAGGAGTCGCAAAGCAGCGAGCGGTACGATTCCAAATGCTTTCCGAGGTGCAGACCTCCAAATTGGTCCATGAACGTTTAGCACGCGACCTGGCACCACGGGGAATTGGGTCCAATTTTCATACATCAATTTCTAGCCTAACCAAACGCCGAAATTAGGGGCCCAATATCCAATTCACTGATTCCAGGTTCAATTCAGTGCATCCAAACACAGTGGTCTATTGATGAGACCATTAGATCCCTGAAAAATACACGGAGGTTCTGATCGTCTTCTTTGTACCGACGCAACCTCTCCATGCTGGAGCTAGCCAGTCTTTGTTGATCGCGCACGGGAAATCAACAAGGCACTATCCTACCGGACCAGCACCACCTTGGAGAAGAAACCACGGGAGCTGCCGCCGTTGGAAGATCCAAATATACAAGATCACAATCTCCAAAAAATTAACGCACATAACACAACAGTGCAGGAGGCTACAACAAGCTGACGGAGGGTGGTGAACAAATTAAAAAAACAACACAGGAAAGTTGTCGCCGACAAATCCTGCAAACCCTAACCTCGTATGTTAAGAGAGCCGCCAGGCAGGAATCTACACCAAGGAGTCATCAACATCGTTGCAACCGAGAACTCATCGAGCATTTTTTTTGCGCGTACATCTAGATTGTAAATTTTGACATCGAGAACTGAACTAAAATCACCTTCTGAAATTAGGACACCTCGGCTTTTATATATTTAAAGTAACCTCGGCTTTTACATCAATTGATGCATACAACCTCTTATGTAAAAATATGTCTTACAGCTTATTACAAATCATGGATCGTCGCAAAAAGTGGCAACTTGAATCGGCAATCTAAAGAAACAGAAACATGTAACTTCTTAGCATCAACATGTTATCTTCCTACCAAAACGAGTCTGCACCATTTTCATATGGTTGCACCTAATATCCATAGGATGCTGCTCATAAAGCAAAATCGTATGGATTCAATGGACGGCCAGAGCTATAACCTGCAAAAATAATAGGAAACTTGATTTGTTAATTAAATATAAAATTATTTCGGACATGCCATATTGCCTACAGTAAAGCGCACACACTAACTCTAATATGACCTTTATCTTTCTTTACAACACCATTTAACCAATTCTCCAAGAATTAGTGATATTAGTTGGCGGGGTAATATCGAAATCCATATGAACTATTCTCCATATAATTTTTCCAAATGGACATGCAAAAAACGTTGTTGTATTGTTTCATGTTGGTTACAAATGCAACACTTGTTATTCCTTACCAATTAGGCTTTGCTAGATTGACTTTAGTGAGGATTACCTCCCTATGCATAAATAAACCACATGAACATTCTTATTCTAAGTGGTAATTTGGTCTTCCAAGTATATCTACGTACAACCGAGTCAGGGCCGGCCCTGAGGGGGGACTAGAGGGGCGGCCGCCCCGGGCCCTAGAAATCAGGGGGCCCCAATTCTCAACTAGCTAAGCGTATTCAATGGCCGGGGATTAGAAAAGCTAGCCTTGTGCCGCCATTAGAGCAAGGTTCAAGATACGACGAGAATGAAACGTTCAGTTGTTTTTCCGTTGGACCGGGCCTTATTTCCTTTCGTTAGGTCGGGTATTTTCTTCTTTCGTTATCTTGGGCCGTTTTTTTTGAAAGTAGCAATGAAGGCAATAATATAAGTACGGTGGGGCTTGTATGCTTATGTAGGTCCATATAGTTCTTTAAAAAAATAGGTCAATGGGACGGTGTTCAAAAGAAAATGCAAAAATGCGTAGGTCACATGGGTGATCAGTTTGATTGTTCTAAAAAAGATCAATATGAGAGTCCTTTCGGAAACATCTGATAAATTTGGAACGACACTAGAAAAGATCAATATGAGAAGTACGGAATGTGATGAGAAGTTTTTTAGGCACGAGAAGTGAGAGTTGAATAAAAATGTCGGCTTTGTGCGACTGATGTATGTCATATGTGACGCTGTTTGACAATTCTTGTACAAGACAAGCTAAAGACAATCCATCGCCGACCCTTACAGGCAAGCCGAGAGACGAGAAGCTGAGTCACTAAGAGTAGACTGCACAACGCCCACGACCACCACGATTACACGATTCAAGGCAAGATCAATGTGATAGTCTAAAAGATTGATATTGACACGGTTCACCAACTATGTTATTCTCGAGAATATTGATCCGTTGAGATTGTTCTCGCTCCCATACCATTGTCAACTGCTTTGCAACTAGAAATGTTCGAAGACTTTTTAGGCAATATGTATACATTATTATCAATGTCGCTCTCATTTGCACTCTAAATATTATTTGGTAACATTTGATACATACGCAAATTATTATGTTGATTCTTAGGGACCCAAGATTTTAGTTTCGCCCCCCCCCCCCCCCCCCCCCCCCCCCCCCCCCCCCCCCCCCCCGAAATCTCAGGACCGGCCCTAAACCGAGTGTGCCCGTTTAAGTACATGGATTTAGCCGTGAACTGCCTTGATGCCGTTAAATCCCATTATATAGGGGTGGGTATTGCTCCTCTAGAGGCTTATACTCTAACCAAGTATCTTCTCATAACCTTATGTTCATCCCATTGCCAACTTGGAAAGAGCGTATTTATAAAAACTCTTCCTTTATATTCATTAGGCACTTTCAAAAGATGATTATGTTGGTTTGCTAGAACCTAGGATAAAGTTTTAGAAAGGAGGTATATATTACTTAGTAATTTTTTACATACATGATAATCGTCGATCAATTTAAACAGCCACTTGTGAAAGTAAACATTTATTCCTTTTAGTTCTAAAACCTCGACTCCCAACCCACCTTGTGTTTCGCCCTACATATGATGTTCCACCTTATTTTTGTGAATTACAATGTCCTTAAAATGGATAATGGAGTTGACAAGATTACCCAAGGGCATCCTTATTTATCCCTATCTATTTTTTTCTTTATTTTTTCTATTTTGTATTCTATTGCACACCATATTTGACAACACATATAAATTTAAAGGAAAAGATTATAACACATATAAATTCAATAGTAACTCAAATTACTACTCCCTCCGTTTTAAAATATAAGATGTTTTAGCTTTGTGAAGAAAATGTATCTAGACTTCTTTTAGTATGTAGGTTCACTTACGTTTGGAGTGAATCTAGACACTAAAAGAAGTCTAAATTCATTTTCTTCACAAAGCTAAAACATCTTATATTTTTAAACGGAGGGAGTATTTGACCAAAAAATAATCATTACAAATAACATACAAAAACATTGTAACTCAAATGCATTGATCCAACTTCTTTCACACAACATAATTCATAAATTGACATAGAATGTGTCCAAATTTTACAGAAACTATTATAGGGAATTTCATAGCATGCAGATTGTACAAATCTTGTCAAATATAAAACATAAAAAAAATCTGTTGCGTAATCCACATGCCTACCGACGCAATGGCAAAACATCAACACAGTCATAGCCCAGCCTAGCCCACGAATCCGTTGTGGCAGTAAGTCGAGAGTACCATAGACTCGGCTCATGCATATGACACTAGCCTATATTATTACCTTTATAATGCATAGTATTATACTTCCTCCCTTTTAAATTACTCTGTATTCTAGGTTTAGTTAAAGTTAAACTTTATAAACTTTGACTATGCATATAAGAAAAAATACCAACATATAAAATATGTAATAAATATAACTAGACTAGCCATAAAACATAGTTTTATACTATATGCAATTGATATTATAAATGTTGGTATTTTATTGAATATGTAGGTCAAACTTTAAAACATTTGACTTTGAATAAATCCAGAATGCAGAGTAATTTGGAATAGAGGGATTATGGATAGTTTAATGGAATGCTTATTAATAAGGTTGTAAACTCATTTAGAGCATCTCTAACCCATCCCCTTTCTTTTAGAGGAGAAAATGGCCCATTTCCTTTTAGTGTCGCGGAACCGCTCCCAAAAAAGTTTAGAGGAGTAAAAATTAGTTTTTTGCAAATCAAGACTTTTGAACAAAACTATTACTATTAGAAACCAAATTAAGTGTAATAAATCAAATTATTCATTACTACAAACCCAAATAAATGTAATAAATCCAATAGTTGAATATTATAAACCGAATTAAATATAATAAGTCGAATCGTTTCCAAGCAAATTAATGAAAACAAACACAACTAATTTTCGTGGAGACACCAGAGATGCTCAACATGATCAACTTGTAGCTGATTATGTGCCTCCTTATTCTCAATGCTTTGGTGCATTGCGTGGAACTGGCCCTCCTTATTCTTCCAGGTCCAATGCATGTAGTCAATTAAACCTAGCATCCCAGGCCATCCTCTTTCTTCGTTTTCAACAAGAAGAATGTTTGTGTCTTCTTCATTGGGTGCCCTCAGATACTATGGCCCGAAGAATCGTCAAAAACCATCTCTCACAACCTCTTCATCTACAGCCGAATGCTATCGTTCACGAACAAAGCCGAAAAACAAACCCAAATATCATAGGGGAATTCGGTTGAGTACCTTGTGCATGGTGGAGGGGCAGATCTGTTGGAATTATGCCCTAGAGGCAATAATAAAGATGTTATTATTATAATTCTTGTTCATGATAATGTTTATATTCCATGCTAGAATTGTATTAAGCGGAAACTTTAATACTTGTGTGGTTTGTGAACAACACCGTGTCCCTAGTACGCCTCTATGGACTAGCTCATTGATCAATGATGGTTAAGGTTTCCTAACCATAGACACGAGTTGTCAATTGATAATGAGATTATATCATTGGGAGAATGATATGATGGACAAACCCAAACTAAGCGAAGCAATTAGATCGTGTCATCGTGTTCGTCTTTGTGAAGCTTTTCTTATGTCAAATATTGTATTCCTTAGACCATGAGATAATACAACTCCCTGGTATCGGAAGAAAGCTTTGAGGTCATCAAACGTCATTCTATGAGAGGGTGATCATAAAGGTGTCTCTCAGGTGATCGGAAAGTATCTGTTGGGTTGTATGTATCGAGATGGGATTTGTCCCTCCCAAGTCGGAGAGATATACTTCGGGCCCACTCGGTAATCGATATCAACACCGCTTGCAAGCATGTGGTTAAGGAGTTAATCACAAAGTGATATCGGATTACGGAACGAGTAAAGTACTTGCTGTGAACGAGATTGAACTAGGTATGACGGTACCGACGATCAAATCTCGGGCAAGTAAAATATCGCGAGACGAAGGAAATATATATATGGGATTGATTGAATCCTGGCATCGTGGTTCATCCGATATGATCATCGATGAATGTGTGGGAGTCAATATGGGTTACCAGACCCCGCTGTTGATTATTGATAGAAGATCATGTCTGCATATTCTCGAACCCGCAGGGTCACACACTTAACGTGTCTCGACGCTAGGATAGATTGGATAATTGGTTTATGAGTTTTTGTTCGGAGTCTCGGATGGGATCCAGGACATCACGAGAGGTTCCGGAGTGGTCCGGAGAATAAGATTCATATAAGACAGTGCAGTTTTTGGAGTTCGGAATTGTTCCGGATTAATCGGTATTGTACCGGAAGCTTCTAGAACCTTCCGGAAGGGGACCAACGTGGCCCCACCTTCCGGGAGGGGGCATGGGCCTATGAGGGAGTGCCCTGGCTGCATTGGGCCAGGGGCACAAGGCCCCATAGGGCCCAGCCGGCCAAGAGAGGTTTAAACTCGAGATTGACCTTCTAGAAGGGGGGGTTTCCTTGCCCCCCCACTCCTTATCCTTTGGGGCCGCCGGTTTGGGCTTGGGGGAGGGGCTAGGGCTGCGCCCCCTCTATATAAAGAGGGGTGGGGGCGCACCAACCCCTTACACCTTCCCCTCCAACCCTAGCCGCCCTGCTGCCCTCCTCTCTCCCTCCCGACTGCTTGTAGGCGAAGCCCTGCTGCAGAAATTCTCCACCAATTGCACCGCGCCGTCGCGTTGTAGATCCAACCCATCTCTCCACCATACTTGCTGGACCAAGGAAGGAGGAGACGTCGAGGTGCTGCACGTGTGCATCTCACGGAGGCACCGCCACTTGTGGTGCTAGATCGGATCGGATCGCGAGGAGGAGAAGCGAGTACGCCTACATCACCCACGTTCCGACGAACGTTCCGTTGTGCGAATCTTCAAGGGTATGAAGATCTAATCCAATCTCTCTCATTGTTTGCATCTCCAAGATTAGATCTTGGCTTTCCCTCTGTTCGCATCCGTAGAAAATTTTGATTTACTATGCCGCGAAACCCTTCAGTGGTATCAGAGCTAGATCTATGCGTAGATGTGTTTCACGAGTAGAACGCAACATGGTTGTTGCGGGCGTTGATGTTTTCTGTTGCAAGCCTCTTGTTTGTGTTCTTCTTATGACGCGGATAATGAGATTGAAGCGGTCCAGGCCAACCTTACGCGACGTCGTTCGCGAGACCGGCTCCGCACTTGACGTGTGGCTTGTTCCACACATGCGGCTGGTGGATGTCAGTTTCTCTCACTATAGTTGTCATGGGATTAACACCGGAGTTTGGCAACCATAATATCACCGTTGTGGCTTTCCGTAGGTAAGAATCGTTCTTAGCATCTACTCCCATAAGCCACGTAAAACATGCAACAACAAAGTAGAGGCGTCTAACTTGTTTTTGCAGGGAGTGTTTTCTGTGATATGGTATGGCCCAAGATGTGATGTGTATAATGTATGTGATGATCATGTTTTGTAATGTTTCACGACTTGCATGTCAATGAGTACACAACCGGCAGGAGCCATATGGTTGTCTTTATAATTGTGTATGACCTGTGTGTCAACTTCTTATGCGCCATGTAATAGTTTCACTTTATCGCTAAGTAGTTAGCAATAGTTGTAGTTGCTATTCGTGGTGGAGACAATCATGGTGGAGTGATGGAGATCATGCCGGAGCGCACAAGATGGATATCATTGCGCGAAGATTGGCTATACCATGTCACATTAAAGTTATATACATGTGATGTTTATCCTTTTATGTATCTTATCATGCTTAGATCGCGACGGTAGCATTATAAGATGATTCCTCACTTAAAGACCAAGATAAAAACTGTGTTCTCCCCAAGTATGCACCGTTGCGAAAGTTCGTCGTGTCCAAGCATCACGTGATGATCGGGTGCTATAGACTCTACGCTCACATACAAGGGTGCAAGCCAGTTTTGCACACGCGGAAATACTTGGGTCTAACTTGACGAGCCTAGCATGTACAGACATGGCCTCGGAACACAAGAACCGGAAGGTTAAGCATGAGTCATATGAATGATATGATCGACACTTCGTTGTCCACCATTGAAGCCACATCTCTTCTCGTGATGATCGGATTAGGTGTGGTGAATTTGGATCGTGTTCACTAAACAACTTGAGGGATGTTGAATTTAGTGGGAGTTCATCTAGTAATTTGATTAAAAGTTGAACTAGTTATCATGAACATAGTCTAATTTATACTTGCAATAATGTAGATCAAATGGTTAAGTCCAACTTCAACTTCAACGTTTTTTGCTGAGAAGGAAAAGCTTAGAAACAATGGGTCTAACTTCACCAATTGGTTCCGCAATCTAAGAATCATTCTCTCTGGCGGTCAAAAGGACTATGTCCTTGGGAAAGCGTTAGGTGACCCCCCTGCTGCAACTGCGCCGGCTGATGAGAAAACTGTCTATCAGTCGTGCAAAGATGATTATGGTGTGATTAAGAGCACCAGGTTGTTTGCTATGGAACCGGAACTTCAAAATTGTTTTGAAGACTATCCCGGGCCCTTTGAGATTCTCGAAGAGCTGAAAACCATGTTTCAGACTCAGGCCCATTCTGCGAGATATGAGATCTCTGAGAAGTTCTTTAACTGCAAGATGGAGGAAGGGAGTTCCGTTAGTGAGCACGCCATTAAGATGACGGGCTACACTCAACGCCTTGAGCAACTGGAATGCACGATTCCAGAGGAGCTCAAGATTGACAGGGTTCTGCAATCACTCCCTCCCAGCTACAAAAGTTTTGTAGTGACTCATAATAAGATTGGTTCCACTGATACGATCACCGAGCTCTTGGCAAAGCTGAAGGCCGCGGAAGTGGACATCAAAAAGGATAATCATGTGTTGATGGTCAACAAGCCCACCTTCAAGAAAGGTAAGGGTGCAAAGAAGCCCTTCAAGAAAGGCGACGGCAAGCGCGTTGCCCCTGCTGAGAAGAAGCTCAGGTCTGGTCCTAAGCCGGACACTGAGTGCTTCTATTGCAAGGACAAGGGTCACTGTAAGCGCAACTGTTCGAAGTACTTAGCGGACAAGAAGGCTGGCACCATCAAAGGTATATTTGATATACATGTTATTGATGTTTTCTGTAACACCCTCAGAATCGGCCCTATGCAAGTTTTAGCGAAACCCGCCAAACCCGCATAGAAACGATTCAAAGGTGCCCACCAGGAACTTTCGTGCGGGTGGAAAACGAAGTAATAACATTACACAACAGTCCTCGATGGGACCCACAGAACAGATATATATACAACACGACTCCATGAGTCAAGAATACAGATATAATATGCAAAGATCCAAATCACCATGAAAATGATAGAGCGTCCGACTACGGACAAGATGCAAATGGGGCTAAGAGCCCTGAAGAATAACCAATGGCGTCCATAACCCTGCCCAGGCCAAGCCGGAAGGGTAACCCTGCTAACGACGTCGATCTCAAAACCTGCTTAAACAAAAGGGGTGCCGACAAAGGGCAAAGGAAAAAGAGGAGCGTCAGTACTGAGGCCAGTACACGGCGAGGATAGAATTCGGCGGTCCTTGCCTACATAGGTATGGTGGACTAAAGCGGCAGCGGCAGCGGCAGCATGCACTAAACAACCTATAGAGACTCGATACAACTGGCGGCTATCAGAGAGGGGTAAGAAAGACCTATTCGGAACCAACCTGATTCTATCATCAGACAAACCCATCCTGGTGTTTTCCCCTCGAGAACCAAATGAGGAAGTCAACCGAGGAACTCACACAGTTGGCAGTTTTATTTATTCAGTTATCGTTGCAGCAATTACTAGTCAGGTGTAGATAATCATCCTGATAAAATAAGCAGTGGGCCGTTTTAGTTAACCATTCCGTTGTAGTTGCATCACTTACTAGTCAGATACGATTAGCATGAGATAACCCAAAACCCAGCAGTTGTTGGTACTTTTATTTAGCCATTCCGTTATAGTTGCAATACTTACTAGTCAGGTACAATGGTCGCAAGTGACAACCCAAACAAGCAATTGTTGGCAGTTTTATTTAGCCATTCCATTATAGTGAGGCTGATTACTAGTCAACATAAAGTCAAATTTATAGCACTACTTTAGTTACAGTTGTCTATGATCGAGATACTGTGCTCCAAGTCGTCCATAACCGCGAACACGGCTTTCAAAAAGTTTTACCCTGCAGGGGTGCACAAATAGCAACACACACTCGATCAACCTCGGAAAAACCAAATCAAAACCCAACGAGGCCTTCACGACAAAGCAATCACAGGATTCAGAAATATTTCAGGGGGCCACCCCATTGAGTAGACCCGCAACGAAGTTAGCTGACTCCGAGACGGACTCAAGGTTTGCGACAATGGCTGTAAACGACTGGGAACCCAAAACTGGGCTTGTCGATACCGCGAAAACACTCCGCTTACCTAAACAGTACAGTGTGCTCCTCGCACAATCGTAAATAAAGCAGTAAAGCATGGCATAAGTACAGGATCGTAAATAAAACCTCAAACTAGTTTGTGGCCCCAAGAAATTAGACGAAATCAAGCTCTGGCTCAGGGGGGGTCCCATAATCCTCCCGGATGTGGATAGCGCGATAAATCAAGGAACAGGTATCAGGCACTCGGGGTCCTACGGGACACAAGTGGGCGGTTAACAACCAAATAACATCTATTGCCCACCCGTGCCTCTGCTTACTTACTTCAATTTTAGTTGTTAAACAGGAATTAAAGTGAACGATAAGTAAAGCCATGATCATCTCCAACATCAAACATGCGGCCATGCTCCAACAACTGTGGTACTTGGCGACACGCAACATCACTTGAGCAAGCGACTACGATGCGCAGGTCCAACTAGCTACCAAACAACAGGTAATAGGAGGTGTCCAAGGCAATATAAGGCTGCAAGGGATATCACGGGTACGAAAACTAGAGCATCGCAACACAGATAGCAATAGATCAACAGGAGGGAATAAATACTATAAAAGTAAGATAGGTAGAAAGGGGGAGATGCTCGCCTGAAAACATTGTCGAAGGTTCAACCGAAGATCGGGGCGAAGCTCACATCAACTCAACGGCCTTATCCGCGAAGAAGCAAAACACTAGAATAAACACCGGATGCAATATTTAATACAACGGCAGAAGATCGGGCATGATGCATGTATGATGTATGGCATGGCAAAGATGCGATGCAATTAGGTCATATTAAGCGGAACCGGGGTCCCGACAATTAACTAAATGGTTCGAGTTATTTAGAAACCCCGCAATTTAAATTTTGTTTAACAAGGCAGAATATATCACCGGTTCGCTACACAAATTTAAATGAGGCCAATATGAGACTAGATTTGCCCGCATATGGGCCTCATATTTAATTATAAGGTGAATCGGCATAGTGCCCCCAAACCACACAAATATGCATGCGAGTATGACAATTTAATATGCAACAGGTCTTATATTTAGCATTTATAAAATAGGGGCTCGGGAAAAAGGTTCACACATTAGGGGGTCTCGACGAACTTGGGGGTCCGAGGGGTTCGGGGTCCGGCAGGGTTTGGATCTGGGGTTCGGCGGGATCGTTCTCGGACACCGGGATTAGGGTCTTCGGGTCGGGGTGGTAGATCTTGTCGCATCCGTGGTCTCAGTGTCCTCGGATCCGATTGAAGATCTCGGTGTTCGGCAAACTTCGAAGTAGACCTTGGAGTTCTGCGATGATCTTGTCGATTCCCTGTCGAAGGCCTTGGTACTTCGGATCGGTCTTCGGTTTGGGGCCTCAGGGTCTTGGGGTTCGCGTCCGTGTGGCGATCTTGTCGTTCCGTGTAGGCGTCCTCGAGGTCGACGGCGAACTTGTCCGGTACCGGGGTTCGGGTTCGGAAGGAGTACTTGGCGTCCCGGGGGCGATCCTGTCGCATCCGCGGTCGTCGGTTCGTGCCGACGGTCTTGTCGTCTCACGCGGAGATCTTGTCGGTCCGCGTACCGGGAAGTAGTACTTGTCTCATCTGGGGTGAAGTACTTGGCATGCTGCGTCGGCGACCTTGGCGTCTTCGGGGTTCATGAGGCGAACTTGGCGTTTCGAGGGGTCCGGAAAGGGGAGCTGCGTGTCATCGGGTCCGGGAAGGAGTACTCGAGCGACATTGCCTTCACGTTCCAAGAAGTAGATGCCTTCGGGGCCTCGGTCATCGGACTCGGGTACGGTGCCGTTGTTTCGTCGGGCTTGGCCGGGTCGGTGTTGATCTTGTATTGTCTCCCTACGAATGTTCACAGGAGCTCGTAGAGGATGCGCGGTACTTGACAGAGGCGGCGCAGGGTCACGTCGACGGCACGGGGACGTGCTTGAGAAGGTGGAAGTTCGGGCCGGAGGAGGACGGTCTCGGGCGGCGGGCTCGCTGCCGGCATCGACGGCGTGAGGACGGGACCGACAGGGCCCGCTACTGCGGTACCTTCGGCCTGAGGCGACGGCGGGGCAGACCGCGGTCGGAGGAGGGCCGCGCGGGGGCGAGCTCGGTTCGGCGGCTTCGACGCGGGAGGGAGCACCTGGTGGCGGCGTCCGTCGGGGCCGGCGAGGCGGGGCCCGCAGGGAGCACGGGGTCGGGCGGCGAGGTGGTAGAGCGGGAGAGGGTGTTGGTCGGCGCGCCGGTGAGGAGGAGCAGGGCGGGAGGAGGAGGCTGCTCACGCGGAGGGAAGGAGGTGCGAGGCCGAGGCGCGGAGGTCGGGGAGCGCCGCGGGCGGTGGCGCCATGGCCAGGGTGGGGTCGAGCGGCTGCGGTCGCGGGATGGGGAAACAGAGGAGGGCGGCGACGGGGTGGAGGGAGGAAGAGAGGGTCGCGGGGAGAGGGACGGAGAGCTGGTGGGCGGCGCCGGCGGCGGAGGGGGAGCGGCGACGGAGAGAGGAGGAGAGGCGGGGCGAGCTCGAGCCCGGGGAGGACGTAGCCGAGGAAGGACGGGAGCGAGCGAGAGGGAGCGGCCGCGGGCGGAGGGGGCGCAGCGGCGAGGCGAGCGGAGGAGGGAGGAAGGCGCGGCGGCGGGGTGGCTCCGGCGGGCGGGGCGAGCGGTGGACCGGCGGTGGGAGGTTGGGTCGGTGGGAGCGAGCGGCCAGAGAGGAGAGGAGGGCAGGAGGAAGACGAGCGCGTCGCGTGGGGAGGACGCGTGGGGAGCGTGGGGCGCGTGTGGGCCAGGGAACAGGGTGGGGCCCGCTGGGCAGGTGGGGTAGGGAGATGGGGTGCGGCGGCTGGTGGGAAAAGGAGTGGAGGCAGGTAGACCAGGTGGTGGAGGGAGTGGGGAGGGTAGGATGAGGTGGCAAAGTGTGATAGGGTGGGGGGAATGGCCAGGGGTGATGTGGCGGCCTGGGATAGGTGGGGGTGATGTGGCTGGTTGGGTGGGTAGAATAGGACTGGTAGTTTTAGGATTTTGGGTGGACCGTTCTGAACTGGGGGTGGTCGACTGGGTCGAATCGGCCCGTTCGACTGCCCCACTAAAAATAATTAAATATTTTATTTATTTCAAACAAGGCTTTTGCAAACCGATAGCAAACAAAACAAAATAATCCGGAGACCCGGGTTTGCGTGTTGAACAAAGACGGGGCGTTTAGAAAACAAAAATAGGTTTTTCGAAAATAGTTTTATGCAAGCAAATGCAAGATGATGACAATGCTCAAATGCAATGTGGCATGATGACATGAGCATGCGGTCATGATGATGCAACGCACAAAATCAACGCGATTTTCTAGTAGTGGTTTTGCGGGATGCCACATTTTCCTTACTAGCCCTCGTTGTAGTGCCTGGGTATTTGATACCGGTTCAGTTGCTAATATTTGTAACTCGAAACAGGAGCTACGGAATAGACGGCGGCTTGCGAGGGATGAGGTGACGATGCGCGTTGGCAACGGATCAAGAGTTGATGTGATGGCCGTCGGCACGCTCTCCTTAGTTTTACCTTCGGGATTAGTTTTAAACCTTAATAAATGTTATTATGTGCCTGCGTTGAGCATGAACATTATTTCTGGATCGTGTTTATTGCAAGACGGTTATTCATTTAAATCAGAGAATAATGGTTGTTCTATTTATATGAGTAACATCTTTTATGGTCATGCACATATTGTGAATGGTTTATTTCTTCTAAATCTCGAAAGGGATGAAACACACATCCATAACATTGAGGCTAAGAGATGCAAAGTAGATAGTGATAATACTACTTATTTGTGGCACTGTCGTCTAGGTCATATTGGTGTAAAACGCATGAAGAAACTCCATTCTGATGGACTTTTGGAGTCTCTTGATTTTGAATCATTTGACACATGCGAACCATGCCTCATGGGCAAGATGATCAAAACCCCGTTCTCCGGTATGATGGAGCGAGCAACGGACTTGTTAGAAATCATACATACCGATGTATGCGGACCGATGAGTGTTTCGACGCGCGGTGGATATCGCTATTTTCTCACTTTTACCGATGACTTAAGTAGATATGGGTATATCTATTTAATGAAACATAAATCTGAAACGTTTGAAAAGTTCAAAGAATTTCAGAATGAAGTGGAGAACCATCGTAACAGAAAGATTAAGTTTCTACGATCCGATCGTGGGGGCGAATATTTAAGTTATGATTTTCTCACGCATCTTAAAGCAAGCGGAATTGCTTCGCAACTCACGCCACCCGGAACACCACAGCGCAATGGTGTGTCTGAACGCCGGAATCGAACCCTATTAGATATGGTCCGATCAATGATGTCTCTTACTGACTTGCCGTTATCATTTTGGGGTTATGCATTAGAAACCGCTGCATTCACTTTAAATAGGGCACCATCTAAATCCGTTGAGACGACACAGTATGAACTGTGGTTTGGTGCTAAACCTAAGTTGTCGTTTCTTAAAGTTTGGGGATGCGAAGCTTACGTCAAGAAGTTGATGCCGGACAAGCTCGAACACAAAGCGGAGAAATGCGTCTTCATAGGATACCCTAAGGAAACTATTGGGTATACCTTCTATCACAGAACCGAAGGCAAAGTGTTTGTCGCAAAGAACGGTTCCTTTCTTGAGAAGGAGTTTCTCTCGAAAGAAGTGAGTGGGAGGAAAGTAGAGCTAGACGAGGTTATTGAACCTTCTCTTGAATTGGAGAGTAGCGCAGCACCTGAAATTGTTCCAGTGCCACCTGCACCAACAATAGAGGAAGCTAATGACAAGGATCATGAAGCTTCGGACGATGCTGCTACTGAACGTCGCAGGTCGACAAGGTCGCGTGCCCCTCCTGAGTGGTACGGAAACCCTGTCTTGACTGTCTTGTTAGTAGAAGACAGTGAACCTACGAACTATGAGGAAGCGATGATGAGCCTAGACTCTGAGAAATGGCTAGAAGCCATGAAATCCGAATCGGGATCCATGAGAGAAAACCAAGTATGGACTTTGGTGGACCCTCCTAGCGACCGAAAGGCCGTTGAGTGCAAATGGATCTTCAAGAAGAAAACGGACGCGGATGGTAATGTTACCGTCTATAAAACACGACTTGTCGCGAAAGGTTTTTGACAAGTTCAAGGTGTTGACTACGATGAGACTTTCTCTCCCGTAGCGATGTTTAAGTCCATTCGGATTTTATTAGAAATTGCTGCGTTTCATGATTATGAAATATGGCAGATGGATGTTAAGACTGCGTTCCTCAATGGCAACATTGATGAAGAGTTGTATATGATGCAACCCGAAGGTTTTGTCGATCCTAAGGATGCTGATAAAGTATGCAAACTTCAGCGTTCCATTTATGGACTGAAGCAAGCATCTCGGAGTTGGAACCTTCGTTTTGATCAAGTGATCAAGAGCTTTGGATTTGTTCCAAATTGCTACGAAGCTTGCATCTACAAGAAAGTGAGTGGGAGCTCGGTGACGTTTCTGGTACTATATGTGGATGACATATTGATTATTGGAAATGACATCAACATGCTTAACGATGTGAAGAGTTATTTGAACAAGTGTTTTTCAATGAAAGACCTAGGTGAAGCTGCTTATATATTGGGCATCAAAATCTATAGAGATAGACAAAGACGCCTGATAGCTTTAAGCCAGAGTACATACCTAGACAAAGTTCTGAAAAGGTTTAGAATGGATAAGGCGAAGAAAGGTTCAGTGCCTATGTTGTCAGGTAAGATATTGAGCAAGGCTCAATGCCCAGCTACGGTAAATGATAGGGAAGCTATGAGCAAAGTGTCTTATGCCTCGGCCATAGGTTCTATCATGTATGCCATGCTGTGTACTAGACCGGATGTGTCTAATGCTCTTAGTTTGACGAGCAGGTATCAAAGTGATCCAGGAGTGGAACACTGGACAGCCGTGAAGAACATCCTAAAGTACCTAAATAGGACTAAAGAAATGTTCTTAGTCTATGGGGGTGATGAACAACTCGTCGTAAAAGGTTACGTCTACGCTAGTTTCGACACCGACAAGGATGATTCTAAATCTCAGACAGGATACGTTTATATTTTGAATGGAGGAGCTATGAGCTGGAGAAGCTGCAAGCAAAGCGTGATCGCGGGATCTACAGTAGAAGCGGAATACATGGCGGCTGCAGAAGCGTCAAGTGAAGGAGTTTGGATCAGGAACTTCATCACTGAGCTTGGCGTGGTTCCAAGTGCATTGGACCCACTGGAGATATTGTGTGACAACACTGGCGCCATAGCACTCGCTAAGGAACCAAGATATCATCCAAAGACCAAGCATATCAACCGCAAGTTTCATATAATCCGAGATTATATAGCATATGGAGATCTGAAGATTAGCAAAGTACATACAGATCTGAATGTCGCAGATCCATTGACTAAACCTCTTTGAAAGGATACGGATGTCGCCTAGAGGGGGGGTGAATAGGCGATTAAAACTTTTCCTAGAGTGGCTCAACAAAGGCGGAATAAAACTAGTGTTTACTTTGTTAAGCACAACCTAGAACAACTAAGGTTTACCTATGTGCACCAACAACTTATGCTAAGCAATACAAGCAACAAAGTGATAGCAAGATATATAGTACTTCAAGCACGAAGGCTATCACAATGTAGAGTGCATAAGTAAAGAGCTCGGGTATAGTGATAACCGAGGCACGCGGGGACACCGATATTTTACCGAGTTCCTCCCAACATAGAGTACGTCTCGTTTGGAGAGGGGGTGGTATCAAACCACCAACGTCACAAAAGGCCTCCCTTATTCTTCGGTGAATCTCACCCCAATGGGATCGATCCATGCTTGCACTATCGGTGCACTTGTCGGTGGCAACCGGAACCTCTCACAAGGTTGGGGCACAACTCCACAACTTAATTGGAGGCTCCCAAAAAATGCCACCAAGGCCACAATGCCACCAAGGCCACAAACCGTCTAGGGTTCCAAGAACCCAAGAGGGACAAGCTCCAGTGAGTAACTCAAATCAAATCCTCCAAAGAGAACTCAAACCGATGCACCAAATGCAAATGGCAAGAACACCACAAATGTGCTCTAATCCCTTACTCTCAAGTTCCAACAAAGCTACCAAAGCTATTGGGGGAACAAGAGAGGAGAAATCAAAGAGAGACACAAAATCCCCCAAAATCTAGATCCCCAAAGATACACTCACAAAGAGATGTTTTGGTTTGGTCAAAACGTAGATCTAGATCTCCTCCAACTACCCCTCAAATATATGCAAGAATCAATGGAGGGATGAGTAGAAATCAAGCTTAAGGAGTAAGGCAAATAGGGGCAAAGCTTTAGATCCAAAGAGGAGAAAGAAGTACTCCTAAAAGTCAAAGGGGCAAAGCTATTTAGAGAGCTGGGCAAAATATGGCCGTTGGAGCATTAAATGACTGGTAGTACCGGTACTCAAGCGGTAGTACCGCTTGCAAGTGGTACTACCGGTCCAGTACCGGACCAGGTACCGGTGGTGCCCTTTGTTCTTCAGTGTTCTTCAGTCTTTGAGCGGTACGCCCTTGCGGTACTACCCCCGAGCGGTAGTACCGGAGGTAGTAAGCTGTACTACCGGTTCAGGCGGTAGTACCGGCCCAAGTACCGCTTGGGACTGACCAAAATGGAGAGGGGAGGGTGCTAGTCAGTATGCAGCGGTACCGACGAGCGGTACGAAGCGGTACTACCGGTTGGGCCGGTAGTGCCGCTCCGTGGTACCGGTGGGTACTGACTAGTACTCACCCTTCTCTCTTTTGATCAGTGCCAACCGGTACTGGAACCGGTAGTACCGGTGTCAAGCGGTAGTACCGGTGGAAGATCCGGTACTACCGGTTGACACAGAAGATTTTGCAAGGGGAAAAGATAGGCCAATGTTCAAACGGCAATAACTTTTGACTGGAAGCTCCGATTGACCCGATTCCAATTGCGTTGGATAAAGGAAATATTGATTATCACCAAGAGAGAAAGTATCAAGTAGAATAATGTGAGATACCTCATTTGGTGAGAAACCGAAAAGCCGCATAAATCAAAATCGCAACAAGATATATATGGGAGATCCGATTTTGATGAACAAGAGCTTGTTATGGAGATTACCACAAGCTCTATATCCTCACATGGATAAGCCCAAATAACAACCAAATATGATGATGCAAGTATGCAAAGGTTTGAGCTCTCTCCGAATGATGTGACCGAATTCCTCATACGCGAGCCCCTCTTGATAGTACGGTTATCTATCCTAAACCCGGTCTCCTACACACAACAAGAGACCGGCAAAAGGGAAAACCTATGAAATTGTACCTTTGCCTTGAGCATTCCACATGAGCTCGATGTAGACGATCTTGATCTTCTCAGGATGGAACGCCTTTCTTCATTCCTCATCATCGACCTCGCATATTGGGCTACCCCAACATATCTTCTTTGCATTTCATTGACCTTGAAGCCAACACATGCTTCAAGCGATGCCAATGGACAAATCCTACAAGTATAACTTAATACACACATTAGTCCATAAAGATTGTCATTAATTACCAAAACCACACATGGGGGCCCAACATGTTCTTTCACTCTTCCACGTGTAAAACATGATCAGCACCTCAGTGCCATGGGTGTGAGATTGTTGCCAAATGTAAACTAGATTATTGACTCTAGTGCAAGTGGGAGACTGTTGGAATTATTCCCTAGAGGCAATAATAAAGATGTTATTATTATAATTCTTGTTCATGATAATGTTTATATTCCATGCTAGAATTGTATTAAGCGGAAACTTTAATACTTGTGTGGTTTGTGAACAACACCGTGTCCCTAGTACGCCTCTATGGACTAGCTCATTGATCAATGATGGTTAAGGTTTCCTAACCATAGACATGAGTTGTCAATTGATAATGAGATCATATCATTGGGAGAATGATATGATGGACAGACCCAAACTAAGCGAAGCAATTAGATCGTGTCATCGTGTTCGTCTTTGTGAAGCTTTTCTTATGTCAAATATTGTATTCCTTAGACCATGAGATAATACAACTCCCTGGTATCGGAAGAAAGCTTTGAGGTCATCAAACGTCATTCTATGAGAGGGTGATCATAAAGGTGTCTCTCAGGTGATCGGAAAGTATCTGTTGGGTTGTATGTATCGAGATGGGATTTGTCCCTCCCAAGTCGGAGAGATATACTTTGGGCCCACTCGGTAATCGATATCAACACCGCTTGCAAGCATGTGGTTAAGGAGTTAATCACAAAGTGATATCGGATTACGGAACGAGTAAAGTACTTGCTGTGAACGAGATTGAACTAGGTATGACGGTACCGACGATCAAATCTCGGGCAAGTAAAATATCGCGAGACGAAGGGAATATATATATGGGATTGATTGAATCCTGGCATCGTGGTTCATCCGATATGATCATCGATGAATGTGTGGGAGTCAATATCGGTTACCAGACCCCGTTGTTGATTATTGATAGAAGATCATGTCTGCATATTCTCGAACCCGCAGGGTCACACACTTAACGTGTCTCGACGCTAGGATATATTGGATAATTGGTTTATGAGTTTTTGTTCGGAGTCTTGGATGGGATCCGGGACATCACGAGAGGTTCCGGAGTGGTCCGGAGAATAAGATTCATATAAGGCAGTGCAGTTTTTGGAGTTCGGAATTGTTCCGGATTAATCGGTATTGTACCGGAAGCTTCTAGAACCTTCCGGAAGGGGACCAATGTGGCCCCACCTTCCGAGAGGGGGCATGGGCCTATGAGGGAGTGCCCTGGCCGCATTGGGCCAGGGGCACAAGGCCCCATAGGGCCCAGCCGGCCAAGAGAGGTTTAAACTCGAGATAGACCTTCTAGAAGGGGGGGTTTCCTTGCCCCCCCACTCCTTATCCTTTGGGGCCGCCGGTTTGGGCTTGGGGGAGGGGCTAGGGCTGCGCCCCCTCTATATAAATAGGGGTGGGGTCGCACCAACCCCTTACACCTTCCCCTCCAACCCTAGCCGCCCTGCTGCCCTCCTCTCTCCCTCCCGACTGCTTGTAGGCGAAGCCCTGCTGCAGAAATTCTCCACCAATTGCACCGCGCCGTCGCGTTGTAGATCCAACCCATCTCTCCACCATACTTGCTGGACCAAGGAAGGAGGAGATGTTGAGGTGCTGCACGTGTGCATCTCACGGAGGCACCGCCACTTGTGGTGCTAGATCGGATCGGATCGCGAGGAGGAGAAGCGAGTACGACTACATCACCCACGTTCCGACGAACGTTCCGCTGTGCGAATCTTCAAGGGTATGATGATCTAATCCAATCTCTCTCGTTGTTTGCATCTACTAGATTAGATCTTGGCTTTCCCTCTGTTCGCATCCGTAGAAAATTTTGATTTACTATTGCGCGAAACCCTTCAAGATCATGACCGGAGAAGTTGCGCCGTCCAAAAGGGGACTCGGCGACCAGGCGGGCTAGAGGACAGATGGACGGCAGGATCTTTGCCGACAAACGCCCTCCTAGCGGCTGCACGACGACCGGACGACCAAGAACCAGTGTCTTCGCCGCCGGGAGAAGTTCGTCGGAATCTAGCCATGGACCTCGGCCACCGCCACGAACTCGATGCCCGTGGTCGCTCTACACCACCTCCTTCCCCTCCCAAGGATTTTTCCCGACCAAAATCAACCTTGTCATGGCCGGAGAAGAGCTTTCTGTCGGTTCCGACCGGAGGCAGGATCCACCTCGATGCGGCTGCTCTAGGGGGCGATTCCGGTGACGGCGAGCAACCGCGACAGGGGCGGATGGGGGAAATGGGGTTGCGGTGCTTTGGGATGGCGACGGAGGGAAAACGGTGGCTGGCGGGGGCAACACCGGTGGGAATGGTGCGGCGGGGAGGCGGGGTAGTGAAGACGGGGTGGAGGAGAAACAATATGGGAATCGTGGCCTGCGGCGCGTATATTTGCTAGTCGTCAAGGCAGATTCCTAAAAAATATTATCCTCTAAAGCCGTTCGTGGATGGATTAGAGTCAGCTCCGGTCGTTAGAGGAGAAAATATACCCTCTAACGGCTGAAAGGGGATGGATTGGAGATGCTCTTAGTCTTAGAGTGTGTGATGTTGTAATAACATGGCTATTTACCACAAATATCTCTCTCATCATTTAATGATGTCATATCAGGTAGTGTTGCGTGTTACTACCAAAGTTACTCTTATTACGGCTAGGCTTATATCCCCTCAAAGTTAACGAGACCGCCTATTTCGTCCGAAAGTTGGTGTGTGGATTTGTCGCACATGATCACGAGTAATTCTATTTATAAAATGAGTTTTAGAAAAGTCAAAAAATATTCTAATGTAGCCAACGACGTATCGAACGTGCAAAATATTAATTTCAAATACTTTGTATTATGAGCTACGTAAAAATATAGATATCGTTATGCATATTTTCAAATCTCTAAAATTTACCATATTTTGTTATTTTTGTGTAGCTCACAATATAAAGAATTTCACTTTACGATTTTGCTTGCTTGTAGGATACAATATTGACTATGACAAAAAAAATTAGGTTTTTTTGAAAGCTTGTAAGTGTTTTTTTCTTGAATTGTTTCAAATGAAAAAGCATTGTACCTTGGGAGCCAAAGACAATTTCCGCCAAAGTTGTCTTCTCTTACTTCACTATAGTAGAAGAAAAACCTTTCAGTTTACTTGAGCTACTCCCTCCGGTCCATATCAACGTCTTTAACTTTGTCTAGATTTATATGTATCTATTTAAGTATTTAGACTAAATGTATTCATATCTTATACAAAGTTGGGACTATTAATACGGACCGGAGGGAGTATTTGAAATGGCAAGTCAGGTAGCTAACAGGAGATAATAAATCTTGTACTCCCTCCAATCCATATTAGATTAGATATGAATGTATCTAATTAAAGTTTAGTGTTGAATATATTTATATCTAGATAAATTTGAATCAACTAATATAAATCTAAGGGAGTACTTGCATCTCGTATTTGGTCATGTAGAACTGTAGTATAAGGTTGTTTTGCTACTCGGACTGTCAAACGTCCCACTGACCATTTTCCCCATCGTTCTACACTTCTGATTCTTTGCACGACCGCTTTACAAGGTTCAGTTTACAAACCTGCGGTACGGTAACAAGCAGTAATATAAATAAAGCAGGGTTGGGCGGTTTGGCAACGATGGGGTGGTGGCGCAGTTGGCTAGCGCGTAGGTCTCATAGCTACAGAGTGAGTGTCCGTGGGGCGGGGTCGAAAGAGTGTTTGAGCCGCCGCGCCCAGGCCTCATAGCTTCTCTGGTGTTGAGTCATCCTGAGGTCGAGAGTTCGAGCCTCTCTCACCCCAATACTTTTTTTTGGTTTTCCAGTGTTTTTTCTGCAGAAATGCTGCTTGCTACGAAGAGCTCAATCCTGTCGTATTTCTATTGGGGTGTGTGGTCGTTTTCTAGACATTCTGCTAGCTAGTTTGTTCCATAGTAAAAGTGTGCTACCTTTTCTTTTTTTCAAGAAAAGTAGAGGTGTATGATCTTTGTAAACATGCAATCTAATCCTCAAAGGTACACAAGCCTTTTGCATATTCTCCGAGAAAGCGAACCAGATGCTAGTGAAAATATGAGGCATTTGTGTTAGACTGATTATATCCATTTTTTTTATAGGCACAAAAACCTTTAAGCATTGCGGAAAAAAGGTAAACAATATGCAAAGTTAGCCACATGTCCACAAGTAAACAAGATGCAAAGCTGCTGCCTCTAACTACATTTCCAACAAATGTCGTTGTTGATCAAGCATGTACATACGTCTACGTAGCGTGATTTTGTACAGAAAGTTCAGTCTGCCATCAAGAACGAGATAACACGCTTCTAGTTCCGCACGGCATTAGCAGAAACGAGCCGCTTATTTATTTACTTAAGCCCGGATGTCCGTTTGATCCTAGACTAGAACCTCCTCACCCTGATTTTTGCGTCTGATCTCAATCCCCTGCTGCTTGCTGCTTATTCAGGTGACAGTTTATCTGAAACTGTCTGAACTTAACTGATGAGAAACTAGCTACCGTCGACAACAGGGTTACGATGGAACAGTGCAACAAAGCTGCTACCTCCAACTACATTTCCAACTGAACCAAGAATTAGAAATGCAGCTAGTCGCACTCTCCAGACCGAATGTTGTCTCTCACCAAGCAGTACACATCTAAGTAGCCTAGTACAGAAAGTTCATTTCGCAGTCAAGAACGAAATAACACGCTGCATTATATAGCCGCAAAAGTTCTGTTACGGTGTGTAGTCGTTTTCTAGACATTCTACAAGCCAGTTTGTTTTACTATCAATAGTGGAGCACCTTACTGTATATGGCTTACAATCTAATCCTCAAAGATGTGCAGATCCTTTTTGCATATTCTGGGAGAAAGGAACCAGATACGAGTACAAATGAGACATTTTAACATAGTATCAACTTTCTTTTCTTGATAGATAGGTACAAAAACCTGTTCTGCATGGCGGAATCAAAAAACAAACCAGATGCAAAGTAAACACAGCAGGTCCAGAGGAATCACAAACCTAACAAGATGCAAGGCATCTCGTTACACTTTCCAAACCAATTGCTGTCGCTCATCAAACATGTACTACATGTGTAGCATAGTCTTGTACAGAAGAAAGTTCAGTCGGCCATCAAGAACGAAACAACACGCTTCTAGTTCTGCACAGCAAAAGCAAGCGTTCCAAAACACACAAATCACAGATTTGGTTCCCTTATTTATGTACTCATTATAAGCCCGGACGTGCGTTTGATCCTACTAGGAGTTCTTCAGCCTGATTTCTTGCGTCTGATCTCGATGCCCTGCACAATGAGACCGCTCTTCCAGTTCCCTCCTTTCGTCTCCGTCAGGCTGAAGGACACCTCGCCGTCGTCGCCCCCCTGGTTGAAGAACTCGCCCAGCTCCAGCTCCATCCAGCCATCGGCCCTTTCCTGGGGGTGCCCGACATTCTCTCTGTGGGGAACTGCACGGCGGTTCCTTCTCCTGACTCTGTGCAGCGGAAATAACCTATTGGGCCGGTAGTTCTCAGGCACCGCATCCTCGGCTTCATAGCCCTGGAAGCAAACCTTGCGGGTTAAGCTGGTTTCTCCGACGCTGACCGATGCCTCCTGGACCGGATAGTCCAGCCCGTGGAAATGCTCGTTGAGCTTGAACACTATGTAAGCGGCGTAAACGGTGTCTTCTGACAGCATCTTGCTGTGTATCTTCCCACGGATTTCGAACCAGCAAACACTCACGAGTTGAGCAGCTTCCGAGAACCTGTCGCGAAACGTAGTGTTAGAATCTGTAACGAACACAAAACCAGTCAATAGCACCGAGTTGCTGAAAACCATGTTGCACTGCAGCAAAACTCTGTAACTTAGTATTATTAACCCTGTTTTTCAATGAGTGTGTTTACCTTAGTTGGCTGCAAAAGGGGCACAAAATACAAAGGAAATTACTGTGATCTGTGAAGGAGGTACATCATAGCCACATTCTTTATGCAAAGTGTCACCGATGTGCTGCCTATGGTTTATGGTAGTATAAACAACATGTAAAGGGCATGCACTTTGCTACTGGAAGCAAGGTAAGTAAAAAATACTACATTAGTAGCAACAGGTATTCTGAATTCCCAATTAAATTCACTTGAACTTGGCCACTTTGGTTCACAGGCAAGTTGCAACTACTATTCACCTACGTACTACAATTCAATCGCGACTGGATGAGTAAGACCGCAACACGACAGCACAATCAAACCAATTGCAATTGGAGGAGTGTAATAATTCGTACAATCTGCATCAACACAGGCTAGTAGTAGATAACAATTCAGACGATCTGCATCAGGAGGATAGGAGAGATGGAGCGAACCTAGAGTCGGCGAGAGGGATCCAGGTCCAGTACTGGGGCGTGTCGCCCCGGCCCCACACGATGAACAGGTCCCTCGCGGACAGCATGTAGCACTTGGCCCCGGTCTCCCTGTCCAGCCACATACTCTGCGCACAACCAATTCATTAGCGACCAATCGATTAGCACGGGTCTATGGATCCACCGGATAATATCACGTACAGGCCCTGATCACGTACCACGAGTTTGTCTGAGAGGAGGACGGGGCTGTCGGAGAGGCGGAGGAAGAGGTCCTTCTTGCGCGGCGCGGTGGGCAGCTCCCCGTCGGCGAGCGGCGGGAGGTCGCGGGGCAGGAAGCAGGCCCAGACGGAGTCGGAGTCGGCGGCGGCGCGGAAGGCCTGGGAGACGGCGGCGGCGCGGCAGGCGTCGCGCGGGGAGGTGCGGGAGAGCGACGCCGAGAGGAGCTCCTCCGGCAGGCGCCCGATCTCGCAGGCCTCGGCCTCCATGGGTTGCTCCGCCGCTGATTCGGTTCGATTAGGCTCGGTTTGGAGGAGAGTGCGACGTCGGTAGGGGCGACTGGCGAGGAGGATTGGGGTTCAGTTGTGTGTGTGAGGAGGGGAACCGGAATCCCCCCACGTCTTATGCTACTAGTACGATTTCGTGGTCGTCGGCGCAACGAAGACGAGGCAGCGGTTCGACGAGAATTAATTTGGGACGAAGCAACAGCTGGCGGATGAGACATCAAACATTTTTAAAAAGAAACGGTCGACAAGAATTGGTCCGGGGCACGTTGCTGTACAGGGTGAGTCGGTGACACGTGCGCCACGCGGGGCATGCTATATGCAGCTCTAAGGCGCGTTTCTTTTATTTTTCTGTTTCTTTTTTATTCTATTTAAACTCCGAATTTTTTTTATTTTTACTATTAATTTTAAAAGCGTGATAAATGACTGATGTCACACATACAAAAATTACACAAATTGACACCGTTTAACCATTTTTTACTCGGATTATGCATGCATGTAGCCCTATTTCATGTTGGGTTTGTTAATTACCGGATATTGCACGAGATTAGAACATTCCCACTCGTTGGCGTTCCTACGCTCCAGACGTATTTTGGTCCGGATGAAACTAGTTTTCGGCCTGAGAACGCCGAGTTTCTCACTCGTGTTTCCAGGCGAGTTCACGCGTTTGGCAAAATTTAATAAATTTCGGCAAACTTAGGGCGAACTTTTAGCGAATATAAATGGTTTTGGACGAATATGAGCGAACTTTGGGGTAATATGGTCGATAGGACGAACTTTAGACGAATATGGATGAACTTTGGGCGAACTCTGGGCGAACTTTGGGCGAATATGGTCGATAGGACGAACTTTGGACGAATATGGACGGACTTTGGGGAACTTTGGACGAATATGGGCAATATGGACGAACTTTGGGCAAATATGGACGAATATGGCATTTGGGCGAATATGGTCGAATATGGGCGAACTTTGGGTGAATATGGACGAACTTTGGATGAATATGGGCGAGTGTATGCTGACTGGACGGGTCCACTCGTCGAATTCGCTTCGTCCGGTGTTCCCAGGACGCACCCGGGATCCTGGGAATGGCCTGTGAAGCCCGGACCAAAGTTGGCCCAAATCCGGACGAAAACAGGTTTCTGGGAACGCGACTGGACGAAATTTTAGCGTCCGAACCTATTTTCGGCGTCCGGATCGGCGTCCTAGGTAGCCGAGTGGAGATGCTCTTAGCATGTTGCATGCACTCTTATCTTCTTTGGTTGTTAGTTCCGTCTGTTGTTAGTGCTTTTCATGGTAAAGCAGATAATTTATTAGTATGATTAATCTACATAAACAACCAGATTCGATGGAGGATATTAGATTATTGTACATATATCATACTCCCTCCGATCCTAAATAAGTGTCGCGGTTTTGAACTATTTAGTATCGGAGGGAGTACAATAGTTCTAACTCCTGAGCTAGTTAGAATCGGAGGGAGTACAATAGTTCTAACTTTTGAACTAGTTAGAATCTGGTCTAGTTCAAAACCGCGACACTTATTTAGAATCGGAGGGAGTATAATAGTTCTAACTCCTGAGCTACAGCTTTTAGGAGATGATGAAGCATTTAAAAAAATTAAGTCTAACACATGATCTTCAAATCTTCAACTATCCGAGTAGCACGCGGATGCTCCGCCGCTGATTCTATTCGATTGGGTTTGGATAAGAGTGCGAGATCCGTAGGGGCGAGTGGCGAGGAGGATTGGTTCAGTTGTTAGAGCATCTCCAACAGACGCACTATATTTTGGCGCGCTAAACCTCGCTTCCGCCACGCTGTAAATGGATAGCGCGTGTTGCGCTGATATTTCCCCCATCGAATGCTCCATTTTACAGCGCGCATTGACGCGGTAAAAAAGCTCCTCCGCCGGACGCTCCATTATGCAGCGCGCAAACAATAAACAGACACAGTTATGCATCAAGAAAGATCAAACAACCATCTAAAAATTCACAAATAAAATATACCATACAAATACAATAAATTGTTCACAACAAATACAACAAGTACATGAAATTGTGATCAAATCATGGCGGCCGGCCGGCGGAGGCGCATACCTTGCGATCAAATCGCCGAGCATCTTGGCTGCGCCATGTCGACAACAAGCTCGAAGACGACGACATGGCGACGGCGACGCGGGGTATATAGAGGAGAAGGCACGAGCGAGGCGGGGAGAAGCGCCGGCTTGTGCCTGTCGGTGGCGACGGCGCCCGTTCGGTACAGCGCGGCGGAGCGACCGCTACTGTCGGCAGGAGGCGCGGGCGAGGTGGATCTACGACGCGTCGGCGAGCAACAGCGGGGCCGGCGGCGAAATCGACCGGAGGCGGCTGGATTTCGCGGCGACGGCGCGGTGGGAAATGGAGGGCGCAGGCGCGGGGGGAGTTTTCCAGCCGTTGGGTCTTCGCGTGTGCATGGAGGGATGACGCGCGCTGTAACCGGTGCCCTAAGTTTAGCGCATGCGATTGTGCAAAAAGCCGCGCGCTCTAATTTTTTTACAACGCCGCGCTGTTTGCCGCGCCTGCTGGAGGAGCGATTTCGCCCCCACGCGCTACAAATCGGCAGTTTATATAGCGTGATGGTCTTATGTCAATACAATTTCCTGGTTGTCGGTTCGACGAGAATTAATTTGGGACAAAGCAGCAGATAGCGAAGGAGACATCCAACATTTTTAAAAGAAACGGTCGACAAGAATTTGTACACGGTGAGTCGGTGACACGTACGCCACGCGGGGCATGCTTAATACTTTTTTAGCTATATGACGCTTTAAGGCGCGTTTCTTTTTTTTCTGTATTTTATTTAAACTCTAAGTATTCTATATAATAATAATTTAATAACTATGAATTTTAAATATCTATAAAGATTTTTTTCAATATCATTTTCAAATTATTATTTTTTAAATAAAAAACCCTGAAAAAATTAGAAAATTATGAACTAATTTTGAAAAATATGAATCAATTTCAAAAAATTCATAAACTATGAACCAAAAATCGTGAACAAAAATTCGAAAATTATGAACCAGTTTTGAAAACTAAGAATCAATTTCAAAAAAGTGATAAACCATTTTTGAAAATCATAAAACAACTTAGAAAAACATAAACCAATTTCAAAAATCATGAACCAAAAATATAAAACGTGAACCAAATTTCAAAAATCATGAACCAATTTTAGAAATCATGAACCAAAATTCAAAAAACTTAATAATTTTTTTAAAAAAATGATCATCTTTAAAAAGTGATGTTTCTAAAAACATAAACAAAAGAAAAAAGAAAATGAAAACATACATTTGTTTCACAAAGATAAAACATCTTATATATATTTTAAAACGGAGGGAGTAGTCTTGTGCTACAGGGCTGCTTATTCAGGTGACAGTTTATCTGAAACCTTCTGAACTCAACTGACGAGAAACTAGCTATTGTCGACAGCAGGGTTACGATGAACAGTACAACGATGCGAAGTAGCCGCAGGTCACATGGATTTCAACTTAGCAGGATGCAAAGCTGCTACCTCCGACTACATTTCCAACTGAACCAAGAACTAGAAATGCAGCTGATGCCTCTAATCGCACTCTCCAAACCAAATGTTGTGGCTCACCACGCGGTATGCATCTAGGTAGCCTAGTTTTGTACTGAAAATTCAGTTTGCCATCAAGGCATCAAGAACGAAATGACATGAATCCCATATTTATTTTACATATAAGCCCGGAAGTCTGTTTAATCCCAGAAGCTCCTCAGCCTGATTTCTTTGTCTGATCTCGATGCCCTGACTTGAGACCTATCATATTCCTGGCAGAAAGATATGCACACCGCTGCTTGCTACGAAGAGTTCATCCCTGTAGCCGTGTGCGGTCTGTGGTCGTCTTCTAGACAGACCTTTCTATCATGAAGTCTAATCCTCGTAGATACACAAGCCTTTTTCATATCCTCTTAGAAGGGAAATCAAATGCACGGTACTCACTCCGTCCAGAAATAACTGACTTGTGTTTGTCTAGATTCGTATGAATTGGACTTGTTTTAGTATATAGATACACATAAATTTAGACAAATCTAAGTCACTTATTCGTGGACAGAGGGAGTACATTGCCACATTATCATCAGATTTTGGTAGATGCAGAAACATGGATTTCAACCAAACAAGATGCAAAGCTGCAACCTCAAACTACATTTCCAACTGAACAAATAACTAGAAATGCAGCTAGTCTCACAAACCAAATGTTCTCGCTGATAATAAAGCATATATACATCTTCTGTGGTAGCATATACTCCCTCCGTTTAGAAATATAAAATGTTTTAGGTTTGTGAAGAACATGTATCTAGACACATTTTAGTGTGTCTAGATACATCTTCTTCACAAACCTAAAACATCTTATATTTCTAAACGGAGGGAGTAGTTTCTACAGAAAGCTCAGTTCGCCATCAAGAACGAAACAACACGCTAAACAACACGCTTGTAGTTCTGCACAGGATCAACAGCAAAAGCAAGCGTTCCAAAACACACACACATCAGAGCCATGAATCCCTTATTTATGTAGTAGTTATAAGCCCAGATGTGCATTTGATCCTACTAGGAGTTGTTCTTCAGCTTGATTTCTTGAGTCTGATCTCGATGCCCTGCACGATGAGACCTCTCTTCCAGTTCCCTCCTTCCGTCTCCATCAGGCTGAAGGACACCTCGCCGTCGTCGCCCCCCTCGTTGAAGAACTCGCCCAGCTCCAGCTCCATCCAGCCATCGGCCCTTTTCTTGGGGATCCCTACATTCTCTCCATGAGGAACTGCACGGCGGTTTCTTCTCCTGACTCTTTGTGTCGGAAATAACCTCATGTGCAGATAGTTCTCAGGCACCGCACCCGCCGCATCCTCGGCATCGTAGTCTTGGAAGCAAACCTTGCGTGTTAAGTTGGTTTCTCCTATGCTGACCGATGCCTCCTGGACCGGATAGTCCAGCCCGTGGAAATGTTCGTTGAGCTTGAACACCATGTAAGCGGCGTAAACAGTGTCTTCTGACAGCATCTTGCTGTGTATCTTCCCACGGATTTCGAACCAGCAAACGTTCATGAGTTGAGCGCCTTCTGAGAACCTGTCGCAGAACACAGTGTTAGAATTTGTAACGAACACAAAAACCAGTCAATAGCACTGAGTTGCTGAAAACCATGTAGCACTGCAGCAAAACTCTGTAACTTAGTATTAGGTATTAACCCCGTTTCCATGAATGTGTTTACATTAGTTGGCTGCAAAAGGGGCACAAAATAGAAAGAAAACTACTGTGAAGAAGGTACATCATAGTCACATTCTCTATGCAGAGTTCACATGCAAGTTGCAGCTAAATTCACATACAATTCAGTTGCGACTGTACCAGTGAGACCACAACAAGGCAGCACAATCAAACCAATTGCCATTGGCACGCTAGTCATATATAGTAATAATTCGTACAAGCTACATCAACGAAAGACAGACAATGATTCCGACAGTCTGAAGACAGGTAACGAACCTAGAGTCGGTGAGAGGGATCCAGGTCCAGTACTGCGGCGTGTCGCCCCAGACGATGGACAGGTTCCTCGCGGACAGCATGTAGCACTTTGTCCCGGTCTCCCTGTCCAGCCACATACTCTGCGCGCAAAAACCACCGGCCAGGAATTGATTAGCGATCAACAGAGGAAACCGCGACGGATCGATTTCAGCGACATGGTGTGCGCGTTGGGGGGGGGGTGGGGATCCACCGGGTAATATTACGTACCACGAGTTTGTCTGCGAGGAGGACGGGGCTGTCGGAGAGGCGGAGGAAGAGGTCCTTCTTGCGCGGCGCGGTGGGCAGCTCCCCGTCGGCGAGCGGCGGGAGGTCGCGGGGCAGGAAGGAGGCCCAGGCGGAGTCGGAGTCGGCGGCGGCGCGGAAGGCCTGGGAGACGGCGGCGGCGCGGCAGGCGTCGCGCGGGGAGGTGCGGGAGAGCGACGCCGAGAGGAGCTCCTCCGGCAGGCGCCCGATCTCGCAGGCCTCGGCCTCCATCGGTTGCTCCGCCGCTGATTCGATTCAACTCGGTTCGATTCGGTTGGGGTTGGAGGAGAGTGCGAGATCGGTATGGCCGAGGAGGATTTGGTTCAGTTGTGTGAATCCCCACGTCTTATAGTGGAGTACTAGTAGTACGATTTGGTGGTGGTCGGCGGGACAGAGGGAGGGAGGCTTAGCGACGAAGCACGGCTGGCTCTGGCTGGTAGCGGTTTGATGAGAATTAATTTGGGACGAAGCAACAGATGGCGAAGGAGACATCCAGTACTGTATTTTTTTTAAAAAAAAATGGTCGACACGAATTTGTCCGGGGCACGTTGGTGTACAGGGTGAGTGGGTGACACGTGCGCCACGCTGACTACCACGTAGCAGTACCCTTTGGGCCTGCCTGCGAGAGTGCGAGCCCACATGGTGCGTTGAGCCTTGAGCGTTCCACTTATCATCGGTGCATCTCTACCGGGTTGATTTAATCGGTCCGTTTTATCTACTAGGAACAAATGTCCGTGCGTTGCACCGAGAAGAAAAATAACGTTATGGAGACACATAAATCGAGTGGTCGTAGGAAAAGCCATAACATGTCACAAAAACCAACCCGCTTGGGCAGGATTCGTCGTTAGGCTCGTATCCAAGTGATTCCTATGCCCATTTCTCAGGCCAGTGTTGCCGCTTGTAAGTGCATATCATCATTGTCAGTCCGAGAGAAGCCTATTAATGCTGAGGTTCACACACATTGGGCATTTCCGAGGTCCGCTTGGAGCTCGATATAAAATTTGGACACTTGCTGAAGACGATGTCTGACCTCCGAGGCTCCTCTCCCTGCCACCATGGCATCGTCTCACTACTACTCCCGAAGATGCTCACCACTATAGCTCGCCTCGTTAATGTCGAGGTCTTCGTGTGCGCGGGAGTATGGCGCCCAGCTCCGCGTGGTAGCGCTGCTGGCAGGCGCCCAATTCGCCGATCATGTGCAAAAGATATTTTAATCATCCCTAAAGAGTAACCTATCGTTACATGCTTTTCTTATTTGATACAAAGATAATCACAGGACTCGTGTGTTCAAATTAGTAGGTAAAATATACTCCGTCCGGGTGCATACACTCGGTTGCAACCATAAAATATAATTTATAATAAGCTAATAGCTCACTTAGACGACATGGGGCCATGGGGATGGGATTGGACATGGTGTACCTTGGCACAGCAGGAGAAGCAAGCGGTGGCCGCATGAGCGATGTGGAATGAATAGGTGATCAATCAGCTTGAGAAAAATTTATACCTAATAATAAAGGAACGAGTGTTCCTCATCACTTCTACACTTTTTAGAATCATATTACCTAAAATATCATGCAATTCCATAGAAGGATAGAAGAAATTAAATACACCATATTGATCATGGACTGAACTGCATGCTCACACTACAGACACAAGCAAGATAATCGTTTAGCTTAACTTTAGAGCTGCAAAAAGTACATCATTCCTCATTGTTCAGCTAATGTCATGTCGCTTGCATAATGAATAAGCATTGTTCAGCTAATGTCCTGCTGCTTGCATACTGAATAAAGGTGTTGACTGGTAAGAGGCTGAATCGTGGACGTGCACTGCAGCATTTTAAGCCATCGCTAATGTTTCCTTTTCCTAGATAATACTGAATCTCGCTCCCGTGTGTGTCCTTGGTCAGCAGAGCAGAGTAGAGCTCTGCCTCAGCTAGCTGGGATGGTAGTAGTGATCTGCCGCCTCTGGCTCTCGGATTTAGTGTCTTGGGACGGTTACCTCAGCAGTTGTTGTTGCTCAGAAGTGTGTAAGAGCCAGGTGGCCCCTCTCTGCAGCGCCCGTCCTGACTCGAGCGACCTCTGGCCACGAAGGCAAACCTTGAATCGGTCATCGCGGGAGTTGTAGGTGGTGGCGGCGCCGACCGCCGCTCATCCCGGCTCTTCTCATTGGGAGATAGCAGCGCTCAGCCAAAAACGGAAAGGAGACCAGCAGCACCGTACCGAACCAACTGTACCAGCCCGAGAGAAGCCTAGGACCTGCACCTTCTTCCTCCACGATCCCCTCTCGACCTCATGAACTCCCACATCGCCTCTTGCATTCACGCTGCACGCTGTTGGACGACCACGGCGCGCACATCCGCTCCGACGCCTGCGCAAGCTTGGCCGCTGGGATCCTTCGAGAGAGACGGGAGCACAAATCGGCTACCCTCGCGACGATACAATGATGGGGAGACGCGAGGCAGGAGGCGGCGGCGCTCGTATGTGGTGTGGGGATGCGTTTCAGCACCTATACGGGACAGACTAAAAAACCCGTCTATTTTACCTATGCGGTGGCAGTGCTGGTAATTAAACTTGAAAACAGGGTTAGAATCGTCCAAAAAAAGTATAGGTACTACAAGAAACGCTCCTTCCTTTATTATTATATATATAGGTATAGATTTATTTAAGTCAGATCGTGGTCGTTTTTGTTAGTGACTGGCATGTTCGGCCAGTCGGCCCCGACGGCGATTGCGTGCCACCAGGCCGGTGAGCTGGACGGCCTTTTGGTAGCCGCCCCACAAGACGTCCTCGTTTCGCGCGCTGGTTGCAATGACCTGCTCGGTGAAGACGTCCTCGTCGTAGCCTGCGCTAGGACCTCCTGATACACCGGAGGCAGGTTCGCGGTAGCAGATGCGACTGGGTCCTCCGCCTCTTGCTTGATGATGATGTCGTCGTCGTTGTTGTCGAGCTCGGCGTCGGAGTGGTTGACGTCGCCCTGATCGTCTGAGTCGATGTGGGGGACGTCGTAGACCTCCCATGACTGCAAGTCGGCATAGATGGAGTTCGCCCGCCGCATCGTGTGCTTCTAGTCGAGAACTTCTTCCAGAAGACCTCGCTCTGGTAGCCCCTCTCCCACCGCTTTGACGGCGGGAGGTTGTTGATGCGGCGGCGGATCACCTCCTCCAACCCTTTGCCCTTCTTAGTCACGGGCGGTACCAGGATCCGGTGCCGGTTAAGGTGCCAACTGGCGGGAAGGGAGACATCGTGGTGGTTGATGCTCACACACTCCCTCCATTGGCGCTCGCACTCTGCCACATGGAAGTAGCGACGATGGCGTCGGTCCCGCTGTGTCGAGGAGGAACGCATGGGTCGGCGATGGGCGAAGTCCTCTGTCCACGGCGAAGGGGTGATGGTGGCTAAATGTTTACATTCATGCTATAATAGTATTAACAAGGAAACATTGATACTTGTGTGATTTGTAAACTCAATTTGAAGTCCCTAGTAAAGCCTCTATACATCACTAGCCTGTTGGTTGATAAATGATTGTGGTTTCCCTATCATGAACATTGAGATGTTATCAACAACAAGATCATATCATTAGGAGAATGATATGGTGGACATACTCCTATAGATAAGCGTAGCATAAAGATCAAGTCATTTTAATAGTTCAATTGTTATATGCTTTCTGATACATAGTAACCTAATTCCTTCGACCATGAGATCATGCATATCACCTTTACCGGATGGATGCTTTGATGAAATCAAACACCACACCGTAACTGGGTGGCTATAAAGGTGGCATTGAGTGTTCGGAAAGTATTGGTTGAAACACATGGATCAAGAGTGGGATTTGTCCATCCATATGACGGATAGATATACTCTGGGCCCTCTCGGTGGAATGTCATCCAATTAGCTTGCAAGCATGTGACTGGCTCACAAGGGATCACATATCACGGGAACGAGAAAAGAGTACTTATCGGTAACGAGGTTGAACTAGGTATGCAGAGATACCGACGATCATAACCTCGGATAAGTAAACTATCGTGAGACAAAGGGAAATTGGTATCATATGTAAGTGGTTCATTCGATCGCAAAGTAATCGTAGAAATATGTGGGAGCCATATGAATTTCCAGATTCCTCTATTGGTTATTGTTCGGAGAAGTGTCTCGATCATGTCCGCATAATTCACGAACCGTAGGGAGACACACTTAAGGATTCGACGTTGTTTGAGTAGTTATGGTATGAATGAGAAAGAGACCGAATGTTGTTCGGAGTCTCGTATGGGATCCGGGATATCACGAGGAGATCCGGAATGGTCCGGAGAATAAGATTCATATAAGGAAAGTCCCGTTTCGGAGTTGGGAAATGTTTCCGGTGTTTTCATCGGGAATGTTCTAGAAGGTTCCGGAATGTCCGGCACTCCGGAGGGGAAGGGGTACATGAATGTGTCATTGCAAGTTGGAATGATTGCATCATGTACTAAGTGTCTTCGCTGTCCAAAATAAAGGGTTTATTCAAATCCTAAATTGAAAAGTCAAACGACTAGTTTGAAAGTCAAATGGCAAGTTTTGGAAAGAGGAGGAGGAGGTTGAAACCGAGTTGGGGAGGGAGTCCCTCCTCCCCAAGCCGACGCACCACCCAAGCCGAGTTGGGGAGGGACTCCCCTCCCTCCCCTTGGCCGCCGGCCCCTCCACCTATATAAGGAGGGGCAGGGCTCCCTCCTAGCACACACAAGTACCTCTCCTCAAACCCTAGCTTGGCGCCTACCACCATAGCCGCCGCCCCCCCTAGGGTTTTGCCCTAGCCGCCGACTTCGGGTGCCCCAAACCCTAGCCGCCGGCTCTAGCCTCTCCTCCTTGGTGTGTCTAAAACCTAGATCGCCGAGGAGCTCTCTCATACTCCACCATACTCGCTCCGGCTTAAGGCGAAGCCCTGCGAGATCTCCCCTCTACTTCCGGTACCACGCCGTTGTGCTGCCGGAATCGCGAGGAGAGTGCTACAACCTCCGCTGCCTGCTGGAACAAGGGAGAGGAAGGTATTCGTCGAGTACCGAACGTGTGACTGACTGCAGGAGCGCTTCCGGAACGCAGCGCCGGAAGGATCGTCTACGCGATCTTGAGATCGGGAAGAGTACGACTACATCACCCACGAGAATCCGCTCTCGTTAAACACTTTGGAATCTTCGAGGGTAAGTTATTCCATCGACTCGTTGCTACAATCTAGTAGATAGATCTTGGCTTGTTTGTTTGTATGCGATAGAAATTTTTTGTTTTCCATGCTACGAAACCCTACAGTGGTACCAGAGCCGTGTCTATATGTAGATCTGTTGCACGAGTAGAACACAATGGTCATTATGGGCGTTGATGCTTTTATTGTCGATTGCTTCTTGTGTACTTTGCATCTTGCGGTATGATGGGATGAAGCGGCCCGGGCTAACCTTATATGACATCGTTCATGAGACTTGCTCCACGCTTGACATGCAACTTGTATTGCATAAGTGGCTTTGCGGGTGCCTGTTTCTCCTAGCATAGTTAAGATCCAATTTACAATGGGTGATTAACAATACTAGTATCAATGTTGTGGTTCATGTTCGTAAGTTAGAACGACACTTATTGAAAGCCCCAAACGACGTAAAACATGCAAAGAAAGTAGAGGCGTCTAACTTTGTTTTGCAGGGGTGTGCAGTGATGTGATATGGCCATGATTGTGATTATATTTGATGTATGCAATGTTACTTATTGTAAGTTGGCAACCGGCAGGAGCCATATGGTTGTCTTTAATTTATGTTAAGACCCGCGTGTCTATTCAAAGTAGTTGTAATAGTTGAAGCCGGTGGACGACAACCATGGAGAGGCGTCATTGACCTTGATGCAATGCCGGTGATGATGGAGATCATGTTCGTGCTAGAAGATGGAGATCGAAAGCACAAAGAAGAAAGGCCATATCATATCACATATTATGAATTGCATGTGATGTTAATCCTTTATGCATCTTGTATTGCTTAGTAGACGACGGTAGCATTATAAGATGATCCCTCATGCACATGAATTTCAAGTCATAAAGTGTTCACCCTTAGTTAGCACCGTTGCTAAAGCTTGTTGTTTTGAAGCACCACGTGATGATCGGGTGTGTTAGATTTTGCAAGTGTATACAACGTGAGCAAGCCAGATTTTCTCATGCGGAAACTACGGTTTGATCTTGACGAGCCTAGCATATACAGACATGGTCTCGGAACACGGATCATCGAAAGGTAAAGCATGAATCATATAGTAGATATGATGAACATGACGATTGTTCGTCATTGAAACTATATCAACTCTCGTGATGATCGGTGTTGATGTAGTGGATTTGGTTCGTGTGATCACTAAAACAATGTGAGGGATGTTGTTTTGAGTGGGAGTTCACCTAGATTAACTTTATTATTAATTTGAACTCAATTTGTCATAAACTTAGTCTAAACTATTGCAAATATGTTGTAGATCAATGGCAGCCCCTACCATCAATTTTAATGCGTTCCTAGAGAAAGAAAAGTTGAACAACAATGGAAGCAACTTCGCGGATTGGTTCCGCAATTTGAGGATTGTCCTCACAGCTGGTAATTTGACCTATGTGCTGGATGCACCGCTGGGTGACCCACCTGCAGCTGATGCTTCCGATGAAGTAAAGAATGTTTACCTCGCTCGGAAGAATCAGTACTCCATAGTTCAGTGTGCTATCTTGTATGGTTTGGAATCGGAGCTTCAGAAAAGGTTTGAGAATTCAGACCCATATGATATTGTCGAGGATCTCAAATTGATCTTTGAGACTCATGCGGCAATTGAAAGTTATGAGGCTTCTGAAAAGTTCTTTAACTGCAAGATGGAAGAGGGCAGCTCCGTCAGTGAGCATGTGCTTAAGATGTCTGGGCACGCAAACAAACTTCAAAGCTTGGGTATAGTGATTCCTAATGCTTTGGGGATTTACCGTGTCCTCCAATCACTACCACCAAGTTACAAGAACTTTGTGATGAACTACAACATGCAGAACATGAACAAGCAGTTGCCAGAACTGTTTGCTATGTTAAAGTCTGCAGAAGTGGAGATCAAGAAAGAGCACCAAGTGTTGTTGGTCAATAAGACCACCAAATTCAAGAAAGGCAAGTCTAGGCAGAAGGGACACTTCAAGAAGGGTGGTAAGAAAGTTACCACGCCGGCGAAGAAGATCAAGGCTGGACCTAAGCCTGATACTGAGTGCTTTTACTGCAAGGGAGAAGGTCACTGGAAGCGGAATTGCCCAAAGTACTTGGCGGATTTGAAGAACGGCAACATCAAGAAGAAAGGTATATCTGATATACATGTTATTGATGTGTATCTCACTAGTACTCGTAGTAGTGCCTGGGTATTTGATACTGGTTCGGTTGCTCATATTTGTAACTCGAAACAGGTGCTGCAGAATAAACGGAAGCTAGCGAAGAACGAGGTGACGATGCGCGTGGGAAACGGATCAAAGGTTGATGTGATCGCGGTCGGCACGCTACCCCTTCATCTACCATCCGAATTAGTTTTATACTTAAATAATTGTTATTTGGTGCCTGCGTTGAGCATGAACATTATATCGGGATCTTGTTTATTGCGAGACGGTTACTTGTTCAAGTCCGAGAATAATGGTTGTTCGATTTATATGAGTAATATGTTCTATGCACATGCACCTTTGATAGATGGTCTATTCTTGTTGAATCTCGATAGTGGAAATACACATATTAATAACATTGAGGCTAAACGGTTGAAATCAAGCGATAAATCGACCTATATGTGGCACTGTCGTCTTGGTCACATTGGAGTGAAGCGTATGAAGAAACTCCATTCCGATGGAATTTTTGAATCACTTGATTTCGAATCACTTGATAGATGCGAAGCATGTCTGATGGGTAAAATGACTAAGACTCCATTTTCTGGTATGATGGAGCGAGCTACGGACTTATTAGAAATCATACATACCGATGTGTGTGGTCCAATGAGTGTAGCATCGCGCGGTGGTTATCATTATGTTCTTACCTTCACGGATGATTTGAGTAGATATGGGTATATCTATTTCATGAAACATAAGTCCGAAACTTTCGAGAAGTTTAAGGAGTTTCAAAGTGAGGTAGAGAATCAACGTAACAAGAAGATTAAATTTTTACGTTATGATCGTGGAGGTGAATATCTAAGTTACGAGTTTTGCGAGCATTTGAAGAAATGCGGAATACTTTCACAGTTGACACCGCCGGGAACACCACAGCGTAATGGTGTGTCCGAACGTCGTAATCGAACTCTCTTAGATATGGTTCGTTCTATGATGTCACTTACAGATTTACCGCTATCATTTTGGGGTTATGCATTAGAAACAGCCGCATTCACTTTAAATAGGGCACCGTCTAAATCCGTTGAAACGACACCGTATGAATTATGGTTTGGGAAGAAACCTAAATTTGTCGTTCCTTAAAGTTTGGGGTTGCGAAGCCTATGTAAAGAAGTTACAGCCGGACAAGCTTGAACCCAAAGCGGAAAAATGCGTCTTCATAGGATACCCAAAGGAAACTATTGGGTATACCTTCTATCATAGATCCGAAGGCAAAATCTTCGTTGCCAAGAATGGATCCTTTCTAGAGAAGGAATTTCTCTCGAAAGAAGTGACTGGAAGGAAAGTAGAACTCGACGAGGTTGTCGAACCTTCTCTCGAAATTGCGAGTAGCGCAGCACCGGAAGAAGTTCCTGTGGTGCATGCACCAATTAGAGAGGAAGCTAATGATGATGATCATGAAACTTCGGTTGAAGTTGCTACAGAACCTCGGAGGTCAACGAGAACTCGTACCACTCCAGATTGGTATGATCCCGTTATGAGTGTCATATTGGTGGACAACACCGATGACCCTGAGACATATGAGGAAGCAATGATGAGCCCAGATTCCAATAAATGGCAAGAAGCCATGAAATCCGAGATTGGATCCATGTACGAAAACCAAGTATGGACTTTGGTGGACTTACCGGATGGTCGGAAGGCTGTCGAGAACAAATGGATTTTCAAGAAGAAAACAGATGCTGATGGTAATGTTACTGTCTATAAAGCTCGACTTGTCGCAAAGGGGTTTCGACAAATTCAAGGAGTTGACTACGATGAGACTTTCTCACCAGTAGCGAAGCTAAAGTCTGTAAGGATTATATTAGCAATCGCTGCATATTATGATTATGAGATATGGTAGATGGATGTCAAAACAACATTCCTCAATGGAGACATTGATGAAGAGTTGTATATGATGCAACCCAAAGGTTTTGTCGATCCTAAAGATGCTAACAAGGTATGCAAACTTCAACGGTCCATCTATGGATTGAAGCAAGCATCCCGAAGTTGGAATCAACGTTTTGATAAGGTGATCAAAAGTTTTGGTTTTATACAAACTTATGGAGAAGTTTGTATTTACAAGAAAGTGAGTGGGAGCTGTAGCATTCTTAATACTATATGTGGATGACATATTATTGATTGGGAATGATGTAGACCTTCTTAATAGTGTCAAGGAATATTTGAATAATAGTTTTTCAATGAAGGATCTTGGCGAAGCAGCTTACATATTAGGCATAAAGATTTACAGAGATAGATCGAAACGCCAAATATCATTGTCACAGAGTACATATTTGGACAAAGTTCTAAAGAGGTTTGGAATGGAAGATAGCAAGAAAGGATTCTTGCCCATGTTTCCCAATACGACCTTGAGTAAAACTCAAAGTCCGACATCGGCAGAAGATAGAGAAAGGATGAGTAAGACTCCCTATGCCTCAGCCATAGGATCTCTAATGTATGCCATGCTATGTACTAGACCCGACATTGCATATGCTGTTAGTTTGACTAGCAGATTTCAAAGTGATCCAGGAGTGGACCATTGGACAGCGGTCAAAAACATCCTTAAGTACTTGAGAAGAACTAAGGATATGGTTCTTTCTTATGGAGGTGATGAACAGCTCGTTGTTAATGGTTACACCGATGCTAGTTGGAACACCGATCCGGATGATTCTAAATCACAATCTGGATACGTATTTATTTTGAATGGTGCAGCAGTTAGCTGGAGGAGTGCAAAGCAAAGCGTTGTGGCGAGATCTTCAACTGAATCGGAGGCTTCGCAAGAAGCGATATGGATGAAAGAGTTCATTACAGAGCTGGGTGTGGTTCCTAGTGTGCTGGACCCAATGTCTATCTACTGTGATAACATGGGCGCCATAGCCAATGCGCAAGAACCAAGGTCACACAAGAAGCTGAAGCACATCAAGCTACGTTTTCACGCTATTCGAGAACATATCCAAGATGAGGATATACAGATTTGCAAAGTACACACAGATCTGAATGTGGCAGATCCGTTGACTAAACCTCTCCCGAGGGCAAAACATGACCAGCACCAAACTGCCATGGGTGTTCGGTATATTACCATGTAATCTAGATTAGATGACTCTAGTGCAAGTGGGAGACTGTTGGAGATATGCCCTAGAGGCAATAATAAATATAGTTATTATTATATCTTTGTGTTTATGATAAATGTTTACATTCATGCTATAATAGTATTAACAAGGAAACATTGATACTTGTGTGATTTGTAAACTCAATTTGAAGTCCCTAGTAAAGCCTCTATACATCACTAGCCCGTTGGTTGATAAATGATTGTGGTTTCCCTATCATGAACATTGAGATGTTATCAACAACAAGATCATATCATTAGGAGAATGATATGGTGGACATACTCCTATAGATAAGCGTAGCATAAAGATCAAGTCAATTTAATAGTTCAATTGCTATATGCTTTCTGATACATAGTAACCTAATTCCTTCGACCATGAGATCATGCATATCACCTTTACCGGATGGATGCTTTGATGACATCAAACACCACACCGTAACTGGGTGGCTATAAAGGTGGCATTGAGTGTTCGGAAAGTATTGGTTGAAACACATGGATCAAGAGTGGGATTTGTCCATCCATATGACGGATAGATATACTCTGGGCCCTCTCGGTGGAATGTCATCCAATTAGCTTGCAAGCATGTGACTGGCTCACAAGGGATCACATATCACGGGAACGAGAAAAGAGTACTTATCGGTAACGAGGTTGAACTAGGTATGCAGAGATACCGACGATCATAACCTCAGATAAGTAAACTATCGTGAGACAAAGGGAAATTGGTATCGTATGTAAGTGATTCATTCGATCGCAAAGTAATCGTAGAAATATGTGGGAGCCATATGAATTTCCATATTCCTCTATTGGTTATTGTTCGGAGAAGTGTCTCGATCATGTCCGCATAATTCACGAACCGTAGGGAGACACACTTAAGGATTCGACGTTGTTTGAGTAGTTATGGTATGAATGAGAAAGACACCGAATGTTGTTCGGAGTCTCGGATGGGATCCGGGATAACACGAGGAGATCCGGAATGGTCCGAAGAATAAGATTCATATAAGGAAAGTCCTCTTTCGGAGTTGGGAAATGTTTCCGGTGTTTTCATCGGGAATGTTCTAGAAGGTTTCGGAATGTCCGGCACTCCGGAGGGGAAGGGGTACATGAATGTGTCATTGCAAGTTGGAATGATTGCATCATGTACTAAGTGTCTTCGCTGTCCAAAATAAAGGGTTTATTCAAATCCTAAATTGAAAAGTCAAACGGCTAGTTTGAAAGTCAAACGACAAGTTTTGGAAAGAGGAGGAGGAGGTTGAAACCGAGTTGGGGAGGGAGTCCCTCCTCCCCAAGCCGGCGCACCACCCAAGCCGAGTTGGGAGGGACTCCCCTCCCTCCCCTTGGCCGCCGGCCCCTCCACCTATATAAGGAGGGACAGGGCTCCCTCCTAGCACACACAAGTACCCCTCCTCAAACCCTAGCTTGGCGCCTACCACCATAGCCGCCGCCGCCCCCTAGGGTTTTGCCCTAGCCGCCGACTTGGGGTGCCCCAAACCCTAGCCGCCGGCTCTAGCCTCTCCTCCTTGGTGTGTCTAAAACCTAGATCGCCGAGGAGCTCTCTCATACTCCACCATACTCGCTCCGGCTTAAGGCGAAGCCCTGCGAGATCTCCCCTCTACTTCCGGTACCACGCCGTTGTGCTGCCGGAATCGCGAGGAGAGTGCTACAACCTCCGCTGCCTGCTGGAACAAGGGAGAGGAAGGTCTTCGTCGAGTACCGAACGTGTGACCGACTGCGGGAGCGCTGCCGGAACGCAGCGCCGGAAGGATCGTCTACGCGATCTTGAGATCGGGAAGAGTACGACTACATCACCCACGAGAATCCGCTCTCGTTAAACACTTTGGAATCTTCGAGGGTAAGTTATTCCATCGACTCGTTGCTACAATCTAGTAGATAGATCTTGGCTTGTTTGTTTGTATGCGATAGAAATTTTTTGTTTTCCATGCGACGAAACCCTACACCGTTCAGTGTAGAGCTTCGTTGGGAGACCCCAAGAGAAAGGTATGATGAGCATAGCAGCAAGTCTTCCCTTAGAAAGAAACCAAAGGTTATCAAACCAGTAGGAGGAAGGAAACGAATCAAAGGTGTTGCTAGAAATTTGGAAACCTGCAAATACACAAACTCAAGACTTTGCCCCAACGAACAGTGAGGTTGTTAATCTCACCGGTTTGCTGAAAACAAAGAATTAGTTGTATGGTGTGGAAGGTAACAGTGGTTTGCAGAAAGTAAACAGTAATAGTGGAAGATGTATCAATGGTAAAGATTGGACCGAGATCCATAGTTCACTAGAGGTGTTCTTCTTAAGATAAACAAACATGGCATCCTGGATAAACAAATTACAACAGGACAATTGACATGACATAGCTAGGCATAACAATGCAATACTAGACATTCATGATCCTATGAGATTTGATTGGGCAATACAACAAGATACATAAACCGTCATCCAACTGCATCTATGACTAGTAATCCACCTTCAGGTTATCATCTGAACACCCTTCAGTATTAAGTTGCAAGCAACGGATAACTGCTTTAAGCAAAGTGTGTAAGGTAAACAATCCACATGTTCCATAAACAAGAGACCGTTGTTTTCTCACTAGTAGCAACAACACATCTACAACCTTAGAGATTTCTGTTACTTCCCCAGATTAAATAGAGGCATGAACCCACTCTCGAGCATAAATACTCCCTCTTGAAGTTACTAGCATCTACTTGGCCAAGATAGATACTAGAAACGGAGAGCATGCAAGATCACAAACAACCCAGACATGATAGAATCAATAAGACAAAATCAATCTGACATAGTAATCTCAATATCCATTGGATCCCCGTAAACACAATATGCATGATTACAAATAGATGATCTTGATCATGAATGGAGCTCACAAGATCTAAACATGGTAGCACAAAGGAGTAGAAACAACCATCTAGCTACAATATGGATCCGTAGTCCAAGGTGGAACTACTCACTCTCATACCGGAGGCTGGCATGGTGATGAAGAAGGCCTCCGGAATGATCTCCTCTCCGACAGGGTGCCGGGAAGATCTTCAGATCCCCCGATCTAGGGACGATGGTGGCGGCGACTTCCGACTGTTTCGTGGAAAATTGGTCAGGTACTTAGGGTTTTGGTATCGGGGGCTTCTTATAGACGAAGAGGTGAGGCAAGGGGCACCCAGGGTGGCCGCACCCCCAGTCGCGGGATAGGCCTGGCCGCGCGGCCAGGGGTGTGGCCCCCTGGTGGCTCTCCTCCGTCTCGTATTCTTACTCTATGTTCCCCACGGTAAAATATTGACTTTGGATTTTGTCCCGTCCAATTCCGAGAATATTGATTTTCTGCCTTTTCTGGAACAAAAAACAAAAAAAGGGCAACTAGCACTATGGCATCCTATTAATAGGTTAGTCTCAGAAAACATATAAAAATACCTCAAAGTGTAGACAAAGCAAAACAAAATAGATACTAAACAAGCATGGAACATCAAAAATCATAGATACGTTTTCGATGTATCAACGGGGCAACGATGCGCCACAGAGTAAGACCGACAAGCGGGAGTGCTAGCTGTTAGAGCCGGGCGCCGTGGCGAGAGGTGGGGAGTGCGGCACCGACAGACGCGGGGTTAAATAGCCTCTTTGCCCGTGAAAGCGCGTAGGTTTCCGTTCCTCTGCCATTAATGCCGCGTGGGAACACATGTGGCATCCAGTCAGTCAGTGTGTCGTCTCATCGTCATTGATGGTGCAGGCTGCCGCCGGTCATCCTTCCGTCCGTGTCTCTAAATCGGTGCTACGGCGCACGTCTGAATCAATGCCGCGCTAAGCGACGACTAACGGGTGGGCTAGTTGCACCTGCGGCCAAGACACACCCTCCGTCTGCTCGCGTACGGGCCGACGCAACCGTTGCCCGGATTTGATGCTCAGATAGTTTGAGTCGGACACGTCTGTCCGGATGAGTCGTGGCGCTGGGCGCCGCACATGTCCCACGCATCTGCGTGAACCCGTTCGGGCACGCTCAGACGGATTGGGTTAGCTCAATAGACATGGCCTTAGATGCCAACGAGGGCCAATTAATTGCAAGAACAGCTTCGTATGTCTGCAATCCTACCAAGCAAACAACTCGCTCACTAATGATCATAATTTTATAAAATATTTTTTTTCATGAATCAAAGTGGGCATAGCGCCTTCGTAAATAGTATACTGGCTCCATCTTAAATTAGTTGTCTCAGTTTTGTCTAAATTCATGTGTATCTAAACTATTTTCAGCGTGTAGGTACATGTAAATTTAGATAAAATTGAGACAATTATTTTGAGCAGTAGGTTAAATGGTTAGTGGAAGTGCCGCAAGGCAATGCCGCAAAATTTATTATAATACACATACAACAAAGAAAACATAATTTACAATGAAGCGGAGAGAAAAGATTTACTAACTGTTAATTTGTACCGGGTATAAAATCCATGCGATGAAGGGACATGCAAATAGATTTAGTAGAACATGCACGATGAGTAGCTTCTGATGAAATAGAACCGCTGCAGTAGCTTGTATGAATTCATTTGGTGGCTCTCATCCTTTTCTTTTAGATAAAAAGACATAGCGTTCCAGCTTTATAAATAATGCCCCAAAGGACTAGAGTTAGGGTACAACACAAAGCCAACAAGGTTAAAATGTAGCCTTTGGTGTCAAGAGGTGTGCTATCCTACTCGTCGAAGGACAATCCGATGTCCATCTATTCATTACTCTCCTGCAGGAACCCATTGCTATTGCCACTTCTCTTCCCTCCACCACGGCATCTATCAACGGTGTACAAATCCACTACGGGTCTCTATATGTTTTGTCTTCACCGTTGCATATTTATGTGCAGGGCGAGTTAATATCGTAATACCACCATTTTGATAGCAAAATTTATTGTTTGATATCACTTTGTGATAAGGATATAAAAATCTATCAGTAAATTTTGAATTTGTCGCAAAAAACACCAATTCGTGTCTAAACTACAATTAATCATGAACTGATGGCGATATTAACAAATGGGATCCAACTGTAGACTAACGTGGCATATTGACACTAAACTGACAGGTAGGACCCATCGGTCGGAGCTGAGTTGGCAAAATATGTAGTATCATTTGTGGAGTTGGGCTAGGTCCCACATGTCTACCCACTTAAAATAAATCATCTAATAAAAAACCCAAATATCTAAAAAAGAAAATGGTAACCAATTTTTCTCCCCCCGCCGTGGCACCTGCAGCCCCCACCGCTGGCGTGCCGTCCTCCCCCGTCTGCCCGCCCGGTGCGCCGGCAACCCTACTCCTCCACCCGCCCGGCTTCGTCCGCCCGCCCGGTGCGTCGGCGCGCCGCCCTGTTCCATCCATCCGCCCACCTGTGGCACTTGCAGCCACCACTGGAGGTCAGGAGGACGCCTCACCGTCGGCGCGTTGCCTTGCTTCCCTCGTCGGCGCTCCGACCATGCTCCGTTCGCCCGCCCAGTGCGCCTCTATGGCTCCAAAATCAACCACCTCCGCGGCTCCGGAATCAACCGCCGCCGCCGTGCCATGGCTGAGAGCCTAGCTGCCTCCCTGCCCCGTCCCCGCCTCCTCCTAGCCGTCCTTCATAGGGGCCCGCAGAGAGCTTTCTCTTCCTCTGGGGGAGGCACGGTCAAGTAGGATGGAGCTAGGCCGGTGGCCCTTAGAGACGAAGGAGAAGAGGCTAGCGCCGTCCCAGATTTTTTTATTAGATAATTTCACTTTTTTTAAATATGGGTTATTATGTTTTTTAGTTATTTAAATATTTTATGTTAGAATTGCTCAGAAATTATTTTTTATTTGGGCTAATAGGTGGGCCCGAGGCCACTTCATCAATTTGGCGTCCTCCTGTCTCCACAGTGCCACGTCACCTCCGCCAGTGGGCCCGATCTGTTAGAACCGGTGTCAATTCGCGTTTAGCGGCGAATTGGTGTTTTTTTTGCGACAAATTCGAAATTTACTGGTAGATTTTAGTATCCTTGTCACAAAGTGATATCAATCAGTAAATTTTGCTATTAAAGTGGTGCTTTTATACGATTAACTCGTGCATGGCAGATGATTTAATTTCTTGATCTACTATTTTGCATTTCTTTTACTTCATTCCGTATGCGTGCTATGATCGTCGAACATGGATGCGTTGTGTATGCCCTTAATTGTGCCAAACCTCCATATTTTGTTTTGATAAATTAGTACTCCTAGCTGATGTATTCTGTTGTACATTTTATTTCCGAGAAGGGAGTTGGGAGGTGGCAAAAGGAACCATGACCGTCTACAATTCGTACAATCAAAGGCTAGAGATCTTGCCAATATTTTACCACTGCCCACGGACTCTTAATTGTAATACGGTATAAATGATATATCACGACATCTTGGCACAACTGACTTCCCGCGAGAAAGTGTGTGTTGACTTCTACTTCTAACTAAACGTGGAGACCTACCGGTCCAACCTTTGCACCCTGCACGAATCGAGAGGCACTTGAGAGTCCACCCTTCCCTCCCGGGCCCCTCCCATGCCTCCCTCGCCGGACTAGCCGGTGAGTGGCGACTGGAGGTTGGCGCCGGCGTAGTTGTAGGTTTTAGTAGTAGTGGTAGATGTAGTGTTTGGCCTCGTGCCACGTGTGGGCGTCTTGCCCGGAAGAAGAAGCTTCTAGGTCCTCGCGGCTGGATCTGGATTTGCTTTCTCCCATGGCTCCTTGCGGTGGTTCTCCGGTGGGCGGAGTCGGTGGCTGCGAGGGGCAATGTGGAGAGCTTCTTCGCCAATAAAACCGTGGGGTGTTGGTGCTATCTCCAGATGCGGGAGACCCACCTCGTTCTTCCTGTCCTGGCCGGCATGTAGGGTTTGCAGTATAGAAAACAAAAAATTTCCTACGATAGGAACAACTATGTACCAAGATCTATCTACTAGATACAAACAACGGGCAGATGTATATCCGTAGAGAACATACCCTTGAAGACCGACAAATCTTAACGAGTCCAAACTCGTGGTTGATGTAGACGATCTCTTGCCGATCTCAAGATCGAGAGGAAGTCCTAGCGCCGCAAAACAGCAGTGAAGGGAATATGCCCTGAGAGGCAATAATAAAATGTTTATTATGTGTATTCCAAGTATATGATAGATGTTTATTTTGCATGCTATAATTGTATTAATACGGAAACGTTAATACATGTGTGTTTAATAAACAAACAGAAAGTTCCTAGTTATGCCTCTCTCATCAACTAGTTCGTTGATTAACAAGATGATCATAGTTTCCTGATCATAGACATTGGATGTTGTTAATAACGAGATCACAACATTAGTGTAATGGTGTGATGAACATTCATCTAAAGTATAGCATTACGATCAAAGTCATTGAGTTTATATTGCTATAAACAAACTACGAAGTAATCATAATCCTTAGACCATGAGATCATACCAATCACTAACACCGGAAGAGTTTCTTGTTGACATCAAACGTCACTCCGTAACTGGGTGATTATAAAGATGGCTTCAAAGCTACTAAAGTGTTATGTTGAGAATCATGGATCAAGAGTGGAATTTGTTCATCACGATGACGGATAGATATGCTCTGGGCCCTCTCGGTGATATCACATTGGTTAGCTTGCAAGCAAGTGATTTGATCACTAGAATGTTATATCACGGGAACGAGAAAAGAGTGCATGTCAGTAACGAGATCAAACTAGGTATAGAGATACCGATGATCGAATCTCGGACATGTAATATATCGCGAAATAAAGGGATTAAGATACAAGCGTAAAAGGTTCCGACGATCACAGGAAAAGTCATCGTTGAATGTGTGGGAGTCAGTATGGATCTCCAGGTCCCGCTACTGATTATTGATCGGAGAAGGGTCTCGATCATGTCCGCATTATTCGCGAACCGTAGGGTGACACACTTAAGGGACACTAGCATCCAGTTGGAGCAAATGTTTCATGCCCAAAGAATAAACAAACGCAGGAATTTATTTCACTAGATACCGAAACAGGTTTTCGGGTGAAATTGCATAAAGAGGTTATGCATATGAAATGGAATTCTAGCAAGGGATTATTTGTGAATGTTTGTCATTAAAGTAATTGACAAAATTCTGAATAAAATAAAAGAGTTTTATTTAATGAGAGTTTGCATTAAATTTGGTGGAAATTTAATGGCATGTTTGAGTGGGATTTTGAGTGGAGGGAATTTTAAGGAATTTTGTGAGTGGAGTGTCCACCCACATGAAGAGGGGAGGGCAAGGGGGCAGCCCCCATGCGCCGGCCACCCCCTTGGGGTTCCCCCCTCCTCCTATAAAAGGCACCCCTCTCCTCACTTTCCACTCACACCTCCTCGTGAAGGATCTCTCTCTCCCTCTAGAATTTAACCCCCATGGTCTCGGACTAGCGAGATACATGTTCCCGGTGGCTATTCGGCAAGAAAGGGTTGTGCTTCCGCTGCATCGCTGGAGCGAGGATACGGAGGTTGCCCGGTGTCTTGTACGTGTGTGCGAGCACGGATGCGCTGCTGCTTTGCGGCGCTAGGACTTCCTCTCGATCTTGAGATCGGCAAGAGATCGTCTACATCAACCACGAGTTGAACTCGTTAAGCTTTGTCGGTCTTCAAGGGTATGTTCTCTACGGATATACATCCGCCCGTTGTTTGTATCTAGTAGATAGATCTTGGTACATAGTTCCCATCGTAGGAAAATTTTTGTTTTCTATGTTGCGAACCCTACAAGCAGCGCATCCGTGCTCGCACATACGTTCGAGACACCGAGCAACCTCCGCCTCCTCACTTCAGCGATGCAGCGGAAGCACAACTCTTTCTTGCCGAATAGTCACCGGGAACATGTATCTCGCTAGTCCGAGACCATGGGGTTAAATACTAGAGGGGGAGAGAGATCCTTCACGAGGAGGTGTGAGTGAGAGAGAGGGAGGGGGGCTCCTTTTATAGGGAGAGGGGGGAACCCAAGGGGCCATGCGCCCAGCCATGGGGCTTCCCCCACCTCTTCCACATTCATGTGGGTGGACACTCCACTCACTCTAATGCCTTTAAATTCCCTCCACTCAAAAATCCACTCAAATTCCCATTAAATTTCCACCAAATTTAATGCAAGCTCTCATTAAATAAAACTCCTTTTATTTATTCAGAATTTTGTCAATTACTTTAATGACAAACATTCACATATAACCCCTTGATAGTATTTCATTTCACATGCAGAAATACTTTCTGCAATTTCACCCGAAAACCCGTTTCGGTATCTAGTGAAATAAATTCCTACGCTTGTTATTCTTTTCGGCATGAAACTTTTGCTCCAAATGGATGTCGGTGTCTCTTAAGTGTGTCACCCTACGGTTCATGAATAATGCGGACATGATCGAGACCCCTCTCGGATCAATAATCAGAAGCGGGATCTGGAGACCCATACTGACTCCCACACATTCAACGATGACTTTCTTGTGATCGTCGGAACCTTTTACGCTAGTATCTTAATCCCTTTGTTTCGTGATATATTACATGTCCGAGATTCGATCATTGGTATCTCCATACCTAGTTTGATCTCGTTACTGACATGTACTTTTTTCTCGTTCCCGTGATATAACATTCTAGTGATCAAATCACTTGCTTGCAAGCTAATCAATGTGATATCACCGAGAGGGCCCAGAGCATATCTATCCGTCATCGGGATGAACAAATTCCACTCTCGATCCATGGCCCTCAACATAACACTTTAGTAGTTCTGAACCCATCTTTATAATCACCCTGTTACGGTGTGACGTTTGATGTTATCAAGAAACTCTTCCGGTGTTAGTGATTGACATGATCTCATGGTCTAAGGATTAGGATCACTTCGTAAGTTGTTATAGCAATATAAACTCAATGACTTTGATCGTAATGCTATACTTCGGATGAATGTTCATCACACCATTACACTAATGTTGTGACCTCGTTATTAACAACATCCAATGTCCATGATCAGGAAACCTATGATCATCTTGTTAATCAACGAGCTAGTTTATAAGAGAGGCATAACTAGGAAGTTCCTTTTTGTTTATTAAACACACATGTATTAACGTTTCCGTATTAATACAATTATAGCATGTAAAATAAACATTTATCATAAACAAGAAATACGATAATAACCACTTTATTATTGTCTCTCGGACATATTCCCTTCAGTCTCCCACTTGCACTAGAGATAATAATCTAGTTTGAAAACTTTGCGTATTGAACACCTATGGCTTTCTGGTGTTCCATATACGCAAATGCAAGTGGTTAACATAATCTGCGGATCTGATGCTTTTAGGTCCGTGTATATTTGCATGTCTTTGCGTCTCCACGCATCACTCATTCTCTAATGAGATGGCATTGTATAAATTTGGTCTTTTGGTGAGACCTTTAGTTCCTTGGGTTTAAATCACGTCGATACGTTGTCGTACAATATATCGTCATTGTTAGCCCATTGCGAACCACACCTTAGTTTGATAACAAACTACTTGACACAAATTCCCTCCTTTTCTGCTACTATAGCAGTCATATACTTAGCCTTTTGTTGTAGTATTCGTCATAATGTCTTAACTATGGATTTCATCCAAATCCATCATGGAATCTCCTTTCCATTACATTGTGCCACCCATAGTTTAAATTGAGATAAACTTAATTTGTATCTTGTGACAAAACTAGTATCAATGTAACGCTTTACAATGAACTATTTGTAATTGTTTGTCACCTCTACACAAATATATTCTTAGTTCTTCCAAAAGACCATAAGAATATCCTTACTATAGTCCAATGATCATTTTACGATTCATTCTGGTATATTCTCATAACACTTTAGAGCATAGGACATATCTGGATGTGTACATATCATGGTATGATTGATCAAAACATTCTCGTGATTTCACTCATCAAGTGTCAAAGCACTTGAATCTTGTTTCACTTATCAAGTGTCGATACACTTGAATCTTGATTCAATTCCTTTCCATGCGACAAGAACCGTTTCTAATCGTTTCTATATTGAACTCCTTCAATATCTCATATATGTATGTTTGGCACAACCATATTAGCGTCACAGTCTATCCACTATATACATTCATGCTAAATATTCGGGTTTTGCCTAAGTATTTTATCGAAATGAAATTCTTAACCTTTGTCAATAAAAGATACATCATTTCTAATCAACAAGATGTCCTCCACATAATGTATTAGAAATATGTCTTAGCGCTCCCACTTAATTTCTTGCAAATGCAAGCATCTTCATCGTCTCCTGATGAAAAACTCCTTTTTCATTATGGTAAAGATTCCAACTCCGCGATGCTTACTTCAACAATTGAAATTTGCATGACCCTTTTAGCATCCTTTGAATTGACAAAACCCTTTGGACCGTGTCTTGTACACGTCCTAGGTAACCATTCTATTAGAAGAATTTTGTTTTGTTTATTCATCTACCATATACCAAATTATATGTAGACTAAATATCGCTATGAAAGATCAAATCTTGTCATAGTCAACTCCTTGAACATTGTCGTAAATACTTTACCGACATGTCGACTATTTCATAGATGTAAAACATCCATGTCTGTTTCCTTATAGATCCAAATACGACCGATAGGTTTTTACACCTTTCCGGAGGGTCTTCCAAGTTCAAAACTTGATTTCTCGTATATATAACTATCACGGATTTTATGGCTTCAAGCCATTTGACGGAGTCAGGGCCCATCATCGCTTCTTTGTAGTCGGTTCATCATTGTCAAACAATAATGATTTACTCTCAAATCTTAGCATTTGATTGTTTATCCGACCGACTTGGTTCAGTAAGAACTTAGATCTCCGTGACCACAACCTTTGAGGCACATAAGCTATGAGCATTATGGCAGCCTCCGGAATAATTTCCGGCGCTGCGCAACTCAACACATTTAGCTAAGGTTCGTTAACCTTATCAAAGTTCTATTGTCCTCCCACTTAACTTTTGCGAAAAAATCCTTTTTCAAGAAACTTCACATTTCAAGCAACAAACCCTTTTGTCCTAGGTGTTATGGAGGAATAACCAATTGTTATTCGAAATAACCTACAAAGAAATGCTTATCCGACTTTGGTTGTAAACATCTTACTTATGTTCAGCATACCAAAATTTAAGAAATGACAACTTGGGTTTTACCCCAAACCATAACTCATATGATATCATTTAAACGGATCAAGATGGAGCTCTTTTCAGTGTAAAAGCGGAAGTCTCTAAAGCTTTAATCTTGTAAAACATTATGACAGTTTTATAAATAACACCTTTGATCCAACCATGTCAAACAAGGTTTCATTACAAATCTCAAACACTCCATATTCCTATGGTGTTTCGGGAGATGTAAATCTAGGTGTTTTGCTAAACTTGTAACTCAAATAAATCCCTTTTATGATAAAATCATAATTCATTTATTTTTCTTGTTACACTTGTAACTCAAATAAATCCCTTATGATAAAATCATAAACCATTTATTTTCTTGTCACAATGATTTTCACTTCATCTTGAAAGTCTTTGAACATTTTCAAATATTTCACACTTCTTTCTCATTAAGTGAATATTCACTCAAATTTCCGGAGAAAGTATATGAAGTTGAAACCCATCGCTTACGACTATACATAATGGACTACATACATCGATATGTATAAATTCCAATAATTTAGTCGATCGTTCTTCTTTGGCTTTTGAACGAAGTTTTAATTATTCCTAGGAAAGTCTCACAAGCGTCACTTGATCAAATCAAAGACTCCAAAATTCCATAAAAATGAAGTTTCTTCATGTTTTCTTTCCAATATAATTTAAACGGCGATGTCACTTCGTAAGTGATCTTTTAATCATTTGTCTTGCGACATTTTAGCATTAGGTTTTATGGATGTGATTTCTCCAACTAGATTTGTAAATCATCCATCTTATATGGAATACGGTAATTATTTGAACAACCTTTGTTCTCATAATACCTGATTCAAATAACAATTATTAAAACAAATCTTGAAGTCAAGCTTTGATGTCAACGAGAAATACAAACAACGGTTTGTTTGTTTTCGATGAACATCATCACATATTCTCTTGCTAGTTACTTAGGCCATTGTGGTTCATGAGTTGCGTTGTTCCGTATGAAATTTCATACCAACCAATTCGGTATCAAATACCCAAGAACCACATTGTTTAACAAGCAAAGAATATAACCATAACATGTATATCATATTTATACCTAAATTGGATATTTCCAATCTTTTCTTTTCTGCCAAATATATTTTATAGATTCTCTTTCAGCATTTCCTTTTCCTTTTTAAAAGAATCTATCAACATCAAAAGTGGCGCCATATACATGACACATAGTCCAAAGCGTGTATATTCAAATAATAATACCTTTGGACTTGCACTTTGAAGTAGATCACCATCATCAAATGATCGGCGTTCTTTCAAAATCCATTCTTTACTAATCTTTTAGTATAGTAAACACTTTACATACATCTTCTATTCATCCTTATCATGAAGACTTTCATGATCAAGCTACTGTAGCTTATAAAGGCGAATCATGAGTATAACATTACTTTCCAAAACCCTTTTGGATGATTAGGATGTCTAGCATCTCCAACCTTCGTAAATTCTCATCCAATATGAGAAAATATATTATACTCTATCATATTGTAACCAAAACATTGTTTCAGATATCGTTATATCTGCCACACATGATGGTTTCTGAAACAATTCTTTCAGCTCCTAGATAAACTTGATATTAAAAACAATCAAGAATCACAGAGGCAAACATGATACTTAAGATACTAACACTGGAATTGTTACTCCCAATTTAATACCAATTATTAAATTTCACGGAGTAAATAGAATTTTGCTGAAAGTTTGCAATAGGAATTTAAACTTTAGATTGACACTCAACACAATACGATACCAGTTCGTAAAGTATATATCCAGAATTCTATAGTTCTATTATCTCAATTACAACTATGCATAAGGTGGTGAACAAATGCCAATGACTACAACACATTATTCAAATTCACTTTGATTTAATTTATGATAAATTGAGTTCTACTAATCCAAATTAGAAATAAACTCCCACTCAAAAACGACATCCCTCATGTCTTTTTGGTGATTACATGAACCAAATCCACTACACCAAGTCCGATCATCACGTGAGTCGGTGTAGCTTCAAAGGCGAGCATCCATATGGTCATCATATCAAAACATATGACTCATGCTTAACCTTTCGGTCCGTGTTCCGAGGTCATGTCTGTACATGATAGGATCGTCAAGTAAGAACCTTAGTATTCGTGTGTGTAACTGTCTTACACCCGAGATATGCTCGTGGATTCAAGTACACCCGATCATCACGTGATGTCTTGAAGCGACGAAACATTGTTGGTGCATACTTAAGGAAGAACACATTCTTATCTTGATATCTAAATGAGGGATCATCTTATTATGCTAATAAAACGCCAAACAAGCAATATAAGATGCAATCAAACATCACATGTTAATAAGTGAAATGATGTGGTTCCCGCATATGATCTCCATCATGTGCACCGTGGTATGATCACTATCATACCTTTATGTGTAAGGCCAAGGTCTATGGAACTTACACGCTATGTGTGTTGTAAGAGTATCATCTCATACTTCTACTTACAACATCACCATATCATAACACTAGCCCAACAACAATCTAAACTAGACGCCTCTAATTTATCCATTGCAAGTTTTACGTGGTTTAGGGCTTTTGAAGATAGAACCGTTCTTACCTATGAACATGAACCACAACGAGGATAACCAAATTGTTGACAACTCGTTGCAAATTAGATATTGACTATAGTAGGAGAGACAGACACCCGCTAGCCACTTATGCAAACTAGTTGCATGTCAAGCGTGGAACATGTCTCATGTGCGAGGACATGTAAAGTTTGTCCGGGCCGCTTCATCCCACTATGCCACAAATATCCAAAGTACAACTAAGAAGCAATAAAATGATCATCATCGCCCACATACTCATATGTTTACTACCCGTGCAAAGCATCTACGCATAGATCCGGCTCTGATACCACTGTGGGGTTCGCAGCATAGAAAACAAAAAATTTCCTACGATGGGAACAGCTATGTACCAAGATCTATGTACTAGATACAAACAACGGGCGAATGTATATCCGTAGAGAACATACCCTTGAAGACCGACAAAGCTTAACGAGTCCAAACTCGTGGTTGATGTAGACGATCTCTTGCCGATCTCAAGATCGAGAGGAAGTCCTAGCGCTGCAAAACAGTAGCGCATCCGTGCTCACACACACGTTCGAGGCACCGAGCAACCTCCTTCTCCTCGCTCCAGCGATGCAGCGGAAGCACAACTCTTTCTTGCCGAATAGCCACCGGGAACATTTATCTCGCTAGTCCGAGACCATGGGGGATAAATACTAGAGGGGGAGAGAGATCCTTCACGAGGAGGTGTGAGTGAGAGAGAGGGAGGGGCTCCTTTTATAGGGAGAGGGGGGGGCACCCAAGGGGCCATGCTCCCAGCCATGGGGCTGCCCCCACCTCTTCCACATTCATGTGGGTGGACACTACACTCACTCAAATGCCTTTAAATTCCCTCCACTCAAATTCCCATTAAATTTCCACCAAATTTAATGCAAGCTCTCATTAAATAAAACTCCTTTTATTTATTCATAATTTTGTCAATTACTTTAATGACAAACATTCACATATAACCCCATGCTAGTATTTCATTTCACATGCAGAAACACTTTCTGCAATTTCACCCGAAAACCCGTTTCGGTATCTAGTGAAATAAATTCCTGCGCTTGTTATTCTTTTTGGCATGAAACTTTTGCTCCAAATGGATGTCGGTGTCTCTTAAGTGTGTCAACCTACGGTTCGCGAATAATGCGGACATGATCGAGACCCCTCTCGGATCAATAATCAGAAGCGGGATCTGGAGACCCATACTGACTCTCACACATTCAACGATGAATTTCTTGTGATCGTCGGAACCTTTTACGCTAGTATCTTAATCCCTTTGTTTCGTGATATATTACATGTCCGAGATTCGATCATTGGTATCTCCATACCTAGTTTGATCTCGTTATTGACATGTACTCTTTTCTCGTTCCCGTGATATAACATTCTAGTGATCAAATCACTTGCTTGCAAGCTAATCAATGTGATATCACCGAGAGGGCCCAGAGCATATCTATCCGTCATCGGGATGAACAAATTCCACTCTCGATCCATGAGCCTCAACATAACACTTTAGTAATTCTGGACCCATCTTTATAATCACCCTGTTACGGTGTGACGTTTGATGTTATCAAGAAACTCTTTCGGTGTTAGTGATTGAAATGATCTCATGGTCTAAGGATTAGGATCACTTCGTAAGTTGTTATAGCAATATAAACTCAATGACTTTGAAAGTAATGCTATACTTCGGATGAATGTTCATCACACCATTACACTAATGTTGTGACCTCGTTATTAACAACATCCAATGTCCATGATCAGGAAACCTATGATCATCTTGTTAATCAACGAGCTAGTTTATAAGAGAGGCATAACTAGGAACTTCCTTTTTGTTTATTAAACACACATGTATTAACGTTTCCGTATTAATACAATTATAGCATGTTAAATAAACATTTATCATAAATAAGGAATACGATAATAACCACTTTATTATTGCCTCTCGGGCATATTCCCTTCACGACCGTGGCGGCGAGAGGGAGAGAATTCGAGGCGGGATTGACTCTGCTCTGGCCTTCCTGGCCGGCCGTGGTGGCGAGGAGGAAGGTCGCTGTGCGGAGTCGCGTCTCGAGGATTGGAGTTGGTACTGTGCTAGTCGTCGGATTCGCTGCGTCTGCATCTTCTTCGGTTTCCCTTCCTCATCTAGGGCAGGAGCTCTGAGGAAAGAGCTCGGTTTCCTCGAGCAGATTCAGCGGATCCTAGTGGTGAGTTGTTGTTGTTCTTCGATCTCTTTTTTCTTCTTGAGCACAAAGGTGGTGACTAGAAGAGGTGGAGATGTGAGTGAAGGGAATATGCCCTGAGAGGCAATAATAAAGTGTTTATTATGTGTATTCCAAGTATATGATAGATGTTTATTTTGCATGCTATAATTGTATTAATACGGAAACGTTAATACATGTGTGTTTAATAAACAAACAGAAAGTTCCTAGTTATGCCTCTCTCATAAACTAGCTCGTTGATTAACAAGATGATCAAGGTTTCCTGATCATGGACATTGGATGTTGTTAATAACGGGATCACAACATTAGTGTAATGGTGTGATGAACATTCATCCGAAGTATAGCATTACGATCAAAGTCATTGAGTTTATATTGCAATAACAACTTACGAAGTGATCCTAATCCTTAGACCATGAGATCATGTCAATCACTAACACCGGAAGAGTTTCTTGATAACATCAAACGTCACACCGTAACAGGGTGATTATAAAAGATGGATTCAGAACTAATAAAGTGTTATGTTGAGGCTCATGGATCGAGAGTGGAATTTTTTCATCCCGATGACGGATAGATATACTCTGGGCCCTCTCGGTGATATCACATTGATTAGCTTGCAAGCAAGTGATTTGATCACTAGAATGTTATATCACAGGAACGAGAAAAGAGTGCATGTCGGTAACGAGATCAAACTAGGTATGGAGATACCGATGATCGAATCTCGGACATGTAATATATCGTGAAACAAGGGATTAAGATACTAGCATAAAAGGTTCCGACGATCACAAGAAAGTCATCGTTGAATGTGTGGGAGTCAGTATGGGTCTCCAGATCCCGCTTCTGATTATTGATCCGAGAGGGGTCTCGATCATGTCCGCATTATTCACGAACCGTAGGGTGACACACTTAAGAGACACCGGCATCCAATTGGAGCAAATGTTTCATGCCGAAAGAATGAACAAGCGCAGGAATTTATTTCACTAGATACCGAAACAGGTTTTCGGGTGAAATTGCATAAAGTGGTTATGCATGTGAAATAGAATTCTAGCAAGGGGTTATTTGTGAATGTTTGTCATTAAAGTAATTGACAAAATTCTGAATAAAATAAAAGAGTTTTATTTAATGAGAGTTTGCATTAAATTTGGTGGAAATTTAATGGGAATTTGAGTGGACTTTTGAGTGGAGGGAATTTAAAGGAGATTTGTGAGTGGAGTGTCCACCCACATGAAGAGGGGAGGGCAAGGGGCAGCCCCCATGCGCCGGCCACCCCCTTGGGGTTCCCCCCTCCTCCTATAAAAGGAGCCCCCCTCCTCACTTGTCTCTTACACCTCCTCGTGAAGGATCTCTCTCCCCCTCTAGAATTTATTCCCCATGGTCTCGGACTAGCGAGATACATGTTCCCGGTGGCTATTCGGCAAGAAAGAGTTGTGCTTCCGCTGCATCGCTGGAGCGAGGAGGCGGAGGTTGCTCGGTGCCTCGAACGTGTGTGCGAGCACGGATGCGCTGCTGATTTGCGGCGCTAGGACTTCCTCTCGATCTTGAGATCGGCAAGAGATCGTCTACATCAACCACGAGTTGAACTCGTTAAGCTTTGTCGGTCTTTAAGGGTATGTTCTCTACGGATATACATCCGCCCGTTGTTTGTATCTAGTAGATAGATCTTGGTATATAGTTCACATCGTAGGAAATTTTTTGTTTTCTATGCTGCGAACCCTACAGTGAGGAGCAGTGGTGATGATCGACCAAGGAGTAGTGGAGCCACTTTCTGCTGCAGTTCTAAATCGGAAGCAAGATGCCACCCGATTATTCTGGCCAAATCGAGGCCTTCAAGCTCGCCGGTGAAGAATCCCGGAGCTTCTTCAACCTCCATCGCGAGGCCCATTAGAGGCAGAGGCGGATTGGAAGGACCCGATGGCTTTCTCCTAGATAATTTTAGGGTTCTTTTTGTAAAGCATGTGGATCTAGTTGCAATTTCAGATTTTCTAGGGTCCAGCGTGAAAATTTGTAACTCCTCCGTCTTATTTTAATGAAAGGTTTCCTGCCCCTTCGGGGGCTCTCCCTCGTTCCAAAAAAAAGAGAAAGTGTGTGTTGCGGCACTAGGGTTGTGAGGCGCCTCGCGAGTCACCCCACATAACTGATGCCGGGCCTCTTGGGCTTTTTTTTTTTCCCATCCACACATATAGATGGATTTAATAAACCTGATGAATGAATCAGAATACTGTTTTACCCGTTTGATGGCAGATGAAATTGGGAGGGATGCTCCTTAATTTGAAATAACTTCATGTTCTTTTACGAAAAACAATCTATGATACTCTTAATCTTTTTTGAAGCCTATATCAACAACATTGTTTATTTCTAATCTCAATTCCCCAAATAATAAGACCATGCTTCCAAGCTCCTCTTGTTTCCGTTAGGCTAACAGACACCTCCCCGCTATAGCCGTCCTCGTTGTAGAACTCACCCAACTCCAGTTCCATCCAGCCATCAGCCCTTTTCCAACCAAACATAACGCCATCCGTAGGAGGAATACCTATCGGCCTCCAATGATAGCTTCTGAAGATATGTTTCCGAGGCCCGACGATATCCCCATCCTCCATGAAGCCTTGGACGCAGACTTGCCGTGTCGATTCACTCCCTCCAACGCTGACCGAAGCCTCTTGAAATGGGAAATCCAGCTCGTTGAATCCATCAAAATCTAGCTTGAACACCATGTAAAAGCCATACATCGAGTTCTTGGACAACATCCTGCTATTTATCTTGCCACGTATTTCCAACCAGCAAGCCCCTAGGAGCTTAGCTACTTCGGAGAACCTGTCGTAGAGGTGGAGGACATTAGTAAACTGTATAGCTACTATCAAAGGACTTCAGTAGCAAAAAGGTCATGGTACATAATATAATCAAAATATGATAACTAATGTAATTCGCTCCAAATACACATTGAAATAACTCTTAAGGAAAGAAAGAAATTAAAAATATCTCGGCGTCGGTGAATACGACCTGGCATACTTGGAAGGAGCAGAATTTCTTAGGACGAGGCAATGCCGGCTACTGCCGTCGCAAACTTGATCAGGGCAGACCTAGAACTTCTTCTATTAGCAAAGAGTAGACCATGAACTTAGCCTGTGTTTAGTTAGTTTTGTTGAGTTTATGCCTAAGGGCATTGGTTTGAATGTTAATGCAACCGTGTAAAACCTTAAGTATTTGTTGGGACTTTTCCTCCCCTCTCCTATAATGCAAAAGCAGAGCACCTGCTAGCTGTTCACTGTAAAAAAAAAAAACTCTCTAACCTTTTGTTTCCTCTCATCTCATCACAGCTGAGATCGATCCATGCCCAGTCATCTGGCGTGTCACCCCAATAATGCAGCGCCCTTGCTGAAAGCGTGTAGCACTTGGCCCCGGAAAACTTGTCTAGCCGCATGCTCTACATGCACCGAAAAGAATTAGCCGACGATCCATGGTGATACAGAAAAAAGAAGCAGCTCTCTATGTACGAGTTTGGGATCTGTACGTACCATACGCCTGCATGGGAGTAGGGCCGGTGTATCGGAGAGGTGCTGGAACATCCCCTTCTTGGTCGACGGCGGTGTATGGGGGAGCTCACCTTCAGCGAACCGTGGGAGGTCGCTGGGCAGGAAACACGACCAGACGGCGTCGGAGCCCGCCACGGCGCGGAAGGCGCGGGAGACGGCGGCGGCACGGCAGGCGTCCCGCGGCGACGTGAGGGATATGATCGTCGCGAGGAGTTCCTCCGGCAGGCGGAGGATCTCGCAGCTGGGTGTCGCCATGAATACCCCTCTATCTCTCTCCGTGTCGACGACTCGTCGCTTGATCGATCTGGTTTGTCTATGTCACCGACTGAAATTTAAGATAGAATTTGTGGCCGGGTTCGGATCGGTTATAGAAACCGTGCAGTGCAGGCGTACACCAAAAAACCTTAACCAGCTCCGATCCGCAAAACACTATTCGCGTCCAGCGGCCCAAGTGTGATTTCGGCAGCATGCAGGTATTAATTGAGCCCACGAGGGATCTACATGTGATTTTTCCCTGTCGTATGGTGGGACAAAAGGATTATTGGTTTCTTTTTTTGATGGCACGATGGTGTATTGTACACACGCCTACATTTGCTTCTAGAACTACAAGTCTATAATTGTTTGCTCGATCTGCCCCAAAATAATTGATTCAAGTTTATTAAGATACACATGTAATGGAGTTTTGCAAAATCCAAACATCTCGAAGATAGTTTTTTTCTTTTCGAAATGGGGAAGCGCCGGCCTCTGCATCTATCGATGCACACGACCTTCTACTAAAAAGATGATACGAAGTCTTACAAAAGTTGCAGAAACTGAAACAAGAGAGCGCGGAGACATGGATTAGCCAACTAAAAAGCTGAAATAAAAAGATTATAGGAAGTCTTACAAGTGGGGTTGCAACTGAGTTTTTTCAGTTGCAAGACATGTCACAACTGAGATATTTTCATAATCATAATTATAAAATAAAACATCAAGAAAACTGAGTTGTACAGTTTTTACAATGAAAAACTATCCATGAAAAATACGCAACTCCTTGAGGCGTACATAAATCAAAAAGGAACTAGCTCCACATGGGATATACGGTTCCAGAAAATAACCACAATCTCATTCACGGGTAATAAAACAATGGAAACACTAAAAAACAAGCTCTTGCGGACGATACAAGTCTCAGCCCATTTGACGCACAAATCACCGCACAACATATAAGTTAATTCTCAGCTGACCGAGAATTAGCAAATCCCTTACTTCTAATCTCAATGCCCCGGATTATAAGACCACTTTTCCATCCTCCTTTTGTTTGCATTAGGCTAACGGACACTTCCTCGTCAGATCCCTCCTTGTTGTAGAACCCACCCAACTCCACCTCCATCCATCCATCGACCCTTTTCCGTCCAAATATAAGATCATCTCTAAGTTGAATTTGATGGTGGATTGGGGAATAATAACTTCCCCAAGAAGTTGGGCTCAAGATACGTTTCCTGGGCCCAACTCCATCCAAGGGTTGGAGGCAGAGTTGACGTGTCGATTCACTCCCTCCAACGCTGACCGAAGCCTCTGGAAACGGGTAATACAGAAAATCGAATACATTATAATCTAGCTTGAACACCATGTAAAAGCCATACATCGAGTTCTTGGATAGCATCCTGCTATTTATCTTGCCACATATTTCCAACCAGCAGACCTTTAGAAGTTTAGCTACTTCGGAGAACCTGTCGTAGAGGTGGAGGACATGATTAGTGAACTGTATAGCCACTATCAGAGCACTTCAGTAGCAAAAAGGTCATGGTGCATAATATAATCAAGATAAGATAACTAATGCAATTCACTCCAAATACACATTAATTGAAACAACTCTTCAGCAAAGAAACAAAGATATATCGGTATCTTATCGATGTATATATATAATCTGGCACATTTGGAAGGAGTAACTTTTCAGGATGAGGTAATGCTGGCTACTGCCGTCGCAAACTAGATCAGGGCAGACCTAGAAACTTAGCCTATGTTTAGTTAGTTCTTGTTGAGTTTATTGCTAAGGGCATTGGTTTGCATGTTAAGGCAACTGTGTAAAAACTTCTTCGCAAAAGCAGAGCTCCTGCTGTTCATTGTAAAAAAAACAACTCTCAAACCTTTTATTTTTTGTTTTCATCTTGTCACCGCAGAGGTCGATCCACTGCCAGTACTTTGGCGTGTCACCCCACGAAATATGCAGCGCCCTCGCTGAAAGCGTGTAGCACTTGGCTCCGGAAAACTTGTCTAGCCGCATGCTCTACATGTACCAAAGGATAATGGCGGATCAATATAATTAGCCGATCATGGTGATACAAAAAAAAGAAGCAGCCCTATGTGGCTATATGTTGTACTCCCTCTGTTTCAGTATAAGATGTTTTAGATTTGCAAAAAAAAATAATATTTAGACTTGTTTTAGTGGGTTTTAGTGTGTAGATTCACTTGAAACCTAAGTGAACCTACATACTAAAAGAAATCTACTCCCTCCAACTCATATTAGTTGACTCAAGTTTGTCTAAATTCAGGGCCGGCCCTGAGGGGGGACTAGAGGGGCGGCCGCCCCGGGCCCTAGAAATCAGGGGGGGGCCAATTCTCAACTAGCTAAGCGTATTCAACGGCCGGGGATTAGAAAAGCTAGCCTTATGCCGCCATTAGAGCAAGGTTCAAGAGACGACGAGAATGAAACGTTCAGTTGTTTTTCCGTTGGACTGGGCCTTATTTTCTTTCGTTGGGGCATCCACTGCGTAGTCCATAAGGCTATCCATAAGCAAAAAATAGTTCATAAGTCTATCCATATACATAGTGGCGGTTTACTTTAGGAGATTTTCGTTAAGAGTGAACTACAAGCTTATGGGTTGTCCACAAGCAATAAACAATTATTTTACTCTCACATTTTTCTCTTGATTGTGTATCTTTAACAGACATGTGGGTCCCAACTTATGGTAAACTTGACCTTATACATTGTAGCCATTTCTATAAGCTTTGCGAGTTCCATCTTATAGCAAAGGTTTATCTTATACATAGGTGATGCCCTTAGGTCGGGTATTTTCTTTTTCCGTTATCTTGGACCTTTTTTTTGAAAGTAGCAATGAAGACAATAATATAAGTACGGTGGGGCTTGTATGCTTATGTAGATCCATATGGTTCTTTAAAAAAAATAGGTCAATGGGACGGTGTTCAAAAGAAAATGCAAAAATGCGTAGGTCACATGGGTGATCAGTTTGACTGTTCTAAAAAAGACCAATATGAGAGTCCCTTCGGAAACATCCGATAAAATTGGAACGACACTAGAAAAGATCAATATGAGAAGTACGGAATATGATGATAAGTTTTTCAGGCACGATAAGTGAGAGTTGAATAAAAATGTCGACTTTGTGCAACTGATGTATGTCACCTGTGACGCTGTTTGACAATTCTTGTACAAGATGAGCTAAACACAATCTATCGCCGGCCCTTACAGGCAAGCCGAGAGGCGAGAAGCTGAGTCACTAAGAGTAGACTGCACAACGCCCACGACCACCACGATTACACGATTCAAGGCAAGATCAATGTGATAGTCTATAAGATTGATATTGACACGGTTCACCAACTATGTTATTCTCGAGAATATTGATCTGAACCGCTGCGAGATCCTGCGCCTGCCGGAGGAACTCCTCGCGACGATCATGTTGATATGGGTTATTCTCGAGACACGTGTCGTCGCGGTTCAGATCGATCTGGTTGCGATGGGTTAGATCGGAGGCAAAGGAAGTTTGTGTATGTCACCGACGTTAAATTGAGATAGGAGTCCGTACAGGCGTACAAGAAACAACCTGAACCACCCGGCAAAAAAAGCATGAGTAGGAGTCCAGGACACTCCTTCAACTGGAGTATATATTCCCGTCCGGTGTGCAGACAGAGGCAGCGTGATTTCTTACAGCATGCAGGTATTGATTGGGCTCATAATTGCATGCTAGCTCTACCACTATAGGAATGGGAAGCTACGCCGACGGCCGGTCGCTATGCCGACGGCCAAACATCCGGGCCGTCGGCGTAGCCATCGTCTAGGCCAGCTCCGCCAAGCAGCCGTCGGCGTAGAATTGCCCTCAGCATATCCTATGCTACGCCGACGGCTGCCCTCGGCGTAGCATACGCCGACGGCTGCCCTCGGCGTAGCTATTTTTTATTTTATCTCATTAAACTTTGAAAAATCATAACTAAATCATTCTAATTCGGAAAAATACAAATAATATATCAAAATTTGCAGAAAAATAAGACCTATCTATCTACACTCAAATATTACACATTTGTAAATAAAAATTAAGTAAAACATAAGACATTATATATAGTTTAAAACGGGCATAAAAAATTCAAAAATGATCGAAACAATGCGAAACCTTCGCTTGGTGTTATATTATGTGACATAGTTAGAAGGAAAAATATCAAACTTGGTATATTGATTATGTCTCAAAGAAACCTTCACAAAATGACCTATCTCATTCGAGGTTTCTTGGCTTTCGGATCAAATGACCAATGTTATGGCTAGAATCAAGGCATAGTTTGTGATAATGTGCCCATATTGTGCATACACATGCATCATGGGATGGCGAACAATGTTGCAGGAGGAAGTTTTCCTTTTCGTCGCACCAAAAAGCCATTTCCCATTTTCCGAGCACAAAAAACGGACGATTTTGCAAAGCAACCACCAAATGGATAATTCAAAATGGTACCACCACATTTTACAAAAATACTATACCACCTTATATAGACAATGTCCCAATAGGGGAATCCGAAACCTTTCCGTCCACCTCTGATGAAAAAGACAAATTCCTGCCGAATCGGTAGAAAGTGGGTCAGATATGAACTACAGGTACATGATCCGATGCTCATATTTTTTTACAAAAATCATTTTTAGGTTCACAATATGCTATTTTATCAAAGATCCAATGCAAGTTTAGCGAGGCTCAGCCCCGAGCTAAGAATCTTTATGCCCGCCGTTCGACAAAGTTTGACGATAGTTTAAAACGGGCATAAAAAATTCAAAAATGATCGAAACAATTCGAAACCTTCGCGTGGTGTTATATTATGTGACATAGTTAGAAGGAAAAATATCAAACTTGGTATATTGATTATGTCTCAAAGAAACCTTCACAAAATGACCTATCTCATTCGAGGTTTCTTGGCTTTCGGGTCAAATGACCAATGTTATGGCTAGAATCAAGGCATAGTTTGTGATAATATGCCCATATTGTGCATACACATGCATCATGGGATGGCGAACAATGTTGCAGGAGGAAGTTTTCCTTTTCGTCGCACCAAAAAGCCATTTCCCATTTTCCGAGGACAAAAAACGGACGATTTTGTGAAGCAACCACCAAATGGCTAATTCAAAATGGTACCACCACATTTTACAAAAATACTATACCAACTTATATAGACAATGTCCCAACAGGGGAATCCGAAACCTTTCCGTCCACCTCTTATGAAAAAGACAAATTCCTGCCGAATCGGTAGGAAGTGGGTCAGATATGAACTACAGGTACATGATCCGATGCTCATGTTTTTTTACAAAAATCATTTTTAGGTTCACAATATGCTATTTATCAAAGATCCAATGCAAGTTTAGCGAGGCTCGGCCCCGAGCTAAGAATCTTCATGCCCGCCGTTCGACAAAGTTTGACGATAGTTTAAAACAGGCATAAAAAATTCAAAAACGATCGAAACAATGCGAAACCTTCGCGTGGTGTCATATTATGTGACATGGTTATAAGTAAAAATATTAAACTTGATATATTGATTATGTGTCAAAAAAACCTTCACAAAATGACCTATCTCATTCGAGGTTTCTTGGCTTTCGGGTCAAATGACCAATGTTATGGCTAGAATCAAGGCATAGTTTGTGATAATGTGCCCATATTATGCATACACATGCATCATGGGATGGCGAACAATGTTGCAGGAGGAAGTTTTCCTTTTCGTCGTACCAAAAAGCTATTTCCCATTTTTCGAGCACAAAAAACGGACGATTTTATGAAGCAACCACCAAATGGCTAATTCAAAATGCTACCACCACATTTTACTAAAATACTATACCACCTTATATGGACAATGTCCCAACAGGGGGTTCCGAAACCTTTCCATCCACCTTTGGTGAAAAAGACAAATTCCTGCCGAATCGGTAGGAAGTGGGTCAGATATGAACTACATGTACATGATACGATGCTCATGTTTTTTTTACAAAAATCATTTTTAGGTTCACAATATGCTATTTTATCAAAGATTCAATGCAAGTTTTCCTTTTTATCGCACAAAAAAGCCATTTTTCATTAACCGAGCGCAAAAAGAGAATTTTCTAAAGCAACCACCAAATAGATAATTCAAAAACGGAGGGTTTGTGATTAGTTGATATGGATATCATATTTGGATTCCTCTCATTTTTCTGATCAATTTAGACATATTATTTGTTAAATTCCGATTTATAGATTTAAAGATATTAATTATTCCATATTAAATAGAAAAATACAAAAAAGTAAAATTATTATATTTTTAGTTGAATTCAATAATATTTTTACTTATTCATTAATGTTTATTTAAATAATTGTTTTTAATTTCAAAAAATACAAACATGTGACATGTTGATATAAGGGTTAATAGAATTGATATCATAGTATTGACAACAATGTATGAATTACTTTGCGGAAACAGATTCTGAAGGAACGAGGAAGTTAAGTGTGCTGGAGCTGGAGTAGTATTAGGATGGGTGACCTTCTGGGAAGTTCGACCAAGACTGCAATTTAAGTAAATATTAAGTGTAATTAGTGTTAAAAATGTTCAAAGTGAGAGATTAACGAGTCAAACAATTCAAAGATTCAAAAATTGAGAAAAAAAGAAAATAAAAAATTTAATTTTTTTTTTAAAAAATATTTTTGCAACATGTCGACAAGCTATGCCGACGGCCGCTACGCCGACGGCATTGCCCTTGGCGTAGCATACGCCGACGGCATTTTGATACGCCGACGGCCTCTATGTGCTCCGCCGAGGGAGCCCTTTGCCGAGGAGGCTACGCCGAGGGCAGCCGTCGGCGTAGCATACGCCGAGGGCATTTTAGCCTACGCCGACGGCTTTTTGCCCTCGGCGTAGCGCGCGCGTCCTGTAGTGTACCCACGAGGGATCCACGTGTGAATTTTTTCCATCGTAGGTGAAATTAGGTGGTGGGGTAATAGGATAATTTTTTTTTTGAAATGGAGGCGATAACCGGGATCTGCATCAAAATGATGTATGTACACAGCCTTTTTATTTATTATTCGGTATGGCCTTATATATAAAAAATATATAAAGATCAATCCAAAACCAGCTCACTAACGCCAACCAGTTATAACAACACCTATAACTTTGATGAAGGGCTGGCCATTGCTCTCACCTTACACATAAGCGCGTCATCATAAATTGGAGGCATCACCCAACCGTCCAACAACACTCCGGTGGCACAAACCAGTCTAGCATAACCTCAGTGTGCGCCAATGCACGCACTTCAGAAGTTGTCGCCTCCATCTTTCGCCGATCTATTTTCGAGTAGGGATCAAGGCTTTAACCTTTCAGGCCTGTCGTCAACGCCACCATGATGCCAGACAGTGCCACCGCCCTGTGCTTGTCCATCAAAATGTGTCTGTCATCGAGACCCCGCTGCACCACAACGCCAAGACGCGTCTCCTTTGACATGGTAGATGAAACACCGCTCCACCAGCAGACCCGTCCAGTGATCCACAATGATGCCCCCAAGAGGGATAATTGCATCTATTTCCATCATAGTTTGATCCAGGAGATCCGGGTCTAGAGTTTCCCTGGAGCATCCCGAGAAAGGAAGCAACAACCGCTAAAATGATCCCTTCGATAAGGGGACGACGCCAATAGACACCGGCATGGTCCACCTCAGTTTTCACCGCCAGCCACACAATTCCAAGCCCGACACTAGATGAACTGAGATACAACCGCGCCAACAGACATGCGTAACAGAACAACTACCTAGCACCGATCGATAAGATCGGGCCTAAATATCCTCGCTGCTATAGATCCACCGCCGCCACACGCCACCCCCACACTTACTCATTGGAGGTGAAACCTCCAGATTGCAGTTACCAGATCGCTGTCTTTCGCACCGTTGCCACCACACTGGAGGGCCTCGCCACCGTGATTCCAGGCTAGTGCCATGTCCAGGCCTAGGGTAGCGTCCCGCGCCACCAACCCTATGCACGTGACTACGCGAGACTCCGTAGCCGCCGGTGACGACCATGCTTTGCTTGGCCGCGCCATATGTCGACAACGGAGGAGGGAGGAGAGAGGGGTGGGGGAGAGCTGGCGGGGTTCCTCCTGTCTCCTCATGGGAGGGATGCGAGAGAGCTTTCCCTCCCCTTCATCTGCACATAGTATTCTATGACACTTGTTCAAAGAATCATGGGCAGTAGGATTATTGGAGTACCACAGTATAGGCCATGTCGTCTCATTTAGCTTTCGTGATGAGTTGGACTTCCATAGAGCTCGCCCAGATAGGATCTACATAGGAATCTGATGGAACTTACATCCCGTGCGTACATTGCCTCACAACATATACTCCCTCCGTTTCAAAATATAAGTGAAGGGTTTCGCGGCATAGTAAATCAAAATTTTCTACGGAGCGAACAGAGGGAAAGCCAAGATCTAATCTAGGAGATGCAAACAACGAGAGAGATTGGATTAGATCTTCATACCCTTGAAGATTCGCACAGCGGAACGTTCGTCGGAACGTGGGTGATGTAGTCGTACTCGCTTCTCCTCCTCGCGATCCGATCCGATCTAGCACCACAAGTGGCGGTGCCTCCGTGAGATGCACACGTGCAGCACCTCGACGTCTCCTCCTTCCTCGGACCAGCGAGTATGGTGGAGAGATAGATTGGATCTACAGCACGACGGCGTGGTGTATATGGTGGAGAATTTCTGCTGCAGGGCTTCGCCTACAAACAGTCGGGAGGGAGAGAGGAAGGTAGCAAGGCTGCTAGGACTTGGAGGAAGGTGTGTATGGGGAGGGGGCGCACCACCCCTCTATATATAGAGGGGGGGGGGGGCGGCCAGCCCTTGCCCCTCCTCCAAGCCTATCTCTAGTTTAAACAATTTAAACTCTCCCTTATCTAGAAATCCTATCTCTAGTTTAAACGATTTAAACTCTCCCTTATCTAGAAATCCTATCTCTAGTTTAAACGAGTTTAAACTTATCCAGGATCGGCTGGGACCTATGGGGCCTTGTGCCCCTGGCCCAATGCGGCCAGGACACTCCCTCATAGGCCCATGCCCCCTCCCGGAAGGTGGGGCCACGTTGGTCCCCTTCCGGAAGGTTCTAGAAGCTTCCGGTACAATACCGATTAACCCGGAACAATTTCGAACTCCAAAAACTGCACTGCCTTATATGAATCTTATTATCCGGACCATTCCGGAACCTCTCGTGATATCCCGGATCCCATCCGAGACTCCGAACAAAAATTCATAAACCAATTATCCAATCTATCCTAGCGTCGAGATACGTTAAGTGTGTGACCCTGCGGGTTCGAGAATATGCAGACATGATCTTCTATCAATAATCAACAGCGGGGTCTGGGCACCCATATTGACTCCGACACATTCATCGATGATCATATCGGATGAACCACGATGCCAGGATTCAATCAATCCCATATATATATTCCCTTCGTCTCGCGATATTTTACTTGCCCGAGATTCGATCGTCGGTACCGTCATACCTAGTTCAATCTCGTTCACAGCAAGTACTTTACTCATTCCGTAATCCGATATCACTTTGTGATTAACTCCTTAACCACATGCTTGCAAGCGGTGTTGATATCGATTACCGAGTGGGCCCGAAGTATATCTCTCCGACTTGGGAGGGACAAATTCCATCTCGATACATACAACCCAACAGATACTTTCCGATCACCTGAGAGACACCTTTATGATCACCCTCTCATAGGATGACGTTTGATGACCTCAAAGCTTTCTTCCGATACCAGGGAGTTGCATTATCTCATGGTCTAAGGAATACAATATTTGACATAGGAAAAGCTTCGCAAAGACGAACACGATGACACGATCTAATTGCTCTGCTTTGTTTGGGTCTATCCACCATATCATTCTTCCAATGATATGATCTCATTATCAATTGACAACTCATGTCTATGGTTAGGAAACCTTAACCATCATTGATCAATGAGCTAGTCCATAGAGGCGTACTAGGGACACGGTGTTGTTTACAAACCACACAAGTATTAAAGTTTCCACTTAATACAATTCTAGCATGGAACATAAACTTTATCATGAACAAGAATTATAATAATAACATCTTTATTATTGCCTCTAGGGCATAATTCCAACAGTCTCCCACTTGCACTAGAGTCAATAATCTAGTTTACATCTGGCAACAATCTCACACCCATGGCACTGAGGTGTTGATCATGTTTTACACGTGGAAGAGGTTTAGTCAATGGATCTGCGACATTCAGATCCGTATGTACTTTGCTAATCTTCAGATCTCCATCTGCTATATAATCTCGGATTATATGAAACTTGCGGTTGATATGCTTGGTCTTTGGATGATATCTTGGTTCCTTAGCGAGTGCTATGGCGCCAGTGTTGTCACACAATATCTCCAGTGGGTCCAATGCACTTGGAACCACGCCAAGCTCAGTGATGAAGTTTCTGATCCAAACACCTTCACTTGACGCTTCTGCAGCAGCCATGTATTCCGCTTCTACTGTAGATCCCGCGATCACGCTTTGCTTGCAGCTTCTCCAGCTCACAGCTCCTCCATTCAAAATTGTGGCATCCCGCAAAACCACTACTAGAAAATCGCGTTGAATTTGTGCATTGCATCGTCATCATCATGCATTGTTTGCCAAAACTATTTTCGCAAAGCCCGTTTTGTTTTCTAAAACGCCCCATCTTTATTCAAACACCAAAACCGGGTTCCCGGAATATTTTGCTTTGGCCGCTATCGGTTTGCCAACGGCCCGTTTTAATCAAATAAAAATTATATTATTTTAGCGGGGGCAGTCGAACGGGCCGTTTCGACCCGAACGACCACCCCCATATTTTCAGATCGGTCCACCCCAATCAGCCCCATCTAAACCGAAACCTACCAATATTCCTACCCAGCCCCCCTTTCCACCTCACCCCCTCCTATCAGCTCGCGCCACCTCAGCACACCCCAAACCCACACCAATCCTACGCTGCCACTTGTCCCTCCCTCTCTCTCCCTGGACCCTCTCACCACCAACCCCTCAGCCCCACACCCACGCATGCACGCATGCAGCCCCACTCCCTCACCCCTCAGCCGCCCTCACCCACACCCCCTGACCCGTGGGGCCCGCCCCTGGCCCACACTCCCTGCCTGCCCCCCTGCCTTCTCCCTGCCCGCGTGGCCCACGCCCGCACCCGCTCGCCCCATCTTCCTCTCTCCCCCGCCGCTCTCTCTCTGGACGCGTCGCTCCCCCACCGGCGCCGGCCCTCCCTCCCCGCGGCCACCGCCCGCGACAGCAACCGCCGGCGAGCTCCTGGCCCTGCCCTCTTCTCCTCCAAGCGCCACACCCACCCCTCTCGCCGCCGCGCCAGGCGCCCCTCTTCCCCACCGCCGGCACCGCCTTTCCCCTCCTGGCGGCACCGCCCTGCTCCGGCCCCTCAGCGTCCCGCGTCGCCCGCGGAGGCCGCCGCCTTCGCCGCCTCCTCCCGCCTACCAGGACCGCCCCGAGCCGCCCCGCGCGGGCCAGCGCCTCGCCGGAGCCGCGACCTCCAGCGCCGGCCCCGCGCTCCGCCCCGCCGTAACCACCCGCACCGCCGCCGGAGGCACCCCGCTGCTCCGCCCTCTCCGCTCGCGAGCCCCGCTCCTCCGCCCAAGCCACACCGTGCCGCCAGACCCCCATCTCCCTCCCGAGCCTGGCCTCCCTCCTCCGGCCTGCGTCCGGCCGCCCCGTTCTCGCTCGCCGGAGGCCGCCCCGAGAGCCTCTGCACCCCGCATCCCCGCCGCCGCAGCAAGCTCGCCGGAGCCCGAGCCAAGCCCGCGCGACCACGCCCCGCCCGCTGCGCCTTCCCCGGGCCACCGTCCTCGCCGTCGTGGTGTCACGACCTCCGGCCTCGCCTGAGCCCGCTTGCCGTGGTCGCCGACGTCGACCGCCTCCAGCGCCGCCTCGGGTCAGCCCGACGAGTCTGCCTCCGCCCGTGCGTGTTTCCTGTGAAGTACCAGTTGGTGCTAAGATGTTGAGTGTGGGGACCGCAAGACCGCAGGGCCTTCGCATCGAGAGGATATCGCAAGATGGGCATGGTGACGCCCGTTGGACCTTCGACAAGTAAGTCGGCATGGAACCCGAAGAGGCCGGTACCCCCAAGGTCTACCTCGAACGCATCCCGGACTCGGAGAAAACCCCTCGACACGCCAAGTTGCCGAAGCCCCCGAAGACCGAACCCGACACTACAAGTTCGTCAGGAACCCGACGCCAAGATCGCCCCGGAGGCCGAACCCCGCGGACCGACATGCTCTTCTTCACGGATATGACAAGCACTCCGCCCGGACACCAAGTGCTTCACCCGAACGGCAAGACCAACCCTGTGGGACCCGACAAGATCTGCACGACGACAAGAACTACTCCGATATCCGAGAACGATCCCGCCGAGGCCGTCGAGCCCTGGACCCCGAGACCGACCCCGAACCCCGGAAACCCCAAGATCGTCGAGACCCCTCAAAGTGTGACCCTTTTCCTCGAACCCTATTTTATAACATAACAACTTGTTGCATGTTTAATTGTCATCTCGCATGCATATCTGTGGATTGGGGGCCTTTTGCCGGTTCACCTAATAATTAAATATGGGGCCCATATGCGGGCAAATCCAGCCTTATATTGGCCTCATTTAACTTGTGTAGCGAACCCGTATTACTTCTTACCTTGTTAAACAACATTTAAATTGCGGGGTAGCTAAACAACTCGAACCATATAATCAATTGTCGGGACCCCGGTTCCGCTTAATATGACCCAATCGCATCGCACCTTGCCATGTCATGCATCATACCTGCATCATGCCGATCTTCTGCCGTTGTATTAAATAGTACATCCGGTGTTTCTTCTAGTGTTTTGCTTCTTCGCGGATAAGGCCGTTGAGTTGATGTGAGATTCGCCCCGACCTTCGGGTTAAACCCTTCGACAATGTTTTCAGGCGAGCATCTCCCCCTTTTTCTACCTATCTTACTTTTATAGTCTTTATTCCCTCCTGTTGATCTATTGCTATCTGTGTTGCGATGCTCTAGTTTCCGTACCCGTGATATCCCTTGCAGCCCTATATTTGCCTTGGACACATCCTATTACCTGTTGTTTGGTAGATAGTTGGACTTGCGCGTCGTAGTTGCTTGCTCAAGTGTTGATGTGTGTCGTCATATGCCACAGTTGCTGATGTATTGCCGCTTGTTGATGTTGGAGATGAGCATAGTTTTACTAATTGTTCACTTTAATTCCTGTTTAACAACTAAAATTGGAATAAGCAGAGGCATCGGTGGGTGATAGAAAATATTTGGTTTCCGAACGCCCACTTGTGTCCCGTAAGACCCCGAGTACTTGATACTTGTTCCTTGATTTATCGCGCTATCCACATCCGGGAGGTATATGGGACCCCCCTTAGCCAGAGCTTGATTCCGTCTTATTTCTTGGGGCCACAAACTAGTTTGAGGTGTCTTTACTATCCTGTACTTATGCCATGCTACTGCTTTAATTACGATTGTGCGAGGTACTGCACACTGTACTGTTTTGGAAGCGGAATGTTTACGCGGTGTCGACAAGCCCCGTTTGGGGTTCCCAGTCGCTCACAGCCATTGTCGCAGACCTTGAGGCCGTCTCGGAGCTTGCTTACTCCGTTGCGGGATCTACTTAAGGGGTGGCCCCCTGAAATATTTCTGAATCTTGTGATTGCTTTGTCGTGAAGGCCTCGTTGGGTTTTGATTTGGTTTTTCCGAGGTTGATCGAGTGTGTGTTGCTATTGGTGCACCCCGGCCGGGTAAAACTTTCTGAAAGCCGTGTCCGCGGATATGGACGACTTGGAGCACAGTTTCTCGACCATAGACAAGCATAACTAAAGTTTACTGCTATCAATTTGACTATAACATGACTAGTAATCAGCTTCACTATAATGGAATGGCTAAATAATACTGCCCACAATTGCTTGCTTGGATTGTCGCTTGCGACCATTGTACCTGACTAGTAAGTATTGCAACTACAACGGAATGGCTGAATAAAAGTATCAACAACTGCTGGGTTTTTGGGTTATCTCATGATAATGTATCTGACTAGTAAGTGTTGCCACTATCACGGATTGATTAACTAAAAGTGCCCACTGTTTACTTTATCAGGATGATTATCTAAACCTGACTAGTAATTGCTGCAACGATAACCGAATAAATAAAACTGCCAACTGTGTGAGTTCCTCGGTTGACTTCCTCGTTTGGTCTCGAGGGGGAAACACCAGGAGGGGTTTGTTTGGTGTTAGCTTCATGGTTGGATCCGGATAGGTCTATCTTACCCCTCTCTGTTTGACGCCAGTTGTATCGAGTCTCTATAGGTTGTTTAGTGCATGCTGCCGCTGCCGCTTCAGTCCACCATACCTATGTAGGCGAGGACCGCCGAATTCTAGCCTCGCCGTGTACTGGCCTCAGTACTGACGCTCCTCTTTTTTCCTTTGCCCTTTGTCGGCACCCCTTTTGTTCAAGCAGGTTTTGAGATCGATGCCGTTAGCAGGGTTACCCTTCCGGCTTGGCCTGGGCAGGGTTATGGACGCCATTGGTTATTCTTCAGGGCTCTTAGCCCCATTTGCATCTTGTCCGTAGCTGGACGCTATATCGTTTTCAAGGTGACTTGGATCTTTGTATACTATATCTGTATTCTTTACTCTTTGAGTCGCTGTTATATATATCTGTTCTGTGGGTCCCATCGAGGACTGTTGTGTAATGTTATTACTTCGTTTTCCACCCGCACGAAAGTGCCTGGTGGGCACCTTTGAATCGTTTCTATGCGGGTTTGGCGAATTTTGCTCAAACTTGCATAGGTCCGATTCTGAGGGTGTTACAGAGTGGTATCAGAGCTCAGCAGTTGCGATACCCCACAAGTCCAGCCTGTAGGATAACCTAGCTAACGGCCGAAGTAGAGTGTCCAAAACTAATTTTGCAAAATCGGTTGGATAGTTCTGGTTAGGTCTGATTTTACTCCTTACCCCTCTGCTGTTCTCCTCTTACCTCTACGTGTTTTGAATCCGCTCTCTTCTCTTTCTTCGAGTCCAGGATTTCTCGTGGTTGGGTTTTCCGTCGTACCTTCAGGGTTTCTCTTCCTCCCCTTTTGGCAACGGAGGTGCTACGATCCTCAATCTGCAACTGTTCTGTTGTGTCCTTCCTCCAATATTTTGTTCTTGAGCTCTTTATCCGTATGTGTTCGTTGTTGGATATCAGTGTCGTTGAAAAACATATGAGAAGGACGAGCCTTGGTGAAGTTGGAGTATACCTTGAGCATGTGTTGTTCATGCCAATGGAACCATCGCGGAACCTAATCATCGTGTCTTTCATACGATTCCTGCTGACATCATCCCTTTGTTCCGGATACCGCCTATGAAGATCTTCAGTCTAAATCTCGAGAGTTAGGTTGCCTGGTTTTCCTATTCATGTATAGAGTTGATAGTTTGGGTACGGGATGGATTGATCACCCTAACCGACTCTTACTGTTCGCTCTGTACATCGAACTGGTGGATCAATGTAACTTTTCCCTCTTCTAATGGAAGTTAGAGGTGGCCTTATCGTTTGATACCTCTATCTTCGTCCTTTGTTTCTCCGGAGTGATCTCTCGACGATCAGGGACAACGACCTTTGTTGGTGGTGTCGCCGTTTTCCAGATGAAGAAGGAACCATTGTTAGTGGTGTCGCGAGGATCTACACGAAGCGAGAAGACGCAGTTCGCCGACCTTCCTTCCGGTACCATGAGGCGGATCTCGAGGGCGAGATCCATTGTTAGTGGTGTCGAATTGTGGCATCCCGCAAAACCACTACTAGAAAATCGCGTTGAATTTGTGCATTGCATCGTCATCATCATGCATTGTTTGCCAAAACTATTTTCGCAAAGCCCGTTTTGTTTTCTAAAACGCCCCATCTTTATTCAAACACCAAAACCGGGTTCCCGGAATATTTTGCTTTGGCCGCTATCGGTTTGCCAACGGCCCGTTTTAATCAAATAAAAATTATATTATTTTAGCGGGGGCAGTCGAACGGGCCGTTTCGACCCGAACGACCACCCCCATATTTTCAGATCGGTCCACCCCAATCAGCCCCATCTAAACCGAAACCTACCAATATTCCTACCCAGCCCCCCTTTCCACCTCACCCCCTCCTATCAGCTCGCGCCACCTCAGCACACCCCAAACCCACACCAATCCTACGCTGCCACTTGTCCCTCCCTCTCTCTCCCTGGACCCTCTCACCACCAACCCCTCAGCCCCACACCCACGCATGCACGCATGCAGCCCCACTCCCTCACCCCTCAGCCGCCCTCACCCACACCCCCTGACCCGTGGGCCCGCCCCTGGCCCACACTCCCTGCCTGCCCCCCTGCCTTCTCCCTGCCCGCGTGGCCCACGCCCGCACCCGCTCGCCCCATCTTCCTCTCTCCCCCGCCGCTCTCTCTCTGGACGCGTCGCTCCCCCACCGGCGCCGGCCCTCCCTCCCCGCGGCCACCGCCCGCGACAGCAACCGCCGGCGAGCTCCTGGCCCTGCCCTCTTCTCCTCCAAGCGCCACACCCACCCCTCTCGCCGCCGCACCAGGCGCCCCTCTTCCCCACCGCCGGCACCGCCTTTCCCCTCCTGGCGGCACCGCCCTGCTCCGGCCCCTCAGCGTCCCGCGTCGCCCGCGGAGGCCGCCGCCTTCGCCGCCTCCTCCCGCCTACCAGGACCGCCCCGAGCCGCCCGCGCGGGCCAGCGCCTCGCCGGAGCCGCGACCTCCAGCGCCGGCCCCGCGCGCTCCGCCCCGCCGTAACCACCCGCACCGCCGCCGGAGGCACCCCGCTGCTCCGCCCTCTCCGCTCGCGAGCCCCGCTCCTCCGCCCAAGCCACACCGCGCCGCCAGACCCCCATCTCCCTCCCGAGCCTGGCCTCCCTCCTCCTGCCTGCGTCCGGCCGCCCCGTTCTCGCTCGCCGGAGGCCGCCCCGAGAGCCTCTGCACCCCGCATCCCCGCCGCCGCAGCAAGCTCGCCGGAGCCCGAGCCAAGCCCGCGCGACCACGCCCCGCCCGCTGCGCCTTCCCCGGGCCACCGTCCTCGCCGTCGTGGTGTCACGACCTCCGGCCTCGCCTGAGCCCGCTTGCCGTGGTCGCCGACGTCGACCGCCTCCAGCGCTGCCTCGGGTCAGCCCGACGAGTCTGCCTCCGCCCGTGCGTGTTTCCTGTGAAGTACCAGTTGGTGCTAAGATGTTGAGTGTGGGGACCGCAAGACCGCAGGGCCTTCGCATCGAGAGGATATCGCAAGATGGGCATGGTGACGCCCGTTGGACCTTCGACAAGTAAGTCGGCATGGAACCCGAAGAGGCCGGTACCCCCAAGGTCTACCTCGAACGCATCCCGGACTCGGAGAAAACCCCTCGACACGCCAAGTTGCCGAAGCCCCAGAAGACCGAACCCGACACTACAAGTTCGTCAGGAACCCGACGCCAAGATCGCCCCGGAGGCCGAACCCCGCGGACCGACATGCTCTTCTTCACGGATATGACAAGCACTCCGCCCGGACACCAAGTGCTTCACCCGAACGGCAAGACCAACCCTGTGGGACCCGACAAGATCTGCACGACGACAAGAACTACTCCGATATCCGAGAACGATCCCGCCGAGGCCGTCGAGCCCTGGACCCCGAGACCGACCCCGAACCCCGGAAACCCCAAGATCGTCGAGACCCCTCAAAGTGTGACCCTTTTCCTCGAACCCTATTTTATAACATAACAACTTGTTGCATGTTTAATTGTCATCTCGCATGCATATCTGTGGATTGGGGGCCTTTTGCCGGTTCACCTAATAATTAAATATGGGGCCCATATGCGGGCAAATCCAGCCTTATATTGGCCTCATTTAACTTGTGTAGCGAACCCGTATTACTTCTTACCTTGTTAAACAACATTTAAATTGCGGGGTAGCTAAACAACTCGAACCATATAATCAATTGTCGGGACCCCGGTTCCGCTTAATATGACCCAATCGCATCGCACCTTGCCATGTCATGCATCATACCTGCATCATGCCGATCTTCTGCCGTTGTATTAAATAGTACATCCGGTGTTTCTTCTAGTGTTTTGCTTCTTCGCGGATAAGGCCGTTGAGTTGATGTGAGCTTCGCCCCGACCTTCGGGTTAAACCCTTCGACAATGTTTTCAGGCGAGCATCTCCCCCTTTTTCTACCTATCTTACTTTTATAGTCTTTATTCCCTCCTGTTGATCTATTGCTATCTGTGTTGCGATGCTCTAGTTTCCGTACCCGTGATATCCCTTGCAGCCCTATATTTGCCTTGGACACATCCTATTACCTGTTGTTTGGTAGATAGTTGGACTTGCGCGTCGTAGTTGCTTGCTCAAGTGTTGATGTGTGTCGTCATATGCCACAGTTGCTGATGTATTGCCGCTTGTTGATGTTGGAGATGAGCATAGTTTTACTAATTGTTCACTTTAATTCCTGTTTAACAACTAAAATTGGAATAAGCAGAGGCATCGGTGGGTGATAGAAAATATTTGGTTTCCGAACGCCCACTTGTGTCCCGTAAGACCCCGAGTACTTGATACCTGTTCCTTGATTTATCGCGCTATCCACATCCGGGAGGTATATGGGACCCCCCTTAGCCAGAGCTTGATTCCGTCTTATTTCTTGGGGCCACAAACTAGTTTGAGGTGTCTTTACTATCCTGTACTTATGCCATGCTACTGCTTTAATTACGATTGTGCGAGGTACTGCACACTGTACTGTTTTGGAAGCGGAATGTTTACGCGGTGTCGACAAGCCCCGTTTGGGGTTCCCAGTCGCTCACAGCCATTGTCGCAGACCTTGAGGCCGTCTCGGAGCTTGCTTACTCCGTTGCGGGATCTACTTAAGGGGTGGCCCCCTGAAATATTTCTGAATCTTGTGATTGCTTTGTCGTGAAGGCCTCGTTGGGTTTTGATTTGGTTTTTCCGAGGTTGATCGAGTGTGTGTTGCTATTGGTGCACCCCGGCCGGGTAAAACTTTCTGAAAGCCGTGTCCGCGGATATGGACGACTTGGAGCACAGTTTCTCGACCATAGACAAGCATAACTAAAGTTTACTGCTATCAATTTGACTATAACATGACTAGTAATCAGCTTCACTATAATGGAATGGCTAAATAATACTGCCCACAATTGCTTGCTTGGATTGTCGCTTGCGACCATTGTACCTGACTAGTAAGTATTGCAACTACAACGGAATGGCTGAATAAAAGTATCAACAACTGCTGGGTTTTTGGGTTATCTCATGATAATGTATCTGACTAGTAAGTGTTGCCACTATCACGGATTGATTAACTAAAAGTGCCCACTGTTTACTTTATCAGGATGATTATCTAAACCTGACTAGTAATTGCTGCAACGATAACCGAATAAATAAAACTGCCAACTGTGTGAGTTCCTCGGTTGACTTCCTCGTTTGGTCTCGAGGGGGAAACACCAGGAGGGGTTTGTTTGGTGTTAGCTTCATGGTTGGATCCGGATAGGTCTATCTTACCCCTCTCTGTTTGACGCCAGTTGTATCGAGTCTCTATAGGTTGTTTAGTGCATGCTGCCGCTGCCGCTTCAGTCCACCATACCTATGTAGGCGAGGACCGCCGAATTCTAGCCTCGCCGTGTACTGGCCTCAGTACTGACGCTCCTCTTTTTCCTTTGCCCTTTGTCGGCACCCCTTTTGTTCAAGCAGGTTTTGAGATCGATGTCGTTAGCAGGGTTACCCTTCCGGCTTGGCCTGGGCAGGGTTATGGACGCCATTGGTTATTCTTCAGGGCTCTTAGCCCCATTTGCATCTTGTCCGTAGCTGGACGCTATATCGTTTTCAAGGTGACTTGGATCTTTGTATACTATATCTGTATTCTTTACTCTTTGAGTCGCTGTTATATATATCTGTTCTGTGGGTCCCATCGAGGACTGTTGTGTAATGTTATTACTTCGTTTTCCACCCGCACGAAAGTGCCTGGTGGGCACCTTTGAATCGTTTCTATGCGGGTTTGGCGAATTTTGCTCAAACTTGCATAGGTCCGATTCTGAGGGTGTTACAAAAATATAAACGTATCCTGTCTGAGATTTAGAATCATCCTTATCGGTGTCGAAACTAGCATCGACGTAACCTTTTACGACAAGCTGTTCATCACCCCCATAGACTAAGAACATTTCTTTAGTTCTATTTAGGTACTTTAGGATGTTCTTCACGGCTGTCCAGTGTTCCACTCCTGGATCACTTTGATATCTGCTCGTCAAACTAAGAGCATTGGACACATCCGGTCTAGTACACAGCATGGCATACATGATGGAACCTATGGCCAAGGCATAAGGCACTTTGATCATAGCTTCCCTATCATTTACCGTAGCTGGACACTGATCCTTGCTCAATATCTTACCTGACAACATAGGCACTGAACCTTTCTTTGCCTTATCCATTCTGAACTTTTTCAGAACTTTGTCTAGGTATGTACTCTGGCTTAAAGCTATCAGGCGTCTTTGTCTATCTCTATAGATCTTGATACCCAATATATAAGCAGCTTCACCTAGGTCTTTCATTGAAAAAAACTTGTTCAAATAACTCTTCACATCGTTAAGCATGTTGATGTCATTTCCGATAATCAATATGTCATCCACATACAGTACCAGAAACGTCACCGAGCTCCCACTCACTTTCTTGTAGATGCAAGCTTCGTAGCAATTTGGAACAAATCCAAAGCTCTTGATCACTTGATCAAAACGAAGGTTCCAACTCCGAGATGCTTGCTTCAGTCCATAAATGGAACGCTGAAGTTTGCATACTTTATCAGCATCCTTAGGATCGACAAAACCTTCGGGTTGCATCATATACAACTCTTCATCAATGTTGCCATTGAGGAAAGCAGTCTTGACATCCATCTGCCATATTTCATAATCATGAAACGCAGCAATTGCTAATAAAATCCGAATGGACTTAAACATCGCTACGGGAGAGAAAGTCTCATCGTAGTCAACACCTTGAACTTGTCGAAAACCTTTCGCGACAAGTCGTGCTTTATAGACAGTAACATTACCATCCGCGTCCGTTTTCTTCTTGAAGATCCATTTGCACTCAACGGCCTTTCGGTCGCTAGGAGGGTCCACCAAAGTCCATACTTGGTTTTCGCTCATGGATCCCAATTCGGATTTCATGGCTTCTAGCCATTTATCAGAGTCTGGGCTCATCATCGCTTCCTCATAGTTCGTAGGTTCACTGTCTTCTACTAACAAGACAGTCAAGACAGGGTTGCCGTACCACTCAGGAGGGGCACGCGACCTTGTCGACCTACGACGTTCAGTAGCAGCATCGTCCGAAGCTTCATGATCCTTGTCATTAGCTTCCTCTATTGTTGGTGCAGGCGGCACTGGAACAATTTTAGGTGCTGCGCTACTCTCCAATTCAAGAGAAGGTTCAATAACCTCGTCAAGCTCTACTTTCCTCCCACTCACTTCTTTCGAGAGAAACTCCTTCTCAAGAAAGGAACCGTTCTTTGCGACAAACACTTTGCCTTCGGTTCTGTGATAGAAGGTATACCCAATAGTTTCCTTACGGTATCCTATGAAGACGCATTTCTCCGCTTTGGGTTCGAGCTTGTCCGGCATCAACTTCTTGATGTAAGCTTCGCATCCCCAAACTTTAAGAAACGACAACTTAGGTTTAGCACCAAACCACAGTTCATACGGTGTCGTCTCAACGGATTTAGATGGAGCCCTATTTAAAGTGAATGCAGCGGTTTCTAATGCATAACCCCAAAATGATAACGGCAAATCAGTAAGAGACATCATTGATCAGACCATATCTAATAGGGTTCGATTCCGGCGTTCAGACACACCATTGCGCTGTGGTGTTCCGGGTGGCGTGAGTTGTGAAACGATTCCACTTGCTTTAAGATGCGTGAGAAAATCATAACTCAAATATTCACCTCCACGATCGGATCGTAGAAACTTAATCTTTCTGTTACGATGGTTCTCCACTTCATTCTGAAATTCCTTGAACTTTTCAAATGTTTTAGATTTATGTTTCATTAAATAGATATACCCATATCTACTTAAGTCATCGGTAAAAGTGAGGAAATAGCGATATCCACCGCGCGTCGAAATACTCATCGGTCCGCATACATCGGTATGTATGATTTCCAACAAGTCCGTTGCTCGCTCCATCATTCCGGATAACGGGGTTTTGATCATCTTGCCCATGAGGCATGGTTCGCATGTGTCAAATGATTCAAAATCAAGAGACTCCAAAAGTCCATCAGAATGGAGTTTCTTCATGCGCTTTACACCAATATGACCTAGACGACAGTGCCACAAATAAGTAGTATTATCACTATCTACTTTGCATCTCTTAGCCTCAATGTTATGGATGTGTGTTTCATCCCTTTCGAGATTTAGAAGAAATAAACCATTCACAAGAGGTGCATGACCATAAAAGATGTTACTCATATAAATAGAACAACCATTATTCTCCGATTTAAATGAATAACCGTCTTGCAATAAACATGATCCGGAAATAATGTTCATGCTCAACGCAGGCACATAATAACATTTATTAAGGTTTAAAACTAATCCCGAAGGTAAAACTAAGGAGAGCGTGCCGACGGCCATCACATCAACTCTTGATCCGTTGCCAACGCGCATCGTCACCTCATCCCTCGCAAGCCGCCGTCTATTCCGTAGCTCCTGTTTCGAGTTACAAATATTAGCAACTGAACCGGTATCAAATACCCAGGCACTACAACGAGGGCTAGTAAGGAAAACATCAATAACATGTATATCAAATATACCTTTGATGGTGCCAGCCTTCTTGTACTTCGGACAGTTGCGCTTCCAGTGACCCCTGTCCTTGCAATAGAAGCACTCAGTGTCCGGCTTGGGACCAGACCTGAGCTTCTTCTCAGCAGGGGCATTGCGCTTGCCGCCGCCCTTCTTGAAGGGCTTCTTTGCTCCCTTACCTTTCTTAAAGGAGGACTTGTTGACCATCAACACATGATTATCCTTCTTGATGTCCACTTCCGCAGCCTTCAGCTTTGCGAAGAGCTCGGTGATCGTATCAGTGGAACCAATCTGATTATGAGTCACTACAAAACTTTTGTAGCTGGGAGGGAGTGATTGCAGAACCCTGTCAATCTTGAGCTCCTCTGGAATCGTGCATTCCAGTTGCTCAAGGCGTTGAGTGTAGCCCGACATCTTTATGGCGTGCTCACTAACGAAACTCCCTTCCTCCATCTTGCAGTTAAAGAACTTCTCAGAGATATCATATCTCTCAGAACGGGCTTGAGTCTGAAACATGGTTTTCAGCTCCTCGAGAATCTCAAAGGGTCCGGTATAGGTTTCAAAACGATTTTGAAGCTCCGGTTCCATAGCAAACAACATGGTGCTCTTAATCACACCATAATCATCTTTGCGCGACTGATAGACAGCTTTCTCATCAGCCGGCGCAGTTGCAGCAGGGGGGTTACCTAACGCTTTCTCAAGGACATAGTCCTTTTGTCCGCCAGACAGAATGATTCTTAGATTGCGGAACCAGTTGGTGAAGTTAGACCCATTGTTTCTAAGCTTTTCTTTCTCAGCAAAAACGTTGAAGTTGAAGTTGGACTTGGCCATTGGATCTACAGTATTTGCAAGTACAATTTAGACTATGTTCATGATAAATAGTTCAACTTAATCAAATTACTAGATGAACTCCCACTAAATTCAACATCCCTCAAGTTGTTTAGTGAACACGATCCAAATTCACCACACCTAATCCGATCATCACGAGAAGAGATGTGGTTTCAATGGTGGACAACGAAGTGTCGATCATATCATTCATATGACTCATGCTTAACCTTTCGGTTCTTGTGTTCCGAGGCCATGTCTGTACATGCTAGGCTCGTCAAGTTAGACCCAAGTATTTCCGCGTTAGCAAAAACTGGCTTGCACCCGTTGTATGTGAGCGTAGAGTCTATAGCACCCGATCATCACGTGATGCTTGGACACGACGAACTTTCGCAACGGTGCATACTTGGGGAGAACACAATTTTATCTTGATCTTTAAGTGAGGAATCATCTTATAATGCTACCGTCGCGATCTAAGCAAAATAAGATACATAAAGGATAAACATCACATGCATATAACTTTATGTGACATGGTATAGCCAATCTTCGCGCAATGATCTCCATCTTGTGCGTTCCGGCATGATCTCCATCACTCCACCATGATTGCCTCCACCACGAATAGCAACTACAACTATTGCTAACTACTTAGCGATAAAGTGAAACTATTACATGGCGTATAAGAAGTTGACACACGGGTCATACACAATTATAAAGACAACCATATGGCTCCTGCCGGTTGTGTACTCATCGACATGCAAGTCGTGAAACATTACAAAACATGATCATCGCATACAATATACACATCACATCTTGGGCCATACCATATCACAGAAAACACTCCCTGCAAAAACAAGTTAGACGCCTCTACTTTGTTGTTGCATGTTTTACGTGGCTTTATGGGAGTAGATGCTAAGAACGATTCTTACCTACGGAAAGCCACAACGGTGATATTATGGTTGCCAAACTCCGGTGTTAATCCCATGACAACTATAGTGAGAGAAACTGACATCCACCGGCCGCATGTGTGGAACAAGCCACACGTCAAGTGCGGAACCGGTCTCGCGAACGACGTCGCGTAAGGTTGGCCTGGACCGCTTCAATCTCACTATCCCGCGTCATAAGAAGAACACAAACAAGAGGCTTGCAACAGAAAACATCAACGCCCGCAACAACCATGTTGCGTTCTACTCGTGAAACACATCTACGCATAGATCTAGCTCTGATACCACTGAAGGGTTTCGCGGCATAGTAAATCAAAATTTTCTACGGAGCGAACAGAGGGAAAGCCAAGATCTAATCTAGGAGATGCAAACAACGAGAGAGATTGGATTAGATCTTCATACCCTTGAAGATTCGCACAGCGGAACGTTCGTCGGAACGTGGGTGATGTAGTCGTACTCGCTTCTCCTCCTCGCGATCCGATCCGATCTAGCACCACAAGTGGCGGTGCCTCCGTGAGATGCACACGTGCAACACCTCGACGTATCCTCCTTCCTCGGACCAGCGAGTATGGTGGAGAGATAGATTAGATCTACAGCACGACGGCGTGGTGTATATGGTGGAGAATTTCTGCTGCAGGGCTTCGCCTACAAACAGTCGGGAGGGAGAGAGGAAGGTAGCAAGGCTGCTAGGGCTTGGAGGAAGGTGTGTATGGGGAGGGGGCGCACCACCCCTCTATATATAGAGGGGGGCGGCCAGCCCTTGCCCCTCCTCCAAGCCTATCTCTAGTTTAAACAATTTAAACTCTCCCTTATCTAGAAATCCTATCTCTAGTTTAAACGATTTAAACTCTCTCTTATCTAGAAATCCTATCTCTAGTTTAAACGAGTTTAAACTTATCCAGGATCGGTTGGGCCCTATGGGGCCTTGTGCCCCTGGCCCAATGCGGCCAGGACACTCCCTCATAGGCCCATGCCCCCTCCCAGAAGGTGGGGCCACGTTGGTCCCCTTCCGGAAGGTTCTAGAAGCTTCCGGTACAATACCGATTAACCCGGAACAATTTCGAACTCCAAAAACTGCACTGCCTTATATGAATCTTATTCTCCGGACCATTCCGGAACCTCTCGTGATATCCCGGATCCCATCCGAGACTCCGAACAAAAATTCATAAACCAATTATCCAATCTATCCTAGCGTCGAGATACGTTAAGTGTGTGACCCTGCGGGTTCGAGAATATGCAGACATGATCTTCTATCAATAATCAACAACGGGGTCTGGGCACCCATATTGACTCCCACACATTCATCGATGATCATATCGGATGAACCACGATGCCAGGATTCAATCAATCCCATATATATATTCCCTTCGTCTCGCGATATTTTACTTGCCCGAGATTCGATCGTCGGTACCGTCATACCTAGTTCAATCTCGTTCACAGCAAGTACTTTACTCATTCCGTAATCCGATATCACTTTGTGATTAACTCCTTAACCACATGCTTGCAAGCGGTGTTGATATCGATTACCGAGTGGGCCCGAAGTATATCTCTCCGACTTGGGAGGGACAAATTCCATCTCGATACATACAACCCAACAGATACTTTCCGATCACCTGAGAGACACCTTTATGATCACCCTCTCATAGGATGACGTTTGATGACCTCAAAGCTTTCTTCCGATACCAGGGAGTTGCATTATCTCATGGTCTAAGGAATACAATATTTGACATAGGAAAAGCTTCGCAAAGACGAACACGATGACACGATCTAATTGCTCTGCTTTGTTTGGGTCTATCCACCATATCATTCTCCCAATGATATGATCTCATTATCAATTGACAACTCATGTCTATGGTTAGGAAACCTTAACCATCATTGATCAATGAGCTAGTCCATAGAGGCGTACTAGGGACACGGTGTTGTTTACAAACCACACAAGTATTAAAGTTTCCGCTTAATACAATTCTAGCATGGAACATAAACTTTATCATGAACAAGAATTATAATAATAACATCTTTATTATTGCCTCTAGGGCATAATTCCAACAATAAGATGGTTTAGATTTGTAAAGAAAATGTATCTAGACTTCTTTTAATGTGTATATTCACTCCAAACTTGAATGAACATATATACTAAAACAAGTCTAGATACATTTGCTTCACAAAGCTAAAACATCTTATATTTTGAAACGGAGGGAGTATAAGATATGAATTCTAGGTGCCACAGTTCAACACGATTTTGCATCCGCGTTTATCTAGAACTCTAATTTTATTCTCTCCATGAGGAAGCGCGGAAAGGTAGAGATCCTACTCTCCTAATGAGTAGTACAACATATCCAAGCAGAAAGAATGTAAAACCACATTTTGGCAAAAAGAAATAGTCCATTAAAAATATATTTATTTCAAGTTCTCAAATTCTACTACTAATTAATGCTACAATCTTGTTGGCCTCCGTTGCTTACTTCTCAACTCAATGCCCCACACAATTAGGCCACATTTTCCCGGTGATGTCTTCTCAACCAAGCTGACTGAGGCCTCACCGTCGCCATCCCCGTTGTGGAACTCACCCAGCTCCACCTCCATCTACTGCGGGAGGATTGACCTGATGATAATTCGGCAGGATGATAACAATTATTTTTATATGAAAATAAAATTAGAAACTGCTGCTTGAACCTTTTGCCTCTTTTGCTGTAGTGAAAATCTGAGCCCACAGGCACCAGCTCCCCTGCAAAATGCGAAATCTGCAAGCCCGCTCGCGGAAAGGGTGAGGCACTTTGCGCCGGTAGCTTTGTCGAGCTGCATATGCTACTACATGTGAGAAAACGAGCTAGCCTACTCGCGTCAGATTGAACTGCAGCTGTACGATGTATTGGGGCGTACCACGAATTTGCGTGGCAGAAGGGCTGGCTCGTCGGAGAGGCGCCGGAACGGTCCCTTGGTCGATGGCGGCATGCGGGGAGCTCTTTCTCGGTGAAACGCGGCATGTCTTTAGATAACCTGGACTTCTGGTGTTATCTCGGTGATGGTAGTACTGCTGTTTCAACGAATGAGTCATTGTAGTGAGATTTTTCTTTTTTATAATTTTTTTGGCTCTGTGCATTCGTGTTACCTCTAGGACAATGTGTTATTGCAGACACTGTGTGTAATTAATATCCGCTGATATTAATATATGCTCCTCTCAAAAAAAAATCTGGTGGAAGTCAGGATACAAATGGCTCATCCGTTGGACAGGATTAGCCGCTTCAGCCGCAATGTCAATTAAGCAGGTTTTGCGGCAGCCGTTTTACTTGTTTTGCGGTTTTTTGCGACTCAATGGTACCGCGATGCCGCTTTCCCTCGCCGCTACAACTATTTTATTATGATTGTTGTCGAACAAAAACGACAAACACAACAAAGTGAGTAATCCATGCGCATGTGCTCTGTAAACACGCACGCTAACCAACGCACAACAAGTACTCCCTCCGTTTTAAAATATACGATGTTTTAGGTTTGTGTTGAAGTGAATTACGCACTAAAAAAAGTCAAAATATACTTTCTTTATAAACCTAAAACATAGTATATTTTGAAACGGAGGGAGTAGCCAACAATTCTAGCCCGTTAATGTCATGTACACCTCCAACTTTGTACACTCGGCGGTTCTGTTGTGATGCCAAAGTCTCATCGGTACTAAGAGCATCTTCACTCGTTCGATGTTCCCGGCCTAAATCCGGCTCTATTTAGTATCGGATGGATGAAACATTCAGCTTGCGAATCGCCAGTTTCTCACTCGCGTTTCTAGGTCGAGGTCTCGGCTTTGGCCAAATTTTGAACAAACACGATATAATTGAGATGAATTCAGGCGATTACATTAAAATATAGGCGAGTTTGTACAAATTATGTCAAATTCAGACATATACCCGAATTTTGACTGCAGTAGGCTAAGAAAAACTTTAAAAAAATCAAAATAACTAAACTAGACGATTCCGATGCCGACGGGCACGCCGGTCACATGCCGAAGTGGCGTTAGAAGGACATATAGTCGGCGTCCTGGGTCCCGTCATCGTCGCTCGGCGGCTACGGTGGTCAGGAGCTTCCCTGGCCGGCATCGTCGTAGCGCCACGGCTGCGATGAGGGCCCTGGATTTCCTCGACCAGCTCGTGCCCCTCCGGCACCGGTGCCACGGACACGCCGCTCGTGCTGAGCTTCCATGTCGGCAGGCACCGGAAGTCCGACGGCGCCGGGTAGCTGGCGTCGTGGAGCAGCCGTGCCTCCCACGACTCTCCCATGACTGGAGAGCGCCGGCCGAAGCCGTTCGCCACCGCATGGTCGCTTGGATAGTACTCCGCGATCTCTGCTGCCACTCTTTTTCTCGTCACCGAGGAAGTTTGTTGGTTGGGGAATGGAGGTGATGAGGTTGTGTGCTCTGGGAGACGGCGAGAACTCTGGAATTTATAGCTGAAAGAGTAAAGGGCAGCGAAGGCGGGAGGGGTGTAACGGTGTGGGTGGGAAAAGTGGAAACAACAGGTTTTTTTCGCTGATTTCGCTTCATCTGGTGTTCCCATGTGGTTCCCGGCGCTTCGGCTTCGGCCTGGAAAGCCTGTATATAAAATAGACCAAATTCGGGAGATCTTCTGGAAACACGGCTGAACGAATTTTCGCCGTTCGGATGAAAAAATGTCTAAAAAGGCCCTGCTGAAAATGATGGCGGGGATGCTCTAATGTGAAGAAAGATTAGAACTCGAAGGTAACCTCTAGATCTTTGGATATTACGAAAAAAACTAACTACCAGACCGAAAGGTAGACTCGGCGTGACGCATGACACATCACGATTTCCAACTGCATAAAAAATCCCCAACATAATGATTGTTGAACCAGCAGTATATCTGTATCTGTGACCTAGATTGTTGAACCAGCAGTATATCTGTATCTTTGACCTGTAACTAGCTAGCCTCCGGCCGCTGAGAAAGCATTCTAGTGCGCTCCGAGCGGACGGAAGTCCCACAACTGAGAAGCGTTTAGCCGCTTAATTTTAGCGGCTTGCCACAACCCACAACTGCCATATACAGCTTTTTTCGCGTGCGGCGTATACGGATCTGTTGGACGCCGCCGGCGCTTACATCCTGAGGTGAAAGGAAGCTGGACCAGACGGTGTCGGAGTCGGCGGCGGCGTGGAAGGCCCGGGAGACGGTGGCGGCTCGATCGGAAGGCGTCCGCAGGCGACGTGAGGGAGATCACGTGCACCAGCAGATCCTCCGGCAGGCGCTCGATCTCGCAGGCCGCCGGCGTCTCCATGGTGCGCGTGCCTGTGATCGACGATCTCTCGCGTGGTATGCGGCTGGGGCGTTGGTTGGACGTACGACTCGACGTTGTTATGTGATGCCGTGGAGGACCCAAATGCATTGGATTAATAAAATATGCAATAATGCTAGACTTACGTAAATTTTGTTACAGGAATATCTTACGGGATGAGGTGTAGCTTCCTGGCTGGTCCAATTTTTTTCTCTCCCGTGATTTTAGGAACTGAAAACCACCTCGTGATCCCAAACCAGTTCCCGTAAGAAATAGCCCGTAAGTGTAGCATTGTTGTAAAATATAGAAACGTCTACGACTCTACGTCTCAGGCGAATTTCTCAGTCCGCTAACGTGGTTGGCTCAATTGAATGGAAACATGCATGGTTTATAAAAAAAGAAAATTTGCTACAAGACACCGTTATTTTTAGGCATTTGCTGAAACTTCCTATTTTTGGCCATGTGGTGTGTTCTGGCAAATGTGCCATAAAATTGTAATGGTACCTGACAAAGACACAATCGGACGACGTGTTTCAGTAAACGCCTAAAAATAACGGTGTCCTGTAGCAACCAGATGGCTCAATCGAATCTTGAAACCAAAATCCAACGGTGAACAAGATGACTGAGAAATAACTATTTCTCAGACGTCTGAGAAATAGCAAAACCGATAAAATATATGCTAGAAACCGTGCGTGCTACGTTAATACTATAACTATCTATAGGAACCGCGCGTGCGTACGTGCATGCTACGTAAACTTTGAGATTGGCTCTTCACAAAAAAAAAGTTTGAGAATAGAAACGATGGGAAGGCAGTGATCATTGGCTATGGATATGGTACGCACTACAGGAAACTGTCAAGGCGCCGACGGCTTCCAGCTACGCCAACGACAATAAATTAGGGATGTCGGCGTAGTGACACAAGCCGGACGGGCCAGCAAACAGGCCGTCGGTCTAGAAAAGCTGTCGGCGTAGGCTGAGGCGGACCGTCGGCATAGACAGAGGTGGGCCGACGGCTACCGTCGGCGTAGTTGTGCCTCCCATGACTGGAGAGCGCTGGCCAAAACCGTTTGCCGCCACAGGGTCGCCTGGATAGCACTCCGCCATCTCTGCCGTCAAACTCTTTTTCTCGTCGCTGAGGAAGTTTGTTGGTTGGGGAATGGAGGTGATGAGGTTGTGTGCTCTAGGAGACGGCGAGAACGCCTGCATTAATAGCCGAAAGAGAAAAAGGGCGGCGAAGACAGGAGGGGTGTAGTTGCATGGGTGGGAAAAGTGGAAACGACAGGGCTTTTTTCGCTGATTTTGCTTCATCCGGTGTTCTCAAACGGTTCTCGGTGCTCCAGCTTCGTCCTGGAAGGTCTGGATGTAAAATGGGCATACATGACCCAACAACTAGACTAAACGACTACTGCATCGAGCAATGCTAACAAGTTTAAAATAGGGAGAAGCGAGTGTAAAAAATATCCAGGAAGACGCGAGTGTAAAAAATCTATCATACCATTTTTTTAATAGAAAGACTGACATATGGGACTCATCAGTTAGACTATAGGATCAATGCCAATATTTAACATGTGTTCAAACCGTACAAGCATAATTATGCATAGATCAGCTTTGATACCACTGAATGCGTTTGTAGCAGAAAACAATATTTTTTCTAACCAGTGTATGCCAAGTGTCCAGATATATCTATGAGTTAATGTTGTAATGTGAAGAAGGTTTCGGTGACATACCCTTGTAATGGGAAGAATGTTGTATTCAATTGAACATGGATGATGTAGTCGTACTCACAGCCGACCTCAAGGTCGCGTTGATCCTCGCTCAACAACCAGGTGCCACAATTGACAGCACCCTTGTGGTTTCGCACACATTTGGTGCTCAACAACGACTCCCAATTTCTCCGATCCAACTGAGATTGTGGAAGTTGATCTTTCGGATCGGGGATCCAACATCGCGACGGTGTGTCAAATGAGAAGTCTTCTCCCACGCGCAAAGTCATTATTGGAACTACGAGCACGAGATCCAGAGAGAGAGAGAGAGAGAGAGAGAGAGAGAGAGAGAGAGAGAGAGAGAGAGAGCTGGAGGACTGATGCCTTGGGAATGGTCTGCACCCCTTCCCACGCGTCCCCTCCTTGAGCATCTCCACTCGGGTTCCCAATAGGCCATTCCCACGGATTTTTTTCGTTTGGACGCTGAAAATTGGCACAGTCGCATTTCCAGGACGCCGGTTTCATTCGGATTTGGCCCAACTTTCATCCGGAGTTCCTCTCGGGGAACTGGGAACGCCGGACAAAGCAAATTTGGCGAAAAAAAGGCTCGGTGCATGGACCCACCTAGTCAGCGACTGGAAGACGAGTTGTCGCCATCCTTCAGCCTTGGCTTCCGCAATGCACCGCCGGGCAATAACTGCCCGTCTCGTTGACCACGCCTCGCTATAATGGCACGACACCGCCGCCTTGGCTCCCGCAACAGACCGCCGAGCAATAACTTCCCATTGTTTCCCCCTTTTCCCACCCATGCCGCTACACCATCCCGTCTTTTCCGCCCACTTCGGCCTATAAAAGCCGGCACCCTCGCCGACTCACAATACACACACTCTCAGCCTCTCCACTCCCCCTCTACCATGAACTCCTACTCCGGTGAGAAGAAGGCCATGGTCGAGAGGTACCCCGGCGACCCTGCGGTGATGAACGACTTCGGCCGGCGTATGCTGTAGCCTTGGGAGGCCCGAATGCTCCACGACACCGGGTACATGGCGTCGTCGGACTTCCGGAACCCGCCTGAATGGAAACTCAGCACTGGCAGCATCCTGGTGCCGCCGGTGCCGGCCGTCGAAGATATGGTGGAGGATATCCAGGCCGCCATCATGGTGATGGATGACCCGGAGCTCGCCGAAAACCCCGACAACCTCGCGTATCGGGATCAGTACTTCATCGAGCGCCAGCTCTGCAAACTCGCGGCCCATGAAGAGTCGTCGGGCACGCCGCTGAAGCGCAACAACGCGGCAGGGTGCCCGCGATGGTTGAGTGCGCCGGGACGGACTCTCACCGCCATGCTGCAGCACATCCACGCTGGCAACCGCCCTAGGCTGGGCTTCCCACAATCGTCAGCGCCCGCGGCCAGGGCAAGGCGCCATCCTCCGGCGAACTGGTTGCCCAGGAGCATGGCCAGCCTCAGCTCCTCCTCCGCCGCCGCCTCGGCCTCCCGCTCGTCCGGGTCCGCGCTGCCCAGTCACCGCACGTAAGCGGCGAGGCTCTTCGGTCCGTCAAGCGGGAGGCCGACAGACCAGATCGCTCGCCGCTGAGGACAAGATCACGGGGGATCGTCATCAACGAGCCCCGCACGCCATCGCTGCCGACTGGCTGGCTTCGCATGCGCTAGCCGAAGCCGGCGGACAGGGCAGTGCCCGTCGACGAGGACGCCTTCACCATGAAGATGGCGATGGAGCGCTCTCTCCAGGACGCGGTCCAACGCCGCCGATGCTGAGGCCAGACATCCTCGCCTGCTCCAGGGCAGACTGGGAACAGGCGGAGCAACGTCGAGTTCAGCACCGGAAAGAGGAGGCCGAGCGCTTGCCGTGAGCGTGCCTACCAGGGTGCACCGCTCGTCGTCCTCGACGATGACTATGCCCCCGCCCCCTAGACGTGGTGGTACAGCGACGCCGGCCAGGGTAGCTTGTGCCCACCACAGCCGCCGAGCGACGACGATGGCGATGACGATGGCAAGGCCGGCCCGCACTACACAAGATTCTACAGCAACTTAAGCATGTGAGGCGCCTTCCGGCGGCATCGGCTTCGACCTCGGCATTTTTTAAGTTTTTTATTTTTTTTAGCCTAAATGAATTCAGAATTCGGGTGTTCACCCGAATTTGATGTAATATTTATGAATTCGACCACTATTAATGAAAACCTCCTATATTCGCCCAAAGTTTGCCAAGTTTGATTGAATTTTGGCTAAACGTGGGAACTTGGCCGGGGAACGCGAGTGGAAAACTAGGCGTTCCTAGGCCGAAAACTAGTTTCGTCCGGTGCCATTTACGTCCGAATTTCAGCCTAGGAACGCCCAACGAGTGGAGATGCTCTTATATAGGGGGAGGGAGGGGAGGAAACTTATAATAGGGGACAACGGTCAGGGTTGATCCCACCCCGCCTCGCCTAAACCCTAGGGCTGGCTGGCCCCTTCTCCACTTGAGCCCCCTCCCCCCCCCACATGGGTCCTTCCCTCCGGGAAGTGGGGCAATAAGGTGGGTTGCCCAAAAATTAAAATTAATTATATTTTTATTATTAATTCCAATAATTAATATTAAAATAATATTTATTTATTTCGCCACGATCCAAAACTCCTTTTGGATTACTCCGAACTACCTTCAGATTTACTCCGAACACTTTTGGTTCTCTCTTCTCTTTCCTTTGATGATCCCGATGATTCCGAAACAATATCTAAGCATTATCAAACCCTTAAGTGTGTTACCCTACATTCGGGAACATAGCATACATGATCAATACACTTCTTGGACCAATGATCATTAGCGGGATCTGGATACCCATAATGATCCCTTTGCATTCCATGATAAAACATCGTTTGAACTATAAACATCAACTCCAATTCCCTTTGTTACTTTAATACATGACTTTTTCGAGATCTGATCTTTGGTATCATCATACCTAGTTCAATCCCGTTACCGACAAGTGCTACTTAACTCGTTAATGTGATATTCCATCCTCATGATCTAGTCATATGTTGCCGCTTCTTAGATGTAATCACACTGAGTGGGCCCAGTGTATCTTCCCGTCATGCAGGAGAACAAATCCCGATCTTGATACATACGCCTCAACCTATCTCTTCAGAATACCTGAGATGCACTTTTATGATCATACTGTTACGGTGTGACTGTTGATGCATTCAAGGCAGCCCCGAGTGATAGTGATCAGATATGATCTTATGGTCTAAGGAGTACGATACTTTGTTTCTTAATTATCACAACGATGAAATTTGTGACTTGATCGTGTTTTAGTACTTATGTTATGATGGAGGGGTTAACCTCTTGGGTGGCCCGATCTTCACGGATCTCGTGGTCAAATCGATGGGAAAGCGAGGGGAAAGGGAGAAGGTAGCGGAAGCGAACACACACCTCGCGAAGAATACGATGAACACATGCAAAACTCACACGATACAAGGCCGATTGCTCCCGAACGGCGGCCATCGGTCCGATAGAATCCTCGCAAGGAAAAATCGGTCAACGTGCTCCCTCAAATACACATCGGAGAGGGAAGAAAACCTTGGGGAGGGTCTTGACAACTTGGAGACGAGACACCGAACTCCAAGGCCTTGTTCAACGATGGATGCGTGATGCAAAGTCCAATCGAGGTTGGTGACGGTAGTCGGTCCCCTTGGTAAAGGGGATGAGGCAAAACTAGAGATTCCACAATGGGGATTGTCTTTAGTCTATCATCTATGCCTAAGGGATACATGAGGGGTGGGGGCTCTATTTATAGGCCAGCCACAAAATAATGGTAGTTTGGGGATAAACTAGGCGAATAGGTAAGTAAAGGGAAATACATGGGCTGTGGCCCAACTAGTGCGCGCAGGCACTGACATGAGCGGTAGTACCGGACTTGGGACCGGTAGTACCGCTTGGTCCGGTAGTGCCGCTTCGGGACCGGTAGTACCGCTTGCGGTCCTGGGGCTTCTGTTGGCGTCGTCTGTATGGAGCGGTAGCCAGGGGGCGGTAGTACCGCTGGCCGGTAGTACCGGTCGCCGGATCCGGTAGTACCGCTGGAGACAGAGAGCATTTGGTGATCTGTCTTCTTCCTCCTCCTCTTCCAAGCTTCCGTCTTGTCGGGCTTGATGCTCCGGGCTTCCCCCTTGCCTCCGTACTGGTCGGTGTGAACCTATCATGCATATGTGACGGAGTATGAAGTAGCATACCATTCAATAGGGTAGGAAGTGGGCTCGCATAGAGGAACGGATTCACCTTTGGAGTCCATGACGACTTGGCGTAAGTTGGGGACCTTGATGTAGTAACGACCGTAGGTCGGGCTGCATCATCTCCCCCCTTCAAAAAGAGTCGTCCTCGACTCTCCATGTTCATCATGAAGTAGAAGAGGTCGAAGGACATCCTTGATCCTGGCGTTCACCATATAGTCGTCCTCGGGAAGATTGACTTGACAACACTTTAATGTTCCTTCACCTTCCTTGAAGCCTACAAAGCTCACAACAAAAGCAAAGCAACACTCAAAGCGTAGCCGATTCATGAAGATTATTGCATGAGTCCTCAAGTAGAAGGAAGTCACCTTATCGTGTAGAGATAGCTCGATGAAGGGTAGCCATAGGTAACTCTCTTCGGTTCTTCTTGTCAACATATAGTCCATAGAGGTTGACGTGTATGCATTTGTACCTTCATACAACAAAGACCAAGCAAAATATTTTCATGCGTGATAGAGGAGCATGTCAAATGTGGCATGTCCATTCTTGTTCACAACACGATTAGTACAATGCATGTATAGAAAATGGAATGCATATGCAAGGTCAAAGTGCATGGAAATCGTTTGAACATCATCCAAATGTGGGAACTCAAAAACTCCATACAATGTTTTAGTGTGGCACTCAAGGCAATTGACTAGAATTTTTATCAACGTCCTTGATGCGAGAATAGGAGATTTCGGCAAAAACACGCAAGGAAGAATGTCCAAAGCAACATCATTATGTGTGCCAACCAACCATTGGAAAGAGAAATTGTTCGACATGTTGGATGTCACACACAAATCATCGAAAGCAAATATCATGGGAATATGAGTATCCCAAGCGAAAGCAAAAACAACACGTTTGCAAACAAACCAAATGAAAAAGCAAGTGGTCCTTATGTTTGTTGCAACAACAAGACAAGATTATTAGAAGCTCTCATGACAATACATGCTATTAATGGAATTGTGGTTGCACACAAATCATCGGAGAGAGAAATTGTTCAACAATTTTGTTACAACACACAAAACAGCATTATCTAAAAGCGAAGAGACATGAATGTCACAAGGGGAGATAATACCATTAACATGCTTGCAATCAAACCATAGGAAAGAGCAATTTTCCAACATGAAAGATGCAAAGCATGCAAAAGATATTAGAGTTGGGTTCGATCTTGAAGTCACTTGTGGGATGCTCTCTAGAGCTCTTTTTGTCAACTCGTGCTCAACCGAGGTTGACATTCTCGTGCAGGTACCTACACACATCATATGTAAAAGGAAGAACGTGTGTGCATGGTAGAGATACACATCATCCATCATGACGTATCTCTTCTTGTGCACATCACCATTAATGTCAATCAAGTACGACATAGATGCATGGTGAGTATGCAAGTGGGGAACATGCTTATCATGGCAATCATCAAAATCTCCAAAAATTGAGAAAGCTATGGGGGCCATCTCATTATAACGCATATGATCAATATTGTTGCAAGCAAAACAAGTGAAATAGAAAGCATTCATCTTATTGCAAGCAACAGAAGAAATTGAATGACTAGCATGACAAGACAAGTCCAAAGCAATTGGAGGATACACACAAGATGCATAGCATGGCATGTTTATGGCAATGATTTCGCAATCAAACAATTCCACATGATCAATATTATGCAAAGGCAAAGCATCACATGGGAATATGAGTGAAGCATATGTAATGTCACAAGTATCATCCAAAACATGCATATCCTCACAATTCATCATGTCCACTAGTGGGATCATGGCATCATCAACACCCTTATTGTTACTTTGTTCATACCTCTCATATGAAGTGGGTGTTGTGGAAGTAGTGGCCTCCTTGTGGACGACTTCATCTTCTTGATGTATCCATGGCGTAGCATCTACCATGTACATCTTCTCCATTCGAGGCATCATTGCTTCATAGCTTCATAGCTTCGGGCGTCTTCCTCCATGGAACCTAGCACAACACAAGAGAACACACTAGAGGTAGAGGGTAAGTTATTAGAAATTGAAATGGTCTCACTTGCCCTATCAACTACCACTCTCAACTCACTAGGAGTATCACTCATGCCCTCCAAGTGGAATCACTCAATCTCATATAAGGTGGAGTCACTCATCTCACTCTTGTTCTCACTCAAGTGGGCTAAGTGGCTCTCATACTCACATGGGATTGGTACCACATCATCACTCAAGCATATGGGGATAGGCTCGGTTTCCTCAATTCCATGCGCCTCCTTTGGTGAAGGGAAAATCCCATGCTCACCATTCTTGACCTTGTCGCCTTCAAGGTTGGATGCCATAAGGTGGGCATCATCGCTCTCCTCCATGGCCGAAGGGAAAATCCCATTCTCGACCGTCTTGTGGCCATCTCGTAGTAGTGGTGGAGGTAGGCTCATGCTATCCAACTTGGCGAAGTAGAGGTCTTCATTTTCCTCGTTCATGAGGTCTTCAAATGCAAGCGTGGTCGTTGAATCTTGATGGCATGGACGAAGGCTTGCTCTTGGTGCCATTTTGGTGGTGGCACAAGAAGTTGAAGGTGCCTTGTGATGGTGTCGACAGAGGTCATTGGCGTGTCTTGCCGATGGATGATGTAGGTGGCGCACTTGGTCATCCATATGACGCTCACGACGATGGCCCTTGACCTTGGCACTCTTCCTTGTAAGTTTTTCTAATGAGCGCAAAGCATCATTAGTCTTGGCGACCATCCTCATGTTTTTGTCGAAGTCGTTGTCCATGTCCTTGTTGAAGTTGTGGAGGTCGCTTTGGAACTTGTCCATTTGATGATGGACCTTGGCGCACTCGAGGTGTAGGCTCCGTCTTGGCCGGTGCGACTTGAGGAGCTTGTCGTTGTAGTTCTTGAAGTCGCCCATGCTTGGGGAGTCGTTGTTGTTGTAGCACTCCATGTTACCCAAGCATGTGGAGCCATTGTTGGTGTAGTGCTCCATCATGTTATCCATGCTTGTGGAGACATAGGCATGGTGGCTCATCGTGGATTCTTCATAGAAATCATCCTCGGTCCCGGAGTCCCTAGACATGCTTCACAAGACCAAGTGTTGTATATGGAAGTGGTAGAGGGTGTTAGGGATACAACGTCGAACCTTACTTTACCTTGGAAGATCGTATCGTGCAAGTGGCCACACTTGAGAGCAATAAACCAAGCAAAGTGAAGTTCACGTGGAACACCAAAACCAACTACCAACAAAAAAAGAAACACACACAAGGCCTATGGTGGATAGGTATGGAAAGTGGCATGTCAAGAACCAATCCGAAATCAAGATGTTGTAATGACAAGTAAAGAACCACAATGATCACAAAGCAAAACAAGTTAATCCACAAGATAGGAAATATGTACAAGAAAACACACACGGTGGGATAAATGGTACTTGAGCGACGGATAAAGTGAGCTAATAACCAAAATGATTACCTAGCGAAGACTAAAAGCTCATGTCACACAAGTACAATGAGAGACGCTAGTTCGATTGCACAAAATTGGTGGGCTACAAGATATGCACAATAAGTACCACCTATATGATGTTCATTGAGCTTGCGCTTCCTATTCTATGAGGCACATGTATATTTTTTTTTCTTTTTCTTTTTCTATTTTTTCTCTTTTTCTATCTTTTTTTTTCTTTTTCACTTGCCTCTTCCTTGTGCCAAAAACTATACAAGATAACTATATGATATATCGCTCACACGTTTGCTCGGAATCTACAAGGTATCAAATGTGCATAGCCCAAGCAATCATAAGAGGAACTAGTCTCAATAGGTGTCTGTTGCTCGCAAAGATAGTGGGGTTCACAAAGGAATGCAAGTGGGGAGAAGTCGCGGAATATTTATACCTTTCGTCGACGATCTTCACCCTTTATTGTTGGATTCTGCCTTGCTCACGGAATTTGGATGGAGTAGATAGCATGAACAACGTGGATGATGATGTAGTGCTCCTTCTCCTCTTCGAAACGAGCTAAAGAACACCAAAATCCGAGTTCGAATGCAAAAGTTATGCTCAAAACGGCGAGAGGCTGAAATCTGGGAATCTGTTTTTTCTTTCTCTACTGGGCGGTAGTACCGGATATTGGGAGCGGTAGTACCGGATATTGAGAGCGGTAGTACCGGTGAGCGGTAGTACCGGATATTTGGACCGGTAGTACCGCTTGGTCCAGGGACGCCCAGATTTGACGCGTTTTCGCGATTTTGGGGCGATTTGGGCGGAAAAACTTCAAGAAAAACACCAAATCGACGGGGGAAATCAAGGAATTAGGCTATGGGAACGCAAAGGAAGGTAGATCAACAAGTATAGCAAGTAATCCACGGATCAAAACCTACCAAAACGCACTCAAATCACAGATCGATCCAAAACACGAATTGGGGCTATTTTTGGTGGAATTTTCGAATTTATGGGGAAAAGACCAAATCGATGAGAAATCCGTGGCAACCAAAAGCTGCTGATACGAGATGATGGAGGGGTTAATCTCTTGGGTGGCCCGATCTTCACGGATCTCGTGGTCAAATCGATGGGAAAGCGAGGGGAAAGGGAGAAGGTAGCGGAAGCGAACACACACCTCGCGAAGAACACGATGAACACACGCAAAACTCACACGATACAATGCCGATTGATCCCGAACGGCAGCCACCGGTCTGATAGAATCCTTGCAAGGAAAGATCGGTCAACGTGCTCCCTCAAATCCACATCGGAGAGGGAAGAACACCTTGGGGAGGGTCTTGACAACTTGGAGACGAGACACCGAACTCCAAGGCTTGTTCAACGATGGATGCGTGATGCAAAGTCCAATCGAGGTTGGTGACGATAGTCGGTCCCCTTGGTAAAGGGGATGAGGCAAAACTAGAGATTCCACAATGGGGGTTGTCTTTAGTCTATTATCTATGCCTAAGGGATACATGAGGGGTGGGGGCTCTATTTATAGGCCAGCCACAAAATAAGGGTAGTTTGGGGATAAACTAGACGAATAGGTAAGTAAAGGGAAATACATGGACTGTGGCCCAACTAGTGCGCGCAGGCACTGACATGAGAGGTAGTACCGGACTTGGGACCGGTAGTACCGCTTGGTCCGGTAGTGCCGCTTCGGGACCGGTAGTACCGCTTGCGGTCCTGGGGCTTCTGTTGGCGTCATCTGTATGGAGCGGTAGCCAGGGGGCGGTAGTACCGGTCGCCGGATCCGGTAGTACCGCTGGAGACAGAGAGCATTTGGTGATCTGTCTTCTTCCTCCTCCTCTTCCAAGCTTCCGTCTTGTCGGGCTTGATGCTCCGGGCTTCCCCCCTTGCCTTCGTACTGGTCGGTGTGAACCTATCATGCATATGTGACGGAGTATGAAGTAGCATACCATTTAATAGGGTAGGAAGTGGGCTCGCAAAGAGGAACAGATTCACCTTTGGAGTCCATGACGACTTGGCGTAAGTTGGGGACCTTGATGTAGTAACTACGGGCTGCATCATGTTAGGTAAACGTGTTCATCACATTATTCATCTAATGAGGTCACCTTATTATAAATTGACATGAATGTCCATGATCAGGAAAACTTGATCATCTGTTGACCAATGAACTAATTGAATAAAGGCTCACTAGGGACTTGGTTTGTTTACATACCACACGTCTACAATGTTTCTGATTAATATATTTATAGCATGGTATAAAAACTATTATCAACTAATGAGATATGATAATAAACACCCTTTATTATTTGCCTCTAGGGCATATATCCAAATGTCTCCCACTTGCACTAGAGTACAAATAATCTAGTTACATTTTTTACTAATCATAATATCATCTTGAAGGGTTCGTACCATAGAAAACAAAAAAAATATTATACGATAAGAATGCATAATTATGCCAAGATCTAATTTAGTAGATGTTAGTAACGAGTAAGGGGGTAACCAGAAAAATTTACCCTCGAAGACCGAAAGTTTTTTACGAAATCTAATTTCGGTGTTGATGTAGTTGATCACTTTCCGATCTCAAGATCGAGTTAAATAGAACCGCAAACTAGCAGCGCATCCATCCTCGATAAAACGTCCGGCTCTCGATAACCACTAAGCCTCACTCTAGCAGAGCAGCGGAAGTAGCAGATCCCACTAGAGAAACTACCATAACATGTTTATCGATAATCCGAAGAACATGGGAACTACTAGAGGGAGATTGAGAAATCCTACACAAGGATGGCGTGAGAGAAGAGGAGGTCTCCACCTCCTTTTATAGCACTATAACATGGAGCTCGGGCGCTAACGCTTATTGACGCCACGCCGAGTCACAACCTTAGTTACTGCGCTTGCGCTAGCGCAACAAAAAAACCGTCAGGAATAACTGCATTGGGGATTCTAAAATGGCGTCGGATTTTTTGGATTGGTACAACGTGATCCGCCGAGCTAGCGCTTAGCGGCGCAGTAGAGAATGCGCCACGTTACATTATGGAATATGGCGGAAATTTAGTGTCACGTAACCGCGCATTATTTTCCATGTTACACTGTCCAGCATCACTTAAAGTTAATTACATTAACAATAACTGATTTACGTTGCTAATATCATTGCAATTTGAATGTTTTAGTTTATTCATATATAAAATATTCATTATATCATATCATATTACACTGGATTTGAGCCCCTCTCTAATCATTAGAGGTAGCATCTGCTGCAAAGTTGGTCTTGAGCCCCTCTCTATTCAGCATATCTACCTCTAAAACTTAAAACTACACCTAATTAGGAGAAAAAAGCTATCTAATCCTAGACTTCTTGAGCGCCTCTCTATTCTAATCGACATCAACATCATGTCGGCGCTGAAGAGTCTATGCTTACCAATATCATCAAAACGGATCTAACTTTTAGCACAAGCCATACGCTAGTAACTTTGCTTGGAACTAAAATAAGAACAAGAAATATGATTAAGAGAAGAAAGAGCAAATCATCGGATCTAAAAGAGCAAGCCAACGTGGATGTGTACATAAGATGAGGAACAAACCCGTGGGTCAGACAAGACAATGGCAGGCCCGCACAAGATCCGGTGTGGGGGGGGGGGCGAGCAAGATCCGGTGCGGCGGGCCTGCGCAAGATCCTGTGTGCCGGGGCCGAGCAAGATCCGGCGAGCCACAACAGCCACGCAAGATCCGGCGAGCCAACGACCGCGCAAGATCTGGGACGATACGGTCGTGCTAAATCATGCACTACCTGGTTGAGATGTTGCGCATGGAATTCTTGAGTTGGAGGTGTCCGTGTGAGGTGGGGACTGATAATGGGATTATTTGCTAGGTTTCCTCTATATTATATAGAATGGGGAGTGGGGAGTTGGGAGTAGAAATTCTGGTCTATTTGAGAAAATGCGGTATAAGCATCTAGATCCGCATTGGTAAGAGCCCATAAAGAAATTATGTAACACTTGCCTTCTCCCTGTAGACTTACACGAGAAGGATTGGAGTAATGTAAAAATGAAAAGACGAGAAGGATTGGAGGAGGCGGACAGGTCTTGCTTTAATTGCGGGAGAGAATCTCTCAAAAATAAAAAATCGTGGGAGAGAAAAAGGAAAACATTCATTCTAGGCCTATGATAAAAAAATATAAACATGCGAGTCTAACAGGCAACAGCTTGTTAGTGGTGGGTCTCACCATTTATTATGATGTGTTTGACTAGTCTTACCATTTATTGTGATGTGTTTGACTAATCAGTATGACGCTTACCATCCACGGCGCAATCGTAACGGCCTTCATCGAGCTATCGCAACATTCGGTGGCGTCAGGCTTGCCAGTCACATACCACGGCACCATAATCCGTCGGTATCATGTGTGCCATGGCGTATAAGTCGCCACCATGACAAAATGGTGTCGCGACAACCCATCCGCTGTGTAACCAAGTTTTACCGGTTCTTTTCGCTTATGCCGCCCAAAAATCCGCCAGGTATGGGAGATTTTGTAGTGTAGGGGAGGGGCAGCCCCCAAGGCCATGGTCGGCGGCCACGGTGGATGCCCTCAACTCTCACCCATTCATGTGAGTGGAGGTTCCACTCATTTCACTCACATCAATATTTGCTCCACTCACTTAAATGCAAAATCTCATTAAATAAAAATCATTTTTATTTCTTTACAATAATTACTTGTCGAGATTACTTTAATTAACAAACATTTACATAAACACCTTTGCATAATGCTGATATTACATCTAAAAAAAATTTAGCGATTTGCTTCGAAACAATTTTAGCTCTCCTCAAAATAATTTCAGTGCATTCCAAACTTTTCTCTGATATATTTTATCTACCCATTAGTGTAGGTGTACCTTAAGTGTACCACCCTATAATTCTAGAATAATGTAGACATGATCTAGACACCTCTTTGATCAATAATCAGCAGCAGGACCTGAAGATCCGTACCGACTCCCACATATTTAACGATGACTCTTATGATCGTGTGAACCATTAATGTCATACCCAATTCCTTTTTACTCGTGATATTTTACTTTTCCGAGATGCGATCATAGGTGTCAACTACTACCTCCGTCTCAAAGCTTAAGGTTTATATTTTTTCTAAAAGTCAAAGTAAGTAAAGTTTGATAAAGTGTTTCAAAAATATACTAATACTTATAATATGAAATCCATACCGTTTGATACAGAATGAAACATATTTTCACATGGTATCTATATAATATCATAGCTTTTGATAGTTTTTTCTAAAAATTTCGTCAAACTTTATGTAGTTTGACTTAAAAAAATCCTTAAGCTTTGGGATGGAGGTAGTATACCTTAGCTCAATCTTATTACCGACATGTACTCTTTACTCGTTATGTGATACACCATCCTTGTGACCTACTCATATGCTTGCAAGCGGTGTTAATGTGATCTCACCGACAGGGTCCAAAGTATATATCTTAGTCATCGAGATGGAAAAATCCCATTTTTGATTCATGAGCCTCAACTAATACTTTTAGAGTACCCAACGCCAACTTTATAGTCACCCTGTTACGATGTGATGTTTGATGCCAACAAAGCACTCCTCCGGAATCAGTGATTGACATAATCTCATGGTTTGATGATGGAATATCAGCAGGATCTAGATACCCATAATGACCCCTATGCATTCCATGATAAAATGTCGTTTGAACTATAAATGTCGAGTCCAATTCCCTTTTGTTACTTCGATACATTACTTATCTGAGATCTAATCGTCGGTATCATCATACCTAGTTCAGTATCGTACCGACAAGTGCTAGTTAACTCGTTCCCGTGATATTCCACTCTCCTGATCTAGTCATATGTTGCAGCTTCTTGGATGTAATCTCACCAGGTGTGACTAGTGTATCTTCCCATCACGCGGGAGAAAAAATCCCGATCTCGATACATATGCCTCAACCTATCCCTTCGAAATACTTGAGATGCACCTTTATGATCATCCTGTTGCGGTGTGATAGTTGATGCATTCAAGGAAGCCTCGAGAGTGATAGTGATAAGATATGATCTCACGGTCTGATGAGTAGGATAATTCGTTTCCTAATTATCGCAATGATGGAATGTGTAAGTTAATCTGTTGCAATACTTATGTTAGATAAGGGTGTCCATCACATCATTCATTTAATGACATGACCTTATTGTCAATTGACATAGTGTCCATGATCAGGAAACCTTGATCATTTCTTGACCAATGAACTAGTTGAATAAAGGCTCACTAGGGACTTGGTTCATTTACATACCACACGTATACCAATATTTCCGATTGATACGGTTATAGCATGGTATAAAACCTATTATGAACTAATGAGATATGATAATAAATATCTTTTATTATTTGCCTCTAGGCATATCTCCGACAATATGTTCCATTCGCAGGGTAGGTTGCTGGAAGCCAGGTAATGGTTATGACTTTGAGTGAAACATGTTCACGCTAAAATTGCAATTCAAGACTTAGTTTATTGTTTAAGTGTGAATAGATGTAGCTCAAGGCTCTAGGCGGAGTTGAACTTAGCAGTCTCTCCTGAAATGTTTCTATATAAACAAGTAGTGAGGCTTGAAAATCTCTAAATGGGCATTTGATATCCGGTGAGATAAATAATGAGCCTAATCCTTATGGAAAATGTAAGACTAGATTTTTCCTAAAATCTCAAAGCCCCTATTTGGGGCAACTCACATATGTGTGACAAGGGGAGTAGGAGCTAGGTTTGTTTCCTGGAAAGTTCGAGAAGAGTTGCACAACCTTATAAGGTGGTGTGTTTCACCATTGGTAAGTGAGAGAGATGAGAAGTAGTACCCTCGCGCTCCTCCTCCGTCGTCGCCGCTCCTTCGCCAAGTCGCGACGCAGTTTGTGGAATGAACCTTGAGCCAATATTTATATCTATTGTTCAGGAAAACTATATATAAATTCATGCACAACATGAACTTGTCCCACATTGTGCACGGTAGGGTTTTGCGAGTACATGCGTTGTGCTCCTGATTATGTTTAAACATGTTTTGCGAGTACATGTTTTCGTACTACTTGTTTTTTGTTCACCATTTTTCAAATACATCTAGTGTGTTCCAGTTAAATGTGGTAGTATTTGGCTTTGCCATGCTTTATATTATTCTTATGAAATTAGTCGTGAGATTAGTGCCTAATTATCCAAAAATAAAGGATGGATATAGAAAACTTTTGGATGTTTGTGGTCCTATCTCTTGGTCCACTACTAGAACTTGTCAACGTCATCTCGAAATAGGCTTCCGCCCCGCTTTATAAATAAAGCAACATCCATTCAGACGGTACAACAACACAGCCGGCCGCAGCCAAAGGGATAGAGAAAAGAAAAATAGTACAACAATGCTAGGGCAACAGCGCCCAAGCGCCCAAGAGAAAAAGCAAAAAACGGGCCGGAGGCCAGAGCAGGCACTAGCGACCAACAGGAGGCCCGAGCGGCAACGAAGGGGGGGGGGCGCCGAGAAGGGGAGCGATGCCGACCGCAGTGCCCGAAGAGCGGTGTCGAAGTCGGCCCGATCACGCTGGCGCACCAGAGGGGACCACTGCTGGATGAAAGCAAGGAAAGCAAAAATCGAGTCAGAGGCGCGCGTGGGGTAAACCTTCTCAATCACCATCTTGTTCCGGACATTCCAGAGAGTCCAGGCCATGGCCGCAAACACAAGCCAAAAGAGACGACGGCCTCGCCCGGCCCTAGTGGCCTGGGACTGGAGGAAGTCCCCCAGATCCTGCGCCAGCCAGGCCGGGCCAAGGGCCTCCCTGACAAAGGACCAAAGAAACTGGGCCGCCGAACACGAGAAGAAGATGTGGGCGCACGTCTCCGGTGTCCCACATAGGGGGCACCGGCTTGTGCCGGGGCCATTGCGCTTGGCCACCTCCACACCGGAAGGCAGCCTGTCCCGCAGCAACTGCCAGACGAAGATGTGAATACTAAGAGGGAGGGGAGCTTTCCAGAAGGGGGCCGTCCACCTCAGTTCCGGGCCCTGGAAGAGGGCCCGGTAAGCCGAGCCGACCGAGAATTCACCGAAGGGGAGGAGCCTCCAGGAGACCGCGTCGGGGGCACCGGCCAGAGACGAGGGGAGAGCAGCCATAAGTTGCCGCAACTCCGCTGCCTCAAGCATGCTGAAGGCACGGCGGAAGGGAAGGTTCCAGCGATCCCCGCAGAATGCCTCGGCCGTGAGGGCCGATGGGGCAGCAGAAATAGCAAACATGGCAGGAAACCGGACCCCCAACGGGATCTGGGATAGCCAAGGGTCCAGCCAAAAGCGGCAACCCTGACCGTCCCCACCGAGAAGTCAATGCCCAATCCAATGAAATGCTTGATCTCCTGGATGGCACGCCAGAATTGGGAGCCCTCCCGGCGATCGCAAGCCAAGAGTGGACGGCCTCCGAGGTACTTCACCTTAATGAGCTGCAGCCAAAGGCCTCCCTCGTCCCTAAGAATGCGCCAGACCCATTTCAGCATCAGGGCGAGATTGAAGCGGCGAGAGTCTAGAATACCAAGGCCCCCAAGGGATTTGGGGGTGCAGACGTCCGCCCATTTCACCATATGGTACTTCTGGTGGCCGTCCCTAGCTGCCCAAAAGAACCTAGACAACTCCTTGTCGAAGTTGGCATGGGTCCCCTCGGGTAGCAAGTATAACCCCATCTGGTACATAGGTAGGCTCGAGAGACAGGAGTTGATTAGGACCGTCTTGCTACCCTTAGTCGTGAGTCGCGCTCGCCAGGGTTCCGCCCTCGAACGCACCCTCATGACCAAGGGTGACATGTTCCGGATTAGGACTCTCGTCTCCCGAACGGGCATCCCCAAATAAGAGATGGGGAAATCGGCCAGCCTGCAGTTGAGGTTGTCAGCAATGCGTTGCCGCTCCTCCTCCGAGTACCCTAGCACCACCACTTCACTCTTGTCAAAATTGATCTTTAATCCTGACATGTCTTCAAAGCAGAGGAGGAGGAATTTCAGGTTGATGATGTCCAGATCAGAGCCATGTACCATGATCATCGTGTCGTCCGCATATTGGAGGTGGGAGATGCCCCCTCCAGGAATAAGGTGCCCTACCACGCCAGAGATGTGGCCAGCGGACTGGGCTCTATCCACGATCTCCGCCAGGGCATCCACAACAGCATTAAACAGGAGGGGGGAGATCGGGTCCCCTTGACGAACCCCGCAAGAGGGAACAAAAAAGGGACCAATCTCGCCATTGATGTTGATCGCTGTCCGCCCGCTCATCACGAATTTCATGATCCAGCAAATCATGCGGTCGTCAAAGCCCCTCCTCTCCAAAACTAACCTCAGGAAAGCCCAATCCAGACGGTCATAGGCTTTCTGGAAGTCCAGCTTCAGGAAGACCCATTTCTGACGTCGTGCTTTAACCTCATGAATGATCTCATGAAGTGCGAGCACATCGTCATGAATGAGCCGTCCCTTCAGGAACGCAAATTGGAGGGGGTGCGTGAGTCTCTCCATGACCGGGGCAAGCCGAATGGCACAGACCTTCGCAAAGAGCCGCTGGATGACATTAATGACCGTGATCGGGCGAAATTGGCGAATATCCGTGGCCCCTCCACCTTGGGAATCAGGGTAATAACCCCAAAGTTCAGCCGTGACATGACTAACGTCCCGGTGAAGAATTCCTGGAACATCGGCAGGATGACCGGCTGGAGCTGTTCCCAGAAGGTCTGGAAGAAGCTCACCGGCAGCCCATCCGAACCAGGAGCCGAGCCAGCCTTCATGGCCTTCAGGGCCTCAGCCACTTCCCCGGGGAGAAATGGGCGGGTGAGATCCGCATTCTCCTCAGGGGTGACTAAGGCCCCACCCGACCAAAAGTCGGCAGCCAAGGAAAGGCCCGACGAGGGGGAGGCAGAGAAGAGATCCTTGTAGAAAGCATAAATATGGGAGGACGGCGCCTGGGGGGGACTCCAGGAAGGAGTCCCCCTCCCAGAGGCAGAGGATCGAGCATCGCCTCCTCCTGCCATTAGCGATGGCATGGAAGTAGGCGGTGTTCGACTCCCCCTGGACAGTCCAGTTCTGGCGACTCCGTTGTCGCCAGAAAGCCTCCTCTCCCTTATAGATCTCCATGATGGAGGTCTCAAGGGAATACCTATGAGACCAGGCCTCGGCCTAAAGGCCTAAGAGATCAGCTTCCCGGTCCAAGGCCTGGATCTCGCTCAAGATGGCGTCCTTTTGCGCCCTGAGCGCAGCCCCCGCGTTGGCCCCCCAGCCCCTCATGAATTGGCGTGACAATCTAACACAGTGGTGCCAGACATCCACCGTGCAATAAGCACGAGGGGGGGTGGCCGCCGCTGCCAACCATTTGGCTCGGACCACTTCCGCGAATCCCTGTTTCTGCAGCCAGAAGGACTCAAAGTGGAAGCGGTTGAGCCTAGGAGGGCGGCCCCCACCGGAAGAGAGAAGGAGGGGCGTGTGGTCAGAGCCAATCCGCGTGACAGCCTTCAACGAACAGAGGGGAAAGGCGACCTCCCAGTCGACCGACACAAAAACCCTATCCAGGACGCAACCGACTGGATCCAGCTGCTTGTTTGTCCAAGTGAACCTAGCCCCCACCCGAGCAATCTCGCGGAGGGCGAGGTCGGCAATACAGTCATTGAAGAGTCGCATCCTAGGGAGATCCACATTTGCCGAGCTCTTGTCGTCAGTGTAGCGGATAAGGTTGAAATCCCCGGCAATCACCACTGGTAACCCTGTCCGTTCCACTTTCGACTTGAGCTCCTGCAAGAAGACCGCGGATCTCCGATGGTCCGCAGGGCCATAGACAATAATCATCTCCCAGCGGAAACGAGATTGTCTATGGGTGAGTGTCATGCTCACAAAGAATTCCCCACGGTCTATATCCTCGACCTCAAAGGTATCCTCCTTAACGCCCAGGAGAATACCTCCAGAGTGGCCCGAGGCCGGCAGCCACGACCACGAGAATTTACAGCGACTCAGGGCTTCCAACTCTGCGATGGAAAACTCCTGGCGAATCGTTTCCTGCAGGCCGACAATATCCGGTGCTTCCAGGCGGATGTATTCCTTGATCTGGCGGCGGCGGCCCTCGTGCCCGAACCCCCGGATGTTCCAGATGAACACCCGGAAGGCCCTCAGAAGGTCCATAGTGGACCTTAAGCCTGGGGGGTCCCCAAAGCGGGGACCGAACGCGCGCGACAGGCAGGAGAGCGGAGCGGAGCAGCCTTTGGGGGTCGCCCCCGGGACCTAATCGAGGAGTCAGATCCCAGAGGAACCGCCTGCACACCAGGCACCGGAGGGGGCTCCTCACCGGAGCCGGGTCCCGTGGATCTAGCCTTAATAAGGATCTGGGCGCGCTCCCGCTCCCGGGCGTCACGCGCCCGGGCCGCAGCGATCGCACCCGCATACCCCTCCCGTGCCTGAATGGCCGCAAGATGCTCAAGGCGCGGCCCCTTCTCGCCGCGGAAGACTATCCCCCAATCATCCGCAACCTCCCCCAGGTGGGCGAGGGAGACCTCTGAAAGAACACAGAAAGCGGAACCAGGGAAACCGGACGGACCGGGGTTAGAAGGGGTGGAAGAGGCAGGAGTGGAGGAGGTACCTGAGAGCTCATCCCTGGCCGCGACACGACGAGCGGCACGCTCAGCCACCGACGGCTCCGGCCCCGACATGCCTGTCCTGGCCTCAGCCAGCTGGGAGCTGTGGCGGGACAGCGGCGGGGACGGAGGGCGGGGGCCCCTGGCGCGACGGATCTTGGAGGAGGGGGCCGGGGAGTCAGAGTCAGATGTAGCACCCACCACGGCCGTTGGGTCAGGAGTGTCAGGGCGAGGGAGTAGCACACCACCCCTGGCGAGCGCGGGGAGGGAGGAGCACAGACGACCAGCCCCACGCTCCCTGAGGTCTCGGAGGCGGGGGACCGAGAGGGAAGGACCGGAGACGGCGCCAGACCCAGAGAGAGGTTGGAGCCGTACTGGGCGATGTCGAACCCGAGCGGCGCCGGGAGGTCAGGACGGAGGCGGCGGGGGAGGTCCACCGGGGCCACCTTGGCCGGAGCACTCAGCGATAGATAACGACGATCCTGACCGGGGGGCCTCCATGTTGTCGAACACCAGGGAGCGAGCCACAGGGCCCCCGGAGGTCCCACCCTGGGGGGTGGCGGAGGAGGCGGGGAGGCATCGGTGGCCAGAGGCGAATCCGGGTCCGTCCCGATGTCGCTGTCGTCCGAGCCCCGGGCCTCAGGGTCCCTACCACCGTCGCCCTCGTCAGCTGGGGACCCCGGGGGAGGGGGACTCGACGCAGAGGTGCCCCCTCGTCCAGCTCCACCAACAGGTCCCGGCCCACCCGGCCGAAGAAGACCCGGGGCAGGGAGACCGGGAAGACCGAGGGGTCGGGGCAGAGCAGACGCAGACGGATCGGAGCAAGGCCGGACAGAGAGCCCACATCCACCTCGGTGAGCTTGCCCACCGTCTGTGCCACCAGGGCCACCACAGCAGGGGTCCTGGCCTCAGACGGTAGACCGTGGAGACGAACCCACACCTCCGAGAGCGTGGCAACCGTCTCCGGAGCGGCCGACGAGGGCTGGATGGAGACCTGCAGCTGGTGAAGAGGGAGGGTGAAGGAGGTGCCACACGCGCACATGCGTAGGATCGCCACCGAGGGGAAGGAGACTGCGAACTCGGACTCGGAGACGCGACGAACCGGCCATTCGTGGCCGGGGAGGACCGCCCGCAGCTCCTCCTGGATGATGCCCTCTGTGACCTCAACCGAGATCGGGGGGTCTTGCGCCGGGAGGATCCTCACCATGGCCAAGGTCTCAGGGACGGTCATGGGGACGCCCCCCATGTCGATGAAGTAGAATCCACCGTCCACACCATGGCCATAGTACTCCAGGGTCTCCTGACGGCGGGCGGGGGTGCCCGCAATAGCCAAGGGGGCCCCAGGACGGGCACCTAGGAGGCCAGGAGCGGGGTCCACCGCGGGCGGAGTGGCCGGGGTCTTACGCTTCTTCTTGCTCTTGCGCTTCTTCTTCTTGGTGGCCGCAGGGTCGTCAATCTCGCCGGACAACCGCTGACCCGCAGTCGGAGCCACCACCGGAGGGAGCTGCGGGAGGTCCCTATCCGCGCGCCAAGACGGAGCGTCCGCCCGACTGTGGGGGATGCGGGCGGGAGGCAGCCCGTCCCTGGACCGCATGGCCAACATAGCCTCCTCGCGGAGGCAAGCCTCCCGCGACGAGTCCGGGGCAGGAGGAGGTGACCGAGGTGCGTCCTCCAGTCGGCGCCGCGCGCGGGGCGGGGATCGGGACCCCTGGCGGGGCGGGAGCACGGGATGGAGGCGGGGAGCGACGTGACATGGGAGGAGAGCGGCGGCCCTGGGGCGGGGACCGCCGGACCGAGGGGCGGTAGGCCGATGCCGGGCCCCGCGCCGGGGGGCGCCGCGCGGGGTCCCTGGCCGGCGCCGGCCACGGTGGCGAAGGGAGGCGGCGGTGGGGAGAGCCTCCGCGCGGGGGGCGAGGGGCTCCGGGGGCGGCGCGGCGCCATGAGGACGTCCAGGAATGTCCGGGACGGTGGCGTGGACTGGAGCAGGCGGGGCGGGGGCAGGATGCGTCGGGGGCGAGCACGATGGGAGAGGCGGCGGGAGAGACGGGCGAGGTGGTAGCGGTTCCAGTCGCTAGGGCACGACCCGCGGTAGAAGCAGGGGAAGCAGGTCGGGGTCCGCTGTGCCTGGCCCTGCGGGCCGACGCGGAGCAGGCCTGTCCGGAGGGGGTCGACCCGGCCAGATGTCCGGTGGGCCGCGGCCCATGAGCCATCCGGGGGGGCCCACCTACGGCCCACTTTGCGCCAGCGGGAGCCCGCCTAGCACCTCGCCCCCACCCACCCACACCCTGCTGTGGCGCCGCCGGGGGCCGCTGCGGCTGGGCCACTCTTCTCCGGCGAGGCCGCGAGGACGCCGCCCGCGCCAGTGGGAGGAAATCCGCCAGGGAGGGGCGCTGGAGCGAGGAGGGGCACCTCGGAGTAGGCACCCCGCGCTCCCCGTCGGAGCTCTCGCCGGCGGCGCGGACCCCAAAGATGGTCGGGCCCTGCCCTGCCTCATCCTCGACGTCGCCCCATGCCTGGCCGTGGAGGTCAGCCAGCGCCGCCACCACCGTCGGGTCCAACGGCCGGGGGGGCGGGACGGGGGCCCTCACGGGAGGAGGGGACGCCGGCCGTCGCACCGCCGCCGGCTGCGCAGGAACCCGGCAGCCGACCCGCACCGCGTGGGCAGGGAAGGCAAGGGAGGACCCCTGGCGGATGAACTCGGCGCGGCGGCGGTCCCGAGCGTCGATGACCACGCCGGCCTTGGAGAGAAGGACGAGGCGGCCCTCCGCCGGCCGGAGCACGACCGTCGCCTCTGACCAGCCGGGGCGGCACCCCGCGAAGACGGAGGACGACGAGGCACGCCACCGCAGCGGGGGGGGGGGGGGGGGGGGGGGCTCAGGGCAGACGGTCACAACATGGCGGCGAGGGCGGCGGGGCGTCGGCCGGGGCGGCGCCGCGCGTCGGAGATGCAAATTCAAATCGCCAGCTCCTCCCCTATCTTCGGTATCCTCCCTCTAGGACACAATCGAATCTGAGATGGGATCATGCGCTCTACTTGTCAACATCATCATGGCCCTTAAAATACAGACCTTGCCATTATATATTACGATATGCGTTTTCAGCCACTACTTGCTTCTGTATTTGGACTTAGGACTTTGGGGACTAGTCTACGGGCCGGCCGGCAACCACTATGTTGAGAATTTTCTTCGCGTTATTTTGGCCTGGTCTCTAGCACAGGGATGGTCCACGTGATCAGAAATTAGGAGCCACAACCACAACTGACGTGTGGCTCCCAAGAGAAGTCCAAGTAAAACAACGGCCAAAGCCATCTCCTCTTCCTCGTTGCACACCAGCCCAAATCATTGCACCTTCCCTCACGCGTCACCGGCCGGTGTTGGCCTGACCTCTCCTTCCCCGACTCCGGCCGGCTTTCACCACAGGATCCCGGTATGTTACCTACTTGTCCTCTAGTAGTAAAGCAATCCAATACTTTCTTCGCCATTATTAGTAGTACTGGTCTTCTTCCCTGCGTGTGTATGAGAAGCGAATCTGGAGAGGCAGCCGCTACTCTCCAGCAGACAGATTTTCTTGGTGCCTTTCCGTCGCATGTGATTGTGGCATCATCAAAACAAATGCTTGCCGACCCCCTTTCCCTTTCTTGGAAACACCAAGCTATACGATATGTTACCCTTTTTTTTGTGTGGGTTCTTGAAGCTAGCTACTTGAATGTGATTGCGTTTCTCTGGTAGTACCAAGCTCTCCGGGGCATTTCAGGCTGGTGTCCGATCGGTAATGGTGAATTGGTTCTCCATCTCGTCCAAGTTGATGAGAAGTGCACTTGCGATAACCGAGATTACGCAGCAGGACATGGGCAAATATAATACCAAGTGAAAAGTGAAATAGTAAAGAAAATAAAATAGTTAAAAATTATTTTTCGCGTGTGTAGATGATGTGCTCATACATGTGTGTACCAAGTTTTGCTCCTAAATCTGAAAGTATGTAAATCATGTGAAAATGATAAACTTTTCGGTGAACAGTCTTAGCGTTCCCCTTTAGATTTTTAATTTCCTGTAACTTAGGTTCACAATAGTTCGTAACTTGATGATCAGAGCACGAAATTTAAATGCAAAGTCAAATAACTTAATTTTTCGAACACAGTAAAACTTCCCTTCGGGAGTACCCATACTGGATATAGTATTCATAGCAAAAGACTCTTCTTTTCAGCATGATGATGAAGGAGTTGGTGAGCAAGCTCCGGTATGACGTGGACATGATGGCTAGTAGCGGGACACAAGCGTCACATTCACTCCCTTTATATTCTCGTGGGAAACCGTTCAAGACCTTCCATTTGACACGATCAATCATGGTCTCCGTACTACAATCGATAAACGACGACAAGCTATGGGTCTGGTCGCCCCCTCCTGACAAGGGGACCGAGTTCATCGGTGGCATGATTCACCCAGAACCGAGATCCCACCATTAGAAAACGGTGGCACGGACCCTAAGCCTGAAGTGGCACCACCATTAGAACCCCTAGACCAGAAACACTTGACCTACACCCTATGCCCAGAACCTAGATCTAAAGCTTAATCCCTAGACCTAGTCATATACCATAGACCATAAACGGGTCGAAAACCCTAGTTCTTTGGCATGGGATCCTAGTAAGGTATATGAAGGTTGGTAGTAAGGAGTAAGAGTACAATTTGTGTTTAGCTAAAGCTAGCCTGATCAAAATATTGATAATAGCGTGAACTTGGGTACTACTAATATATGGTCTATATCTAGACCCAACCCTAAATCTATAACCTAGCTAGACACATGTAGATCTAGAACTTAATATCTAGACCAAGACCACTTATTCTGTAGACCTACACCATAGACCAAGAACTTCGACTCTATACCCTATAAATCATAGATCTACACCCTAAACACAACTTTGAAGTGGGACCTCTTTGGATAACATAGAACCTAAACCCCAGATCTAGACTTTAAACCTTAGACTTAGACCATAAACCATGAAGCAAGACTCTATATCCTATAAATCATAGATCTACACCCTAGACATAGTTTTGAAGTGGCACCTCTTAAGAAAACATAGAGCCTAAATCCTAGATCTAGAACATAATCCTTAGACCTAGACCGTAGACCATGAACCTAGACTATATACCCTATAAATCAGCACACATCTACACTCTAGACACACCTTTAAAGTGGCACCTCCTTAGAAAACATAGAGCCTAAATCCTAGATCTAGAACATAATCCCTAGTCCTAGACTGTAGACCATGAACATAGACTCTATACCCTGTAAATCATAGATCTACACCCTAGACACACCACTGAAGTGTCACCTCCTTAGAAAACATAGAGCCTAAACCCTAGATCTAGAACATTATCCCTAGACTTAGACCGTAGACCATGAACCTAGACTCTATACCCTAAATCATAAACCTACACCCTAGAAACCCTAGATCATAAACCGTGGATCTACACCATAATCCTTAAACCTAGACCATATGATGATAAACCCTAGACCATGCCTAGACCCTAAACCCTAGGTCTATGGTTAAAAGTAACTAATAAAATGAAACAATTTTCATAGATCAAAGTATCAAGGAAATAGCTAGCCCATGAAAGCCAATGGAGAAAGTCCCACATAGTTGATTCCTACCATTTCTTTACAAGGACGACATGCCTTGGCGAAAAGATTACCCAAATCATGCTATTCACCACCACCTTTCCAATATAGCTACCCCATATGATTATCCTTCTGCCACCTTGGACCAGACGAACTACCGTGCCACCCCACACCACCAGGTCTGTTGCCTAGACCCTAAACATGCATGTTCCTTATTGGAAGCACAACGTCATCTCTAAGGTATATCTCTAGATTTTGGACGGTCTTAGTTTACACACACGCATCTTCACCATTAGGCTAGCTCTCGCATTAGCAAGATCATCGTGCCATAGCTAATCGGTGGTGCATGGCTACAAGAAGTTTGGCTGACTTCCTGCCTCTCTTGGGTAGAAGACTTCGTCGCCACTTCATTGGTCTGACACAACCCCCGGAGCCTCATGACGATGAAGCCGACATAGGCTTCGTGTCGGACGCTAAAGCAGGCACCAACCAAGCTTGGCTTGCTCCTCGCTTCACCTTGCTAGACATGTCGGGATGCCGCGAATAGGGAGAAAAAGGGACGCATGCACCATGCGCCACCATTGGTAATAGTATCATGGCTAGGGTTTGGACGGTACAAAAAGGGAATTGCTGCCCCAACAGTTGTGAGGGACTTAGACAGTTGTGAGGGACTTAGACACACTAGCACTCGCACAACGGATAATGTTGACAAGCAGGACCAAACCGGCTTGTTAACGGGGTAAGTGGAAATTTTGGTTTGACTAATATTCACTCAAACAGCCCCTCTCAACAATTGGCTCGGCAACTTTCTGAATCTACCTGATTCCATGCAACTTGGTCACCTTGCTCGCCCGCCCTCCCTCGAAATATGCTAAAAAGGCAGGGAATCGAACCCATTGTAGTAGAGGAATAACAAACTTTAGCAATGATTACTTAAACTTAGATAATAACCATTTGTTCATGTCAACTAAGAAAAAGGTAACCGGAAGAAAAACTAAATTATGGGTCAATCATGTCCACCAAAACTATAAGTCCGATTATGAATCAGATAGAAAAATCTGCAGCTAAACTGTCTGTCCTGAGCAGCAAGACGCCATATGGCTTTCTGGAATAGCTGGCGGTGCAGAAATATAATCATACTACATAATATATGCGTATGCAAGGCAATCATGGGACCATAGACTTTGGTTATTAAACTAGCAAAAACATCTTGGAAGCAACTGACGTTTTCCTATATTTTTCAACACACACTTGTTAATTTGTTATTCTCACAAGTTGGTTGAGCATGTGATTTCGATACAAACAACTTGCGTATATGTGAGCATGTACATCATTAGAGGCTGACAACTTACTGTTATTTGAATATAAATAGTGTACTTTGCATAACTAATACTACTGCCATCCGAAAAATGTGTTGCATACAATTTTTAGTCAAAGTCAAACTTTGTAGAGTTCGATCATTTATATAGACAAACATATTAATCTTTGCAATATCTAATACATGCATCATTAAAACTTATTCCATAGTGGTTCTCGTAATATAAGTTCGATATTGGATGTTGGTACTTTTTCATATATATCTGATTAAACTTTAAAAAGTTTGATTTTGACAAAAAAAATTGTATGCAACATAATCTGGGACACATGAAGGAGTAACAACTTACCAACTAGTACAAACATACACTTGTTAAGCATTGCAAGAAACGATTTCACCTTCCACCATGTGCATTTTAGACTGAAGTTAGCTGTTGTAATCATTTACTCATCTTATCTGCAACCCAGTTGATAAAAATTAATGGTCAATAATTGAGCGTCTTAATTTTGAAGTAGTCGTTGGAGTTGTCTGAGTTTTTATGTTTAGTTTTCTGCAGCTTCCTTGTTGACTATTCTCTCACTTCCAATGGATCGCCGCACAATCGTTTGTCTTCTTTGCCACCCTGACTTGTGAGGAGCTCTCCTCTTTGAGTTGCTGCATCCAGGTTATTCTTCTGCACCCCAAAAAAATTTAGTTCAGAGCTCTGCTCTTATGATTATTTGCTCCTCCAGAGCTGATTTCCCTCCACTGTCCTCCATCCATTTAATCCTTTGTGTGATAGCCCTTTTCAGAAAAAAAAAAGGTTCTACAATCAAGTTTTATTTCCAAATCTAAAGAAATTCATAAATATCTTTCCTTCCCACCTTCTAGTTTTGTTTGCCCTTTTCTGCTATTCTTGTCAAGGTTTAAAAATAAGAAAAAAGTGAACCGTGTTCCGCGCGCTTTCTTGTTTGTTGCATTCAACTTAATTTTTGATTGATCCTGAATTACTCTGGTGTTATTTGTTCTATTTGAAAACAGGAACAAAACTGGAATTATAATTTCCAATGGTCCTGTTTTCATCTGTGTCCACTTCTCTTTCTGTGAGCAAGTCTTCTGGAGAAGGGTTCTTCCGCGATAACAGAAGAGACATGGTAAGCACTTCTTTTGCAATCTTATCTGTTATATGTTATCTTTTATTTGTTCAAATCTCTTAACAAGCAGACAAAATTTCCAGAACTCCAACCGGCTATATAGATGAAGTCATATATTACGTCTTCCATATAGAGTGTGGTATATATTCTACTTCGTCTTATGCTAGCAGGTAATTCTCCTTTTGATGAATTTCTTAGTCTTTTGAACCTCGATATGCTTGTTTCTATTCTACCCAAAAACTTTGTGATCCCCTCTTGTTATGGACTCTTCCGAGGCACATACCAACACCAAACCACCTGGCTACGTTAAAATATAAAATTGATTTATTTGTTTCCAAATAATTTAGCGATGCCAAGGATTAAGGTTGTTTCAGTTGGTAGGCTTCAATACTAGTTAACTATTGTTAGAACAAGATTTGCTACTCTCTCCGACCCATATTAGTTGACTCCAATTTGTCTAGATAGTTTAGTGCTAGATACATCCGTATCTATATAAATTTAAGTCAACTAATATGGGTTGGAGGGAGTATGTTAATCAGCTGCCACAAAAGTCTCGGAGGTCAAGTTTGTCTCGGATTGTAATCAGTTGCAGTAATAGATTGTTCTGCCTATTGTAGTCATCAATCTGGTGGATCTCAATTGTTAATGGATCATACTAAATTTTATTTTTACAGCTAACAAACTAATACAAAACTACCCATGCCATAAGTTGTACCTCAATGTTGTGGATAAGAACACCAACTCCACTACATTGATGTAATATCACAAACAATTTAATTACCGGCTGTTTCCTTTCTGTGTACTCTTAGCCGCAACAGCTTTTTTTGCTAGCTAGTGTGTCTCTGTGTGGTTACACATACATTCTTCAACACATACATTCTTCAACGACATAAGCCGAAGAATAGAGGTTGGAACATAAGTAGACAGCATTCTTCAACAACATAACATTTTAGTCGAACAATAGAGGATGGAACACAACAAAAGAACCACCTTAGAATCTCATTATTTAAATCTAGCTGTAAAAGCACAGAAGCTGTACAATTTAAAACCATCACCGGCTAGTAATATATATTTTTTCTCCAATGGTCAGGACACGTTAACTTGACAGGTCAAATGAACATGAACACTGTTTGAAGTTACAATTTACACTAGATTGATTTTTTCTCACACTATGATAACAAAAGATCAGTAGAGAGGGACCAAGAAAGGCACACCCCTATTTCAGTTGCATCAGTGCATTCAACAACCACAGAGCATGTTTTACTATCAACCATTCACCACCCAATATGTTAGATAGAAAACAATGCTGCATCTTCCCTTATCAGCATGCATAGTAAGTGCAGTATATATTCTCATTGGCATAGAAACAGTAGAAAATAGCATGAATAATTTGTGTATTTTAAAGATGCATCATTATGTATCACAGGATTGCTGAACACTTACCTCTATTAAATCATAATTGGCTATGTACATCAACTAAAGCAACAAAGAGAAAGTGTAGTTCCAGCATAAGAGGCATCCGATCTGATCTGTCACATGCAAAATTATCAAGGAAGAGAGGGAAGAAAGGGATATTACCGTTGCAGGGATCATTGGCTGCATAGCAAAATCCAACCTTGCACTTCGTTCGCAATTACATGCAGTCTGTACTTTTCTGAAGTTAATTGATTGGTAGTTTTTCTCACTATATTCATATCTAAGACACATCAATTGCCTTGAAGTACATATTCTTCAAACCAGTGTCGACAATGCCGGCAAATCTTGGTCCTTGGTTTGGAAATGCTATCGGCATGCTCACAAGTCCATTCTCTACACTCATTTCCATACATGCCACATACTGCTTCACTGCTCGCACAAACGTGACAAATCACCAGACTGAAACTGAGACTTTGGAAGGCAACCTACTTCGTATAGAACAGGCAATCATAGATGGCCGCCGGAATGGCTTGATACCGACAGATGAAGCTGATAAGTGGGTGCAAAGGGCGAAGGAAGCCATATATGAAGAAGCGGCAAACCGCAAGTCTTTTGTTAATAGGTGCAGAATTTTTGGGTGCTCCCTGAATTTCTGGGGAAACTATAAAACCAGCAAGCAAGCAGCTGAGAAGGTGGGAATTGTGAAGATATATAGAGAAACCACACCTCTAGTGAATGATGTCATGCGTGAACCACCTCCACCTCCTATCGTATATTTGCCCACCCACTATGTTCAACTTCTGCCAAGCAGAGAAGATACTCTTCAGCATTCTCTCAGGTGCATTAAGGATGATCTCACGGTGGGATTGATTGCAATATGGGTTCCAGATAGAGATGAGAAAACACATCTTCTCAAGAAGATCAACAATTCATTTCTTGGAGGATGTCCCTTTGATTTTGTTATCTTCGTTACAGCAACCAGTGAATGCTTGGTACAAAATATTCAAGATCAAATCAAAAAAGGCTATGTATAAAACAACACGATGATGTGGCAACTCAAGCTACTAGGATATTTGAACTGCTTAGGACAAAAAGTTTTCTCCTGTTGGTGGATGACCTCTGTGTGCAGCTAGACCTTCAAGCAGTTGGCATTCCATATCCTCTTGGAAATGTAGAAGTTGTGGAAGGTGTGCAAGATTCTGAAGTTGTGAAAGCTACGGAAGTTGTCACAGTTGTGCAAAATCCAGAAATTGTGGAAGCTGTGCAATATTCTCGCCAGGTGCAGAGGAAAGTGGTAGTCACGTCAATATCACAATCCATATGTCATATGATGGATGTAGAAATACATATACAAATGCCTGATTTGGGAGAGGATGAAGCACACCAGCTATTTGCAAAAGATGCGCAGGATCCTTATTCTGATCCCAGCATCAGGGTTCTTGCAGAGGCTCTCGTAAGAGAACTAAAATGTCTGCCATCGGATTTGATACGTTATGGGAAATTAATGCAAGGAAAAAAAGATCCAAGGCAGTGGGAAGATGCAATTGATGCCATAAGGAAAGCAAAACTTCAAACTGACGAACCATTAAATTTGGTTAGTATTTACATCAGCACTCAATTTTCCTAACGTCCTTTTGAATATTTAATTTATGTGTGTTTTTATCCTTAAAGGCAGAAAAGGTTGTAAGAAATGTCGAGAATGCGATCGAAGACCTACGTGCCAAGGGGGACGATATCCATCTGGAGATTGCGAATGCTGACCGACAACACAGAATAGCAACGAATGAGGTGAATAGATGGCTGAAAAAAGTGGATACCATCATTCGTGACGCAGAGGTTATCTCTTGGGACTGTAGGAAATTGAAGAAGGATGTTACCATGGAGGCATCCGAGAAACTTCGTGAGGTTTATGAATGTCTTAGTAGTTGTCCCAGTAATGTTGCTGTTGAATCAATGCCACCACCTGTACAAGAGATGTCTGGTCCACCTATGTCAGCTCAAAACCGCAACCTTCAAAACGCTCTCCACTACATTAAGGATGATCCCACTGTGGGGATGATTGGAATATGGGGTCCAGGTGGAGTCGGGAAAACACATCTTCTAAAGAATATAAATAACTCATTTGGAGAGGGCATGACCTTTAATTTTGTTCTCTTTGTAACTGCTTCGAGAGGGTGCTCAGTGGAAAAGTTCCAATCACAAATCATGAAAATGTTGGGACTGAAAAGTACTGGTTATAATAGTCATATCATACGTGAGTACATGAAGACAAAAAGCTTTCTAGTACTATTGGATGACCTATGGGACCCAATAAATCTGGAAGATGTTGGCATACCATATCCCCTTGGAAATGTAAACAACCTCAAGAGAAAAGTGGTGCTAACAACAAGATTAAGAAAAGTTTGTGGCCAAATGAAGGTGAAGAAAGAGTTAAAAGTCCCATATCTTCTGGAGCATGAGGCATGGCAGCTATTTGAAGAAAATGTTGGTGCCGAAACTCTTTCTAGTCCCTATATTGAAGCTCTTGCTAGAGAACTTATGACGGAACTGAAAGGCTTGCCATTAGCTTTGACAACTATTGCAAAGGCAATGTATCGGAAAGATACAGCTCAATGGGAAACTGCCATTCAATATATGCAACAATCATGCTGCACTGACGACGAAGACCCAGTAGAACTAGGTATGGAAACTAGTGTTTTCATGCAGCTAAAGTTTAGTTATGACAATTTAAGAAGTGAAACCTTGAGAGAGTGTTTTAAAACTTGTGCACTGTGGCCAGAGGATGCGAGCATTTCCAAAGGTGACCTTGCTAATTGCTGGATGGGCTTAGGTCTAGTGAATGAGCATGATATAGAATCTTCCTTCAGGAAATCATATAGTTTGATAGCTGACCTGACGGCTGTCTGTTTGCTGGAGGACATAGAGGATTTGTATGGTTTTGTTAAAGTGCATGATGTGATTCGTGATATGGCTGTATGGATCTCTTGTGGTTGCGGTGAGAACAATAACAAATGGATTGTCCGTGCACCAGCTGGCAAAGACAAAAGAGTTATCATCCCTTGGAACAAAGCTGAGTACATATCGTTGATGTCTAACAGACTGACTCAACTTGTTCCTATCAGGTTTCATCCTGATCCCATCAAACTGAGGATCTTGTGCCTTCAAGGCAACAATTTGAATGAAAGAGTAATTGCTGAAGCAATTAAGAATTGCACTTCACTTACATATTTGGATCTGAGCAGTAACGATCTCATGAGCATACCGGAAGAATTATGTTCCTTTGGAAAACTGGAGTACCTTAATTTATTAGAAAATGAACTTCAAGTAACGGAGTTGCCTCGCTCCATTGGAAAACTTACCAACCTGAAGTTCTTGTACCTAAGGAATACTAGCATACGTACAATTCCGAGTGAGGTCATGTCTAGCCTTAAAGCATTGCAAGTAATAGACTTGAGGACTATCTCGGAACTTTATGGGAGCACTGTGCGGGAGCCTTATGTGAAAGGCCGTGCGTACTTTAACCTTGCAGTACTATTCCAAGAGTTTGGCACCCTACCTGAGTTGAAAGCGGTTGGTAGTATTGCCATAGGTTCTGATGAGTTTGATTCACTGAGGGTAGCGGCTAACCTCCCCCTTAGATATTTGACTCTCATAAAACTCGAGAAACTCTGTCTCTCTGATATTCTATTACACGACTTTGCACGAAGGACCTTGTATGATCTGATAATCACATCCTGTGACAATTTGAAAGAAATAATAGTAAGACATGACACACGACAACCAAACAACCATTTTGGTTCTCTCAACCAGCTCACCGTGATTCTTATGCCAGAACTGAAAGAGGTAGAGTGGATGGGAGCAACTCCAGCATCTACACTACCAAGGCTCACTTATTTGGAATTTTGTTCTTGCGACAGCCTATTGCACCTCTCTTGGGTGATGTATTTGCCTCGCCTTGAACAACTCCATATATATATCAGTGCGGCAGTATGGTGCAAGCATTTATGAGGTGCCATGGTGACAAACTGTGCAATGGACAAGAGAAGGAAAAAACATTTCCTTGCCCAAGTTTCTCTATCTTCAGGGAAACAATTCTTTGAATACTATTGGGGATGACGGTATGGAATTCCCATCCCTAGAGCGACTTGTGATTATGCAATGTCCAGCTTTGAAGAGGCTTCCTTTCCAATTGAACAGTATGCCACTGAAGCTGAAGGAACTAGGGTTCTATGATGTTCAAGAGTGGGAGGGATTGGAATGCGAAGAAGGTGTCAAAACTTTGCTGCAACCCGCTGTTAGATTTGGCACCTACCGTTTTTAGCCGGTCCATTACATGCTACAGTGGATCCTGCTTTCACCTGGACACATGCTATACTTGTGGTCTCATGTTAGACGACACAACTAGCAGACCTTGTACAAAATATCCCCAATATAGTTTGTACCCAGGTCGTGCAACTGTGACAGTAGTTTGCTCTAGAAAAAATTGTAATGCCGTTGTTTGTAAGAGTGTACTCCCTCTGTTTGGAAATATAAGATGTTTTAGGTTTGTGAATGTGATGTATCTAGACAATTTTTAGTGTCTAGATTCATTTGAACCTATACACTAAAAGATGTCTAGATACATCTCCTTTACAAACCTAAAACATCTTATATTTCTAAACGGAGGGAGTACATTGGAAAATGCTTCATATGGCCTGTGAGTTGTTGTCTTGCTTTGCTTTTGGTGGAGGGAGGAACAGAACAAGAGCCGTGCTAGCCTAAGACATGTCACAAGCTTTCAGACGCGTCCAGTGTTGTTACTAATAGTAATAACAGTATAAACTTGCACGTTTGGAATGGAACAAGAGGGGTTGCTAGCCTGTGACATATTCGCACGTTTTTATCTGAGTCCTCACTGCAGCCAGGATAAGTACTGTACCAAACGCAATCTAATTAGAACTGAATGTTTATTGACCTGTTGCAGTTGTATACTTACATTCAGGATTTCAGAGTAATTATGCTTGACCAAAAAGTTCAGATTCGAAACCATATTCAGTAGGCATTATTAATTGGTACCAGATTCGAATTCCAGAGCATCCAACAGCGACAGCATAATCGCTTACTAAGAGAAACAGATGCTATAGCTTCTCTTTTTATCTATCTACATGTGAAATTCGGGGAAAAATGAAATTACCTGTGCGCTCTTGTCGTTGCAGAAGGAAGCAGGGGAGGCCTAACCAATACCAATACTGGACGCCTTCCTCCCAGCGTCAGGTTTAAGGTTTAAGGTTTAAGTTTTTTGGATATAATTCAGTTTTACTTTCTTTCTTTATAGTAAAAAAGAATAACTTTTGAAGCAAAATCTCTTATGATATCTTTTCAATATTCATTTTCTTTTACTTTTGACAATTATATATGGGTTCAAGGTAAAACATCTTGGTTGGTTTTTATTTTACTATCACATTTTATCTTGTTACCATGAATATCAAAGAAAAAGGTTATTTCGTTTTATGTAATGAGAGTATAGCATTTATAATTCCTTTTATTTTAATTCATAATTCATTCAAGCACTTTAGAGTTGAAGAAGAATTATTTATTAAATGATTTCTAGGCTAAAACATCTTATATTTTGAAGAAGAATTAAGGCAATCCTAGTCTCCTGCCAGCTTCCTAGCTACAGAAAACTAGGGTTGAGTACATTATATTGAAACAAAAGAGGAAATAAACAACATAAACTGCTACCTAATAATGCTACAATCTTGCTGGTCTTTGTTGCTTAGTACTACTTCTCAACTCAATGCCCCACACAATTAGGCCACAGCTGACATGTCCCGGCTGGATCACGCCAATGGAGATCTCACCGTCATCACCTTCCTCGTTGTGGAACTCGCCCAGCTCCACCTCCTTCCAGCCGTCTGTTTTGGTACGTGGAAAAACAACGTGCTCTCCGGGAGGGGTCGCATGGCGATTAGGATAGCAACTTGGCAAGATGTATTTCCGAGGCGGCTCATCGTCATCGTCATCGTCAACGATGTAGCCTTGGAGGCAGATTTCCCGTGTCGACTCGCTCCCGGAAACACCAAAGGAGGCCTTCTGGAACGGGAAATCCTAGCCGTAGAATGAAGGGGCTAGCTTGAAGACGAGGCGTGCCACGTAGGTTGTGTTTTGGGAGAGCATGTTGCGTTGCACCTTTGCACGGATCTCCAGCCCGTTCATGTATCCCAGTCGAGCGGCTTGCAAGAACCTGTTTCATAGGACACAGCAGGGATACACATGATCAAACACTGTCGCAGATCGAGAAGGCAGACACAAAAAAAACTGCGGAGTAGCTAAATTTAGACAAATTTGCGACATCTATTTTGAGACGGATGGAGGGAGTATGAAAAATAGAGTTGGAAGGGCGCTTGCATTGAACCTTTTGCCTCTTCTGCTGCAGTGAAAATCTGAACCCACAGGGACCAGCTGCCCTGCAAAATGCGAAATCTGCAGAGAGCTGGCGGAAAGGGTGAAGCACTTGGCGCCGGTAGCCTTGTCCACCTGCATACGCTGCAAGCATGTACAGTAGTACAAGCATAAGTAACAGAAAACGATCGATGTACATACCGGCATCGATCAAATTAGACTGCGGCCGTACGCTACGTACACGTACCACGAATTTGCGCGGCAGAAGGACGGGTTCGTCGGAGAGGCGCCGGAAGAGCCCCTTTTTGGTCGACGGCGGCTTGCGGGGGAGCTCTCTCTTGGCGAACCGCGGCAGGTCGCGCGGCAGGAGGCGGGACCAGACAGTGTCGGAGTCGGCGGCGGCGTGGAAGGCCCGGGAGACGGCGGTGGCGCGGAAGGCGTCCGCCGGCGAGGTGAGCGAGATCACGTGCACCAGGAGATCCTCCGGCAGGCGGTCGATCTCGCAGGCGGCTGGCGGCTGGTCCATGTTGGACGACTCCAGCTTCCTCCGCGGGATCCTCGCGCCGCGCGCGCGGCTCTGATCGATCTCTGGATCGCGTGGTATGCGGCTGGGCGGACGACTCGACGTTGTGAACTTTGTTGACCCAATTAAATGGGGAGACGTACTTATATGTACAGTAGGAGGCAGCTAGGTGGAGGCGGTGGGATCCAATTATGCTACGAACCGTGCGCGCTACGTGAGCTATCTAAGAACCGTGCGCGTACGTGCATGCTGCTACGTAAGCCAAATTATTGATTCGGAGATTGGCTATTTCGTAAAAGAAAAAAATGGAGACTGGAAACGATGGGCCTCATCTGGGTTGGGATGGGCCTGCCCCGGAAGCTCCTGTGAGGCTCCCTGGAGGTGGAGGAGGGGCGACGGAGGGTCTGGTTGGTGGTTGCGCCCGCGGCTGGGTTTTGCGGGCCTATTTGGGCCTGACCATGTCCAAGATCTGGTGTGCCCCTGTTGCTGCGTTCGGTCGGCTACTGCCACGGCGGTGGAGGTAGTTCCCTCCCGCGCGGTTGAGATGCTACTACCACCGGCACCACTATCCCCTTGCTCGGGACTCGAGGCCTCGAGTCAATGCTCACGGTGACATGATGAAGATGGCGCCTTTTCCGTGGTGGCGTGCATGTGCTGGTGGACGGTGGGTTGGGTGGAGCACTTCAGACCGTCTGGGTGGTGGCTCTTTGGGGGTGGGCGAAATCTCTGTCGGCCATGTCCGGCACTGACGCGCCGTCACCTACGGGTGTCGCCTCTCCTTCCTAAAGGGCGTTGGGTACCCCCCTCCCCACCCCCTTAGTGTACCAGGGGAACCCTAGGACCAGTCCGGGCGGCAGTGACGTCGTCGTAGCATCCCTTGCTGAAGGTGCTGCTTGGTACACGACGGGTTGGAATGCCAGTAGCGCGGTGGGACCTTTACGGAGGGCGCAGTGGTAGAGGGCCATTTTCGTTTCATCGATCGACCTTTGTTGGCATTTATTTCTCTTTTGTTCTCTTTCGTTTCTTTTGGGTTTGGTTGTGTTGTGCCCTAGCAAGTCTTTGTACCGTGTGTTTGCTATATTAATATAGTGGGGTGAAAGGCTGATTCGAGAGAGTCTCTTGTTAGCTTCATAGCTACAGAAAACTAGGGTTGAGTGCCTAAATTTGCCAGAACATATTGAAAGAAAAGAGGAAATAAACCACATCATGAAGCTTGCCCACCTTGTATAAACTCCAGTGTCTAGTGTGCCGCACTTCAGTTATTTTGGCATCCATATGATGATCTCTCGTCCGGCCCCTGTCACAATGCCCTTTGCACGCTGTGTAATACTAGTAAACTGGCATCATTTTCCTCCCTGTTTTAGGAGGTCGAAACGGTCGAGCTCATGCCTGATTTTTAAACAAGAATTACTAGTAGTAATAACTACTTATATAACAAAATATTAAACCTATAGGGAATGAAAATCATGGACTAAAACCACTGGCCTCTTCAGATGGTAAACAAGAAACTAAAAAAACAAATATTTTATAGACCTGAGGTGTTACTTAATGCTACAATCTTGATGGTCCATGCTGCTTACTCCTGAGCTCAATGCCCAACAGGAAAAAGGCGTTTTTCCTTCCTTCCGAGGTTTCGACGAAGCTGATGGACAGCACACCTTCACTGTCATCTTCCCCGTTGTAGAACTCTCCCAACTCCACCTCCATCCAACCATCATCGGTCTTCCTACGAGGGATATGAGCGTTCTCCCCGGGAGTAGGAATTGCATAACCTGGTATGATATGTTTCCGAGGTGGGTCACCACCATCTTCGACGTAGCCTTGTAGGAAAACCTGCCGGGTCGACTTGGCCGTCCCCGCAACGCCAATCGACGCCATTGCGTCCTGAATGGCGGACTGCCTCCAGAACACCAGCTTGAACACCATGAACGCCGCGTAGGTCGTGTTGGGCGAAAGCATCTTCCTCTGTCTGCACCGTGGCATGGATCTCCAGCTAGCTTCTCGACGTAACGGAACAGAGCGGTTTCTGAGAAGATGAACCTTCTGTCTCTGTCGCTATAGTTTGGAACTGAACCTGCACCGAGACGGACCCAGCGAAAGTGCCTGCCGTGCGGTGAGGGGAACTGCGATATCTGCAGCGCCCTCGCCGCCTGTAGCCCTGTCTATCTGCATGCCCTGCAGGAAGTAATAATTAAGAGGAAACGAGATTAAATCAATTAATGTGGTTAAAATTAAGTTACTCCATTAGATATCAGGAGGTACCATCTATCATCTTGCGTGGGAGGAGGGCGGGCTGGCCGGAGAGGCGTCGGAACAGCTCCTTCTTGGACATGGGCGTTCGGGGGAGCTCGCCTTTGGCGAACTGCGGGAGGTTGCGGGGCAGGAAGCGGGACCAGATGGCGTCCGAGTCTGCCGCGGCGCGGAATGCCCGGGAGACGGCGGCCGCGCGGCAGACGTCGGTCCGTGACGTGAGCGAGAACACGTACACGAGGAGCTCCTCCGGCAGGCGGTCCACCTCGGAGCGGCCGGCCGGCGTCACCATGGATTAATTCCGCGCGAGAACTAATGGCGATTGATCGATCTCCCTGTAGGCTCTCTGCTCGCCCAGCCTTCTCTTGGTACGCATGCGCCTGCGCGGTTCGGACGTTCGGCCGTTGTGTGGGTGGCACTGCTGATCATATAGCTAGGACGCGCTGCAGCCTGCCTGCAGAGGCGTAGATAGGATCCGAGTATGGCATGTACATGAATCCGAGGCCATGGCCGAGTCGGAGAGCTGAATAAAAGCGCCAAACGTGATCACAGAGAGACGCGCGCGTTACAGTATTCCGGCAGGGCCAGACTTGAAACCCCAAAATCTGATTTTTTTTTTTTGGTGGCCCATATATCTGAATTTTCTTGTTTATTCAGCGTCAATCAAACGATCTTCTTTCCTATTCGTAAAATAAATATTATAAGTTTTTCTGAAATCAAACGATGTAAAGTTTGATCAAACATGTAGAAAAATCTACTAAGAACTATGATAATAACAAAAAGATACAATATGAACATGTAAGTCATGATGTATTAGGGTCATAAGTGGGATCCCACCAAAATCCCACTTCTAGTTCATTTGTCAAAATCTAGTGTAAACTTTTGCTAAAATTTAAACTAGATTTTGGCAAATGAACTAGAAGTGGGATTTTAGTGGGATCTCACTTGACACCCTATGATGTATCTATTCACATAGACTCGGCATTGTAGATATTGGTAGTTTTTTTTAGGGTTTATTACGCTGTGTCCCTAGTTCACCTGGTAGTTAGAATCGTGCCACTACAAATCGGTCAATTGGAGCTATGCAATCGGCCGACGCGGTTTCGTTATGTCTGTGCCCTTGGTTCCGTTTGATGTCGACCGCCATTTTCTCTATCTAACTTGTTGTCTGGTTGACTCAGTTTCTTACATAAAGGTCCTATCACGTGCAGCCGTTGTTTTTGGCAATTATACCGATGAGCGGGTCCTGCCACCTGAGTTGTGTCGACCATGCGCATCCCAGGTTCGAGGATCCGAGCCCACATTATTCTACAATTTCCCATATTTTCCCGCCCCGCTCTGCTCCACGGTTATCGTCCCTTCCCCCATCGTATCGTTTCGTCATGCACCACCCCTCGAACCTCCATTATCATCCCTCCGACCTCTGTTCGTTGCCTCGTCGCCATCCCCTCCTTTCCCTCTCTCCTTCCTGTCGTGACCTGTCCTGGTGTGGTAAGGAGGCCAGAAGCGAGAAACTGAGCTAGTTGTTGGTCGCACGACTATGAAGTGTAGCGGATCCGACACAAAGATGGATCATTCATGGCAGGAGAGCACATAGGTGGATCCTGCGAGGCTGGAGAGCACGGGCGAGGGGGACACAGGGCAAGCGGACGCGGGGAACAAAGCTATGCAGCTCTTGAGCCGGGTGAATGTGCCTTTCATTCTCCCTGCAGGGTAAGACCTGTAATTTTGTCTTTTTCCTTTTCAGTTAGTGGCTCTAGTCCGGTGATAATAGTGAGGATATGTGTTCATAACTTGTAGGATGTTTGCTGCATTCGGATTCCTACTGAAGAATTAGCAAGCAAAGAAAGGCCAACTTCAACAATGTGTCGGTATTTGCGCTCAGCTGAGTCATTTTGTTGATGAGCGTGAGGACATGAGACATGATGAGTAATGCCTGCTCTTTGAAAGAAACCATGGATTTTTTTTCATATTCTCCTCTCCAGTCAGTTTGCATAGTAATAATCTTTCTATCAAATTTATGTTCAACATATTGTTAAAAACTGAGAAACACCTGATACATATCAAAACGCTTTTTGAACAAGTATATCCAAGTAAACTTACAAAAATCATCAATAAAGCTTACATAATATGAATATTTGCCAACAAAAAGAGGAGCTAGACCCCATAAATCAGAAAAAAAATTGTTCCAAAGGAACTGTAGAAACACTGGTGGAAATATGATAGTGTAACTGATGACTTTTAGCCTGTTGGCATGGATCGCAAATATAAGAATTTATTTCTAGGGTGTACGACAGATTGTTTTTCCTAAGAACTTGCTGAACAATAAAAGACGATGGATGACCTAGACAATGATGCCACATGAAGAAAGTAGGCTTGATGGCGACAAGAGCATGCTTCGAGGAACTTGTGGAGACTAGAATGAGAGGGTACATGCCACCATGAAACGGACCTCTAAACTTGATTTGATGTGTTGCCTAATCCTTAATCAAGAAAAATAATGGGTGAATTTCAATGAAAGCATTTTTGTCTAGGGAAATTTTATGACCAAAAAGCAGGTTCATGGATGCACTGGGAACATGTAACATATCATGAAGTTGTATGGAGTTATGTGCAAAACTGAATGACCAATATGAGCAATATGCATACCTTGTCCACTAGCATTGTGAACTTGATCACGCCCTTGGTAGTTCTCATGAACTTGGAGTTTGTGAAGTTGTCCTGTAACATGAGTTGACGCGTCGGAGTCCATGTACCAGTTTGTGTCTATGCATATGCACCTTTGTTGTTATTGTGCGTGTCGTCGTCATCATCATCATCATCATCGTCACCATAACGCCACCAACACTCTTTGGCGGGGTGTCCCTCTTTTTTGCAGATTTGGCAGAATGCACCTTCTTGCCAGGGGGTGGTGACACGGTCGCTTTTCTTGCCGCGCCCCCCGTTTGGATGATGGCCCTGGTCATGACAAGGCGGAGGACCCCCACGTGGCGTCGGGGGTTGGGTAGGGCGTGCATGCGGTTGTGGTGGCATGTAGCGCGGAGGCACATAGGGCGGCGGTGCATAGAGGTAAGGTTGGTATGGTGGAGGAATGTAACGCGGCGGGTGGTAAGGGGAAGGGGTGGCGTGTAGGGTGGGATGTATGGTGGTGGCGTGGGATTGTATGGGGATGGTGGTGGATTGTATGGTTTTCACATGGTGTACGAGGATGGAGTAGGGTTGTAGGTCATGGACGTCGGCGGCAAGAGAGGAGGTAAAGGTGGTCGGGCATTTCCGTCCCCATAGGAGGAGGGGGCGGCGCGTAGCATGCAGCGTTAACAGAAGAAGAGAACATGCATGTTGCTTGTCCTATGGCCATGAGCATGTCCACGTGGTACTCGTACGATAATAGCTGGGAGCACATGTCATGAAGAGATGTGGTTGGGTTAGCATTAATACTGGCAACAAGAGGATTGAAGTCACCATCGAGGCCATTGAGAATATAATCCTTGATCTCATCATCATCAACTTTATTCCCTACCGCAGCAAGCTCGGAGGCAAAACAATTCATGTCAAGTTTGGTGAGGTATTGGCTTGTATTCATGTCAAGTTTCTTGGCGTTGGTGAGGGCACCAAGAAAAGAGGAAACCCTAGCCTTGTATTGCATGGAGTGCAAGCTGTTGAGGGCATTCCAAACATCTGCAATGTGTTCCAACCCAAACACCTCGATGAGGACATCCTCGAAAAGATAATTCACGAGAAACTCAACAACCTGATGATCCTTATGGACCCAAGCATCGTAGGAGAGGTTGGGGACGGTGATCCGCTTCTTGTTTGCATCCTCGGCTGTAACACCCTCAGAATCGGCCCTATGCAAGTTTTAGCAAAACTCGCCAAACCCGCATAGAAACGATTCGAAGGTGCCCACCAGGCACTTCCGTGCGGGTGGAAAACAAAGTAATAACATTACACAACAGTCCTCGATGGGACCCACAGAACAGATATATATACAACAGCGACTCAAAGAGTCAAGAATACAAATATACGGTACGAAGATCCAAATCACCTCGAAAACGATGGGGCGTCCGACTATGGACAAGATGCAAATGGGGCTAAGAGCCCTGAAGAATAACCAATGGCGTCCATAACCCTGCCCAGGCCAAGCCGGAAGGGTAACCCTGCTAACGACGTCGATCTCAAAACCTGCTTAAACAAAAGGGGTGCCGACAAAGGGCAAAGGAAAAAGAAGGAGCGTCAGTACTGAGGCCAGTACACGGCGAGGCTAGAATTCGGCGGTCCTCGCCTACATAGGTATGGTGGACTGAGCGGCAGCGACAGCATGCACTAAACAACCTATAGAGACTCGATACAACTGGCGGCTATCAGAGAGGGGTAAGAAAGACCTATTCGGATCCCACCTGATACTATCATCAAACAAACCCATCCTGGCGTTTCCCCCTCGAGACCAAACGAGGAAGTCAACCGAGGAACTCACACAGTTGGCAGTTTTACTTATTCAGTTATCGTTGCAACAATTACTAGTCAGGTTTAGATAATCGTCCTGATAAAGTAAGCAGTGGGCACTTTTAATTAACCATTTCGTTATAGTTGTAACTCTTACTAATCAGATACAGATAGCATGAGATAAACCCAAAACCCAGCAGTTGTTGGTACTTTTATTCAGCCATTCCGTTGTAGTTGCAATACTTACTAGTCAGGTACAATGGTCGCAAGCGACACTCCAAACAAGCAATTGTGGGCAGTATTAATTAGCCATTCCATTATAGTGAAGCTGATTACTAGTCATTATAAAGTCAAATTTACAGCAATAAACTTTAGTTATGCTTGTCTATGATCGAGATACTGTGCTCCAAGTCGTCCATAACCACGGACACGGCTTTCAGAAAGTTTTAACCCGGCCGGGGTGCACAAATAGCAACACACACACGATCAACCTCGGAAAAACCAAATCAAAACCCAACGAGGTCTTCACGACAGAGCAATCACAAGATTCAGAAATATTTCAGGGGGCCACCCCTTGAAGTACACCCGCAACGAAGTAAGCAAGCTCCGAGACGGACTCAAGGTTGTGGGGACGGCTGTGAACGACTGGGAACCCAAAACTGGGCTTGTCGACACCGCGGAATCGTGCCACGAACCTAAACAGTACAGTGTGCTATATGTCGCACAATCGTAAATAAAGCAGTAGCATGGCATAAGTACAGGATCGTAAATAAAACCTCAAACTAGTTTGTGGCCCCAAGAAATAAGACGGAATCAAGCTCTGGCTAAGGGGGGCACATACTCCCCATATGTGGATAGCGCGATAAATCAAGGAACAGGTATCAAGTACTCGGGGTCCTACGGGACACAAGTGGACGTTCGGAAACCAAATATTATCTATCACCCACCGATGCCTCTGCTTATTTCAATTTTAGTTGTTAAACAGAAATTAAAGTGAACGATAAGTAAAACTATGATCATCTCCATCATCAACATGCGGCAATACTCCAACAACAGTGGCACTTGACGACACGCAACAGCACTTGAGCAAGCGACTACGACGCGCAAGTCCAACTATCTACCAAACAACAGGTAATAGGATGTGTCCAAGGCAATATAGGGCTGCACGGTATATCACAGGTATGGAAACTAAAGCATCGCAACACAGATAGCAATAGATCAACAGGAGGGAATAAAGACTATAAAAGTAAGATAGGTAGAAAGGGGGAGATGCTCGCCTGAAAACATTGCCGAAGGTTCAACCGAAGATCGGGGCGAAGCTCACATCAACTCAACGGCCTTATCCGCGAAGAAGCAAAACACTAGAAGAACACCGGATGCAATATTTAATACAACGGCAGAAGATCGGCATGATGCATGTATGATGGATGACATGGCAAAGGTGCGATGCAATTAGGTCATATTAAGTGGAATCGGGGTCCCGACAATTAATTAGGTGGTTCATGTTATTTAGAAACCCCGCAATTTAATTGTTGTTTAACATGGCCAGATATGGTACCGGTTCGCTACACAAGTTTAAATGAGGCCAATATAAGGCTAGATTTGCCCGCATATGGGCCCCATATTTAATTATATGGTGAATCGGCATAAGGCCCCCAAACCACATGACAAGATTCATGCAAGTATGACAATTTAATATGCAACAAGTTGTTATTATATTATAAAATAGGGTTCTCGGATAAGAGGTCACACATTAGGGTTCGGCAGATCTTGGGTTCCGGGGTTCGGGGTTGGTCTCGGGGTCCAGGGTTCGACAGGATCGACGAGGTTCGACGGAAGCGTTCTCGGACTCCGGGGTCGTCCTCGGTATCGGGGCAGATCTTGTCGCATCGGGGTCTCGATGTCCGGGGGCAGAACTTGGGTCAGTGTCGGGGCGCATCGGCTTCTTCCGGGTCGGTGCCGTTCTCGTCGTCGCGAAGGTCTTGTCGGGTCCCCAAGTCGGGTCGGTCTTGGCTTCGGGGTGAAGAACTTGGTGTCCGGGCGGAGTGCTTGTCATATCCGTGAAGAAGAGCATGTCGGTCCACGGGGTTCGGCCTCCGGGGCGATCTTGGCGTCGGGTTCTCGACTTCGCATCCTCGGGGAAGTGCCTGTCGCACAATTGTCTTCGGGTCCAGGTAAAAGAGCTTGTCGTCCGGGGTTCTCTGGGTCCGATGAAGATCTTGGCGAGGGGAAACTTGGGGTTTGCGGGGTCCGATGACCGGTGTCGAACTTGTCGTCTCCACGCCCAACTCTTAGCACCACTTGGTACTACACAGGGACTTGCACGGTTGAAGGCGGTTGACATCGGTGACGACGGGCTCGGGGTGAGCGGCGACGGCGGATGGGGCTGCTGCGGAGGGCCCAGGCAGCGCTTGAGGCGGCACATGGACGCCGGGCGACGCGGCGGCGGGGCGCGCTCGAGGCGAGCTCGGCCGGAGGGCTGCGGGCGGCGCAGGCAAAGGGGGGCACCGGCTCGGCGGGGCGAGCGAGGACAGCGGTGGCGACTTCCTGGCGCGGCGGCGGCCAGACGACGAGACGGCGCGCGAGCGAGCGGGGCACTGGGGTTCCGGTGGCGGCGGACGGGGCGGCCTGCGGCGGCGCGGCCGGCGCCGGCGAGGGAGAAGACGGCGGGGCGAGGGTGGAAGGGCGCGAGGCCGACGGCGATGGAGGAGGAGGCGGGGGTAGACGCGAGCGGCGGCGCGCGGGCCCTAGAGCGGTGGCCTGCTGGCCGGCGGCGACGGCAGAGCACGCAGGGAGGGGAGGAGGACGGCCGGCGCGGGCTGGCCAGAGGGAGGCGGACGGCGGAGCGGAGGGCGGCGCGCTCGGAGGGGCGGCGGCGGCGGCGCCTGACGCGAGCGGAGCGGAGGCGGAGCGGAGGCGGGCGCGCGCAGAGGGGCGGAGGCGGCGGCGCCGAGCTCGAGGCGGGACGGGGGCGCGGGCGAGGCTGCGGGCGCCGGCAAGGAGAGGAGCAGGCGGCGGCGGGAGGGAGAGAGAGGGCACTGGCGGCGGCTGCGGGTCGGCGAGCGAGCTAGGCGGGGAGGGAGGGTGCACGCGGCAGAGGAGAGAGGAGGACGCGGGAGGTAGGGGACGGTCGGGTGGTGGGCCAGGCGCCAGGGGTGGGGCCGGGGTTGGGTGTGGCCGACGTGGGGGAGGTGGGATCTGGTGGGGGGAGGCTGTGTGGTGTGTTGTGTGTGTGTGGGGGCAGGGTGAGAGGGAAGAGAGAGGAGGGGTGAGCCAAGTGGCAGCTCATGGTTGGCTGGGGGGTTGGGCAGGGTGACGTGGCGGCCTAGGATAGGTGGGGGTGAGGTGGCCAGGGGTGTGGGTAGGATATCTGGTAGGTTTAAGATTTGAGGCGGACCGATCTGTTTTATACGGGGTGGTCGTTCGGGTCGGGTTGGCCCGTTCGACTGCCCCCACTAAGAAAATAATATAATTTTTTTATTTGTTTAATTGGACCGTTTGCAAACCGTTCCCGGCCAAAACAAAAATAATCCGGCGACCCGGGTTTTGCGTTTGAATTAAGATGGGGCGTTTTAGGAAACAAAACGGGCTTGCGAAAAATAGTTTTATGCAAACAATGCATGATGGTGACGATGCAATGCACAAAATCAACGCGATTTTCTAGTAGTGGTTTTGCGGGATGCCACAATTCGACACCACTAACAATGGATCTCGCCCTCGAGATCCGCCTCATGGTACCGGAAGGAAAGGTCGGCGAACTGCGTCTTCTCGCTTCATGTAGATCCTCGCGACACCACTAACAAGAGGTCGTTGATCCCGTTCGTCAACACTCCGGATAAGCAACGGACGAAGTTAAAGGTAAGGCCACCTCTAACTTCCATGGAAGGAGTAGAGTTGCATCGATCCACCATTCAATGTACATAAGCGAATGATAAGAGTAGTGGTATGGTCGCGACTCCATCCCGCACTCAAAGCATTACTATGTTCACGAATAGACAGATTATGCAACCAACTCTCAGGATTCAGACTGAAGATCTCGACAAGCGAGGTTCGGAAACAAAGGAGTGATGCAGACTCTGCATCGGAGCTGGCGTAGATGATGTCGTCGCGTCGGAAACACCGGAAGGCACAAACAAGGAACAAAGAATGGTACCACAGTAGACGAACTCCTCAGGCAGCATGAACATCGGATGACAGAACACCGTTACCAAAGGAGGAAGCGAAACCCTGAAGGTACGACGGAACCCAACCACGAGAATTCCTGGACTCGAAGAAAAGATAAGAGAGCAGATTCAAAACACGTCGAGATAAGAGGAGAATAGCAGAGGGGTAAGGAATACAATCAGACCTAATCAGAACTATCCAACCGGTTTTGCAAAAATAGTTTTGACACTTTACTTCGGCCGTTAGCTAGGTTATCCTACAGGCTGGACTTGTGGGGTATCGCAACTGCTGAGCTCTGATACCACTCTGTAACACCCTCAGAATCGGCCCTATGCAAGTTTTAGCAAAACTCGCCAAACCCGCATAGAAACGATTCGAAGGTGCCCACCAGGCGCTTCCGTGCGGGTGGAAAACAAAGTAATAACATTACACAACAGTCCTCGATGGGACCCACAGAACAGATATATATACAACAGCGACTAAAAGAGTCAAGAATACAAATATACGGTACGAAGATCCAAATCACCTCGAAAACGATGGGGCGTCCGACTATGGACAAGATGCAAATGGGGCTAAGAGCCCTGAAGAATAACCAATGGCGTCCATAACCCTGCCCAGGCCAAGCCGGAAGGGTAACCCTGCTAACGACGTCGATCTCAAAACCTGCTTAAACAAAAGGGGTGCCGACAAAGGGCAAAGGAAAAGGAAGGAGCGTCAGTACTGAGGCCAGTACACGGCGAGGCTAGAATTCGGCGGTCCTCGCCTACATAGGTATGGTGGACTGAGCGGCAGCGACAGCATGCACTAAACAACCTATAGAGACTCGATACAACTGGCGGCTATCAGAGAGGGGTAAGAAAGACCTATTCGGATCCCACCTGATACTATCATCAAACAAACCCATCCTGGCGTTTCCCCCTCGAGACCAAACGAGGAAGTCAACCGAGGAACTCACACAGTTGGCAGTTTTACTTATTCAGTTATCGTTGCAACAATTACTAGTCAGGTTTAGATAATCGTCCTGATAAAGTAAGCAGTGGGCACTTTTAATTAACCATTCCGTTATAGTTGTAACTCTTACTAATCAGATACAGATAGCATGAGATAAACCCAAAACCCAGCAGTTGTTGGTACTTTTATTCAGCCATTCCGTTGTAGTTGCAATACTTACTAGTCAGGTACAATGGTCGCAAGCGACACTCCAAACAAGCAATTGTGGGCAGTATTAATTAGCCATTCCATTATAGTGAAGCTGATTACTAGTCATTATAAAGTCAAATTTACAGCAATAAACTTTAGTTATGCTTGTCTATGATCGAGATACTGTGCTCCAAGTCGTCCATAACCGCGGACACGGCTTTCAGAAAGTTTTAACCCGGCCGGGGTGCACAAATAGCAACACACACACGATCAACCTCGGAAAAACCAAATCAAAACCCAACGAGGTCTTCACGACAGAGCAATCACAAGATTCAGAAATATTTCAGGGGGCCACCCCTTGAAGTACACCCGCAACGAAGTAAGCAAGCTCCGAGACGGACTCAAGGTTGTGGGGACGGCTGTGAACGACTGGGAACCCAAAACTGGGCTTGTCGACACCGCGGAATCGTGCCACGAACCTAAACAGTACAGTGTGCTATCTGTCGCACAATCGTAAATAAAGCAGTAGCATGGCATAAGTACAGGATCGTAAATAAAACCTCAAACTAGTTTGTGGCCCCAAGAAATAAGACGGAATCAAGCTCTGGCTAAGGGGGGCACATACTCCCCATATGTGGATAGCGCGATAAATCAAGGAACAGGTATCAAGTACTCGGGGTCCTACGGGACACAAGTGGACGTTCGGAAACCAAATATTATCTATCACCCACCGATGCCTCTGCTTATTTCAATTTTAGTTGTTAAACAGAAATTAAAGTGAACGATAAGTAAAACTATGATCATCTCCATCATCAACATGCGGCAATACTCCAACAACAGTGGCACTTGACGACACGCAACAGCACTTGAGCAAGCGACTACGACGCGCAAGTCCAACTATCTACCAAACAACAGGTAATAGGATGTGTCCAAGGCAATATAGGGCTGCACGGTATATCACAGGTATGGAAACTAAAGCATCGCAACACAGATAGCAATAGATCAACAGGAGGGAATAAAGACTATAAAAGTAAGATAGGTAGAAAGGGGGAGATGCTCGCCTAAAAACATTGCCGAAGGTTCAACCGAAGATCGGGGCGAAGCTCACATCAACTCAACGGCCTTATCCGCGAAGAAGCAAAACACTAGAAGAACACCGGATGCAGTATTTAATACAACGGCAGAAGATCGGCATGATGCATGTATGATGGATGACATGGCAAAGGTGCGATGCAATTAGGTCATATTAAGTGGAACCGGGGTCCCGACAATTAATTAGGTGGTTCATGTTATTTAGAAACCCCGCAATTTAATTGTTGTTTAACATGGCCAGATATGGTACCGGTTCGCTACACAAGTTTAAATGAGGCCAATATAAGGCTAGATTTGTCCGCATATGGGCCCCATATTTAATTATATGGTGAATCGGCATAAGGCCCCCAAACCACATGACAAGATGCATGCAAGTATGACAATTTAATATGCAACAAGTTGTTATTATATTATAAAATAGGGTTCTCGGATAAGAGGTCACACATTAGGGTTCGGCAGATCTTGGGTTCCGGGGTTCGGGGTTGGTCTCGGGGTCCAGGGTTCGACATGATCGACGAGGTTCGACGGAAGCGTTCTCGGACTCCGGGGTCGTCCTCGGTATCGGGGCAGATCTTGTCGCATCGGGGTCTCGATGTCCGGGGGCAGAACTTGGGTCAGTGTCGGGGCGCATCGGCTTCTTCCGGGTCGGTGCCGTTCTCGTCGTCGCGAAGGTCTTGTCGGGTCCCCAAGTCGGGTCGGTCTTGGCTTCGGGGTGAAGAACTTGGTGTCCGGGCGGAGTGCTTGTCATATCCGTGAAGAAGAGCATGTCGGTCCACGGGGTTCGGCCTCCGGGGCGATCTTGGCGTCGGGTTCTCGACTTCGCATCCTCGGGGAAGTGCCTGTCGCACAATTGTCTTCGGGTCCAGGTAAAAGAGCTTGTCGTCCGGGGTTCTCTGGGTCCGATGAAGATCTTGGCGAGGGGAAACTTGGGGTTTGCGGGGTCCGATGACCGGTGTCGAACTTGTCGTCTCCACGCCCAACTCTTAGCACCACTTGGTACTACACAGGGACTTGCACGATTGAAGGCGGTTGACATCGGTGACGACGGGCTCGGGGTGAGCGGCGATGGCGGATGGGGCTGCTGCGGAGGGCCCAGGCAGCGCTTGAGGCGGCACAGGGACGCCGGGCGACGCGGCGGCGGGGCGCGCTCGAGGCGAGCTCGGCCGGAGGGCTGCGGGCGGCGCAGGCAGAGGGGGGCACCGGCTCGGTGGGGCGCGCGAGGACAGCGGTGGCGACTTCCTGGCGCGGCGGCGGCCAGACGACGAGACGGCGCGCGAGCGAGCGGGGCACTGGGGTTCCGGTGGCGGCGGACGGGGCGGCCTGCGGCGGCGCGGCCGGCGCCGGCGAGGGAGAAGACGGCGGGGCGAGGGTGGAAGGGCACGAGGCCGACGGCGATGGAGGAGGAGGCGGGGGTAGACGCGAGCGGCGGCGCGCGGGCCCCAGAGCGGCGGCCTGCTGGCCGGCGGCGACGGCAGAGCACGCAGGGAGGGGAGGAGGACGGCCGGCGCGGGCTGGCCAGAGGGAGGCGGACGGCGGAGCGGAGGGCGGCGCGCTCGGAGGGGCGGCGGCGGCGGCGCCTGACGCGAGCGGAGCGGAGGCGGAGCGGAGGCGGGCGCGCGCAGAGGGGCGGAGGCGGCGGCGCCGAGCTCGAGGCGGGACGGGGGCGCGGGCGAGGCTGCGGGCGCCGGCAGGGAGAGGAGCAGGCGGCGGCGGGAGGGAGAGAGAGGGCACTGGCGGCGGCTGCGGGTCGGTGAGCGAGCTAGGCGGGGAGGGAGGGTGCACGCGGCAGAGGAGAGAGGAGGACGCGGGAGGTAGGGGACGGTCGGGTGGTGGGCCAGGCGCCAGGGGTGGGGCCGGGGTTGGGTGTGGCCGACGTGGGGGAGGTGGGATCTGGTGGGGGGGAGGCTGTGTGGTGTGTTGTTGTTGTGTGGGGGCAGGGTGAGAGGGAAGAGAGAGGAGGGGTGAGCCAAGTGGCAGCTCATGGTTGGCTGGGGGGTTGGGCAGGGTGACGTGGCGGCCTAGGATAGGTGGGGGTGAGGTGGCCAGGGGTGTGGGTAGGATATCTGGTAGGTTTAAGATTTGAGGCGGACCGATCTGTTTTATACGGGGTGGTCGTTCGGGTCGGGTTGGCCCGTTCGACTGCCCCCACTAAGAAAATAATATAATTTTTTTATTTGTTTAATTGGACCGTTTGCAAACCGTTCCCGGCCAAAACAAAAATAATCCGGCGACCCGGGTTTTGCGTTTGAATTAAGATGGGGCGTTTTAGGAAACAAAACGGGCTTGCGAAAAATAGTTTTATGCAAACAATGCATGATGGTGACGATGCAATGCACAAAATCAACGCGATTTTCTAGTAGTGGTTTTGCGGGATGCGACATCGGCCTAGATAAGTGGCGCGGGCGCCACATCCGTGCGTTCCAGGAGACCCATAGCGTGAGCACCGTGAAGGGTGGGTGGCACTTGGGCTTGCTAATGGAGGAAATTATCCCGGGTGAGCTTCGTTGCCGGGGGCACACCAATGGTGGCAGGCATCGGGGTTGTAGACATAGACATCAGATGAATCCTTGGGGAGGGCTGAAGTGGGAGAAAAGGAAAAACTAGGTAGGGGAATAGGTAGAGGAGAATGAGGAGATCTTTTTGTGTAGATGAGAGAGGAGATCGTCCGAGGAGAGAGGAGCTTGGTGGAATAGAAGGCATGGCGACAGCTTGAGGAAGCGGCGGAAACTATTGTGGAAGAGGGGATTGTGATACCATATTGAATTTGGTGGAACGATCGTTGCCCTAGTGGGTCAACCGGTAGAGAAAATCCATCTACGTTACGTACATGATATAAGTATACAATCAGAGTACTACTCCGTATTGTATATATAACATAGGAAATACAACTCTAACACGCACTACAAAGAATTTATGTTGTGTGCACTAAAACATTTACCTATAAATTTTATCAAACTTAAAGATACTTTTCTTTTGCAAAATTCCACTGATCTATTACTGATCATCATCATCGGTACAAAGAGTCCTAAAAGTAATAAAAATTACAAGTAGGTCATTGGACCATCTAGCACCGACTATAAACACTAGCACGAGCCAAAGGCACGCTGCCGTACTTTCCCCTCCATCACCGGAGCCGGGCAAAGCTTGTTGTATTAGATGGACGAGAAGTCATCGTGCTAAGTCCCCAAAGAACCAACACACCAAAGCATCAACCGTCTCCAAAGTTGACAAACATAGATCGGAAGAGACTAACCTCAAACTACACCGACGAATACGAAAAAGACCGGGTCCCAAGAGATCCGTCGGACACACGACTCCACGCGTTCTCTACCAGCGCTAGACGCACCACCAGAGCAAGGATAGGACAAGGAGGACCTTATTCTGACTTTATAATGTAGCCATCGTCTCAACATCTTAAAAAAGACACTCGAAAAAAGCCTAAACAAAGAACGAGAACCCTCCCGCCGGCAAGAGGCCATGGTCCGGCACACCTCCAAGCCCTAAAACCAATAAAGAAGGAGCAGAACGCTAGCGTCGTCGACGAGGGGAATGGAACCCTAAATGGGTTTAGAGGAGCCGCACCTCAGATCCGTACCGGTCCAGGCCTTCTTTTGAACTTAAAGATGCTTGGCTTAGGAAAAACCTAAAACATCGATTATACTATTATTATAGAACGAAATTTGTACTATCTCATTTGATGAACGAAGAGGTGATTTAGGCTAGTCATAGTGGGAGTAACTTGGATAGTAATATAGTCCTACATGTATTGCCAACTAAGCATTTAGATGACATGACATGCAATTAAATGATGAGAGAGAGGCTTGTGGTAACTGGCTATGTTACCATAACATCACACATTTCTACTTCCTCTGTCACGGTTTGGAAGGCGTCTTACAAAAGTCATGTGTTTCCAAAACTTCTCTCCTCCTAGACGCGTTAGACTTAATTACAGAATTAATGTCCCTTTTTTTCTCCTCACTTCCTACTCCACGAAGCCAAGGAATTAATTTTTCATGCAACTCCACCAATGCATGCGCCTAAACTACTCATTTTTATTGAATAATTACGCTTAATAGGGCGCCGAATAATTAATGGACGCATGTTTTTTGCACAAATCAGGCCCCAATCAGCGTCCACCTAGGTTCCAACAATCTCTCGAAAACGCCCTCCAAATTATGACTGTGGGAGTAGACAAAATAAATCTATATTGTAATAAATGAGGCTTTGCATGATATCACACCTATGTTATTTTGCACTACAAAGATAATAACTTAGACTAGTAACATATACATGTCACTACACTATAAATTACTTCTCACTATGACCAACCTTATATTACCGGAAAAACACCACATGAACAATTAAGAATCACATTAAAATAATACGATGGCAACACTTAGTTACTACACAAACATTGGACCTACCGAGGGAGACTTGATGTTAATTCCGAGTTCTGATCACCAGTTACAGTAGTACATCTACATGCTTAATTAATTAAAGCACGTTGCTTTTACTAGCTAGAAGAATGAGATGAATCTTCCAATGTGCAGCTGCAGGTACGACAACTCTGTAATTGGCCCCACCCCCCGTAGATCGGTCTGTCCACGTCCATGCATGCCTTAATAATCCGGCCGGAACACGTACACGTAGGACTTGCATCCATACGTGCACTATGCCCGTGCGTACGTACGTGCAACCACGTAGACGTTGGCGTTCTGACGATCAGATCTGCACTTGTCCGAACCAACAAGAAAAGGCAGCAAATTGATCCCATCAGCGGCACTAGTCGTCGGTATGCTTGGGCCTGATCTCGATGCCCTGCACGACGAGCCCCCTCTTCCACCGCCGGCACTCCACCTCCTTGAGACCCACCTCCACCACACCCTCCTCCTCCTCACCGGCCACGGCGAACTCCCCCAGCTCCACCTCCGTCCACCCGTCCCCTCTCCGCCGCGGGCACCGGATGTCCATGTCGGCATCCCGCGTCACCTTCCGCCGGTAGTGCTTCCACGGCCGCACGTACTCCTGCCTCCGCCGGTGCATCGCCGTCTCCTCCTCCCCCTGCATGTGCTGCAGGCAGATGGTGTGCTCCGTTGATGTAGACGGCGTCGGCTTGGTGTTGCCGGAGAGGGCTACGGTGACCGTGGCCTTGGGGGGCAGGATGCCGATGTTGCACTCGAGGCCGTAGGAGTCGTCGGCGATGGAGAAGACCAGGTAGGCGGCGTAGGTCGTCCAGGGCGAGAGCAACGAGAGCTGCAGCTTCCCGGTGATCTCCAGCCAGCACACGTCCACCAGCTCGGCCACCTCAGGAAACCTGATTAATCAACAGTCGAAGGAAGGACATGATCAGAGACATGGGGTTAGATCCGTTGATTAATTTGATCCATCTAGCTCGTTAATTTGTCAGCATGCATGCGTGCACATGAGGAAGCTATCACGCACGTGCATGCATGGAAGCTGACGTGTGTACTGAGAAGACACGGTTCCTTGAGAAAATGCCGTACGTGTCGAAAACTTGGAATAAAATACTTGCAAGAACGGTTACCGGTCAGAGGCTCAGAGCAGAGCAACGTGCGTGTGCGAAGAATTGTTCAGGTTTTTCGGCTTTTATTCGGTCAATAAAAATACACGAATGTTTGGTAGCTAGTAGTGGCACGGCGAGGATGATCGACTTGGTAAGTACTTAGGAGGCAAGTAATGTACTAATGTGACCTGATCTTCTAAACCTTTATATAGGCTATCTTGAAACTAACACACTGAGACAAACTTATACTATAGTACTTCCTCAGTCCAGCAATAACTGGTTTCGGTTTGTTTAGGTATAAATATACTATATATTTAGGAACTTAGAAGGCAAGTAATTATATACTAATGTGACTTGAAATTCTGAACTTTTATAGTCTATATCTTGAAACTAACACATGAAACACATCTATCTTATGCATCATCTGAACATAGGTAAGTCAACTAATTTGAAACAGAGGTAGTACTACTAGTAGTTAACATTCCTTGTAGCATGGCGGTGCATGGTGAGTTCATATTATGAGTCAACCTAGTGCTGCCACGTACGTGCACACGTATCCAGCAAAGAAGCAATGCAAGTAGGTACTAGAACGTACCTTGATCCGGGGAGGTCGGCAGTCCATGTCCAGCACAAGGGGTCGTCTCCCCACACGATGCTCAGCGCCCTCGCCGACAGCATCCAGCATTTCGCGCCGCTCCGCCGATCCAGCCCGAAGCTCTAATCAAACACACGTGCAAAGCAATCGATCAGCCATCAGACGGTGATTAAAAGACTCGCTTTTCGTTCTAATGACGATTAGCGAGCAATGCGAGTAGTGAACTAGCGATCGGGATTAATTAAGTACCATGGTGGCGCCGTCGAGGAGGACGGGGCGGCTGCAGAGGCGCGTGAAGAGGTCCTTCTTGGAGGAGCACTCGCGGACGTCGTCGTCGTCGTTGTCGGCGCGGGCGAGCACGGCGGCGTGGTCGCGCGGCAGGAACCGGTCCCAGACGGCGTCGGAGTCGGCCGCGGCGCGGAACGCCGGCGACACGGCGGACGAGCTGCACGCGTCGCCCGGCGTCGTCATGGCGATCGCGTGAGCCACGCACTCCTCCGGCAGCCGGTAGATCGCCGCCGCCGCTGCCACGTGCTCCATGTATATATGCACTCCGATCCCTCGATGACGCGGTCAATCAGGTACGTGGACGGACGGATGGATGGATTGGGAAATGGCGGCGCGCGGCGCGGCACTTATAACGGCGCGCCGCGAGCGAGCGGGAAGGCGGGTGGAGAGAGAAGCTTAAGGGCTAAGGCTCACGGGCACAGTGAGTGGCTCGAGCGAGCTTTGGGCTGAGTTGGGTCGGAGCTTAGCTAGGTAGCTTAGCTTTGCTGACTCGGATCTGGGTTAGTTAAAACGTGAAGTGGGGCCCAGCCGGAGATCCATCCATCAGCCGGTGTGCCCCGCAGGCGCCATGCTTCGGGGCTTTCTCGTCGACAGCCTGGTGACACGCGGAGGTGCACTGCCCATTCTTCCTCCGGGAGCATCTGGTGCTGCTGCTGCTTCCTCGGTGTTCGACGTCGTCATCCCCGTCTTATCCATCACGACGACATACTCTTGACTTGGAGCGATTCGGTTCGAAAGAATCGTGTTTTTTCTTCGAAGCATCGATTCCTAAGCCCATTTACAAAGCGGTTATGTTTTTATATACCCCTTATTAGATGTAATATTTGTGTATTCCGGTATGGTATAGTATACCAACTGGATACACTTCATTTTCTGTAATCGCCACGTGAGAGGCTCTTTTTCACCTATTTACACGTAACCGGTGCCCTCCCACGAGGTTACACCGTTCCACCATCGTATCTAACATGGTATCACGAGCACACCTCTTCCCTTCTAGCTAGCCGCCGCCGTCGCCGGAGATCCTCTCTGAGCCGCCGCCGCAAGGACCTTCTTCAGGATACAACCCTCCCTGTCGACGGGATCTTCCTCTCTGATTCAATTCCACCAGAAAAATCCCCCAATTCCTTTTCCTTCTCTCTCTACAGGATCCGATCTAGGTCAAAACCTCAGGACCCGACCTTGATCACTTTGTTGCTCACGACCACGCCGATCGTTGTTCTCTCAGGATCTCATGATCTCCCGACGACTCTCCTGTTCTTTTTCTCTCCTTCATGGTGACTCCCTCTTCCTCGTCAGCAGGCTGCTTCTCTTGATGACGCGGACACGGACACCGAGGGAATTGAGATTCCCTCACTTGGATCTTATGTGACTTCCTCGCCTGAAGCATCTCCTGCTGCTGCACCTGGAGTACAAACACGATTACAGAAAGGTATAAGACAACCAAAAATATTTACCGATGGTACAGTTCGCTATGCTCTACTTACTTATACAGGGGAACCAAAAAATGTTGCTGAGGCACTCACAGATGACAAGTGGAAACATGCAATGCAAGATGAGTATGATGCACTTCTCTCAAATAAAACTTGGCATCTTGTGCCTCCAAGTTCAAACAAGAATGTCATTGGTTGTAAGTGGGTTTTTTCGCGTTAAAGAAAATGCTGATGGCACCGTTGACAGGTACAAAATCAGGCTTGTAGCTAAAGGATTTAAACAGAGATGTGTTATTAACTATGAAGATACTTTTAGTCCTGTTGTTAAGATCGCCACTATCAGGATTGTTCTGTCCATATCAGTTTCCCGAGGATGGAGTTTAAGGCAGTTAGATGTCAAGAATGCATTTTTACATGGTGTTCTGAAAGAGGAGGTTTACATAAAACAGCCCCCTGGTTTTGAGTCTTCCGCTAATCCAAATTATATATGCAAACTTGATAAAGCAATCTATGGTCTAAAACAGGCACCTCGAGCTTGGTATTCTCGTCTTAGCTACAAGTTACAAACACTTGGTTTTATTCCATCCAAGGCTGATACTTCTTTGTTTCTTTACAACAAGTCAGGTATTACTGTTTTCTTGTTGATTTATGTTGATGATATCATAGTCACGAGCTCTTCAGATTCAGCTATCTCAGCTCTTATTCACAGCTTGAATGCTGAATTTGCTCTCAAGGATCTTGGTGATCTTCATTTTTTCTTGGGAATTGAAGTTCATAAACATTCCAATGACTTACTGTTGACTCAGGAAAAATATGCTACAGATTTGTTGGCACGTGTTGGGATGAAGGACTGTACATCTTGTCCAACACCTCTCTCGACGACTGATACACTATCTTTGACAGATGGCTCTCCTCTTGGTCCTGAGGATATGAGTCGCTACAGGAGTATTGTAGGTGCACTTCAATATTTAACACTGACTAGGCCTGATATTTGTTTCTTTGTTAATAAGGTTTGTCAGTATCTTCCTGCTCCTACCACTGCACATTGGACTGTTGTTAAGAGGATTTTGAGGTATATACATGGTACCCGCAAGGTTGGTCTTACTTTTCAGAGGTCCAATTCCACCTTGCTTAGTGCCTATTCAGATGCAGATTGGGATGGTGATCTTGATAATAGATGCTTCACTGGTGGTTTTGCTATATTTTTTGGTTCTAACCTTGTTTTTTGGAGTGCCAGAAAACAGCCAATTGTGTTTAGATCAAGTACAGAAGCTGAATATAAGGCTCTTGCAAATGCTGCTGCTGAGCTTATTTGGGCTGAAGCACTAGTTCGTGAACTTGGAGTCTCTCTCAAGGATAAGCCTTGTCTATGGTGTGACAATCTTGGTGCCACATATCTATCTGCAAATCCAGTTTTCCATGCTCGTACTAGACATATAGAAATTGATTTCTTTCTTGTAAGAGAACGGGTTGCTAAAAAACAACTTGATGTTAGGTTCATTTCTAGTAAGGATCAGATTGCAGATGGTTTCACCAAGGCTATATGCTCCAAGGGGGAGTATTAGATGTAATATTTGTGTATTCCGATATGGTATAGTATACCAACCGGATACACTTCCTTTTCTGTAATCGTCACGTGAGAGGCTTTTTCTCACCTATTTACATGTAACCGGTGCCCTCCCACGAGGTTACACTGTTCCACCATCGTATCTAACACCCCTCCCTTTCTAAAATGTAAGGCGCCTTTTAATTTCGTTAGTCAACGACTACAAACTACAAAATTGAATATATGATCTCCGCTTGTAACATGTTTACAAATTCTGTGCAAAAGTAATAGCGGTATGAAATAAAAAAAATTGCAAGACATGTATCCAAATTTATACACACAAACAAAACTTGTGTGTCAAATACATTTTAGGACCGATCGAGGGAGTATATTTCAAAGTTGACTTGGAGGGCGTCGATTCCTTATCCAGCTCAGCATTTTAGAAGAGGTATGCAGCTTTGTCGGAGCATAGATTCTCGCTAATTTTTTTTAAATAATACATTTTTTTATTCAATTTCACAAATAATACACAAAATTCAAAAATTGTAAATCTAACGGACTGTCGTCTTTTGAAAAGACGAACGTACGTGTGAATGAACCTGTCTCAGTCACCACGTTCGTCTTTTGAACGGACGAACCACCCCACCATCTTCGTCTTTTCAACGGACGACGGTTCGTTAGATTTGCAATTTTTGAATTTGTCCACAGATGCCACAGGCGTTCATGTCCACTCTTACCGAGGGATGAGTTAAAGTTCATTTGGCATTAATCTTGAACATGGGCCAAAGCATAGTACTCTCTCTGTCCCAAATTACTCTGCGTTTTAGGTTTAGTCAAAGTCAAACTTCATAAACTTTGACTATGAATATAAGAAAAAATATCAATATTTAAAATATGGAATAAATATAGTTAGACTCACCATAAAACATACTTTTATATTGTATAGAATTGATATTATAAATATTATTATTCTATCAAAAATGTTTAGTCAAGTATTAACATGTTTGACTTTGACAAAACCTAAAACGCAGAGTAATTTGGGACGGAGGGAATATGTTGCGTTAGGTGAGTAAGCAAAGCAAGTCATGTTCGGTGGGTAAAACTAACCTAACAAACAAAGAGGGCATCGCAGGTAGTTTCTGAAGGTCAGAGTAACATCTCAACGGCTTAAATAATAAACAAAATTACACATACAGCTTTGTCAGCCAATCGCTGTAAGTGGAAATCGTAGTACAAAAGCGAACTGTATAAAATTAAGACTGCGCATGCAGAATATTAGGCAACGAGAGAGCTTGCTTAGCGCAGGCCCTGCTCACTCATTCCTACAAGAACTTTACCCACAAGGAAGTTTTTTGAAGTCTTTTCTGTCGACCTATGAGTCCGTTCATCTGGAGAAAAAAGGACCTTTGATTTTGCTGCACCCTGTTGAGTTCGATCCGCAAAGAAAGATAGGGCCTTTAGGGATCCGAGCTAGGAAAACAACGTGCTTTTAACACGAACCGTGGCCCTTTTGAGGTAAGATTAGTGGCGGATCTACGCAACCCACATGATCCGTTGCCGCCTTTTGCGCAAGGGAGACTCACTCCGCTCCGCTCCCCTGCACGCTTTTCCTCCCACCACCAGCAGAAAGAAGACTTAGAAGAAAAAAAGGCGGGGCGCCATATCTTGGTAAAGCTCTCGTTAAAGATTTGCGCCGAGTGCTGGGCGCAAAGGAACACACATGGCCAGACGGTCAGTCAGTGAAACAAGCTTCCATGGAAGCATCAGCGAAGCAAACATATACTATCTCTACACTCTGCAGTTGTTCGGCGGCCCATGCCTCGTGGGCAAATGTTGTTTTTTTTCTCTGTCCTCCAATTGGTTAGGGACAAAACTGGGATTATGTGGTGTACAAACATACTCGACCTTCCAAAACTTCCCGCGGCTGCAAACTCACCAGGAAACCCCCCCACTCTCAAATTGTACAACGCTGCTGCACTCCTCCAAGCTTGGACAAGGGTGCGAGTTTGGTCTACAACTCTACTCTTCCTCGTCTTCATCCTCATCTTCCTCTTCAGCTTCTTTAAGCCACTGCAAAGGAAAGGAATTGGTGAGAATTTTGCATGGTTAAGACGTGTGTCGATCTCATTGGAAGTTGATTTTCATAAGACATCATAATGTTTCAGTTTTGCTATGCCAATCCGATGCATGGTACACGCTTGGAGGGGAAACTCAGCTTTAGTAGAGCTGATATACCTGAATAAAAGCATCAGACTGTTTAACGAAAACTTTATCAGACTCGTCGGCATTTTCTTTTTCTTCCGCCCATCTCAAAATTGCATCTTCACTAACTAGATCCTTATCATAGAGGTAAGGCAAGATCTGCGTTCAATAGCAAATTGTTGAAACCAACAAAAAAAAACAGCATTATCAATTCCAAGATAGTGCACACCACACATCAGTGCAAAGAAAATTACAGACGTATATGGTCTATAAATATATAAATGCACTGCAATTAAATTGTACTTTACCTTTGAAAACAGTGGAGAAAATTCTTTCGTGATATCTTGACACATTTCCTCAAACTTCAATAGTATTTCCATCTACAACACCATGGTTCAATAGCAAATGATTCATTTAGGCCATGTCAAATATCAAATGACAGAAACACTTAAGTCACATAATAATACAGGAATGACTCGGTGCATGTTTAAAACGTTATGTCGCATAATAATAAAGGAATAACTCAGTGCATGTTTCTTTCAAGAAAATCAATGGGGACTTCCTATTTTCAAGCCGACTCTAAAATCACAACAGAGACCCTTCCAAGAGTCATCATGCTCCAACACATAAATTCGGAATTTAGATCACCACAACTACCATACTATATGCAGATTGTGCAGCTCAACATCTCATCAGGTCAAACAATTGCATGCACACACGATTACTTCAGTTATGACTTGTCATATGCTTGAAATAGCTAATAAAGCAACACATGCGGACTAAACTATTGAAGAAAACTGTAGACATTATTAGACCTGACACAAGCAGATACATTGGACACAACACTTCAATAAAATCTTTAAAATCATTAAACCTGACAGTATTTTGTGCAGAACTAAGTTCAAAATTTCAGCATACGATACTCATGCAGACTTCAAGGTATTCATCCAGTACATTGTCGACTCATACCTCCTCATCAACTGTCTTGGTGTAATTGCGTAAGAGGTCCCTCCACTTGGTAAGTGCGTCTGCAGTTGCCTTTAGGAGACTCTCTGTATAAAGAGGGGGAATCAAAGAAACAAGCTTCATTACTGGTCGTCACGATTTAACAGCAATAAGGAGAAGCATCCCATATTAAAAACTGCAAAACCTATACGTTCCACAGTAAGAATGATTTGGTCATGTTTGGGATAGAGGAAATGTAATGTTTTGTACAAATCCCATAAACTCCCTGCCAAAACCAAATATCCAAGCTAATCTCCTCTCTAAACTGGCTCTTTTCTCTTACAATTGAACAGGCAAATAGCTAATGACCAAATCATAATGCCAGTTTCAAATTCATAAAACTATAAAGTATGACCTGTAAATCATACCATCAGTAGATTGTGCAGCCACTAATGCACTCCTCATGATCGAATAAAATATTGCACCAGCACAATCCGCATGTTGAAGGCTGTAAGATAACCTGAAAAATAAACAAAAAATTGCAACCAACGCAATCAGCCATGATGACCATAACAAGATAGAGAAAACTAATGAATTGGCATAATCTGTCGGTGATGTGAAGGTTGAATAGACAGCATTTATCTATAATGAGATGCGCCTAACAATATAACTTTCACCAAACAACTAGAAAATCCTCTGAAGAGAAATCAAAGGGAACAACTAGCTCATTATGGCCAAGCCATAAATTATAACAAATTAACAAGACACTGCAAACAACATTCATACTCTACATGAGCAAAGCTAGCGGTTGGGAAACAGAATGTTTGTCCAAATTTGCGTGCTTAATTAACATTGACAGTAAAAACAGTTTGTGGTTGTAGATGGTGTGTGAATGTTCCTGCAGAATAAATTGTACGGTCCCGCTTGGGAGCATGGTATAGTTTCCCGCCAGTTTTGGCCTCACAGCCAGATTCAACTTGTCCCAAGAAAAACTGTCGGAAAGAAAGTGGGACCTCCCGTGGTCCGTGATATTTGCTGGAATTTACGGGCGTAAACCGGTGGATTCGGCAATTTAAAACAGTGAACCCAGAACCATGCTGTGCCTTGGACGGAATTATTAACGGATCCAAGAAAAACAGCAGGTTTGGACCAGAAAACGGCCATCCAAACGGGGCCTAAGTGGAATATGACTTTCCAGCTAGTTATATGTCACATATGAAAAAAAAGACTCATGTTTAGATATGTGTATTTTGATTCTATTGAAATAAAAAAAATCCTTTGCAGTAAAACTGCCCTTCATCTGCTTGCATTGTCATTACTGCACCAAAAAGGAAATGAGTACAGTGTGCGAACCAGAGTAAAACGTTGTCCTGGACAAACTGACTTATATATATGTTATAGTCGTATATATTTTGAAATCTACACATATTCCACGGGACAGAAAAGAGTTTACACCTGAGCGCGTTGATTTCAAGTATCAAATTGTCTTGATGAACCCCATCAAGTGCCCGTTGGAAAGTCTCTTCGACCTAAGTAGGGCAAACCAATCAGCAAAGGGCGAAAATAATAAGAGTATCAAAATCCAAATTTTATGCTATACTAACCTCTTTCTCAAACTTAGTATAATCATCATCCTCAACCACACTAATCTCAGAATCATTGTCATGGTCCGCTTCACGTAGACGACTGTTAAAGTCTTCTTCTGATCCATCGACATCATCAACAGAAATAGCATGCTGCAACTCTTGAAGTTTTTCTTTAGGAACTGGAGCAATTGATTGTCTCCACTCATCCTGAGTTCCAGTATCACCACTTGCCCATATGTAACCAAGGACGCCAGAGGTACCCGTCTAAGCAATATCATAGACAGCACAGATCAAGACATGATAAGTAACCAGGGTGCCTGGAAATCCTGACAACCAACACAGCAATGGCAAGCACGCACTAAACAAATCTCTGTGCCAGCTAGGAATAGAGAAATACCTCAGATGCCCCCAAGTCATCATCTTCGGATTCGACAGTAGGGTGGTCGGTATTACTCCTCATGCTGGAAAAGGCTGCAACATAGAAACCCAGTTCGCTAAGTAAAACATTAGTTTTACAGATTTGCATCATCATGAGAATAAAACAGAAGACTTGTATAAACAAGAAATGGAAACTTTAGGTTCTACAGACTTACGTGGACTATCTGTAACTCCAGAATTGGTGTCAGCATACTCAAGTTCCTCATCACTATCTTCATTTGAAGGCTTTTCATGTAGTGATACTTTTGAATAGGCAGGAACAACAACATTCTTTCCAACTTTAATCTGAAATAGTACAAATAAGAAAGTACTCAATCGAATAAACTATAACTGGTTTAGTCTGTTCCTAAAAGAAAAGTAAATAGCATAGAAACGAAATATAAAACATAGCAGCATACCTTAAACGATAATATGCAACCAGGCTCAACAATTGCCCCTGCCCTTAAATGAACATCATCGCAGACTAAGGAGTTACTTACTTTGCATCCATCTTCAACTATGACATTATCCCATATATAGGACCCGTGAATGAGAACATTTTTCCCAATACTGCAACCTTTCCCAATGACCGAATTTGATATCTTGCACTGTTCTCCGATACTTGTAGCATTGCCAATAACAGAATTCGCACCAATTTGTGCAGAATGCGATAATGTTACATCTGCAAAAGATGTAATTTATGTGAATATAGTTCATCTGTACAAAGGTGATATTACATAATATACTGGAATGGAAGATACATATAGAACTACTAGTGATAAGTAAAAAACATCACAACAAAAGGGACAAAAATCACAGTTTAAATCCGCCCATCGAACTTAAAAAGCATTTAAATATCCCTAACAACTAATATCTGCAACCATCTCTTCATCCCATATCAAACGTAATGATTTGATAAATTCATCTAGTGAAGAATGAATCAAGGAACGGTACAAAACAATGTACAGGAATAAATCTTTGTGGAATCCTCCTCTCAGTATGCATACCTGATGCCTTGTAAATTCCTTGCCGATGAAGTTTCATTTCATGGCAGTTACCAAAGGATAACACATCAGGCACCATAGGGTATGTCCATCTTTGTATTATATCTTTGCTCACTGCATCATAGCTCCTGAAATTATCTACTCTTGCAGCATAGCTGGAGTGTATTTCATGAGTATAAATTTTGTACCCCATAATCTGAAAAGATTGGCAAGCCATTTGTTTGTTACAAAAGGTACATGACAGCAGACTGATGATACTAGACTAAGAACAATCATCATGTTTTCTTGCCTTACATAGGTCAACTGGTGGTGAATGGACTTACATCGTCAACTAGTAAACCCTTTACAAAATGACGCCGGAGATGTTGATAGTCAAAGTTATCAGTAAAAAGACTAAGGACTTCTGGCGAGCAGATATCGACATAGCAATCCTGTCAGAAAAAAGGGGAGGGGGGAAAAGATCAATATAACATATATGATTTGAAGTATTGAAGAATACGCATGATCTTGCAATAATAGAGACAAACCTGAGCTTAGAGAAAAACATATAAATTATTGATTAACAAGTTTGAAAGCAAACCTCCATATTATTATGCAACTGGAGAGTAGGATTAGTGGCCAGTATATCCTTATCAATTGTCACGTACAGGTGTGAGTCATCAGCTCTATCCTCATAATAAAGTAGCTCCTTGGTCTCAGGAGCTATCGCCATAACAATTTCATCATTGCCCAGACGTGTCTGCAGCGTCAGTACTGAAGGTTTTGAATGCTTTATAATCATAGTCATAACAGCAAGTGGATCCTTTTTCCTTCTGTCCTTGTGTTCCTGGACAGCATCTTTCAAGCTCATGTTGCTGATTGTATCACCACTGATGAGAACAAAATCCCCATTTATCTACATAAACGGGAAGAATGCATCAAACAACTGAAAAGTCTGAAAGTGTAAACGAAATGGCAGGCACAATGTCAATGCACGAAATTTTGAGAATGGGACAAGAAATAATTAAGACTGCAATATGTGTGTAATAGTAATGGAGCCACAAGCTATAGCTAGTTGAGCAAAAAGAATCAAGGCACGCAATACTATTACTAAGTAGGCAACGCAATCACAGAGCTAAGTGCTTGAAATATACCAAGATTTTGATGACCTAATACGCGCAGTACGATTATATAGTTAAAACCTTAAACTAATTTGTTGGGTTATAGCCATTTTACAGAAATCCCAATGCTAGGTTTACCTCTCATTAGATAATAACAATATGGTCATTTTTTTCATCACAGTCTCTTGCGGATTGTAATTGTTCCCAAATCCACACTATGAAGGCAACTGGTACTGAATGGGAAGCCACACGAATTAACTGCTGTGACACAAGGTAATATAGTTCTAGTCTAATTTCCTTGAATGAACTGGAATGGTACTCCAAAGTTCCCCCAACGCTTCTTCAATTTCACATATGTTAACCACCAGCTCTACTCAATTGTCTACCCCAAGACAAATTGACATTGTTAACCAGTAAGCACACCAAGCATTACAACTGATACTGCAGTCCTTCATAATTCACATGAAGGGTGGAGATCGGAAACTCACAACGCCGCGGCCATACATGACCCGGAGGGCGTCGCCTGCACTGATGGCATCGTGAGACTCCACGGTTTTGACGACCATCTCGCGGGCCGCGGGCTTCCCAGTCCAGCCGGCATCTTCCAGGTGCTCCTTGACCTGCTGCGCGTGCGCACAGCAGAAGACGAAGACCTCCTCCACGCCCGAGGTCTCCAGCCAGGACAGCGTGTAGTCAATCATCGGCACGTTCACCAGCGGTAGCAGCACCTGCGGAGGCAGCCCAATTCAATTCAGTTCCCGTGGATACGCGCGGGAGCGGATTGGAGGCGGCAAGAGCCCGCGGTAGGGTTTGGGGTGAAGTTGGGTGCGGTACCTTGGGGCGCTCGAGGGTGATGGGGCGGAACTTGAGCGTGAAGCTGTCGGCGAGGAGGACGGCCTGGAGGGGCGAGCGCGAGAGCTCATCGGCGTCGTCTACGGCGGAGGCTCCGCCGCGCGACTTCTTCTGGGACATGGCTGCGGCGGCGGTGGCGACGGGGAGGGGTTGGGGGAGGTTTAGGTTTGGTCGCTGGCGCCGTCGTCGCCGCCGTGGTTCCGCGAGTGGTAGCAGAAGGGAGGCGGAGTGGATCGTACCTGGGCTTTGGAGTTTGGGCCTTTTTCTCCTCCTAGACCTCCAGTGGAGTTCATCCCGGAGCCAGAATATGTCCCGATATGGCTAATCCTATTCTCCGCTCAAGCTGGCGCTCCGCCTGAAAACATACAAGAATGGGCCGGTCCGTTTACACGTACACGTTTTTTTCTTTGGAAAACGATACAGATCCTCCGCGAATCAAACTTACCGATTCCCCGGATCGTCCGCGCGTGTGAAGACCCACCCACGCCTCCAGGTTTCACGCGAACGTTTCTTATCCTTTTCCCTTCTTCTTAACGCCTATGTTTTTTCACGCGCCGTCGCCTTCTCCTGTTACTGCAGCCGCCGCCCGCCGTCACCGAGTCCAGCACCTCCGCTCCTTCCATCGTCCAGGCTGAAGCCCCCGACTCCGCCTCGCTCCTCGCGCCTACAATTCATGGCCCGCCGCGCGCATCCAACCTCCAGTTTCTGCCGCCATCGAGCTCCGGCTCCTCTCGCATCTCGCCGACGAACTTGCCTCACTGCCGCGAACCCGAGGCCCTCGTCTTCCTCGACACCCATATCTGCATGCCTCTCTCTTGTCTGTGCAGCTCGCCTGCATCCATGGATGCGTGATGTACATGGGCGGACGAGGGTCGTCGTTGTGGAGGCGCCACGGAGGCGCCGCCGCTGCTGCTGGCCACTTGACGTGGAGGCGGCGTCGCCCGCGCTGACAGTGGGCTGCACCGTGTAGGAGCTCGCCGGAAATCGTATGGGCCAGGTCGCGGTCGTCGTCGACCTCCCCGGGCCGCAGCCATGGCAAAGTCTGTAGGGTCGCAGCATAGAAAACAAAAAAATTCCTACGATGGGAACAACTATGTACCAAGATCTATCTACTAGATACAAGCAACGGGCGGATATACATCCGTAGAGAACATACCCTTGAAGATCGATAAAGCTTAACGAGGTTGAACTCGTGGTTAATGTGGACGATCTCTTGCCGATCTCAAGATCGAGAGGAAGTCCTAGCGCCGCAAATCAGCAGTGCATCCGTGCTCGCACACACGTCCGAGACACCGAGCAACCTTCGCCTCCTCGCTCCAGCGATGGAGCGGAAGCACAACTCTTTCTTGCCGAATAGCCACCGGGAACATGTATCTCGCTAGTCCGAGACCATGGGGAATAAATACTAGAGGGGAGAGAGATCCTTTACAAGGAGGTGTGAGTGAGAGAGAGGGAGGACGAACCCCAAGGGGGTGGCCGGCGCATGAGGGATGCCCCCTTGCCCTCCCTCCATTGATGTGGGTGGACACTCCACTCACAAAAATGCCTTTCAATTTCCCCCACTCAAATTCCCATTAAATCACCAAATTTAATGCAAACTCTCATTAAATAAAACTCCCTTTATTTATTTAGAAATTTATCAATTACTTTAATGACAAACATTCACATATAACCCCTTGCTAGTATTTTATTTTACATGCAAAAACACTTTTTGTAATTTCACCCGAAAACCCGTTTCGGTATCTAGTAAAATAAATTTCTGTGTTTGTTATTCTTTCCGGCATGAAACTTTTGCTCCAAATAGCGTTGGTGTCTCTTAAGTGTGTCACCCTGCGGTTCGCGAATAATGCGGACATGATCGAGACCCCTCTCAGATCAATAATCAGAAGCGGGACCTAGAGATCCATACTGACTCCCACACATTCAACGATGACTTTCTTGTGATCGTGAGAACCTTTTATGTTAGTATCTTAATCCTTTTGTTCCGTGATATATTACATGTCCGAGATTCGATCATCGGTATCTCCATACCTAGTTTTATCTCGTTACTGACATGTACTTTTTTCTCGTTCTCGTGATATAACATTCTAGTGATCAAATCACTTTCTTGCAAATTCATCAATGTGATATCACCGAGAGGGCCCAGAGCATATCTATCCGTCATCGGGTTTAACAAATTCCACTCTCGATCCATGGGCCTCGACATAACACTTTAGTAGTACTGAACCCATCTTTATAATCACCCTATTACGCAGTGACGTTTGATGTTATCAAGATACTCTTTCGGTGTTAGTGATTGACATGATCTCATGGTCTAAGGATTAGGATCACTTCGTATGATGTTATAGCAATATAAATTTAATGACTTTGATCGTAATGCTATACTTCGGATGAATGTTCATCACACCATTCCAATAATGGTGTGACCTCATTATTAACAACATCCAATGTCCATGATCAGGAAACCTTGATCATCTTGTTAATCAACGAGCTAGTTTATGAGAGAGGCATAACTAGGAACTTTATGTTTGTTTATTAAACACACATGTATTAACGTTTCCGTATTAATACAATTATATCATGCAAAATAAACATCTATCGTATACTTGGAATATACATAATAACCACTTTATTATTGCCTCTCAGGGCATATTCCCTCCAGTCTCCCACTTGCACTAGAGACAATAATCTAGTTACATAGTGATAAATCTAACACCCATGGAGTTCTGGTGTTGATCATGTTTTGCTCTAGGGAGATTTTTAGTCAAGAGATCTGCTACATTAAGATCCGTGTGTATTTTACAAATCTTTATATCTCCATCCTTGACATGCTCGCGGATGGAGTGAAACCGACGCTTAATATGCTTGGAATTCTTGTGAGACCTTGGTTCTTTGGCATTGGCTATGGCACCATTGTTGTCACAATAGATTATCATTGGGTCCAATGCACTCGCAACCACACCTAGTTCGGTAATGAACTCCTTCATCCAAACTGCTTCCTGAGCCGCTTCTGAAGCAGCAACATATTCGGCCTCCATTGTTGATCCCGCCACCACGGGTTGTTTGGAACTCCTCCAACTAACCGCTCCACCATTCATGAGAAATATGTATCCGGATTGAGACTTAGAGTCATCCAAATCGGTGTCAAAGTTAGCGTCGATATAACACTTAGTGACGAGCTCTTCTTCACCTCCGTACACAAGAAACATATCCTTAGTTCTTCGCAAGTACTTAAGGATATTCTTGACCGCTATCCAGTGTTTCGATCCTGGATCCAATTGGTACCTACTAGTCAAACTAATAGCATGTGCCACATCCGGTCTTGTACATAGCATGGCGTACATTATAGAGCATATGGCTGAAGCATGGGGACTTTTTCCATTATCTCTCTTTCTTTCGTCGTAGCCGGACTTTGAGTCTTACTCAATGTATTGCCTTGCAACATAGGTAAGAACCCTTTCTTACTTCCGTCCATTTTAAACTTTTTTAAAATCTTATCAAGGTATGTACTTTGTTATAGCCCTATTAGGCGCCTAGATCTATATCTATAGATCTTTATGCCTAATATGTATGACGCTTCACCTAGGTCCTTCATTGAAAATTTGTTGTTTAGATAACATTTAACACTGTTTAAAAGATCTATATCATTTCCGATCAATAATATGTCATCCACATATAATATCAGAAATGCCACATTGCTCTGACTCACTTTCTTGTAAATACAAGCCTCTCCATAAGTTTGGACAAATCCAAACTCTTTGATCACCTCATCAAAGCGGAGATTCCAACTCCGGGATGCTTGCTTTGGTCCATAGATGGATCGTTGAAGCTTGCATACCTTGTTAGCATCCTTAGGATCGACAAAACCCTTTGGTAGTATCATATACAACTATTCTTAAATATTGCCATTGAGGAACACAGTTTTGACATCCTGATGGTGCTCGACGTGGCACTTTGTTGGTAACCCCAAGCGCAGGGTGTGAAGAGCACAGCAGCAAGTTTTCCCTCAGTTGAGACCGAGGTTATCGAACCAGAAGGAGTAAAAAACGTCACACAGGTGTTGCAAACAACGTGAGACCTGCACAACACAAACTCAAGACTTTGTCCCAACGAATCAGTGAGGTTGTCAAGATCACTGGTTTGCTATAACAAAGGATTAAACATATGGTGTGGAAGGTAATGGTGGTTTGCAGCAAGTAAACAAGTAACAGTGGAAGATGTATCAATGAAAGATTGGACCGGGGTCCATAGTTTACTAGAGGTGCTCTCCTTAGATAAACAACATGACATGAAGGGTAAACAAATTACAGCAGGGCAATTGACAGGAACCGAGCAAGGCATAACAATGCAATTACTAGTCAGAAAGATCCTATGAGATTCGATTGGTCAATACAACAAGATACATAGACCGCCATCCAACTGCATCTATGACTAGAATTCCACCTTCAGATTATCATCCGAACCCCCTCCAGTATTAAGTTGCAAGCAACAGACAACTGCTTTAAGCAAAGTGTGTAAGGTAAACAATTCGCATGTTCCATGAATAAGAGACCGTTGTTTTCTCCCTAGTAGCAACAACACATCTACAACCGAAGAGATTTCTGTCACTTCCCTTGGAAACTAGAGGCATGAACCCACTGTCGAGCATAAATACCCCCTCTTAGAGTCACTAGCAACTACTTGGCCAAGATAGCTACTAACAACGAAGAGCATGCAAGATCACAAACAACACAGACATGATAGAATCATAAAGACAAAACCATTAATCAAACCAACATAATAATCTCAATATCCATCGGATCCCCGCAAACACAACATGCATGATTACAAATAGATTAGATCTTGATCATGAACGGATCTCATAAGATTATACATGAAAGCACAAAGGAGGAGATACTACCATCTAGCTACTAAATGGACCCATAGTCCAAGGTGGAACTACTCACGCATCATACCGGAGAGAAGGCCTCCGGGATGATCTCCCCTCCGGCAGGGTGCCGGGAAGAACTTCAGATGCCCCCAATCTAGGGACGATGGTGGCGGCGGCTACAGAAGGTTTCGTGGAATATTGATCAGGTACTTAGGGTTTCTGCATCGGGGGCTTCTTATAGGCAAAGGGGGAGGCCGAGGAGGTGGCCAGGGGCCCCACACCCTGCCTAGGCGCAGGGCAGGTCCCACCCGCGCCTAGGGGGTGTGGCCGCCCTGGCACGCCTCTCCGTCTCCCCTCTGGACTTCTTGTTCCCCATGGAAAGTAATTGACTTTGACGTTTGTCCCGCCCAATTCCGAGAATATTTCCTTACTAGCTTTTCTGGAACCAAAAATAGCAGAAAACAGGCAACTGGCACTATGGCAACTTGTTAATAGGTTAGTACCAGAAAACATGTAGAAAGCACCTTAAAGTGTAGACAAAGCAAAGCAAAGTAGATACTAAACAAGCATGGAACATCAAAAATTATAGATACGTTTTTGACGTATCAAGCATCCCCAAGCTTAACTCCTGCTCTTCCTCGAGTAGGTAAGTGATAAAAAGAATAATTTTTGTGGTGACATGCACCTTTACAACACAGATCAAACCATTTGCAAGCATTGAAAGCTGGGATCAAAGAACTCTAAACATGATCATGAAAGATGGAGTTCTAATAGTAAGACAAAGCAACTATGCATGCAACATGACAGACTACAAACAAAGATCATGAATAACATGCATTGAAAAACGTTTGTTTGTTTCACATACAGAAAACATGGCATAGTGGCAATCAGCTTGTCCCTCATAGAGTAGCAAATAGATGCACAGGACACCTTCAAAGTTCACAAGGGTGACTAGAAACAAGTAGCACAAGAACAAGTAATATCACAATATGCATCAATCAATAAGCTTTGGAACACTACACATAGAATGACAACTATGCTCTCTTAATGGTGCCTAAAGGTAGAAGGTGGAGACTCAAATAATGGTGGAAGAAAGGCCTTTCATAAAGGAAGAAGGGATTTCAAGTTTCAAAAAGAGCTTCTAAAAGTTATGGTACTTGTTAGCTTTCAGCCCTCATTGCCCCTATCATAAGCATCTTTAAGTGATTAAGGTTAAAGTGAACAAAGATGGAGTATATGCTTGACGAAGTATAAGTTGGCAATCTCGAGTCCCTTGAATATGAGGGCCACACCTCATGCTACTCAACTTCAGTCACATGTAAGTTCTTGTCATAGTAAGTACATGCGTATCATAGAGAACCACCAACAGGGTACCCCTTGCACATGGTACATGAGCTATCCCATAACCAAAACGACAAGACAAGCAGACAATGAGCATCTCAACGATCTTTTTATTTACTATGTACATAGCTTTTTATTGAGGATGCTTCACAGAATGCTCATTATGGTGATGCTGCAAGTTTCCACCATGATTAGGCATGGCTTAGGCTAGCGGCCCAGACGTTTCTCTAACACAAAATACATAACTCCATGGACTTACAAGTTCCCTTTTTATTTCACATCGGTGACATCCATAGACAAAAGAGCATGATATCAACTGAGTACAAAGTACAAGTGCAATGTTGAAAACGTTCCCCGTGACAGCACGGTTCTGCTAATTCCAACGTATAAGTGCAAGCATATATAGCATAGAAGACACGATGGTTCAAGTTTATTAGGGGCAAAGAATATAAAGTGTGCCATCAAGTTCGTGAGGGCTTTAATCACTAAGTTTTCACATAACAAAATAGTTTTTAATTGGAAGATAGTTGAAAACAAGAATATACTTTGGAATGGTGTAACACACCATGCATAGGAGTTTATAGTGGACACTTTGGAATAACTTGGTTTCTTGGGAGTTGGAAGCATGAGTAGAGATTACTCATACAAGTGGAGGCTAGCAAAAGACTGAGAGCAACCAACTAAGAGAGCAATAATGGCCATAATCATGCAGTGCAACAAAGCATTACTAATCAAAGCATAGAGTGGTACTACAAGTCAAGGACTAAATGATCATAGAGGCTATGGTGACTTGTTCATAGTCAAACATGGTGTGAGCATGTGCCAAGTCAACCCAAGCAAAGCATCAAAAGAGAATACCACTATACTATGCTTTTGCATGCTAAAACAACGCATAATTGAAGGGAATATGCCCCGAGAGGCAATAATAAAGTGTTTATTATGTGTATTCCAAGTCTATGATAGATGTTTATTTTGCATGCTATAATTGTATTAATACGGAAACGTTAATACATGTGTGTTTAATAAACAAACAGAAAGTTCCTAGTTATGCCTCTCGCATAAACTAGCTCGTTGATTAACAAGATGATCAAGGTTTCCTGATCATGGACATTGGATGTTGTTAATAACGGGATCACAACATTAGTGTAATGGTGTGATGAACATTCATCCGAAGTATAGCATTAAGATCAAAGCCATTGAGTTTATATTGCTATAACAACTTACGAAGTGATCTTAATCCTTAGACCATGAGATCATGTCAATCACTAACACCGGAAGAGTTTCTTGATAACATCAAACGTCACACCGTAACAGGGTGATTATAAAGATGGATTCAGAACTAATAAAGTGTTATGTTGAGGCTCATGGATCGAGAGTGGAATTTGTTCATCCCGATGACGGATAGATATACTCTGGGCCCTCTCGGTGATATCACATTGATTAGCTTGCAAGCAAGTGATTTGATCACTAGAATGTTATATCACAGGAACGAGAAAAGAATGCATGTCGGTAACGAGATCAAACTAGGTATGGAGATACCGATGATCGAATCTCGGACATGTAATATATCGTGAAACAAAGGGATTAAGATACTAGCGTAAAAGGTTCCGACGATCACAAGAAAGTCATCGTTGAATGTGTGGGAGTCAGTATGGGTCTCCAGATCCCGCTTCTGATTATTGATCCGAGAGGGGTCTCGATCATGTCCGCATTATTCACGAACCGTAGGGTGACACACTTAAGAGACACCGACATCCAATTGGAGCAAATGTTTCATGCCGAAAGAATGAACAAGCGCAGGAATTTATTTCACTAGATACCGAAACAGGTTTTCGGGTGAAATTGCATAAAGTGGTTATGCATGTGAAATAGAATTCTGGCAAGGGGTTATTTGTGAATGTTTGTCATTAAAGTAATTGACAAAATTCTGAATAAAATAAAAGAGTTTTATTTAATGAGAGTTTGCATTAAATTTGGTGAAAATTTAATGGGAATTTGAGTGGACTTTTGAGTGGAGGGATTTTAAAGGGCATTTTGTGAGTGGAGTGTCCACCCACATGAATGAAGGAGGGGAGGGGGCAGCCCCCATGGGCAAGAGATCGTCTACATCAACCACGAGTTGAACTCGTTAAGCTTTGTCGGTCTTCAAGGGTATGTTCTCTACGGATATACATCCGCCCGTTGTTTGTATCTAGTAGATAGATCTTGGTATATAGTTCACATCGTAGGAAAAAATTTGTTTTCTATGCTGCGAACCCTACAGTGGTATCAGAGCCGGATCTATGCGTAGATACTTTACACGGGTAGTACACATATGAGTATGTGGGCAATGATGATCATGTTGTTGCTCCTTTGTTGTAATTTTGGATATTGGTGGCATAGTGGGATGAAGCGGCCCAGACAAACTTTACATGTCCTCGCACATGAGACCTGTTCCACGCTTGACATGCAACTAGTTTGCATAAGTGGCTAGCGGGTGTCTGTCTCTCCTACTATAGTCAATATCTATTTTGCAAGCGAGTTGTCAACAATTTGATTATCCTCGTTGTGGTTCATGTTCGTAGGTAAGAACGGTTCTATCACGAAAGCCCTAAGCCACGTAAAACTTGCAATGGATAAATTAGAGGCGTCTAGTTTAGATTGTTGCTGGGCTAGTGTTATGATATGGTAGTGTTGTAAGTAGAAGTATGAGATGATACTCTTACAACACACATAGCGTGTAAAATCCATAGACCTTGGATTTACACATATAGGTATAATAGTGATCATACCACGATGCACATAATAGAGATCATCTGCGGGAACCATATAATTTCACTAATAAACATATGATGTTTGATAGCATCTTATATTGCTTGTTTAGCGCTTTGTTAGCATAATAAGATGATCCCTCATTTAAATATCAAGATAAGAATGTGTTCTTCCTTTAGTATGCACCGATTATGTTTTCGTCGCTCCAAGACATCACGTGATGATCGGGTGTTCTTGGATCCACGACCATATTTCGGGTGTAAAACAGTTACACACGCGAATACTAAGGTTCTAACTTGGCGAGCCTAGCATGTACAGACATGGCCTCGAAACACGGACCGAAAGGTTAAGCATGAGTCATATAGTTGATATGATGCCCATTTGATGCTCGCCTTTGAAGCTATACCGACTCACGTGATGATCGGACTTGGTGTAGTGGATTTGGTTCATGTAATCACCAAAAAGGCACGAGGGAAGTCGTTTTTGAGTGGGAGTTCATTCGTAATATAGATTAGTTGAACTCAATCTATCATACACTTAGTCTAAACTTTACAAATTCTGTTGTAGATGGCACCACCTGCTTTTAATTTCAATGTGTTCATGGAGAAAGAGAAACTAGCAACGAACGGTAGCAACTTTATCGAATGGGCCATGAATTTGAGGATTCTCCTCTCTGCTGCACAAAAGCAATATGTGCTAGAAGCGCCATTAGGCCCCCCACCTTTAGATGATGCCCCTGACGAGGAGAAGAATGTCTATCAGACTCGTCTGGAGGACCACAACTTAGTTCATTGCGGCATATTGTATGGGCTAGAGCCGGAACTTCGAAAGCGTTTCGAAAACGGCAATGCATTTGATACAATGGGTGAGTTGAAAATGATTTTCGACACACATGCTACTGTAGAGAGCTACAACGCTTCAGAAAAGTTCTTTAGCTGCATGATGGAAGAGCACAGCTCCGTTAGTGAGCATGTACTCAAGATGTCGGGTTACGCCGATAAGCTTGTGTCCTTGGGAATATCGATTCCCATTGACTTAGGCATCCATCGTGTTCTGCAGTCTCTGCCACCTAGCTATAAGAGCTTCGTGATGAACTATAATATGCAAGGCATGAAGAAGTCTCTCCCCGGGCTTCTGTCAATGCTTAAAACTGCAGAAGTGGAGATCAAAAAGGAACATCAAGTGTTGATGATCAATAGGAACACTGGTTTCAAGAAAGACAAGAAGGGAAAACGGAAGGGAAGTAAGGGCGGCAAGTCTGTTGCCGCGCCTGAAAAGAAACCCCGAGTTGGACCTAAGTCTGATTCTGAGTGCTACTATTGTAAGGGGACTGGCCACTGGAAGCGCAACTGCCCCAAGTATCTGGCAGACAAGAAGGCCGACAAGGCAAACAAAGGTATATATGATATACATGTTATTGATGTGTACTTGACTAGTGCTCGCAGTAGCACCTGGGTATTTGATACCGGTTCAGTTGCTAATATTTGTAACTCGAATTAGGGGCTGCGGAACAAGCGACCGCTAGCAAGGGGTGAGGTCAAAGATGCGTGTCGGCAATGGATCAAGCGTTGATGTGATCGCCGTCAGAACGTTGCCTCTCCACTTACCGTCAGGATTAGTTATAAACTTGAATAAATGTTATCTGGTGCCTGCACTGAGCATGAACATTGTATCTGGATCGTGTTTGATGCGAAGTGGTTATTCATTTAAATCCGAGAACAATGGTTGTTCCATTTATATGAATGAAATCTTTTATGGTCATGCACCGATGATGAATGGTTTATTTCTATTAGATCTCGATGATAATGTTACACATATTCATAATGTTGATGCTAAAAGGATTAAACTTAATGATGATATATCCGCATATATGTGGCACTGCCGTCTAGGTCATATTGGCGTTAAACGCATGAAGAAGCTCCATTCGGATGGACTTTTGGAATCACTTGATTATGAATCATTTGATACATGTGAGCCATGCCTTATGGGCAAGATGACTAGAACGCCGTTTTCCGGTTCAATGGAACGGGCGACAGATTTATTGGAAATCATACATTCTGATATATGTGGTCCAATGAGTGTGTCGGCGCGAGGTGGATATCGTTATTTTGTTACTTTCACGGATGATTTGAGTAGATACGGTTATATCTACTTGATGAAACACAAGTCTGAAACCTTTGAAAAGTTCAAGGAATTTCAAAATGAAGTGGAAAATCATCGTAATAGAAAGATCAAATTTCTACGGTCCGACCGTGGAGGTGAGTATCTAAGTTACGAGTTTAGCACTCACATGAAAGAGTGTGGAATTGTTTCACAACTCACACCTGCCGGAACACCACAGCGAAATGGTGTGTCGGAACGTCGTAATCGTACTTTATTAGATATGGTTCGATCTATGATGTCTCTGACGGACTTGCCGTTGTCATTTTGGGGTTATGCACTAGAAACTGTTGCATTCACTTTAAATCGGGCACCATCTAAATCCGTTGAAAAGACACCGTATGAATTGTGGTTTGGAAACAAACCTAAGCTGTCATTTCTTAAATTTGGGGATGCGATGTTTATGTGAAGAAACTTCAACCGGATAAACTCGAACCCAAAGCGGAAAAATGCGTCTTCATAGGATACCCTAAAGAAACTATTGGGTATTCCTTCTATCACAGATCCGAGGGCAAGGTTTTTGTTGCCAAGAATGGATCCTTTCTAGAGAAAGAGTTTCTCGCAAAAGGTGTGAGTAGTCGGAAGGTAGAACTCGAAGAGGTTGTGGAACCTTCTCTTCAAAGTATGGCGAGTAGCGCAACGCCGGAAGTTGTTCCGGAGTTGGCTCCACCTGTTGAAGAGGGAACTAATGATAATGATCATGAAACTCCGAAAGAGAGTACTACCGAACCTCGCAGGTCAAACAGGACGCATGCAGCTCCCGAGCTGTACGGAAATCCTGTCATGAATTTCATGGTTGATGAAAATGATGACCCTGCGACGTATAAAGAAGCGATGATGAGCCCGGATTCCAACAAATGGTTAGAAGCCATGAAATCCGAGATGGAATCCATGTATGAAATTCAAGTTTGGAACTTGGTGGAATTACCTCACGACTGAAAGGCCGTGGAGAACAAATTGATTTTCAAAAGGAAAACCGATGCTGATGGTAATGTGACCGTCTATAAAGCTCGACTTGTCGCAAAGGGGTTTCGACAAATTAAAGGAGTTGACTACGATGAGACTTTCTCTCCCGTAGCGATGCTAAAGTCAGTTAGGATTATGTTAGCAATTGCTGCATATTTCGATTATGATATATGGCAGATGGATGTCAAAACCGCGTTTCTCAATGGTAATATTGAAGAAGAGTTGTATATGATACAACCAAAGGGTTTTGTCGATCCTAAGGATGTTAACAAGGTGTGCAAGCTTCAGCGATTCATCTATGGATTGAAGCAAGCATCACGAAGTTGGAATCTCCGCTTTGATGAGGTGATCAAAGAGTTTGGATTTGTCCAAACTTATGGAGAAGCTTGTATTTACAAGAAAGTGAGTGGGAGCAATGTGGCATTTCTGATATTATATGTGGATGACATATTATTGATCGGAAATGATATAGATCTTTTAAACAGTGTTAAAAGTTATCTAAACAGCAAATTTTCAATGAAGGACCTAGGTGAAGCGTCATACATATTAGGCATAAAGATCTATAGAGATAGATCTAGGCGCCTAATAGGGCTATCGCAAAGTACATACCTTGATAAGATTTTAAAGAAGTTTAAAATGGACGGAAGTAAGAAGGGGTTCTTACCTATGTTGCAAGGCAAGACATTGAGTAAGACTCAAAGTCCGGCTTCGACGGAAGAAAGAGAGATAATGGACAAAGTCCCCTATGCTTCAGCCATAGGCTCTATAATGTACGCCATGCTATGTACAAGACCGGATGTGGCACATGCTATTAGTTTGACTAGTAGGTACCAATCGGATCCAGGTTTGGAACACTGGATAGCGGTCAAGAATATCCTTAAGTACTTACGAAGAACTAAGGATATGTTTCTTGTATACGGAGGTGAAGAAGAGCTCGTCGCTAAGTGTTATGTCGACGCTAGATTTGACACCGATCCGGATGACTGTCTCAATCCGGATACGTATTTATCATGAATGGCGGAGCGGTTAGTTGGAGGATCTCCAAACAACCTGTGGTAGCGGGATCAACAACGGAGGCCGAATATGTTGCTGCTTCAGAAGCGGCTCAGGAAGCAGTTTGGATGAAGGAGTTCATATCCGAACTAGGAGTGGTGGAAAACGCGTTGGACCCAATGGTGATCTATTGTGACAACAATGGTGCCATTGCCAATGCCAAAGAGTCAAGGTCTCACAATCATTCCAAGCATATTAAGCACCGGTTTCACTCCATCCGCGAGCATGTCAAGGATGGAGATATAAAGATTTGTAAAGTACATACGGATCTCAATGTAGCAGATACGTTGACTAAAACTCTCCCTAGAGCAAAACATGATCAACACCAGAACTCAATGGGTGTTAGATTTATCACTATGTAACTAGATTATTGTCTCTAGTGCAAGTGGGAGACTGAAGGGAATATGCCCTGAGAGGCAATAATAAAGTGTTTATTATGTGTATTCCAAGTATATGATAGATGTTTATTTTGCATGCTATAATTGTATTAATACGGAAACGTTAATACATGTGTGTTTAATAAACAAACAGAAAGTTCCTAGTTATGCCTCTCTCATAAACTAGCTCGTTGATTAACAAGATGATCAAGGTTTCCTGATCATGGACATTGGATGTTGTTAATAACGGGATCACAACATTAGTGTAATGGTGTGATGAACATTCATCCGAAGTATAGCATTACGATCAAAGCCATTGAGTTTATATTGCTATAACAACTTACGAAGTGATCCTAATCCTTAGACCATGAGATCATGTCAATCACTAACACCGGAAGAGTTTCTTGATAACATCAAACGTCACACCGTAACAGGGTGATTATAAAGATGGATTCAGAACTAATAAAGTGTTATGTTGAGGCTCATGGATCGAGAGTGGAATTTGTTCATCCCGATGACGGATAGATATACTCTGGGCCCTCTCGGTGATATCACATTGATTAGCTTGCAAGCAAGTGATTTGATCACTAGAATGTTATATCACAGGAACGAGAAAAGAGTGCATGTTGGTAACGAGATCAAACTAGGTATGGAGATACCGATGATCGAATCTCGGACATGTAATATATCGTGAAACAAATGGATTAAGATACTAGCATAAAAGGTTCCAACGATCACAAGAAAGTCATCGTTGAATGTGTGGGAGTCGGTATGGGTCTCCAGATCCCGCTTCTGATTATTGATCCGAGAGGGGTCTCGATCATGTCCGCATTATTCACGAACCATAGGGTGACACACTTAAGAGACACCGACATCCAATTGGAGCAAATGTTTCATGCCGAAAGAATGAACAAGCGCAGGAATTTATTTCACTAGATACCGAAACAGGTTTTCGGGTGAAATTGCATAAAGTGGTTATGCATCTGAAATAGAATTCTAGCAAGGGTTTATTTGTGAATGTTTGTCATTAAAGTAGTTGACAAAATTCTGAATAAAATAAAAGATTTTTATTTAATGAGAGTTTGCATTAAATTTGGTGAAAATTTAATGGGAATTTGAGTGGACTTTTGAGTGGAGGGATTTTAAAGGGCATTTTGTGAGTGGAGTGTCCACCCACATGAATGAAGGAGGGGAGGGGGCAGACCCCATGGCCGGCGGCCACCCCCTTGGGTGCCCCCTCCTCCTATAAAAGGAGCCCCCCTCCTCACTTGTCTCTCACACCTCCTCGTGAAGGATCTCTCTCCCCCTCTAGAATTTATCCCCCATGGTCTCGGACTAGCGAGATACATGTTCCCGGTGGCTATTCGGCAAGAAAGAGTTGTGATTCCGCTGCATCGCTAGAGCGAGGAGGCGGAGGTTGCTCGGTGCCTCGAACGTGTGTGCGAGCACGGATGCGCTGCTGATTTGCGGTGCTAGGACTTCCTCTCGATCTTGAGATCGGCAAGAGATCGTCTACATCAACCATGAGTTGAACTCGTTAAGCTTTGTCGGTCTTCAAGGGTAGGTTATCTACGGATATAGATCCGCCCGTTGTTTGTATCTAGTAGATAGATCTTGGTATATAGTTCACATCGTAGGATTTTTTTGTTTTCTATGCTGCGAACCCTACAATAATTTCTTCAAAACACACTAACCAATCCCAATGACTTGGAACAAGATATGCTACAACAATAATCACTAAACATAAGGTCAAAACAACACCTAGCATGTCATGCTAAAGTCTAAGTCACAGTCAATGCAAGCTCCTCTTGCACTTACAAGCAAGAACTTACTGCTCCTTTCCAACACCAAGCAACTTAATTGCAAACAACACAGCAAGAACGGGGGTCCAAACTACTTTATTCAAGCAAACTAAACAACCTAAGCAAAGCAAACGAAAACTAAGACGCTCCAAGAACAACACAACAGTGCATGAAACAATAAAAACGACGTGTCTAGACAGACCTGGGCTTTTTATTGATGAAGAAGGCATCCCCAAGCTTTGATGCTTGTACCTCTTAGATATTTCTTGGGGTGACACCGGGGTGGCATCCCCAAGCTTGATATTTTGTCCATTCTTCATCTTATTGCATCATTCTCTCTCTACACCTGAAATTTTTCTTTCATACAGAACTTCACACAATCTTCATTAGCAATATTAGTTTATTCAAAAGATATTAGATCTCTGGCAAAGCTTTGGAACAGCAAGACTTTTCACTAAAAACACAAGCTATTGTAGTAACTCCTTCAAAAAAGCTCAATTCATCTAAAGAGAACTCAAAAAGGAATCGATAAGAAGCAAATGCAAATAATGGCAGAAATCTGTCAAAACAGACCATCAGGTATAAACCGATTTTTTCGAACATCTTTTGTTGCTCAAATCAGAAAGTGTTGAACTAACGAAAGTTATCTAACATACTGGGGTATTTCTTCGCAAATTTGCAGCTCAATCCGAGTTACAGAGACTCCTCATGATTTTTTTGGTGGAGGACAGAAATCTATTTCGGGACAGCAACTCCCCAAATCTTACTTCCCTCTCATTAGAGGTCATTCTTGGCACAAAAAGCAAACAAAAAGGATAAGGAGAGGTCATTACTGGAGTAATAACTTCCAATACTCAAGGAAACTCTTGGGTTATCTCCCAACAAGTACTTTTCTTTAACCTCTTTAAGTTATGCACAAGAAGCAAGAAGAATCAAGTATTTTCAAATGAAGAAGCATTAACATCAAACCTTGCTTTCAAAGGAGGAGCAAAAAGCAACTTCTCTCTCCTCATAGGGAAGTGTTCAATACCTTTCTTGAATGGAAAATGATATTTAATGGTGCCTTCTTTCATATCAATGATGGCACCAACTGTTTTAAGAAAAGGTATTCCTAAAGTAATAGGACAAGAAGCATTGTAATCAACATCCAAAACATAGAAATCAACATGGACATAAGCATTGTTAATCATAATGAGAACATCATTAATACTCCCCTTGATTTTCTTCTTAGCATTATCATTAAGTGGGACATCCAAATAACAATCTTCCAATGGTGGTAAATCAAGCATTTTATAAATCTTCCTAGGCATAATAGAGACACTAGAACCAAGATCACATGAAGCTTTGAGATCAAAGTCATTCACTTGCATATTAATAATGGGTTCCCGACTATCTTCTACTTTCCTAGGAATAGAAGCTTTGTGTTTTAGCTTCTCTTCTTTAATTTTCACAAGAGCATCTGTAATATGTTTGGTGAAAGAAACATGCATATCACTAGCATTAGGAATTTTAGCAAGCTTTTGTAGGAACATGATCACTTCAGAAATATTGCAACCATCAATATCAAAATCAAACTTAGCATCACTAGTAGTAGGATCAATAGGCTTAGGCTTAGTAGGAGGAGGAACAGGGACTACTTGTGGTTTAGTGGTGATGGTGCACACACTATTGTTTCTATCAATTTCAGCTTCCCTTTTCAACTTAGCATGAAGTTGAGCTAACGGCCTAACATTTTCATCAATAGTAACTTGTATGGCATGATCAGTAGCAAAGATATTTTCCATAGTTTCAGGTTTAGCAGCCATTTTATTAATCAAGGAGGACTGTGCTTCAGACAAAGAGGAAATATTCTTCTCAACAGCTAAATGTTTCTCCTCTACGGTTTTGTTGAAAGCATTTTGTTTACTAATAAAGTCTTTGAGCATGACTTCAAGTTCAGAAGGGGAAATTCTAGCATTGTTGTAAGAACTTCCATAGGAATTACCATTCTCAGGAGGATAAGGCCTATAATTGTTGTTACCACCAAAATTATTCCTATAGGCATTGTTGTTGAAATTGTTGTTTCTAATGAAGTTCACATCAACTTGCTTTTCTTGAGCAACCAAAGAGGCTAAGGGAACACTATTAGGATCTAAAGGAGCTTTACCATTAACAAGCATAGCCATAATAACATCAATATTATCACTCAAAGAGGAAGTTTCCTCAGCAGAATTTACCTTCTTACCATGTGGAGCTCTCTCAACGTGCCATTAAGAGTAGTTAACCTTCATATTATCAAGGAGACTTGTTGTAGCACCCAAAGTGATGCTCATAAAGGTACCTCCAGCAGCTGAATCCAACAGATTTCTTGAGGAGAAGTTCAAACCTGCATAGAAAGTCTGGATAATCATCCAAGCAGTGAGTCCATGAGTGGGACAATTCTTAACCAAAGACTTCATTATTTTCCAAGCTGGAGCAACATGTTCATTATCAAGTTGTTTAAATTTCATAATGTCACTTCTCATAGATATAATCTTAGCAGGAGGATAGTATTTTCCAATAAAAGCATCTTTGCACTTAGTCCAAGAATCAATACTATTTTTAGGCAAGGATAACAACCATTCTTTAGCTTTTCCTCTCAAGGAGAAAGGAAAAAATCTTGAGCTCAATAATATCTCCATCTATATCCTTATACTTTTGCATCTCACAAAGTTCAACAAAGTTATTGAGTTGGTCAGCAGCATCATCAGAACTAGCACCAGAAAATTGCTCTATCATCACAAGATTCAACGAAGCAGGCTTAATTTCATAAAAGGTAGCATCGGGAACAGGTGGAGCAATAGGAATACTTAGGAAATCATTTTTTGTTAGTGCTAGTGAAGTCACACAACTTGGTGTTCTCAGCAGAGTTCATTTTGGCAAAGGTGAGAAAGCCAAAAATAACAGCAACAACTAGAGCATGAACTAATTTTTTTGTGTTTTTGAATAAAGCAAGCAAACTAAACTAGAATATTTTTTTTTGAAAAGAGTCAAACAAAACCAAGCAAAAGAAACAAAGCAAATTAAAAACAAAGTAAAGAGAAAGAAAGTGAAGGACTCCCATAGTGAAGACGTCCTTAGCCTCCCCGGAAATGGCGCCAGAAAACTTGTTGATGGCTAGTTGTTGACGAGGGAGCTTCTTCTTATTTAAGTCCTCGGCAACGGCGCCAGAAAGACTTGACGGTGCTCGACGTGGCACTTGGTTGGTAACCCCAAGCGCAGGGTGTGAAAAGCACAACGGCAAGTTTTCCCTTAGTTGAGACCAAGGTTATCGAATCAGAAGGAGGAAGGAAACGTCACACAGGTGTTGCAAACAACATGGAGACCTGCACAACACAAACTCAAGACTTTGTCCCAACGAATCAGTGAGGTTGTCAAGCTCATCGGTTTGCTGTAACAAAGGATTAAACGTATGATGTGGAAGGTAATGATGGTTTGCAGCAAGTAAACAAGTAACAGTGAAAGATGTATCAATGGTAAAGATTGGACCGGGGTCCATAGTTCACTAGAGGTTCTCTCCTTAGATAAACAACATGGCATGAAGGATAAAAAAATTACAGCGGGGAAATTAACAGGAACCGAGCAAGGCATAACAATGCAATTACTAGTCAGAAAGATCCTATAAGATTCGATTGGGCAATACAACAAGATACATAGACCGCCATCCAAGTGCATCTATAACTAGAAGTCCACCTTCAGGTTATCATCCGAACCCCCTCCAGTATTAAGTTGCAAGCAACAGATAACTGCTTTAAGCAAAGTGTGTAAGGTAAACAAGCCTCATGTTCCATGAACAAGAGACCGTTGTTTTATCCCTAGTAGCAACAACACATCTACAACCGAAGAGATTTCTATCACTTCCCTTGGAAACTAGAGGCATGAACCCACTATCGAGCATAAATACCCCCTCTTGGAGTCACTAGCAACTACTTGGCCAAGATAGCTACTAACAACGGAGAGCATGCAAGATCACAAACAACACAGACATGATAGAATCATAAAGACAAAACCATTAATCAAACCAACATAATAATCTCAATATCCATCGGATCCCCGCAAACACAACATGCATGATTATAAATAGATTAGATCTTGATCATGAACAGAGCTGACAAGATCTATACATGAAAGCACAAAGGAGGAGATACAACCATCTAGCTACTACATGGACCCATAGTCCAAGGTGAAACTACTCACGCATCATACCAGAGAGAAGGCCTCTGGGATGATCTCCCCTCCGGCAGGGTGCCGGGAAGAACTTCAGATGCCCCCAATCTAGGGACGATGGTGGCGGCGGCTACAGAAGGTTTCGTGGAATATTGATTGGGTACTGGGTTTCTACATCAGGGGTTTCTTATAGGCGAAGGGGAATGCCGAGGAGGTGTCCAGGGGACCCACACCCTGCCTAGGTGCGAGGTAGGTCCCACCCACGCCTAGGGGGTGTGGCCGCCCTGGCACGCCTCTCCGTCTCCCCTCTGGACTTCTTGCTCCCCACGGAAAGTAATTGACTCTGACGTTTGTCCCGTCTAATTCCGAGAATATTTCTTTACTAGCTTTTCTTGAACCAAAAACAACAGAAAATAGGCAACTGACACTGTGGCAACTTGTTAATAGGTTAGTACCAGAAAACATGTAGAAAGCACCTCAAAGTGTAGATAAAGCAAAGCAAAGTAGATACAAAACAAGCATGGAACATCAAAAATTATAGATACGTTTCCGACATATCAATTGTTCATCACGAAGCTCTTATAGCTAGGTGGCAGAGACTACAGAACACGATGGATGCCTAAGTCAATGGGAATCGTTATTCCCAAGGACACAAGCTTATCGGTGTAACCCGACATCTTGAGTACATGCTCACTTACGGAGCTGTTCTCTTCCATCATGCAGCTAAAGAACTTTTCTGAAGTATTGTAGCTCTCTACAACATGTGTATCGAAAATCATTTTCAACTCACCCATTGTATCAAATGCATTGTCATTTTCAAAATGCTTTCAAAGTTTTGGCTCTAGCCCATACAATATGCCGCAATGAACTAAGTTGTGATCCTCCTGACGAGTCTGATAGACATTCTTCTCCTCGTCAGGGGCATCATCGAATGGTGGGGGGCCTAGCGGCGCTTCTAGCACGTATTGATTTTGTGCAGCAGAGAGGAGAATCCTCAAATTCATGGCCCATTCGGTAAAGTTGCTACCGTTCGTTGCAAGTTTCTCTTTCTCCATGAACACATTGAAATTAAAAGCGGGTGGTGCCATCTACAACAGAATTTGTAAAGTTTATACTAAGTTTATGATAGATTGAGTTCAACTAATCCAAATTAAGAATGAACTCCCACTCAAAAACGACATCCCTCGTGCCTTTTGGTGATTACATGAACCAAATCCACCACACCAAGTCCGATCATCACGCGAGTCGGTGTAGCTTCAAAGGCGAGGATCAAATGGTCATCATATCTTCCATATGACTCATGCTTAACCTTTCGGTCCGTGTTCTGAGGCCATGTCTATACATGCTAGGCTCGCCAAGTAAGAACCTTAATATTCGCGTGTGTAACTGTCTTACACCCGAAATATGATCGTGGATCGAAGAACACCCGATCATCACGTCATGTCTTCGAGCGACGAAACATAATCGGTGCATACTTAAGGAAGAACATATTTTTATCTTGATATCTAAATGAGGGATCATCTTATTATGCTAATAAAATGCCAAACAAGCAATATAAGATGCAACAAACATCACATGTTTATAAGTGGTATGATATGGTTCTTGCACCCGATCTCCATCATGTGCATCGTGGTATGATCACTATCATACCTCTATGTGTAAGGCCAAGGTCTATGGAACTTACATGTTATGTGTGTTGTAAGAGTATCAACTTCTACTTCTACTTACAACATCACCATATCATGACACTAACCCAGCAACAATCTAAACTAGACGCCTCTAATTTATCCATTGCAAGTTTTAAGTGGCTTAGGGCTTTTGAAGATAGAACTGTTCTTACCTACGAACATGAACCACAACGAGGATAACCAAATTGTTGACAACTCGTTGGAAATTACATATTGACTATAGTAGGAGAGACAGACACCCGCTAGCCACTTATGCAAAACTAGTTGTATGTCAAGCGTGGAACAGGTCTCATGTGCGAGAACATGTAAAGTTTGTCCAGTCCGCTTCATCCCACTATGCCACCAATATCCAAAGTACAACTAAGAAACAATAACATGATCATCATCGCCCACATACTTATATGTGTACTACCCGTGCAAAGCATCTACACATAAACCTGGCTCTGATACCTCTGTAGGGTTCGCAGCATAGAAAACAAAAAAATTCCTACGACGGGAATAACTATGTACCAAGATCTATCTACTAGATACAAGCAACGGGCGGATATACATCCGTAGAGAACATACCCTTGAATACCGACAAAGCTTTACGAGGTTGAACTCGTGGTTGATGTAGACGATCTCTTGCCGGTCTCAAGATCGAGAGGAAGTCCTAGCGCCGCAAATCAGCGGCGCATCCTGAAGGGTTTCGCAGCATAGTAAATCAAAAAAATTCTACGGATGCGAACGGGAAAGCCAAGATCTAATCTAGGAGATGCAAACAACGAGGGGGATTAGATGAGATCTTCATACCCTTGAAGATTCGCATAGCGGAACGTTCGTCGGAACGTGGGTGATGTAGTCGTACTCGCTTCTCCTCCTCGCGATCCGATCCGATCTAACACCGCAAGTGGCGATGTCTCCGAGAGATGCACACGTGCGGCACCTCGACGTCTCCTCCTTCCTCGGTCCAGCAAGTATGGTGGAGAGACAGATTGGATCTACAACGCGACGGCGCGGTGCAAGTGGTGAAGTGTTTCTGCAGTAGGGCTTCGCCTACGTGCAGTCGGGAGGGGGAGAGAGAGGAGGGCAGCAGGGCGGCTAGGGTTGTGGAGGAGGTGTGGGGGGAGGGTGCACCCCAGCCCTCTATATATAGAGGGGTGGGCGCTAGCCCTAGCCCCTCCCCCAAGCCCTAGGTCGGCGGCCAAGGAGGGAGGAGTGGGGGGCAAGTTTCCCCCCCTTCTAGAAGCTCCCCTAGGGTTTCCCCATGGTTTGGTCGGCTAGGCCCTATGGGGCCTTGTGCCCCTGGCCCAATGCGGCCAGGGCACTCCCTCATAGGCCCATGCCCCCTCCCGGAAGGTGGGGCCACGTTGGTCCCCCTCCGGAAGGTTCTAGAAGCTTCCGGTACAATACCGATTAACCCGAAACAATTCCGAACTCCAAAAACTGCATTGCCTTATATGAATCTTATTATCCGGACCATTCCGGAACCTCTCGTGATGTCCCGGATCCCATCCGTGACTCCGAACAAAAACTCATAAACCATTTATCCAATCTATCCTAGCGTCGAGACACGTTAAGTGTGTGACCCTTCGGGTTCGAGAACATGCAGACATGATCTTATATCAATAATCAACAGCGGGGTTTGGAAACCCATATTGACTCCCACACATTCATCGATGATCATATCAGATGAACGACGATGCCAGGATTCAATCAATCCCATATATATATTCCCTTCGTCTCGCGATATTTTACTTGAGATTTGATCGTCGGTACCGTCATACCTAGTTCAATCTCGTTCACAGCAACTACTTTACTCGTTCCGTAATCCGATATCACTTTGTGATTAACTCCTTAACCACATGCTTGCAAGCGGTGTTGATATCGATTACCGAGTGGGACCGAAGTATATCTCTCCGACTTGGGAGGGACAAATCCCATCTCGATACATACAACCCAACAGGTACTTTCCGATCACCTGAGAGACACCTTTATGATCACCCTCTCATAGGATGAGGTTTGATGACCTCAAAGCTTTGTTCCGATACCAGGGAGTTGTATTATCTCATGGTCTAAGGAATACAATATTTGACATAAGAAAAGCTGCGCAAAGATGAACACAATGACACGATCTAATTGCTCCGCTTAGTTTGGGTCTGTCCATCATATCATTCTCCCAATGATATGATCTCATTATTAATCGACAACTCATGTCTATGGTTAGGAAACCTTAACCATCATTAATCAATGAGCTAGTTCATAGAGGCATACTAGGGACACGATGTTGTTCACAAACCACACAAGTATTAAAGTTTTCGCTTAATACAATTCTAGCATGGAATATAAACTTTATCATGAACTAGAATTATAATAATAACATCTTTATTATTGCCTCTAGGGCATAATTCCAACAGTCTCCCACTTGCACTAGAGTCAATAATCTAGTTTACATTTGGCAACAATCTCACACCCATGGCACTAAGGTGCTGATCATGTTTTACACGTGGAAGAGGCTTAGTCAATGGATCTGCGACATTCAGATCTGTATGTACTTTGCTAATCTTCAGATCTCCATCTTCTATATAATCTCGGATTATATGAAACTTGCGGTTGATATGCTTGGTCTTTGGATGATATCTTGGTTCCTTAGCGAGTGCTATGGCGCCAGTGTTGTCACACAATATCTCCAGTGGGTCCAATGCACTTGGAACCACGCCAAGCTCAGTGATGAAGTTCCTGATCCAAACTCCTTCACTTGACGCTTCTGCAGCAGCCATGTATTCCGCTTCTACTGTAGATCCCGCGATCACGCTTTGCTTGCAGCTTCTCCAGCTCACAGCTCCTCCATTCAAAATATAAACGTATCCTGTCTGAGATTTAGAATCATCCTTTTCGGTGTCGAAACTAGCGTCGACGTAACCTTTTACGACGAGCTGTTCATCACCTCCATAGACTAAGAACATTTCTTTAGTCCTATTTAGGTACTTTAGGATGTTCTTCATGGCTGTCCAATGTTCCACTCCTGGATCACTCTGGTTTCTGCTCGTCAAACTAAGAGCATTGGACACATCCGGTCTAGTACACAGCATGGCATACATGATAGAACCTATGGCCGAGTGTAACACCCTCAGAATCGGCCCTATGCAAGTTTCAACGCTTCTCGCCAAACCCGCATAGAAACGATTCAAAGGTGCCCACCAGGCACTTGCGTGCGGGTGGAAAACGAAGTAATAACATTACACAACAGTCCTCGATGGGACCCACAGAATAGATATATATACAACACGACTCCATGAGTCAAGAATACAGATATAATATACAAAGATCCAAATCACCTTGGAAATGATAGAGCGTCCGACTACGGACAAGATGCAAATGGGGCTAAGAGCCCTGAAGAATAACCAATGGCGTCCATAACCCTGCCCAGGCCAAGCCGGAAGGGTAACCCTGCTAACGACGTCGGTCTCAAAACCTGCTTAAACAAAAGGGGTGCCGACAAAGGGCAAAGGAAAAAGAGGAGCGTCAGTACTGAGGCCAGTACACGGCGAGGCTAGAATTCGGCGGTCCTCGCCTACATAGGTATGGTGGACTGAAGCGGCAGCGGCAACATGCACTAAACAACCTATAGAGACTCGATACAACTGTCGGCTATCAGAGAGGGATAAGAAAGACCTATTCGGAACCAACCTGATGCTACCATCAAACAAACCCATCCTGGTGTTTCCCCCTCGAGACCAAACGAGGAAGTCAACCGAGGAACTCACACAGTTGGCAGTTTTATTTATTCAGTTATCGTTGCAGCAATTACTAGTCAAGTATAGATAATCATCCTGATAAGATAAGCAGTGGGCAGTTTTAGTTAACCAGTCCGTTGTAGTTGCAACACTTACTAGTCAGATACAATTAGCATGAGATATCCCAAAACCCAGCAGTTGTTGGTACTTTTATTTAGCCATTCCGTTGCAGTGAAGCTGATTACTAGTCATATCGGATACAAGTCACATTATAACAATAAACTTTAGTTATAGTTGTCTATGATCGAGACCTGTGCTCCAAGTCGTCCATAACCGCGGACACGGCTTCTCGAAAAGATTTAACCCTGCAGGGGTGCACCAAAGTTTCCACACACACCTACACCCTTGTTGTCGGATCAGGTAGGTACAAGATCACAAAACATACACCCAACGGTATGTCGACGGGGTTTCGGACACGACGTTTCCCAGACCCAAAGCAAGCACGGGGGGCCACCCCACTAAGTATACCCGCAACGAAGTCGGCCGGTCTCCGAGACGGACTCAGGGTTTGCGCCAGTGGCTGTAAACGACTGGGAACCCGAAACTCTCGGGCTTGTCGATACCGCGAAAACACTCCGCTTACCTAAACAGTACAGGTGCTCCTCGCACAATCGTAAATAAAGCAGTAAAACATGGCATAAGTACAGGATAGTAATAAAGCCCCAAACTAATTGTGGCCCCCAGTACAGTACTTGGAATCAGGTACTAAATCGATGGGGGTGCCCATACATCCCACATGTGGTTAGCGCGCTCGATCTCGGAACAGGTGTCAAGAACTCGGGGTCCTACGGGACACAAGTGGACGGTTAACAACCAAATAACATCTATTGCCCACCTGTGCCTCTGCTTACCTACTTCAATTTTAGTTATTAAACAGTAATTAAATTAAATGATAATTAAAGCCTTGATCATCTCCAACATTAAACATACGGCAATACTCCAACAACTATGGTACTTGACGACGCGCAACAGCACTTGAGCAAGCGACTACGACGCGCAGGTCCAACTATCTACCAAACAACAGGTAATAGCAGGTGTCCAAGGCAATATAAGACTGCAAGGGATATCACGGGTACGGAAGCTAGAGCATCGCAACACAGATAGCAATAGATCAACAGGAGGAAATAAATACTATAAAAGTAAGATAGGTAGAAAGGGGGAGATGCTCACCTGAAAACATTGCCGAAGGTTCATCGGGGATCAGGTCGACACTCGCATCAACTCATCGGCCTAATCCGTGAAGAAGCAAAGCACTAGAAGAAACATCGAATGCACTATTCAATACTACGGCAGAAGATCGGGCATGATGCATGTATGATATATGACATGGCAAAGGTGCGATGCATTTAGGCCATATTAAGCGGAACCGGGGTCCCGACAAATATTTAGGTGGTTCATGTTGTTTAACTACCCCGCAATTTAATTGTTGTCTTAACAGGACAAAACATGGCATCGGTTCGCTACACCAATTTAAATGGGACCAGTATACAACTAGATTTGCCCGCATATGGATCCCATATTTAATTATATGGTGAATCGGCATAATGCCCCCAACCCACAGACAGGTATGCATGCATGAACAAATTAATATGCGACAGTTTTATATCTAGCATTTATAAAATAGGGGCTCGGGAAAAGGTTCACACATCGGGGTTCGGAAGATCTTGGGTGCCGGGGTTCGGGGTTCGGTCTCAGGGTTCAGGGTTCGACGGGATCGGTCTTCGAAGGTCGGATACAAGATGAAGAGCTTGGCATTCCGGGAAGAAGGACTTGGTGTGGCGTCGGGGCGCATCGGACTCGCCCTGGTCGGTGTCGATCTTGTCGGGCCCGCGTATCAGGTCGGTCTTGGCGTCCGGGATGAAGAATTTGGCGTTCTGCGTCGGTGTCCTTACCGTCCGGGTTCTCGAGCATCGCATCCGGGAAGGAGTACTTGTCGCACATGTGGTCTTCGGGTTCAGGTAGAAGAGCTCGTCGTCCGGGGATTCTCTGGGTCCGTGGTCTTCGGGTAGCTGGTCTTGGCGTTCCGTGAGGAAGACCTCGTCGCTCCAGGAGGAGATCTTGGGGTTCCGCGTCGACGGCCTTCGGGTACGGGGTCTCGGCGAACTTGGCGTGTCGAGGTTGGGTTTTCGGGTCCGGCGCCGTGGTCTTGCATATTTTCCGGGTCTCGACTCGTGTCGGTCTTGTCGACGAGATGATCTGGTCGCCCCCAAACTTGGTTTCGGTTCCTCTACAGAAGAGCTTGGGGACTGTCTCCGGGCTGCCGTAGTAGCGAGGCATGTCCACTGAGACAGCAACTTCACCTGGGGTATTGGCAGGGCGCTGCGGCCACGGGACATGTGCGCACCTCGGCAACATGGGCGGCCAGAGAATGGTGGCCTGGGGCCGTCGCACTACCGAGGCGGTGGTAGCGAAGGCAGCGGCGACTGGAAGATGCGAGAGGGCCAGGGCCGACGGACGACGCAGAGGCGGAGGGGCCTTGCAGCGGAGCGGGTGGCCACCGGAGCGGGGCTCACAGGGAAGCAGAGGAGGGCGCTGGCGGCGGCTAGACAGCAACGCGGTTCGACCGGCGATGGGGCGGAGGACAGACAGCGGTTGCTGGGGGGCAGAGGCGGCCGGAGCTTGGTGGAGGTGGCCGGCGGAGCGGGATCGATGGCGAGCGGCGAGGTCCGCAGGGCGACATCGGGCGAGCGGCCGGACGCGGTCGAGGACGGAGGGCCGAGGCGAGCGGAAGCGGAGATCGGTGGCGGCGGGGACGCCGGCGGCGAGGCTCGGGGAAGGCCCAGCGGCGGCCGCGGCGCCAGAGAGGAAGGTAGAGGCGGGGGAAGCGAAGAGGAGAGGGCGGGGCGAGCGGGGCACGCGGGATGGGGCGAGGCGCAGCGGTGGTTGTCGGGGAGAGGAGGATGGCGGCGGGGTGAAGAGCTCGGGGGCACGGGGTCGGGCAGAGGGGAGGCTCGAGCGGGGGAGGTGGGTTCAGGGGAGAGGAGAGCCAGGGGAGAGCGGGGTCGCGTGGGTGGGGCCAGAGGCGGGGTGGGGCCAGAGGGAGTGGGTCAGGCGGCAGGTGGAGGTGGGGATTGGGGCAGGCGCGTGGGTTGACCGGGTGGGTAGCGTGTGAGTGGTGTGTGTGTGTGTTTGGCTGAGAGGGAGTGGGGCCAGGAGGTGAGGTGGCGAGGGGTTGGGCAGGTGGCGGGCTAGGATAGGTTAGGGGGAAGAGAGTGGTGAGGTGGAGGGAGGAGATTGGCCAGGGTGAGGTGGAAGGGGCTGGGTAGGATGGAGCTAGGTAGGAAAAGGGTTTGGATTTTAGGTTTATTATTTTGTAAGATATTTATTTGTTTTGTTTTGTTTGAAATCTTGTTAGCAAATAATTTTTAGTTAAATAGTTTAGCAGATAATTATGAGACTTTGTTTCGAAATAAAAGAAGGGTAATTTTAGAAAACAAACATAGGCTTTTTGAAAATAGTTCCAGGCAAACAAATGCATGATGATGACGATGCAATGCACAAAAACAACGCGATTTTCTAGTAGTGGTTTTGCGGGATGCCACAATTCGACACCACTAACAATGGATCTCGCCCTCGAGATCCGCCTCATGGTACCGGAAGGAAGGTCGGCGATCTGCGTCTTCTCGCTTCGAGTAGATCATCGTGACACCACTAACAATGATTCCTTCTCCATCTTGAAATCGGCGACACCATCAACAAAGGTCGGTTCTCACGCTCATCAAGAGAACACTCCGGAGAAACAAAGGACGAAGGTAGAGGTATCGAAAGATAAGGCCACCTCTAACTTCCATGAGAAGAGGAAAAGTTACATTGATCCACCAGTTCGATGTATAAGAGTGAACAGTAAGAGTCGGGTAGGGTGATCAGTCCATCCCGTACCCAAACTATCAACTCTATACATGAATAGGAAAATCAGGCAACTCAACTCTCAAAATTTAGAATGAAGATCTTCATAAGCAGTATTCGGAACAAAGGGATGATGCCAGCTCTGCATTGGATCTGATGTAGATGAGGTCATCACATCGGAAAACACCGGAATATACCAAAGAAATCATATGAAAGACACAATGATTAGGTTCCGCGATGGTTCCATTGGCATGAACAACACATGCTCAAGGTATACTCCAATTTCACCAACGCTCGTCCTCCTCATATGTTTTTCAACGATACGGATATCCAGCAAGGTACACATATAGATAAAGAGTTCAAGAACAAAAAGATTGGATGAAGGGTACACCAAACGAGATGCAGATAAGATGTTTGTAGCGCCATCGTTATAATAGGAAAGAAGCGAAACCCTAAAGGTACGACATAAACCCAACCACGAGAAACCCTGGACTCGAGGAAAAGATAAGAGGTGGATTCAAAACGCGTAGAGGTAAGAGGAGAATAGCAGAGGGGTAAGGAGTAAAATCAGACCTAATCAGAACTGTCCAACCGATTTTGAAAAATAGTTTTTACACTCTACTTCGGCCGTTAGCTAGGTTATCCTACAGGCTGGACTTGTGGGGTATCGAAACTGCTGGGCTCTGATACCACTCTGTAACACCCTCAGAATCGGCCCTATGCAAGTTTCAGCGCTTCCCGCCAAACCCGCATAGAAACGATTAAAAGGTGCCCACCAGGCACTTGCGTGCGGGTGGAAAACAAAGTAATAACATTACACAACAGTCCTCGATGGGACCCACAGAACAGATATATATACAACACGACTCCATGAGTCAAGAATACAGATATAATATACAAAGATCCAAATCACCTTGAAAATGATAGAGCGTCCGACTACGGACAAGATGCAAATGGGGCTAAGAGCCCTGAAGAATAACCAATGGCGTCCATAACCCTGCCCAGGCCAAGCCGGAAGGGTAACCCTGCTAACGACGTCGGTCTCAAAACCTGATTAAACAAAAGGGGTGCCAACAAAGGGCAAAGGAAAAAGAGGAGCGTCAGTACTGAGGCCAGTACACGGCGAGGATAGAATTCGGCGGTCCTCGCCTACATAGGTATGGTGGACTGAAGCGGCAGCGGCAACATGCACTAAACAACCTATAGAGACTCGATACAACTGTCGGCTATCAGAGAGGGATAAGAAAGACCTATTCGGAACCAACCTGATGCTACCATCAAACAAACCCATCCTGGTGTTTCCCCCTCGAGACCAAACGAGGAAGTCAACCGAGGAACTCACACAGTTGGCAGTTTTATTTATTCAGTTATCGTTGCAGCAATTACTAGTCAAGTATAGATAATCATCCTGATAAGATAAGCAGTGGGCAGTTTTAGTTAACCAGTCCGTTGTAGTTGCAACACTTACTAGTCAGATACAATTAGCATGAGATATCCCAAAACCCAGCAGTTGTTGGTACTTTTATTTAGCCATTCCGTTGCAGTGAAGCTGATTACTAGTCATATCGGATACAAGTCACATTATAACAATAAACTTTAGTTATAGTTGTCTATGATCGAGACCTGTGCTCCAAGTCGTCCATAACCGCGGACACGGCTTCTCGAAAAGATTTAACCCTGCAGGGGTGCACCAAAGTTTCCACACGCACCTACACCCTTGTTGTCGAATCAGGTAGGTACAAGATCACAAAACATACACCCAACGATATGTCGACGGGGTTTCGGACACGACGTTTCCCAGACCCAAAGCAAGCACGGGGGGCCACCCCACTAAGTATACCCGCAACGAAGTCGGCCGGTCTCCGAGACGGACTCAGGGTTTGCGCCAGTGGCTGTAAACGACTGGGAACCCGAAACTCTCGGGCTTGTCGATACCGCGAAAACACTCCGCTTACCTAAACAGTACAGGTGCTCCTCGCACAATCGTAAATAAAGCAGTAAAACATGGCATAAGTACAGGATAGTAATAAAGCCCCAAACTAATTGTGGCCCCCAGTACAGTACTTGGAATCAGGTACTAAATCGATGGGGGTGCCCATACATCCCACATGTGGTTAGCGCGCTCAATCTCGGAACAGGTGTCAAGAACTCGGGGTCCTACGGGACACAAGTGGACGGTTAACAACCAAATAACATCTATTGCCCACCTGTGCCTCTGCTTACCTACTTCAATTTTAGTTATTAAACAGTAATTAAATTAAATGATAATTAAAGCCTTGATCATCTCCAACATTAAACATACGGCAATACTCCAACAACTGTGGTACTTGACGACGCGCAACAGCACTTGAGCAAGCGACTAGGACGTGCAGGTCCAACTATCTACCAAACAACAGGTAATAGGAGGTGTCCAAGGCAATATAAGGCTGCAAGGGATATCACGGGTACGAAAGCTAGAGCATCGCAACACAGATAGCAATAGATCAACAGGAGGAAATAAATACTATAAAAGTAAGATAGGTAGAAAGAGGGAGATGCTCGCCTGAAAACATTGCCGTAGGTTCACCGGGGATCAGGTCGACACTCGCATCAACTCATCGGCCTAATCCATGAAGAAGCAAAGCACTAGAAGAAACATCGAATGCACTATTTAATACTACGGCAGAAGATCGGGCATGATGGATGTATGATGTATGACATGGCAAAGGTGCGATGCATTTAGGCCATATTAAGCGGAACCGGGGTCCCGACAAATATTTAGGTGGTTCATGTTGTTTAACTACCCCGAAATTTAATTTTTGTCTTAACAGGACAAAACATGGCATCGGTTCGCTACACCAATTTAAATGGGACCAGTATACAACTAGATTTGCCCGCATATGGATCCCATATTTAATTATATGGTGAATCGGCATAATGCCCCCAACCCACAGACAGGTATGCATGCATGAACAAATTAATATGCGACAGTTTTATATCTAGCATTTATAAAATAGGGGCTCGGGAAAAGGTTCACACATCGGGGTTCGGAAGATCTTGGGTGTCGGGGTTCAGGGTTCGGTCTCAGGGTTCAGGGTTCGACGGGATCGGTCTTCGAAGGTCGGATACAAGATGAAGAGCTTGGCATTCCGGGAAGAAGGACTTGGTGTGGCGTCGGGGCGCATCGGACTCGCCCTGGTCGGTGTCGATCTTGTCGGGCCCGCGTATCAGGTCGGTCTTGGCGTCCGGGATGAAGAATTTGGCGTTCTGCGTCGGTGTCCTTACCGTCCGGGTTCTCGAGCATCGCATCCGGGAAGGAGTACTTGTCGCACATGTGGTCTTCGGTTTCAGGTAGAAGAGCCCGTCGTCCGGGGATTCTCTGGGTCCGTGGTCTTCGGGTAGCTGGTCTTGGCGTTCCGTGAGGAAGACCTCGTCGCTCCAGGAGGAGATCTTGGGGTTCCGTGTCGACGGCCTTCGGGTACGGGGTCTCGGCGAACTTGGCGTGTCAAGGTTGGGTTTTCGGGTCCGGCGCCGTGGTCTTGCATATTTTCTGGGTCTCGACTCGTGTCGGTCTTGTCGACGAGATGATCTGGTCGCCCCCAAACTTGGTGTCGGTTCCTCTACGGAAGAGCTTGGGGACTGTCTCCGGGCTGCCGTAGTAGCGAGGCATGTCCACTGAGACAGCAACTTCACCTAGGGTAGTGGCAGGGCGCTGCGGCCACGGGACATGTGCGCACCTCGGCAACATGGGCGACCAGAGAATGGTGGCCTGGGGCCGTCGCACTACCGAGGCGGTGGCAGCGAAGGCAGCGGCGACTGGAAGACGCGAGAGGGCTAGGGCCGGCGGACGACGCAGAGGCGGCGGGGCCTTGCAGCGGAGCGGGTGGCCACCGGAGCGGGGCTCACAGGGAAGCAGAGGAGGGCGCTGGCGGCGGCTAGACGACGACACGGTTCAGCCGGCGATGGGGCGGAGGACGGACAGCGGTTGCTGGGGGGCAGAGGCGGCCAGAGCTTGGTGGAGGTGGCCGGCGGAGCGGGCTCGACGACGAGCGGCGGGGTCCGCAGAGCGACGTCGGGCGGGCGGCCGGACGCGGTCGAGGACGGAGGGGGCCGAGCGGAAGCAGAGCTCGGTGGCGGCGGGGACGCCGGTGGCGAGGCTCGGGGAAGGCCCAGCGGCGGCCGCGGTGCCAGAGAGGAAGGTGGAGGCGGGGGAAGCGAAGAGGAGAGGGCGGGGCGAGCGGGGCACGCGGGATGGGGCGAGGCGCGGCGGTGGTTGTCGGGAAGAGGAGGATGGCGGCGGGCTGAAGAGCTCGGGGGCGCGGGGTCGGGCAGAGGGGAGGCTCGAGCGGGGGATGTGGGTTCAGGGAAGAGGAGAGCCAGGGGAGAGCGGGGTCGCGTGGGTGGGGCCAGAGGCGGGGTGGGGCCAGAGGGAGTGGGTCGGGCGGCAGGTGGAGGTGGGGATTGGGGCAGGCGCGTGGGTTGACCGGGTGGGTAGCGTGTGAGTGGTGTGTGTGTGTTTGGCTGAGAGGGAGTGGGGCCAGGAGGTGAGGTGGCGAGGGGTTGGGCAGGTGGCGGGCTAGGATAGGTTAGGGGGAAGAGAGTGGTGAGGTGGAGGGAGGAGATTGGCCAGGGTGAGGTGGAAGGGGCTGGGTAGGATGGAGCTAGGTAGGAAAAGGGTTTGGATTTTAGGTTTATTATTTTGTAAGATATTTATTTGTTTTGTTTTGTTTGAAATCTTGTTAGCAAATAATTTTTAGTTAAATAGTTTAGCAGATAATTATGAGACTTTGTTTCGAAATAAAAGAAGGGAAATTTTAGAAAACAAACATAGGCTTTTTGAAAATAGTTTCAGGCAAACAAATGCATGATGATGACGATGCAATGCACAAAAACAATGCGATTTTTGAAAACAAACATAAGGCACTTTGCTCATAGCTTCTCTATCATTTACCGTAGCTGGACACTGAGCCTTGCTCAATATCTTACCTGACAACATAGGCACCGAACCTTTCTTTGCCTTATCCATTCTGAACCTTTTTAGAACTTTGTCTAGGTATGTACTCTGGCTTAAAGCTATCAGGCGTCTTTGTCTATCTCTATAGATTTTGATGCCCAATATATAAGCAGCTTCACCTAGGTCTTTCATTGAAAAACACTTGTTCAAATAACTCTTCACATCGTTAAGCATGTTAATGTCATTTCCAATAATCAATATGTCATCCACATATAGTACCAGAAATGTCACCGAACTCCCACTCACTTTCTTGTAGATACAAGCTTCGTAGCAATTTGGAACAAATCCAAAGCTCTTGATCACTTGATCAAAACGAAGGTTCCAACTCCGAGATGCTTGCTTCAGTCCATAAATGGAACGCTGAAGTTTGCATACTTTATCAGCATCCTTAGGATCGACAAAACCTTCGGGTTGCATCATATACAACTCTTCATCAATGTTGCCATTGAGGAATGCAGTCTTGACATCCATCTGCCATATTTCATAATCATGAAACGCAACAATTGCTAATAAAATCCAAATGGACTTAAACATCGCTACGGGAGAGAAATTCTCATCGTAGTCAACACCTTGAACTTTTCGAAAACCTTTCGCGACAAGCCGTGCTTTATAGACGGTAACATTACCATCCGCGTCCGTTTTCTTCTTGAAGATCCATTTGCACTCAACGGCCTTTCGGTCGCTAGGAGGGTAACTCCATACTTGGTTTTCGCTCATGGATCCCAATTCGGATTTCATGGCTTCTAGCCATTTCTCAGAGTCTGGGCTCATCATCACTTCCTCATAGTTCGTAGGTTCACTGTCTTCTACCAACAAGACAGTCAAGACAGGGTTGCCGTACCACTCAGGAGGGGCACGCGACCTTGTCGACCTGTGACGTTCAGTAGCAGCATCGTCTAAAGCTTCATTATCCTTGTCATTAGCTTCCTCTATTGTTGGTGCAGGCGGCACTGGAACAATTTCAGGTGCTGCGCTACTCTCCAATTCAAGAGAAGGTCCAAATAACCTCGTCTAGCTCTACCTTCCTCCCACTCACTTCTTTCGAGAGAAACTCCTTCTCAAGAAAGGAACCGTTCTTTGCGACAAACACTTTGCCTTCGGTTCTGTGATAGAAGGTATACCCAATAGTTTCCTTAGGGTATCCTATGAAGACGCATTTCTCCCCTTTGGGTTCGATCTTGTGCGACATCAATTTCTTGACGTAAGCTTCGCATCCCCAAACTTTAAGAAACGACAACTTAGGTTTAGCACCAAACCACAGTTCATACGGTGTCGTCTCAACGGATTTAGATGGTGCCCTATTTAAAGTGAATGCAGCGGTTTCTAATGCACAACCCCAAAATGATAACGGCAAATCAGTAAGAGACATCATCGATCGGACCATATCTAATAGGGTTCGATTCCGGCGTTCAGACACACCATTGCGCTGTGGTGTTCCGGGTGGCGTGAGTTGCGAAACGATTCCGCTTGCTTTAAGATGCGTGAGAAAATCATAACTCAAATATTCACCTCCACGATCAGGTCGTAGAAACTTAATCTTTCTGTTACGATGGTTCTCCACTTCATTCTGAAATTCTTTGAACTTTTCAAATGTTTCAGATTTATGTTTCATTAAATAGATATACCCATATCTACTTAAGTCATCGGTAAAAGTGAGAAAATAGCGATATCCACCGCGCGTCGAAACACTCATCGGTCCTCATACATCGGTATGTATGATTTCCAACAAGTCCATTGCTCGCTCCATCATTCCGGAGAACGGGGTTTTGATCATCTTGCCCATGAGGCATGGTTCGCATGTGTCAAATGATTCAAAATCAAGAGACTCCAAAAGTCCATCAGAATGGAGTTTATTCATGCGCTTTACACAATTATGACCTAGACGACAGTGCCACAAATAAGTAGTATTATCACTATCTACTTTGCATCTCTTAGCCTCAATGTTATGGATGTGTGTTTCATCCCTTTCGAGATTCAGAAGAAATAAACCATTCACAGCAGGTGCATGACCATAAAAGATGTTACTCATATAAATAGAACAACCATTATTCTCCGATTTAAATGAATAACCGTCTTGCAATAAACACGATCCAGAAATAATGTTCATGCTCAACATAGGCACATAATAACACTTATTAAGGTTTAAAACTAATCCCGAAGGTAAAACTAAGGAGAGCGTGCCGACGGCCATCACATCAACTCTTGATCCGTTGCCAACGCGCATCGTCACCTCATCCCTTGCAAGACGCCATCTATTCCGTAGCTCCTGTTTTGAGTTACAAATATTAGCAACTGAACCAGTATCAAATACCCAGGCACTACAATGAGGGCTAGTAAGGAAAACATCAATAACATGTATGTCAAATATACCTTTGATGGTGCCAGCCTTCTTGTCCGCTAAGTACTTCGGACAGTTGCGCTTCCAGTGACCCTTGTCCTTGCAATAGAAGCACCCAGTGTCTGGCTTAGGTCCAGACTTGAGCTTCTTCTCAGCAGGGGCAACGCGCTTGCCGCCGCCTTTCTTGAAGGGCTTCTTTGCACCCTTACCTTTCTTGAAGGTGGGGGGCTTGTTGACCATCAACACATGATTATCCTTTTTGATGTCCACCTCCGCAGCCTTCAGCTTTGTGAAGAGCTCGGTGATCGTATCAGTGGAACCAATCTGATTGTGAGTCACTACAAAACTTTTGTAGCTGGGAGGGAGTGATTGCAGAACCCTGTCAATCTTGAGATCCTCTGGAATCTTGCAGTACAGTTGCTCAGGGCGTTGAGTGTAGCCCGACATCTTTATGGCGTGCTCACTAACGGAACTCCCTTTCTCCATCTTGCAGTTAAAGAATTTCTCAGAGATCTCATATCTCTCAGAACGGGCCTGAGTCTGAAACATAGTTTTCAGCTCCTCAAGAATCTCAAAGGGCCCGGGATAGTCTTCAAAACGATTTTGAAGGTCCTATTCCATAGCAAACAACATGGTGCTCTTAATCACACCATAATCATCTTTGCGCGACTGATAGACAATTTTCTCATCAGCCGACGCATCTACAGCAGGGGCGTCACCTAGCGCATTTTCAAGGAGATAGTCCTTTTGTCCGCCAGAGAGAATGATTCTCAGATTGCGGAACCAATTGGTGAAGTTAGACCCATTGTTTCTAAGCTTTTCCTTCTCAGCAAAAACGTTGAAGTTGAAGTTGGACTTAGCCATTTGATCTACAATGTTTGCAAGTACAAATTAGACTATGTCATGATAACTAGTTCAACTTTTAATCAAATTACTAGATGAACTCCCACTAAATTCAACATCCCTCAAGTTGTTTAGTGAACATGATCCAAATTCACCACACCTAATCCGATCTTCACGAGAAAAGATGTGGTTTCAATGGTGGACAACAAAGTGTCGATCATATCATTCATATGACTCATGCTTAACCTTTAGGTTCATGTGTTCCGAAGCCATGTCTGTACATGCTAGGCTCGTCAAGTCAAACCCAAGTATTTCCGCGTGTGCAAAAACTGCCTTGCACCCGTTGTATGTGAACGTAGAGTCTATAGCACCCGATCATCACGTGATCCTTGGACACGACGAACTTTCGCAACGGTGCATACATGGGGAGAACACAGTTTTATCTTGATCTTTAAGTGAGGAATCATCTTATAATGCTACCGTCACGATCTAAGCATAATAAGATACATAAAAGGATAAACATCACATGCATATAACTTTATGTGACATGGTATAGCCAATCTTCGCGCAATGATCTCCATCTTGTGCGTGCCGACATGATCTCCATCACTCCACCATGATTGCCTCCACCACGAATAGCAACTACAACTATTGCTAACTACTTAGCGATAAGTAAAGGTATTACATGTCGTATAAGAAGTTGACACACAGGTCATACACAATTATATAGACAACCATATGGCTTCTGCCGGTTGTGTACTCATCGACATGCAAGTCGTGAAACATTATTGCATACAACATACACATCACATCTTGGGCCATACCATATCACAGAAAAAACTCCCTACAAAAACAAGTTAGACGCCTCTACTTTGTTGTTGCATGTTTTACGTGGCTTATGGGAGTAGCAAGCTAAGAACGATTCTTATATACCGAAAGCCACAACGGTGATATTATGGTTGCCAAACTCCGGTGTAAATCCCATGACAACTATAGTGAGAGAAACTGGCATCCACCAGCCGCATGTGTGGAACAAGCCACACGTCAAGTGCGGAGCCGGTCTCGCGAACGACGTCGCGTAAGGTTGGCCTGGACCGCTTCAATCTCACTATCTCGCGTCATAAGAAGAACACAAACAAGAGGCTTGCAACAGAAAACATCAATGCCCGCAACAACCATGTTGCGTTCTACTCGTGAAACACATCTACGCATAGATCTAGCTCTGATACCACTGAAGGGTTTCGCAGCATAGTAAATCATAAAAATTCTACGGATGCGAACGGGAAAGCCAAGATCTAATCTAGGAGATGCAAACAACGAGGGGGATTAGATGAGATCTTCATACCCTTTAAGATTCACACAACGGAACGTTCGTCGGAACGTGGGTGATGTAGTCGTACTCGCTTCTCCTCCTCGCGATCCGATCCGATCTAACACCGCAAGTGGCGATGCCTCCGAGAGATGAACACGTGCGGCACCTCGACGTATCCTCCTTCCTCGGTCCAGCAAGTATGGTGGAGAGACGGATTGGATCTACAACGCGACGGCGCGGTGCAAGTGGTGGAGAGTTTCTGTAGCAGGGCTTCGCCTATGTGCAGTCGGGAGGGGGAGAGAGAGGAGGGCAGCAGGGCGGCTAGGGTTGTGGAGGAGGTGTGGGGGTAGGGTGCGCCCCAGCCCTCTATATATAGAGGGGTGGGCGCCAGCCCTAGCCCCTCCCCCAAGCCCTAGGCCGGCGGCCAAGGAGGGAGGAGTGGGGGGCAAGTTCCCCCCATCTAGAAGCTCCCCTAGGGTTTCCCCTTGGTTTGGCCGGCTGGGCCCTATGGGGCCTTGTGCCCCTGGCCCAATGCGGCCAGGGCACTCCCTCATAAGCCCATGCCCCCTCCCGGCAGGTGGGGCCACGTTGGTCCCCCTCCGGAAGGTTATAGAAGCTTCCGGTACAATACCGATTAACCCGAAACAATTCAGAACTCCAAAAACTGCATTGCCTTATATGAATCTTATTCTCCGGACCATTCCGGAACCTCTCGTGATGTCCTGGATCCCATCCGAGACTCCGAAGAAAAACTCATAAACCATTTATCTAATCTATACTAGCGTCGAGGCACGTTAAGTGTGTGTGACCCTTCGGGTTCGAGAACATGCAGACATGATCTTATATCAATAATCAACAGCGGGGTCTGGAAACCCATATTGACTCCCACACATTCATCGATGATCATATCGGATGAACCACGATGCCAGGATTCAATCAATCCCATATATATATTCCCTTCGTCTCGCGATATTTTACTTGCCCGAGATTTGATCGTCGGTACCGTCATACCTAGTTCAATCTCGTTCACAACAAGTACTTTACTCGTTCCGTAATCCGATATCACTTTGTGATTAACTCCTTAACCACATGCTTGCAAGCGGTGTTGATATCGATTACCGAGTGGGCCCGAAGTATATCTCTCTGACTCGGGAGGGACAAATTCCATCTTGATACATACAACCCAATAGGTACTTTCCGATCACCTGAGAGACACCTTTATGATCACCCTCACATAGGATGACGTTTGATGACCTCAAAGCTTTCTTCCGATACTAGGGAGTTGTATTATCTCATGGTCTAAGGAATACAATACTTGACATAGGAAAAAGCTTCGCAAAGATGAACACGATGACACGATCTAATTGCTCTGCTTAGTTTGGGTCTATCCATTATATCATTCTCTCAATGACATGATATCATTATTAATCGACAACTCATATCTATGGTTAGGAAACCTTAACCATCATTAATCAATGAGCTAGTCCATAGAGGCATACTAGGGACACGGTGTTGTTCACAAACCACACAAGTATTAAAGTTTCCGCTTAATACAATTCTAGAATGGAATATAAACTTTATCATGAACAAGAATTATAATAATACCATCTTTATTATTGCCTCTAGGGCATAATTCCAACACATACGTGCTCGTACATACGTCCGAGACACCGAGCAACCTCCGCCTCCTCGCTCCAGCGATGCAGGAGAAGCAAAACTCTTTCTTGCCGAATAGCCACCGAGAACATGTATCTCGCTAGTCCGAGACCATGGGGGATAAATACTAGAGGGGAGAGAGATCCTTCACGAGGAGGTGTGAGTGAGAGAGAGAGGGAGGGGGCTCCTTTTATAGGAGGAGAGGGGAACCCCAAGGGGGTGGCCGGCGCATGGGGGCTTGCCCCCTTGCCCTCCCTCCATTGATGTGGGCGGACACTCCACTCACAAAAATGCCTTTCAATTTCCTCCACTCAAATTCCCATTAAATTTCCACCAAATTTAATGCAAACTCTCATTAAATAAAACTCCTTTTATTTATTCAGAATTTTTTCAATTACTTTAATGACAAACATTCACATATAACCCTTTTCTAGTATTTTATTTTACATGCAAAAACACTTTCTGTAATTTCACCCGAAAACTCGTTTCGGTATCTAGTGAAATAAATTCTTGCGTTTGTTATTCTTTCCAACATGTAACTTTTGCTCCAAATGGTGTTGGTGTCTCTTAAGTGTGTCACCCTACGGTTCACAAATAATGCGGACATGATCGAGACCCCTCTCAGATTAATTATCAGAAGCGGGACCTGGAGATCCATACTGACTCCCACACATTCAACGATGACTTTCTTGTGAACGTGAAAACCTTTTACGCTAGTATCTTAATCCTTTTGTTTCGTGATATATTACATGTCCGAGATTCGATTATCGGTATCTCCATACCTAGTTTTATCTCGTTACTGACATGTACTCTTTTCTCGTTCCCATGATATAACATTCTAGTGATCAAATCACTTGTTTGTAAGCTAATCAATGTGATATCACCGAGAGGGCCCAGAGTATATCTAGCCGTCATCGGGATGAACAAATTCCACTCTTGATCCATGGGCCTCAACATAACACTTTAGTAGTACTGAACCCATCTTTATAATCACCCTGTTACAGTGTGACGTTTGATGTTATCAAGATACTCTTCCGGTGTTAGTGATTGACATGATCTCATGGTCTAAGGATTAGGATCACTTCGTATGATGTTATAGCAATATAAACTCAATGACTTTGATCGTAATGCTATACTTCGGATGAATGTTCATTACACCATTCCAATAATGTTGTGACCTTGTTATTAACAACATCCAATGTCCATGACTAGGAAACCTTGACCATCTTGTTAATCAACGAGCTAATTTTTGAGAGAGGAATAACTAGGAACTTTCTGTTTGTTTATTAAACACACATGTATTAACGTTTCCGTATTAATACAATTATAGCATGCAAAATAAACATCTATCATATACTTGGAATATACATAATAACCATTTTATTATTGCCTCTCAGGGCATATTCCCTTCAAAGTCGGGGTGATTTTGCTGCCCGCACACCTTCGAGAGAACGGCGGCCTTGTTCACAACGACACCGGCGTTGCTCCCCACGGAAGCCGGCTACTCTACCCATGGCGGACAGAGTTGCTCCCGGCGGCGACCGCCGTTGCTACCCACGGAGGCTCGCGTTGCTCGCCGAGACGTCTGTCTATAGGTTTTGCTATCTACTATGTCCAGAGTTGCTACATATGGTGACCGATAATGCTACATTAGGTCGACGATGTTGCTGCCAATGACAACGACTTTTGCTATCTTTTTTGGGACGAAGGGGGGAAGTTGATTTTGCTACATACTCATTTATAATTTGCTATGTACTCAATTCATTTTTGCTACATTGATCTTCTCCAAATGCTATCATGTTTTTTTTATAAATTCTCGCTACAAATTCCGGTTGGTGCCCCGACGATGCTCTGGCGAACTCGACTTTTTGTTACACTAACATAAATTATTTGCTACAATTATTCTTCGGTTTTGCTACATTAGCACAATAATTTTGCTATATAGTTTTCGGCGAAACTCCGACGAAAGTCTCCGGTGAGATCTACCAGCGAAAGCCTCTGGCGAGGTTGGATATGCTACATTACCACAACTTTTTTGCTACGCGGTCGCTGACGAGGTCTAGTCTATTTTTTATTTTCTGGGCCGAAGCGTTTTCTGCTACATGTAGCAAAAACAAGACTATTTGTAGCAAAAGCGGGTATGTTTGTAGCAAAAGAGGGATTTTGGGGTTTTGGGGACACGTGTCAGCAGGAGGAACCGAGGGATTTCGACCCTTTTTTCTATTTTTTTGTTTCCATCTCTCTTTTTATTTTACGTTTTCTTTTCTTTTTGTTTTTGTTTATATTTTTCCTCTTTCTTTTTCAATTTCAAAGAATCTTACTTTTTTAAATTTAGAACATTTTCAAATTTTTTGAATTCAAATTTGAATAAGTTATTATTTAAATAAATTTAAAATTTAAATCACAAGTTTTTAAAAATGCAAACCGTTTTTCAAATATGAACTTTTAAAAATTTAAACATTTTAAAAATCTAAATTCGAATATTTTTATATCTGAACTTTTTTTAAATCTCGGTTTTTTCAAAATTCAATTATTTTCTATTTTCACCAAATATTTAAAAATTTATTGAAAATATGAATTGAAAAAAGGAGCATAAGAAAAAAATGAATTAAAAAGGTGAATTGAAACGTACCGCTTCTTGGTGCAGTAATGTTGACAGGGTCCACGGTTTCATCTAATGGCTGCTAAACGGATATTAGGTATATCGGATAGATATAATTCTATTTTATCCTATAATTAACGTGGAGGCTTCTAGTATAATTTTTTTAATTACACTAAATACTCCCTCCGTTCTACTATAACGTAAGCCTTCTTAAGAAACTAAAACAGCTTATATTGTAAGCCTTCTTAAGAAACTAAAACAGCTTATATTGTGAAAAAGAGGTATATGCTCTCTCCGACCTATATTAGTTGATTTGGATTTATGTAGATTCAGAAATATTTAGATATATTTTAGTGCTAGATATATCTGAATTTAGATAATTAGAGAGAGTGTTCGTTCGGTCTCTCCGTGGCTGATTGATGAACCGTTGCACTGGCACATTAGTCTGGCCATGTCTGCTGTTGCCCCATCTCTGATGTGGCCGTCTTTCTCTACGCAGCCGCGCGCTTTCGAAGTCAGAAGTAGAGAAGAGAAAACAAGACAAAAGGAACTTTAGAGCTGGTGCAGCGTGACGCAGGTCGAGATGGTACGGTGGTCTTGGTCTGCCGTGCCTGTGTTGCTCTGACCACTTGCGAAGTAGCTCACACGTCTCACCACCTTGCTCAAAAGAGGGTAAGCAATAATATGGGATACTGCGCATTCTCCTTATCTAGTTCTACGCGACTGCGGACGATTTAGCACCGACGACGACAAAGACAGAATGGACCATGCCTTGTAGCTCCAAGGCCGGCGTTAATGGCAACGAGAAGAGGCACTTGGTCTGCGTGACAGGGGCAGGGGGCTGTTACATTCCGGATCTACTCTCAATCATCAATTTAATACAGATGAACTAGGGTTCTAGAATTCGAGGGGGATTGGGGGAGAGAGAGAGAGTAGGGGATTCGAGAAGGGAGCCGTGCCAGATACAGAATACTCCTTCCACCCTCACTCACGCCTCCCACGCCTCCTCTTTACGCCTCCCTCGTTGTGCTGCTCCCTACCTCTGGACCTGGGCTTCAACGTAGCGTGGGTTGGGCTTGCGTACTCGATCTCCCCTCCGTAGCACGGGCTGGTCGTCTTGGGCCGTCGATGTAGTTGGAGCAGTAGGGGACATGTGTACGTCACGGTGCGTGACAGGGGCTTCATCGGGTCGTGGGTGGTGAAGGAGCTCCTCCACCGTGGCTACCTAGTCAGGGGAACCGCCAGGGATCCCGGTAAGTGTTCCATCCACGAACTCGCCGGAGATTTAGTATCATTACGGCTGTTTGATTCTTCCATCAAATGTCGATGTGATTCGTGTAGCGGACAGCAAGAACTCGCACCTGCTGGCGTTAGATGGAGCGGAGGAGCGGCTCACCCTGACCACGGCGGCCTCCGCGCCGCGTTACACGGATGCCACGGCGTCTTCCACGTTGCCTCCCCTGTGTCCAACGAACCTGTCGGTTCAGGGCCTCCGCTCGCTCACTCGCGGCTTCCCAGCGAACTATATATAGCTCGGCTGACTATAATGCCGCTTGCTTGGCAGGAGCTCGTGCCGGCGGCCGTGGAGGGGACCAGGAACGAGATCAACGCGGCGGCGAACGCCGGGGTGCGGCGCGTGGTGTTCACGTCCTCCTACGGCGCCGTTCACATGGACCCCAACCGTAGCCCCGACGCCGTGGTCGACGAGACCTGCTGAAGTGACTACGACTACTGCAAACAGACCTTTCCTTTCGTCCCCAACTCTGCTGGCATCGCGCCCCGATCCATACGTAACCCTCGCAATGTTACAGAACTTGTACTGCCGCGCGAAGATGATGGCGGAGATGGCGGCGACTGAGGAGGCGGCCAAGAGGGGCGTGGATCAGGATGCAGACGGACGCATGAATGAAGTCCGTTGTGTTTACTGAGTGAGCCGTATTAGGGTGTTAAGTGGGATCCCACCTAAATCCCACCTCTAGTTCATTTTGAGATTTCTAGTGTAATACTTGACACCCCTAAGCCGTGTAACAAATTTAGCTGTCCGTAGAGTCCGTGTAATCGCATTCAGCTGTCCGCGGAAATCCAGTGGACAATACGGACCATAGCTAAGTATAATTCGTATACGTACATCTTTTTGATAAACAACTTGTCTAGCTTAACGCCAGCCATGTCCACTAGCTAGCTTGCATTACATACTCTTAATTTATGTACTTTTTCGATACATATTTCCACCAGCTTTATCTATAAAGCACACATGTGAGACCGCTGCTGGACTACACAACACAACGTCCAAAGACAGAGACACAACACGATACACACGATGCTGAGGCAACAGCACACACGACCCGAACTAAAACATGAAAAAACACAAACACAAAGAGGAAAACCGATCGTTACTGCCTAGACCAGAGATTGGCCCTAGAATTCCCATGGCACACATAGGGGAATGGATGAAGTGAAGCCATGACGCGTGGAGCTGACGGTGGTGGTAGACTGGTAGATGACAGTGGGCCCCGTCCTGCAGCAGACATTCAACTTGAGCAGCGGCCACGTCCCCAGCTACCTCACCGGCGCCAGGCCGTTCTACGCCAACGTCGTCACCGCCTACACCGACGTCTGCGACGTCGCCCGCGCGCACGCCCTCGTCTACGAGTGCAGCGCGCGGACATCACCGCTACCTCTGTTTCGGGGCCGTGCTGCACCGCTCCCAGTTCATCTGGCTGCTCCGGGACCTCTTCCCGGACTACCCCGTCACCGCCAAGTACCAAGACGACGGCAAGCCGGTGGCGCGGCCGTACAGGTTCTCGAACCGGAGGCTCAAAGACTTGGGCTTGGAGTTCACTCCTGTGAGAAGAAGTTTGTACGAGACGGTGATATCCCTGCAGCAGAAAGGACACCTGCCGGCTGCCGCTGCCAGCTCCGGTGCCAAAGCGGGCACGTATGTAAACTGGGACATCGACCAATTTGATGACGATTGGCTGCTCCAACTTATTTCAAAGTACTACTTGCTTGGGTACTCCCAAATTGAACCAAATAATGGGGGCAGTTGCATTTGTCCTAGATCACCGCAGCTTACAATAAGGGGACCTACAATAATGTTGGATTATTAGGCATAATTTTCACGATTAATTCCAGAATATAAATCATGACAAAACCAGCTACTAGCCCATGTAACTCGAACATACTAGATATACTAAACAATAGGATGATCGGAAACAAACAGCAGCTTAACATGTACTCGCAGAACATGATGAACAACCAAACAGGAACACGTAGCGCGTACCGTTCGGTTGTAGTAGTAGAAACTTTGGGGAAGAGTGATCGCAGCAGATGGCGACGAAGACGGCGGTAGGCAGCACCGCCTGACTTGGATGGAAGACGACCCGTGATAAAGAACTCGAGCAGTCGCGCAGAGCGCTTCCCAAAAACCTTATTCGCCCTCTCCCGTACAGGATCACAAGGGCGAGTGGTTCCGGAGAGCAGTCGCGCAGAGCTCTTCCCAAAAACCTTATTCGCCCTCTCCCGTACAGGATCACAAGGGCGAGTGGTTCCGGAGACCTGCTCTCCCGTCCGCCGGTGCACGCCGGCAAGCGGGATGGAGTAGACTACGGTGACGGCGCAAGTAGAGAGGATGGCAAAACTCTAGATTGGTTTTCGGTGGTGTTGTGGCGGTAGCCGCGCAGGACTTTATATAGAGCGGCTCAGGAAACCCTAACGGAGGCGAACGTGGGCCGAGTCCACGTTACTCACGTTCGGGTCGGTTACAGTAGCCCACGATCCGGGAGCAACCCGAATAAGCTAATCGTTTGACACGTCTGTCAATTTCCCGCAACCCGCGGCGCGCGCGTCGTGGCGAGCGTGCGTGCGAGCGGCGTCGTCGGAGGAGGAGCGCGTGTGTATCTCTCTTATTCCCACTCACTTACAAAGTGGTGCAACACTTCACCTTATAAGGTGGTGCAACTCTCCTCCAACTTTCCATGTGGGACTAAACTTTAGCTCCCACTCCACTCCCATGTGAGCTGCCACAAACATGGGCCCGAACACATATGGGCTACCATAAATTTGGGCTTTGAGATTTAGGAAAAATCTGAAATACTCATGGGCCTAAATGAATTAGCCCCATTATTTCTAACAAATAATAATGGTCTAATGATCACGCATTTGATACGAAGAGCAGTATCATACAAGTACTGAGAGCTCTTTTTTTTTTTAAAAAAAAATGAGTTTTTATTACTCTAAATATACCTCGAGATATGACAGATCAATCCTCAAATCACGCGACCATCGATGTCGGAAGAAAATATCCATCGCCGTGTCCTTCAATCGCGTACGTCTGGCCGCACATAACCGAACCGAAACCGAAAAAACCTATCTACAACCAAAATTTCAATTTTTCTAGTTTGTGGTTAAGGTTTCAGTTAGCAAATTTCCTAACCGTTTGACCTTCGGTTAATCAATTTTAAACCGAAAACCGCGGTTATTACCAAAAATGACCGAATAGTCATATTGCCAAAATAAATCACATAATAGGCCAGCCTAACCTCGCCCAAACAGAATATAGTGTGGAAATTACATATTCCTAGTAAGGTTAAAATCTTCCTATGGAAAGCTTTACACGGCACGATTCCAGGGATGGCTATTTTGGCTTCTAGACATATTAGTGTGCCTCCTCAATGTCCAGTCTGCCAAAACGGTGCAGAAGATATGAGACATATCCTGTTTACTTGTGATCGGGCAAGGAAAGTATGGAAGGAACTTGGAATTTGGAAGTCCATTAAAACTTCTGTAATGAATGAACAATCTGGCTCAGTTGGATTAGAGATCTTGTTGCGTAGCAAGGAAAGAAAGGCTCCAGTTTTGAGCAATTTGTGGTTCAAAGAGCAGATTGCTATTGGAGGTTGGTATATTTGGTGGCGGAGGAGAGAAATTATCAAAGGCGAATCTGTGGCTACTTCTGCAAGGTCAGCATTCGCTATAAATGTTCTGACTTCAAATTTTTTATCGGCAAAACCATCAGTGAAAATGAGTGTCACGGCCTGGTTTAAACCCACATGCTGGAAATTATAAACTTAACATTGATACCTCATTCAATTCCAATGGGACGGGTGCTCGGGGTGCAGTCTTTAGAAATAGTAGGGGAGAAGTTTTAGCGGGAGATCCTAAACAAGTAGTTGGGCATCCAACATCTGAGTCTGCCCCTCCCGTGGCGGTTGAGTTTCTGTTCCGCGGTCTTTTTAGACCCACCCCTCGACCCACTCCTCCCGCGTCGCCCCCGCGCAGCGACCGGGGGGAAACCCTAGCCCCTCGCGCCGCCCCCCCGGCAAGCTCCTCCCTCCCCTCGCCGCCGCCATGGGGCCCGGCCGGGCGAAGCCAGGCCGGTGCCGGCGGCGGCGGGGCGCCTTCGTCCTCCTGCGCGGGGGAGGGGGGGGGGGTCGCGGGGCCTCTCTCCGGGCCGGAGGCTGCTCCTCCCGCCGGGGCGTAGGGTGGCGGCGGCCAGCGCCTGCTGGCGTCTGCGCGACGGGCGGCGGCGGGCGTTGCGCATGCGGGCTCGAACCGGGCACAACGGGCCTCGGTAGGCGGCGTGGTTGGTCGGCCGGCGGCGTCCTCAGAGGTGGCTGGGGCGACATGGTGGCGGGGCCGCTCCCCTTGGCGGCGGGGCTGCCGTGATGGCCGGAGTTCGGCCCAGATCTGGCCCTTCCGGGCCGGATCTGGGTTTGAGCGGGCTGGCTCGGACCGGTGTGTCTTGGAGGGATTTCGGAGCGTCTTGGGCTGGGGCTCGCGGGGCTGATGTCACGTCTTCTGTAGCGCCGCGGTGAAAGCTTCACGGGCCCATCCGGCCCGGCCGGACCTTTGGCTTCTTCGGGGGTAGCTGTGGCGATGTTCTCCGTGCTGCAGCGTGGCGGTGAGAACTTTACGAGCCCTTCCAGGGCTCGGCCGGGCCTTCGGCCTGGTGTGTTCTTGCGGACGCGTCCGGCCGGCACCCGCCATTGGCGGCGGAGGAAGCCCTCCGGGGGGATAAGCATCTGCCGCCCTCCAGTAGCTTGTGGCTTGGTGTGCTTGGACCGCGGCGTCCGGTCGGTTACCGTCCCTGGCGGTGGAGGTTGCGCCCTCCCACGTGGTGATAGTTCCGCTTCCCCGCGCCTTAGGTTGCCTCCTTTCGGTCCGTCCGACCCCGTAGGAAGTGTCGTGGTGTGGCGGAGATCGTGTTGTCAAGATCGTGGTGGCGCATGTTGGTGGGCGGCGTGGTTGGTGGTGTGCTTCGGCTTGCCCGGGGGTGTGGTTGTTGGGATTGGGCGAAATCCCTGCCGGCCTTGCCGGCCCTGACGCGGTGACGCCTGCGGGTGCCACTATCCTTCTTGAAGGGCGTTGGGTGTTCCCTCTACCTGCTTCCATTGCATACCGGGGGAAACCTTAGGATTCGTCCGGGCAGCAGCGTCGACATCGTCGCTCCCCTTCTTGGAGGTGTTGCTTGGTACGGGGCGAGTCGGAGTACGAGGAGTGTGGTAGTCATCCTCCGGTAGGCGCAGCGGTTGCGCGACTTCGTCGTTTTCGTCTCGCCGGCATTGTCGGCATTGTTTTCATTTCTTCTTTCTCTTAGGTTTTCTTTCTTTTTGGGCTTTGTTGTGCTGTTTGCCCCAACGTTGGTCTCGTGGTTGTCCTTTGAACGTTGTGCTGTCTGGTCCAGCAGCGGTCTCACCGGTGTGCTTTATTTATAAAGCGGGGCGAAAGCCTATTTCGAGAGTTTTAGCAGGATCGTATGTCCCACTTCAACAATTGCTTGATGCAGCAACGGCGGAGGCGATTGCTTTGCTAAGAGGCATGGAAATTTTGGAGAGGATCGGCTGCAGTCGGGCAGTGATAGAATCAGATTCTCTTGACCTGATCAATGCCTGCAATGGTACTATTGAAATGTGGATCCCCTACTCTGCAAATTTAGCTGAATGTTTTTTGAAAGCAAGTTCAATGGAGATCGTTTTCCAGCACTGTCAAAGGGATGCAAATAAAGTGGCTCATAATCTTGCGAAACATTCATACCACACTATTAGAGAAAAGTCTATAGGAGACATGCTTATAGGAGGCACATTTAGACCATATGTGCCTCCTATAAAATAGGCGAGGCACACTTTCTTGATATGCGCCTTTAGTATAAAAATAGGCGAGGCACATATGACTAGAATGCGCCTCCTATATTCTCTGTACGAACGATCTGGCAGCCCCAGATTATGCGAGGCACATTCTAATCATATGCGCCTCCTATATATCAAATAGACGAGACGCACATGTGAAGAATGCGCCTCGCATAGGGCCCGGGTGGGGGTCGGTGGTCGAATATGCGAGACACATATGGTCATATGTGCCTCCTATACTTGATAATATGCGAGGCGCATATAGTCATATGTGCCTCAAGCAACACCTACGGGCCCGGATGAAGTTCGGTGGTCAAATATACGAGACATATATGTTCATATGCGCCTCCTAGAATGCGCCTCCTATATATTTAATTTCTCGTCGCCTGTTTCTTTCGATTTAATTCAGCTAGACACCACACAGCACACACTTTCTTACGCAACACACACAGAGCATCGCCACCAACTCCCGATGTCCCCCTGCAGAGCCGCCCACCAGGGGCGGCCCTCGCCCCTCTGCCTCCCTGAGCAAGATCGCGCCGCCACCGGACGTGCCCCTCTGCTCCGCTGCCGTACCACGCACCCCTGCCGCCTCGAGCCCCCACATCGCCTGGCCGCTCCCTCTCCATCCTGCAGCACCGGCATGGCTGGGCTCGCAGAAGGTCTGCTGCCCGCTTGATCTGCACTGCCTCGACCGTCGCCGCCACGCTAGGAGCTTCGCCTCGGTCGCTACCTTCTTCTTCTTATTCTTCTTCAAGGAGCGAGGAGGAGACGACTCGTGTACATCTCCATCTCCTTGCTACTTGCCGTCTACGTGCTTGCCATAGTTGCCACACGCATCCTTGTCGCCGTCGTCTCCGACCACCTCAAGCATAGCCGCTTCATCGTCGCCTTTGGGGTGAGCTCCGCTTCCTCCTCCACTTGTTCCCTCTATGTTCTCAAGAACCACGGCTACCAAACGTTCGGGCGAGAACCTAGAGGGCGACGCCATGGTACACCAGCTCGAGTCGTTGGCCTCACAGGCACGCATGCACACGTCTACAATGGAGGCCCCTAGCCCCTGCAGTCCTAAGAGCACGCTGCAGCTCCTCATGGATGTCCTGTCGCCTCCTGTTGATGGTCAGCGTCGTCTGCCCCCACGCGCACACGCACACGCAGATGTCATACCAGCCGCGCTCGGACGCGGTCACGCGCGCGCTGTACACACAGCCTTGTTCTTTTCAGCTGGCTTGTTTTGCTTGTGCATTCTGATTCAGCAGTGTGCCTACTTGGTTGGACTATATTCAAGTTTGTCTCCCTCTGATCCAATTCAACAACCAAATGTCACATATTTGATAGATCCCTTGCGGCTCCACTCCCATAGCTGGAGATCGACCGTGATAAAACTCTAATTTTTTCCTGAATTTTTGGTGTACACTGAAACCAGTTCAGTTAAGCTCTTAGCTAATCTGCCCTGAACGTACCTGCTCGTGTGTCAAAATACACTGTATTCCATAATCTACTAGAACAAGTAACACACTGGCTAGCACAGTATGGTTTCATCCAGAACACCCAAGGTCAAATCCCTGCAGCCACAATAACCCCCCTGATTTTCTTTTCTTGTTCTAATTTTGTGTGGTTGTATCTTTTGTTCTGTAGTTTAAAAGAGAATATGTTATATATGAAATTTTATCAGAAAATGCACTTATATTGATTCTGCCATCCATCCTCTTATTTGCATAATGCATCATATGGTTTGTGGGTAATTCTTTATATAACTAATAGAGAACATATTGAGTGAATTGGGAATTACTAATTATAATTGCCCTGCTCCATTTAAAGTATGTAGCTCACCGATGACATGTTTTTCCTTGTAAATTCAACATTTAAATGGTGGGGTATCTAAATAACTTGAACATTCTATTTAAATGCCGGGATCCCGATTCCGCTTATTATTGCTAAGATAGATCGCATATTGCCATGTCATTAATCATAGTATAAACATGCCGGATCGCATATCGCCTCAAGTCATTCTTGGTTGCTTTTTTTTTGGTCTTTCTTCGAAATGTCGATGATTAGATTGTGTTGTGGCGTCATGTGTATGAGATAACTAATAGCATCTTTCTTGTGCGTAGGAGATGGCAAAGAAGTGCTATGTCGTGTACATCGGTCGGGTTCCAAGTGTGTACGAGGAGTAGAAAGACTGCCAGAAGCAAGTGAACAACTTCTTGGGCAACAGCTACCAAGGCTACGAGAGTAGAGAGGTGGCGGTAGGTTATGTGCTCTACTTCATCTAGCTAGAGCTCCATCGTCGGAGTTGTAATGTGATTGTGAACTTGTACTCGGAGGTGTGAACTTGTGGAACAAATACTTGGTGTTGTGTGAAAACTTGGCTATTGTTAATTCTACTTGATGTATGAACCCGTATGTCTCGATTGATGTGTAATGTACTTGTATTCATGTTGGTTATATTATGCTTTGGCCAATTGCAAGTTTCTGGAAAATTTTGTGTTGTTTATATTGTATTGTAAATATATGTATACTGTTATTTATAGTGATCTATAAAAGTTGAATTTCAAAAATATTATAGGAGGCGCATATAGGAGACTATAGGAGGCGCATATAGGAGACTATAGGAGGCGCATATACTATAAATGAAGGGTTTCGCAGGATAGTAAATCAAAAAATTTCCTACAGATGCGAACAAGAAAGCCAAGATCTAATCTAGGAGATGCAATCAACGAGAGAGATTGATGAGATCTTCATACCCTTAAAGAAATCGCACAGCGGAAACGTTCAACAGAAGTTGGTTGATGTAGTCGTACTCGATGTCTCCTCCTCGCGATCCGATCCGATTCTACGCCGCAAGTGGCGGCGCCTCCGAGAGATGCACACGTACGGTGCAGCGACGTCTCCTCCTTCCTTGGTCCAACAAGTATGGTGGAGAGATAGATTGGATCTGCAGCACGACGGCGTGGTGCTTATGCTGGAGAGTTTCTGCGGCAGGGCTTTGCCTACGCGCAGTCGGGAGAGAGAGATGTGGAGGGGCAGCAGTTGGCGGCTAGGTTGGAGGAATAGTAGGGGGAGGGTGCGCCACCTGCCCACCTTATATAGGGGGCTGGCCGGCCCCCTTGGCCCCTCCTCCAAGCCCTAGGGCGGCGGCCCCAAGGGTGGAGTGGGGGACAAGTTTTCCCCCTTCCTTCTAGAAGGGTTCCCTAGGGTTTCCCCTAGGATTTGTCCGGATGGGCCTATGGGGCCTTGTGCCCCTGGCCCAAAGCGGCCAAGGCACTCCCCTTTAGGCCGACACAGCCCTCCGACAAGTGGGCCCACGTTGGTCCCACTTCGGAACCTTCTAGAACCTTCCGGTACAATACTGAATACTCCGAAACGATTCCGAAATCCAAAAACTGCTTTCCTTTATATGAATCTTATTCTCCGGACCATTCCGGAACCTCTCGTGATGTCCTGGATCTCATCCGAGACTCCGAACAAAAACTCATAAACCAATTATCCAATCTATCCTAGCGTCAAGGCACGTTAAGTGTGTGACCCTACGGGTTCGAGAATATGCAGACATGATCTTCTATCAATAATCAACAGTGGGATCTGGAAACCCATATTGACTCCCACATATTCATCGATGATCATATCGGATGAACCACGATGCCAGGATTCAATTAATCCAATATATGTATTCCCTTCGTCACGCGATATTTTACTCGCCCGAGATTCGATCGTTGGTATCGGCATACCTAGTTCAATCTCGTTCACAGCAAGTACTTTACTCGTTTCGTAATCCGATATCACTTTGTGATTAACTCCTTAACCACGTGCTTGCAAGCGGAGTTGATATCGATTACCGAGTGGGCCCGAAGTATATCTCCCCGACTCGGGAGGGACAAATTCCATCTTGATACATACAACCCAACAAGTACTTTCCAATCACCTGAGAGACACCTTTATGATCACCCTCACATAGGATGACGTTTGATGACCTCAAAGCTTTCTTCCGATACCAGGGAGTTGTATTATCTCATGGTCTAAGGAATACAATACTTGATATAGGAAAAAGCTTCGCAAAGATGAACATGATGACGCGATTTAATTGCTCTGCTTAATTTGGGTCTGTCCATCATATCATTCTCCCAATGACATGATATCATTATTAATCGAGAACTCATTTCTATGGTTAGGAAACCTTAACCATCATTAATCAATGAGCTAGTCCATAGAGGCGTACTAGGGACACGGTGTTGTTCATAAACCACACAAGTATCAAAGTTTCCGCTTAATACAATTCTAGCATGGAATATAAACTTTATCATGAACAAGAATTATAATAATAACATCTTTATAATTGCCTCTAGGGCATAATTCCAACACTCTCCCACTTGCACTAGAGTCAATAATCTAGTTTACATCTGGCAACAATCTAACACCCATGGCATTAAGGTGCTGATCATGTTTTGCTCGTGGAAGAGGTTTAGTCAATGGATCTGCGACATTCAGATCCGTATGTACTTTGCTAATCTTCAGATCTCCATATGCTATATAATCTCGAATTATATGAAAACGGCGGTTGATGTGCTTGGTATTTGGATGATATCTTGGTTCCTTAGCCAGTGCTATGGCACCAGTGTTGTCGCACAATATCTCCAGTGGGTCCAAGGCACTTGGAACCATGCCAAGCTCAGTGATGAAGTTCCTGATCCAAACTCCTTCACTTGACGCTTCTGAAGCAGCCATGTATTCCGCTTCTATTGTAGATCCCGCGATCACGCTTTGCTTCCAGCTTCTCCAGCTCACAGCTCCACCATTCAAAATATAAACGTATCCTGTCTGAGATTTAGAATCATCTGGGTTGGTGTCGAAACTAGCGTCGACGTAACCTTTTACGATGAGCTGCTCATCACCTCCATAGACCAAGAACATTTCTTTAGTCCTATTTAAATATTTTAGGATGTTCTTTACGGCTGTCCAGTGTTCCACTCCTGGATCACTTTTGTATCTGCTCGTCAAACTAAGAGCCTTGGACACATCCGATCTAGTACACAGCATGGCATACATGATAGAACCTATGGCCGAGGCATATGGCACTTTGCTCATAGTATCTCTATCATTTACCATAGCTGGACACTGAGCCTTGCTCAATATCTTACCTGGCAACATGCGCAATGAACCTTTCTTTGCTTTATCCATTCTGAACCTTTTCAGAACTTTGTCTAGGTATGTACTTTGGCTTAAAGCTATTAGGCGTCTTTGTCTATCTCTATAGATTTTGATGCCCAATATATAAGCAGCTTCTCCTAGGTCTTTCATTGAAAAACATTTATTCAAATAACTCTTCACATCGTTAAGCTTACAATGTCATTTTCAATAATCAATATGTCATCATATATAGTACTAAAAATGTCACCGAGCTCCCACTCACTTTCTTGTAGATACAAGCTTCGTAGCAATTTGGAACAAATCCAAAGCTCTTGATCACTTGATCAAAACGAAGGTTCCAACTTCGAGATGCTTGCTTTAGTCCATAAATGGAACGCTGAAGTCTGCACACCTTATTAGCATCCTTAGGATTGACAAAACCTTCGGGCTGCATCATATACAACTCTTCATCAATGTTGCCATTGAGGAACACAGTCTTGACATCCATCTGCCATATTTCATAATCATGAAATGCATCAATTGCTAATAAATTCCGAATGGACTTAAACATCGCTACAAGAGAGAAAGTATCATCGTAGTCAACACCTTGAACTTGCCGAAACCCTTTTGCGACAAGCCGAGCTTTATAGACAGTAACATTACCATCCGCGTCCGTTTTCTTCTTGAAAATCCATTTGCACTCAACGGCCTTACGGTCGCTAGGAGGGTCCACCAAAGTCCATACTTGGTTTTCGCTCATGGATCCCAAATTTCATGGCCTCTAGCCATTTCTCAGAGTCTGGGCTCATCATTGCTTCCTCATAATTCACAGGTTCACTATTGTCTAACAACAAGACGGTTAAGACAGGGTTGCCGTACCATTCAGGAGTGGCACGTGACCTTGTCGACCTGCGAAGTTCAGTAGTAGCATCGTTCTAAGTTTCATGATCCTCGTCATCAGCTTCCTCTCTTGTTGGTGCAGACGGCACTGGAACAATTTCAGGTGCTGCGCTATTCTCCAACTCGAGAGAAGGTTCAATAACCTCGTCTAGCTCTACCTTCCTCCCACTCACTTCTTCGAGAGAAACTCCTTCTCAAGAAAGGATCCGTTCTTTGCAACAAACACTTTGCCTTCGGATCTGTGGTAGAAGGTATACCCAATCGTTTCCTTAGGGTATCCTATGAAGACACATTTCTCCGCTTTGGGTTCGAGCTTGTCCGGCATTAACTTCTTGACGTAAGCTTCGCATCCCCAAACTTTAAGAACGACAACTTAGGTTTAGCACCAAACCATAGTTCATACGGTGTCGTCTCAACGGATTTAGATGGTGCCCTATTTAAAGTGAATGTAGCGGTTTCTAATGCATAACCCCAAAATGATAACGGCAAATCTGTAAGAGACATCATTGATCACACCATATCTAATAGAGTTCGATTCCGGCGTTCAGACACACCATTGCGCTGTTGTGTTCCGGGTGGCGTGAGTTGCGAAACGATTCCGCTTGCTTTAAGATGCGTGAGAAAATCATAACTCAAATATTCACCTCCATGATCGTATCGGAGAAATTTAATTTTCCTGTTACGATGGTTTTCCACTTCGTTCTGAAATTCTGTGAACTTTTCAAAAGTTTCAGATTTATGTTTCATTAAATAGATATACCCATATATACTTAAGTCATTAGTAAAAGTGACAAAATAGCGATATCCACCGCACGTCGAAACACTCATTGGTCCGCATACATCGTTATGTATGATTTCCAATAAGTCCGTTGCTCGCTCCATTATTCCGGAGAACGGGGTTTTGATCATCTTGCCCATGAGGCACGGCTCGCACGTGTCAAATGATTCAAAATCAATAGACTCCAAAAGTTCATCAGAATGGAGTTTCTTCATGCGTTTTACACCAATATGACCTAGACGGCAGTGCCACAAATAAGTTGGATTATCACTATCTACTTTGCATCTCTTAGCCTCAATGTTATGGATGTGCATTTCATTGCTTTCGAGATTCATAAGAAATAAACCATTCACAACAGGTGCATGACCATAAAAGATGATATTCATATAAATAGAACAACCATTATTCTCCGATTTAAATGAATAACCGTCTTGCAATAAACACGATCCACATATAATGTTCATGCTCAACGCAGGCACATAATAACATTTATTAAGGTTTAAAACTAATCCTGAAGGTAAAACTAAGAAGAGCGTGCCGACGACCATCACATCAACTTTTGATCCATTACCAACGCGCATCTTCACCTCATCCCTTGCTAGCCGCCCTCTATTCCGTAGCTCCTGTTTCGAGTTACAAATATTAGCAACTGAACCAGTATCATATACCCAGGCACTACAACGAGCTCTAGTAAGGTAAACATCAATAACATGTATATCAAATATACCTTTAATGGTGCCAGCCTTCTTGTCCACTAAGTACTTCGGACATTTGCGCTTCCAGTGACCCTTTTCCTTGCAATATAAGCACTCAGTGTCCGGCTTAGGTCCAGACTTGAGCTTCTTCTTAGCAGGGGCAACGCGCTTGCCGTTGCCTTTCTTGAAGGATTTCTTTGCACCCTTAGCTTTCTTAAAGCTAGCGGTCTTGTTGACCATCAACACATGATTATCTTTATTGATATCCACCTCCGCATCTTTCAGCTTAGTGAAGATCTCAGTGATCGTATCAGTGGAACCAATTTGATTGTGAGTAACTACAAAACCTTTGTAGCTAGGAGGGAGTGATTGCAGAACTCTGTCAATCTTGAGCTCTTCTGGAATCTTGCAGTCCAGTTGCTCAAGACGTTGAGTATAGCCTGACATCTTAATGGCGTGCTCACTAATGGAACTCCCTTCCTCCATCTTGAAGTTAAAGAACTTCTCAGAGATCTCATATCTCTCAGAACGGGCCTGAGTATGAAACATGGTTTTCAGTTCCTCAAGTATCTCAAAGGGCCCGTCGAACTCCTCAAACGATTTTGAAGTTCCGGTTGCATAGCAAACAACATGGTACTCTTAATCGCTCCATAATCATCTTTGCGTGACTGATAAACAACTTTTTCATCAGCCGACGCATCAGTAGCAGGGGCGTCACCTAGCGCTTTCTCAAGTACATAGGCCTTTTGTCCGCCAGAGAGAATGATTCTCAGATTGCGGAACTAGTTGGTGAAGTTAGACCCATTGTTCTTAAGCTTTTCTTTCTCAGCAAAAACGTTGAAGTTGAAGTTGGACTTAACCATTTGTTCTACAAAATTTGCAAATACAATTTAGACTATGTTCATGATAACTAGTTCAACTTAATAAAATTACTAGATGAACTCCCACTAAATTCAACATCCCTCAAGTTGTTTAGTGAACACGATCCAAATTCACCACACCTAATCCGATCTTCACGAGAAGAGATGTGGTTTCAATGGTGGACAATAAAGTGTCGATCATATCATTCATATGACTCATGTTTAACCTTTTGGTTCGTGTGTTCCGAGGCCATGTCTGTACATGCTAGGCTCGTCAAGTCAAACCCAAGTATTTCCGCGTGTGCAAAACTGGCTTGCACCCGTTGTATGTGAACGTAGAGTTTATAGCACCCGATCATCACGAGGTGCTTGAACACGACGAACTTTCACAACGGTGCATACATGGGGAGAACACAATTTTATCTTGATCTTTAAGTGAGGAATCATCTTATAATGCTACCGTCGCAATCTAAGCATAATAAGATACATAAAAGGATAAACATCACATGCATATAATTTTATGTGACATGGTATAGCCAATCTTCGCGCAATGATCTCCATCTTGTGCGCGCCAGCATGATCTCCATCACTCCACCATGATTGCCTCCACCATGAATAGCAACTACAACTATTGCTAACTACTTAGCGATAAAGTAAAGCTATTACATGGCGTATAATAAGTTGGCACGCAGGTCATACACAATTATAAATACAACCATATGGATCTTGCCGGTTATAAAACTCATCGACATGCAAGTCGTGAAATATTATAAAACATGATCATTGCATACATCACACACATCATGTCTTGGGCCATACCATATCACAAAACACTCCCTGCGAAAACAAGTTAGACGCCTCTACTTTGTTGTTGCATGTTTTACGTGGCTTATGGGAGTAACAAGCTAAGAACGATTCTTACCTATGGAAAGCCACAACGGTGATATTATGGTTGCTAACATCCGGTGTAAATTCCATGACTACTATAGTGAGAGAAACTGACATCCACCAGCCGCATGTGTGGAACCAGCCACACGTCAAGTGCGGAGCCGGTCTCGTGAACGAGGTCGCGTAAAGTTGGCCTGGACCGCTTCGATCTCACTATGCCGCGCCATAAGAAATACACAACAAGAGGTTTTCAACAGAAAACATCAAAGCCCGCAACAAGCATGTTGTGTTCTACTCGTGAAACACATCTACGCATAGATCTAGCTCTGATACCACTGAAGGGTTTCGCAGCATAGTAAATCAAAAATTTTCCTACAGATGCGAACAAGAAAGCCAAGATCTAATCTAGGAGATGCAATCAATGAGAGAGATTGATGAGATCTTCATACCCTTGAAGAAATCGCACAGCGGAAACGTTCAACAGAACGTGGTTGATGTAGTCGTACTCGCTGTCTCCTCCTCGCGATCCGATCCGATCCGATCCTACGCCGCAAGTGGCGACGCCTCCGAGAGATGCACACGTACGGTGCAACAACGTCTCCTCCTTCCTTGGTCCAACAAGTATGGTGGAGAGATAGATTGGATCTGCAGCACGACGACGTGGTGCTTATGGTGGAGAGTTTCTGCGGCAGGGCTTCGCCTACGCGCAGTCGGGAGAGAGAGAGAGAGAGAGAGAGAGAGAGAGAGAGAGAGAGAGAGATGTGGAGGGGCAGCAGTTGGCGGCTAGGGTTGGAGGAGTAGTAGGGGGAGGGTGCGCCCCCTGCCCACCTTATATAGGGGGCTGGCCGGCCCCCTTGGCCCCTCCTCCAAGCCCTAGGGCGGCGGCCCCAAGGGTGGAGTGGGGGGCAAGTTTTCCCCTTCCTTCTAGAAGGGTTCCCTAGGGTTTCCGCTAGGGTTTGGCCGGCTGGGCCTATGGGGCCTTGTGCCCGTAGCACAAAGTGTCCAGGGCACTCCCCTCTAGGCCCACACAGCCCTCCGACAAGTGGGCCCACGTTGGTACCACTCTAGAACCTTCTAGCACCTTCCGGTACAATACCGCATACTCCGAAATGATTTCGAAATCCAAAAACTGCTTTCCTTTATATGAATCTTATTATCCGGACCATTCCGGAACCTCTCGTGATGTCCTGGATCTCATCCGAGACTCCGAACAAAAACTCATAAACCAATTATCCATTCTATCCTAGCATCGATGCACGTTAAGTGTGTGACCCTACGGGTTCGAGAATATGCAGACATGATCTTCTATCAATAATCAACAGCGGGATCTGGAAACCCATATTGACTCCCACATATACATCGATGATCATATCGGATGAACCACGATGTCGGGATTCAATTAATCCCATATATATTCCCTTCGTCACGCGATATTTTACTCGCCCGAGATTCAATCGTTGGTATCGGCATACCTAGTTCAATCTCGTTCGCAGCAAGTACTTTACTCGTTCCGTAATCAGATATCACTTTGTGATTAACTCCTTAACCATGTGCTTGTAAGCGGTGTTGATATCGATTACCGAGTGGGCCCGAAGTATATCTCTCTGACTCGGGAGGGACAAATTCCATCTTGATACATACACCCCAATAAGTACTTTCCAATCACCTAAGAGACACCTTTATGATCACCCTCACATAGGATGACGTTTGATGACCTTAAAGCTTTATTCCGATACTAGGGAGTTGTATTATCTCATGGTCTAAGGAATACAATACTTGACATAGGAAAAAGCTTCGCAAAGATGAACACGATGACACGATCTAATTGCTCTGCTTAATTGGGTCTGTCCATCATATCATTCTCCCAATGACATGTCTATGGTTAGGAAACATTAACCATCATTAATCAATGAGCTAGTCCATAGAGGCGTACTAGGGACACAGTGTTGTTCATAAACCACACAAGTATCAAAGTTTCCGCTTAATACAATTCTAGCATGGAATATAAACTTTATCATGAATAAGAATTATAATAATAACATCTTTATTATTGCCTCTAGTGCATAATTCCAACAATAAATATACAAGGCGCATTGTAAAATATATGCGAGGCGCATATCTATATATTTATCAATGGTAAGGAAATCAGTAATCGTTAACTGCTCGGTTGTCTTGGGAGTAGCGACTAATTAGAATTCGGACGATTAACTGATTTAGTCGGTCGGCTATTAATCGGTGCAACCTACAAAAATTAGCACCTAAAACATATATGACTCCTCTTGCACCTCAACCACCTACCCTATTAAAGGCAGCCTCGAGCTCCCGAATGAGATCCTCAAGGCGCTTGAGCTCTTGTATCTGAGGTCTGATCGGAAACTACGAGGAACTGGTCAAAACGACAAGGAACTAGCTGGTGATGTCATAAATCGAGCTCCTGGAGGCAGGGATCGAGCGAGAGCTTCGAAAAACCTACTTCACTAGGGCAGGTTAGCGGATGGATGGGCGATACTTTTTTGACCAAGTGTAGTAGTTAAACATACCTAGTAATCGGAGTGTCAGAGCTATTAATCGGGCTGAACGATTAACACAAACGATTAGTGGTAATCGACACGGTCAGATCCCTAGTAGCGATTAATCGGCCATTAATCACTGATTCGGCTATTTTTTGAACAATGATATTTATAGGAGGCGCATATCGTTATGCGCCTCGCATATGTGAAGTATAGGAGGCACATATCATATGCGTCTCACATAAAAAAATAGGCAAGGCACGACGCTGGAGGCACATATGATATGCGCCTCGCATAACCTTTTCTCTAGTAGTGCGAGACACATGAGTCATACAGTTGGAACGGTGACCCTCCCGATTTTATTCTACCTTCTGTATTTCATGATGTAACTCTTCTATCAGCTGAATAAAGGCCTTAGGGCACCCCTTCAAAAAAAAGGAGGCCATCAACGTGAAACTGGGTCTGCTCCTCTACAAGTTTGATCCTGCATGCTGATGTAGAGGCGCAACAGTTTTGGCACATTAAAAACTACTCCAAAAAATAAATGTACAGGTGATGTTGTTGCAATATGATCACCCACACAGAAATATGCTTTGAAGTCATCTATTGGGACAATGATCACCCACTCATATAATTATCATTGTAGTTAGTATTATAAAAGTTTCCATTCACACATAGAATCTATGTTTCCCTTGGACTCTTGGTTTGGCTTGTCAATGTTTAGGCGTGGAACAGTACTTGGTAACGTACTGGTTGCATGTTAATATATAGGCATATGGAATACATGTGGAGGGGTGTACACAAACACAGGCGTATGTGTACACAAGAGAGAAGGGAAAACCCAATACAATATCTAACATGGCTTTCCATGTCTATTGCATCCACAAATTACTTGCAACAAAAAATAGCTGATGCCCATCAAGCTTGTGATATGCTATACACCAAGACAAGTACATCATATGCAGTCGGATCTACTAAAGATAAGTCGAGCTAATGCATGCCATCTCCATCATTTTATTTTCCTTCTTGGAGCAACTTGTGCCTCATTACCGACCAGCCAATTTCGTGTTCAAGAGCCCTCTCCGCCCGTCTACTCTGTCAACTGCAACATGCAACGCTCCTTTGTAGTTATCTTAGATGTCTCCCACCACTAAGATTAGCCTCTATTGACTTTGAGGATGAAACATGTCAAGTATTTTAAGGATCCCTTTTCATGGTAGTTTTCCCTCCTTAGCATCCCGCAAAACTGAAATCCTAAATACACAAAAACCCTTGATTCTTAATATTTGCGGGTTCATGTAGTACCTGATCATGTTAAGTACTTCCAAGTATGACAACCACGGTTACAATGTACATTTTTCATACTATAAAGACCTAGAAACTTACTTTTATTTTAAATAACTAAAAGAAGATATCATACATGTCTTACGTAGAAATTATACCATTACGTTTGTCACCTTAGGGAAGTACTTTGAGTCAAATAGGTAATATGCTTGGTCCACTAAGCGCTAAGAAAACATCATATGAGTTAGCGCAGATATTCGTGGGTGGTGAGCCATTGCATTAGCTTTGTTGAAGAATAAAAAAAGAAAATATAAATTAATAATTTAAATATAAGATGATAACTGAAATGGATGGCTGAACTTGGGTAGATTAAGTCTTAAGAAAAACATAATTGACTGGGAAATAGGAAGTTAGTTTTTATATACAACCATACGGTGATACGGGTTGACCATCTACTCTCAAGATAAATTACATGATCCCATAATGCCACAATAGTGTAGCGATTACTAGCTTCCTTACGATGATTTTATACAAAAATTAGTAGCTCATGGACCAGTTTAACTGTTAGAGAGAGCGCGATGCACATGGTATGTTATGGTTAAATTTGAATTAGTCTTTATGCGATTTAGGTCAATTCCTATTGTTAGCAAGATTCCCGGCCCTCTGGTATATATATAAAGTAATCTCAGTTTATATGTTGTGGACCAAATAACGATGATGGTCTGCACGAAAAATAACGAGATGATGCTTAGATTCATGTATGAAAGTTAGAAAATAATAAAAACACATGAGAAATTATGTTTACCGTAGTATTCATGATGGTCATAGAAACATATTGTTATGTATAGATCGTAATGTGAATAGTCATGAGAAGACACTCTAAAATCTATAAAAATGAAGCCCTCGCATTTGCAGAGGACCACCGTACTAGTTTATTCCTAAAGCCATTATCAAGTTTTTGCAATAGACCACCTTCCCGAACCTAGAAAAATATAGGAAAACATGGTAATCAGATCTAAATAACTTGATAGATGTTAACGGGTTGGCAATTATCTGTAAACAAATTGTTATTTTTTTCATAAAAAACTGAAAATCATTTCTAAACAATATGCATATAGCTGTGTTGGAAAATCTAGTGATTGTTTTTTATGTTCTTGTAGCTGCTTTAGAAAATCCATTTCTTTGTACAATCTCTTAATTGGTTCTAATAAAACCTGGTAATTGCTTTTCTAAGAAATATCATAATTATGTTGAAAAATCTAATACTCTCTCCGATCCATATTACTGTCGCAGAAATGGATATATCTAGACATGACAATGAAGTATAGTTAATCTGGCAGCTAATATTAATTAATATGGCAGCTATCTAGTTAAAACATGGCAATCAAGTATAATTAATATGGCAGCCAAGTTTAATTAATATGGCAGCTATCACCTTAGTTAAACATGGCAATCAAGTATAATTAACCTGGCAGCCAAGTTTAATTAATATGGCAGCCTACTTTAATTAATATGACAGCTATCACCTTAGTTAAACATGGCAATCAAGTATAATTAATGACGCAACCAAGTTTGAGTAATATGGCCACCAAGTTTAATTAATACGGCAACCATACTTAAATGAGCTGGTAAGTGTATCTTACGGTTTTTCTAATGACTTTCACCTTGTTTGAAGGTGGCAACCAAATGTAATTTATTCTAGCGATGGCGATTGATTTATTTTAACAAACAAGCTAACAAGTATTTATTTCCTGCTATCCTAGGCAGCTAGCTAGCAAGGAGCAACTTGAGCATCTTTTATCTAGGGAAATCTTTTTCTTTGCTCTTGCTGCAACGATTCTCTTTCGTGGGCTCCTGCTATTCCCATATTCCTGACGCAACAAAAGTGTCTAGTAAAAAGAAAATTGTTAGTACTTTATGTGCGTTTTGTAGGTTCCTAGTCAGTTTTTACCGTGAAGTCTCAGCCTTGCACGCGCATGTACGTTCAGTCGGAGGTGGAAACAGAGTAAGGGAGTTGTTAGCATAAAACTACCACTTCAAATTTCTCAAATAATATCAGTCGATCTTCAAATCATAAAAAGCTATATCGAAAATGGGTTGTCGCAAAATGCACCGATTCGTGTTTAATCACAAAATTGACACCGTTTCTGACACGTAGGTCCATTTGTTAGGGTAATTGATGATGTGGTGTGGGATCCACTTGTCAGCCGAATTAAAAATCAAAATATATGTTTTACCCTTCATTTTTCAAAGACACTCACGCCACAGGACATGCAGATATTCATCGGCTCGGAGTCTTATTGACTTGCGCGCTCGCCGGCCTCCCTGCTGCGCACGCGCCTCCCGCAGGCCGCCGCCCTCCACCAGCTGTGCGCGCGGCTGCCGGCCGGCCTCCCGTTGATGCGCATGTGCACGCGCCTTCCGCTGCTGTGCACACGCGGGCCGCCCTCCCGCACCTGCTGCGCACACGATCTGCCGGCCGGCCTCCCGTTGATGCGCACGGGCACGGACACGGGCACGCGCCTCCCGCTGCTGCGCACGCGCCTGCTGGCCTCCCGCTGATGCATGCCCGCTCGCCGGCGCTTGCCACCCTGTTATGCACGCGCCCGCTCGCCGGCCATCGGCCATCTCCTATTGCGCACGTGACGGCGTGGCCGCGCCGCCCTCCACCAGTTGTGTGCGCGCAGCTGCGGCCTCCCGCACTTGTAGTAAGCGCCAAGAACAGGGTGGGAGAGAGAGAAAAAAAAAGATATTTTGATTTTTTAATTCATCTGACATGTGGGTCCGAGGCCAAATACCCTGAAAAGTGGACCCATCCGTCAGAAAAGGTGTCAATTCATGATTAAACACGAATCCGTACATTGTGCGACAACTCTTTTCCGATCTGGTAGGTTTTTGCGATTGGTATTATTTGAGAAATTTGACATATAGAACGGTAGTTTTATGATAACAACTCCAAAATAGGCCAATAGTGGTCAGCGGGCCGCGGCACGCAAGGCAAAATATGTGACGCCGCCTGTTAGCATAACCATTCATTTAATTACTAGACAATATAAAGTAATTTTATAAAATGCCAATAATTTACACTAACAATTTCATGTACTCTGTTTATCTGATAAATAAGGAGTAGTATGCAACATGACTTACATAACCTTATTTATCTGATAACCTTTATTTATCAAACAAGTGGTGGTTTGGTCTTCAAATGTAAACTGTGCGGCAGTCAATGGGGCAGCAGGGCATGCAGTAGTAACATTTTATTATTATTTTATATAGGAATGATAGGCACGATCAGCTGTTGATACGGCCGCCTATATGTGTCCTGGTTTAGAAACGTGCAAGCTTTGGTCCCGGAACAGCAGGCAGACGCAGATGACCGTCTTGCTGCAGAGATACCACTGTGTCGTACAGACTTTCCTTGATGGGAGTGAATTCCAAGCCCAAGTCCTTAAGCCTGCGGTTCGAGAACCTGTACGCCCTCGCCATCGGCTTGCCGTCATCTACAAGCCTGCGACGCCACCAAATAATTACACGGAACCCTAATCTGAGTTGAAGCTAGCGTGAGGTGAAGTAAGTACTTGTCGGTGACGGGGTACTGCGGGAAGAGGTCCTTGAGGAGCTGGACGAATTGCGCGCGGTGCAGCACGTCGCCGATGCAGAGGTACCGGCCGCCGGCCTGGGGGCACTCGTAGACGAGGACGTGCGCGCGTGCGACGTCGCGGACGTCGGTGTAGGCGGCGACGGCGTTCGGGTAGGCCTTCTTGGTGCCCATCATGTAGGTGGTGATGTGAGAGTTGCTCAGGTTGAGTGGCTGCTGCAGCGAGGGGCCAATCGTGAAGGATGGCAGCACCACCGCCAGCTCCACACCCCTCTTGGCCGCCTCCTCGGTCGCCGTCATCTCCGCCGTCATCTTCGCGCAACAGTATATGTTCTTCATCACACATATATATATGCACGTGAAGTAGACTAAGATTAGTCGTCCACTTGCGATCGATATTGGGTTCCTTTGAATAATATGATGTGGCACTAGAGAGGGGTATAACACTATATATTGATCATCCAGCTTATTAGATCTTACGCCAGTTCGATTGCAGAACTCGTAGTCGCTCCAGCAGGTCTCGTCGAGCACTACGTCGGGGCTCCGGTTAGGGTCCATGTGGACGGCGCCGTAGGACGAAGTGAACACCACGCGCCGCACGCCCGCCTCCGCCGCCGCGCGGATCACGTTCCTGGTTCCCTCAACGGCGACCGGAACCAGTTCCTGCAAGCCGACAGCACCAGCGTTTAAGCAAGTGAAACTCGATCGAAGCAGGGAGTGAGTCAGTGTCAGTGTAACTAACGGGGTCGTTGGACACCGGGGAGGCGACGTGGAAGACGCCGTGGCACCCGGTGAAGGCGGCACGGAGGCTGCCGCAGTCCAGGACGTCGGCGCGGCACAGTGAGAGCCTTTTCTCCGCTCCATCCAGGGCAAGCAGGTGGGCGTTCTTGACATCAGCTTGATCACAAACCAATCCTCGAGAAAATGAAGATCCAGGCACAGCAAGCAGGTGCCAGGTGGGCGGTTTAAATTGCACTACTTACCGGGATCCCTGGCGGTCGCTCTGACATGGTAGCCACGGAGGAGGAGCTCCTTCACCACCCATGACCCAATGAAGCCTCCTGCCCCCGTCACAGAAACCAGCTGCTGCTTCTCGCCATTGTTCTCACCGGACGCCATGGTAATTAATTAATGCTCGACGTCGATCAAGCTCCATCTCACTTTTGCATTAGGATCACAGAATAAATATAGATGGAATGGAACCATGTCAAGGCGAGACGTCACTGCATGCTTGAGTAATTAATGGAGCTTTTTCAGCGGTACTCCGGGGAGGTACCGTCCGGTACGCTACGGCGGCGGTGTACCTAGCTACTCCCTGAACACAAACTATACATCAGTACGATGGATGGATGAATCGATCGACCTAAGAAATATCAAGCTAGACAGCAATATTAACCGTCATAGGCAAATTAGATATGGTGGGTATATATATACCATGCATTCTCCAGACAAGAGTATCTCTCATAACTTCATAAGGAAATCCAACTCAACATGGAACTAAATCCCACATCTCCACATGCATGAATGGTCATATCAGATTTTACGTGAATTATTTGGACTTTATATTCAAACACTTCTTTACAAGTAAATTCTAACACTTTGACGCAGTGTCTGCCCACAGCAGAGTGAGCAATATCCCTCACCACGGGCGAGACGTACGTACGTGAGCTTTTTTCAAGGGTACTCTAAGGGTACCGGTATGTATGACCGTACTCCTCCCTGCAAAATACTCCTAAGGCCTCAGTTACTATAGGATTGGCATGGATTGACCTGGATTAGATTTCATCTAGTTCAAAATCCTTCCCAATCCACTCTAATCCACCTCTGAGTGGATTAACCGAACATGGCCTAAGTATTTTCTCGAGGATGGATCGATATTAATTTTTTGTGCCGCGATATTTGACGGAGAGCCGTAGGGGCGACAGGGAGGGCAATTCTTGGAAATCGCCCTCACTCCGACAATGATCGTGGAATCTACCTCGCTAGAGGAAACCTGTAGAAATCTGCAGAGCTATCTCTGTAGGACTCCGATCTTAGAGGAGTATGATCTGGGGTTGATGTCTTTGAATTAACATTGAAGAAGAGGGACGAGAAGAAGCTAAGGCAGAGAAGATGGATGATGTTCTATCTGTGGCAGATAGGATAGCAGTAAGTGATCGCCGACCTTCTCTATGTGTAAGTCCAAAGGCTAAGACGACGATGGCGCCGATGCGCTAGCCATAAACTTTTGTGCTACATTCTTTTGATGCAAAGGAATGCATCATGGTGCAACGATTGAAGAAACAAGGCTCCAGATCACCATGTTGTTCGTCGGAAAGGGGGAAGATCACCATCTTCATCTTCAACGTCGATGAGACTTACTCAAGTTCAATGAACGATGGTCCCAAGTTCAATTTCTTTATCTAATACAATCGGCCATGTGGGCCCAGAATCAGATTATGTTGAGCCTGTGGCAAATTTGGTTGGCCATAAGGCTCTTCGTCAACTGCTAGGGTTTACCAGGAAAAAACTTTCACAATCGGTGCTGATAAACTGGCAAAGCGAGCGGAGGAGCGGCTCACCTTGTGCCACGCCGATGTCCTAGAGTACGGCGGCCTCCGCGCCGCCTTCTAGGGATGCCACAGCGTCTTCCAGGTCACCTCCCCGGTGTCCAACGGCCCTGTCGGTTCATGGCCTCTGCTCACTCGTCGCTTCCCGACGAACGCGAACAAGACGTGACGCGCTTACTATAGTCTGGCTTACTATGCTGCTTGTAGGAGCTCATGCTGGCGGTCGTGGAGGGGACCAGGAACGTGATCAATGCGGCGCCGAATGCCGGTGTGCGACGCGTGGTGTTCACGTCCTCCTATGGCGTCGTGCACATGGACCCCAACCGAAGCCCCGACAACATGGTCGACGATGTTGAAGTGTATAAGTGAATTGCACTAGCCTTTTCCATCAGTTCGGACTTTTGGTTGCGCGGGCTAGTGCATGAATCTTAACATGGTATCAGAGCCTAATGTCTCGAGTTCGAGTCCTGACTTTCGCAATTTATCCTAAAATTGCTGTTGACCCCTCTGTGTCCACCTATAGGCCTCTTGAGTCATACGTGAGTTTCGCGCGCCGTCGCTCTCTTCCGGTTGCACGTGCTGACTTCTCTTCGTCCGTCACATGTGAGAGGGGGTGTTGAAGTGTATAAGTGAATTGCATTAGCCCCTTTCCATTAGTTCGGACTTTTGATTGCGTTGGCTAGTGCATGAAGCTTAACAGACGAGACGTGCTGGAGCGACTACAAGTACTGCAAACAAACCGGCATAAGAAACACCATTACCTTTCTTCCCCAATTCTGCATCGTCAACATCTATATTCTCGCAATATGTTGGGCTTCAAACATGTTACAAATATGTTGCGCAAATACAATGGCGGAGATCGCGACGACGGAGGAGGCTGCCAAGATGGGCGTGGTTAAAAATCAAGTACTCCCTTCGTCTTAAAATAGATGTCACAAACTTTTTTAAATCTGGATGCATCTAGACACTATTTAGTATCTAGATTTATCTGAACTTAGATAAATTTTCGACATCTATTTTGAGACGAAGGGAGTAGCTAGGTTAAAAATCAAGAAAAAGTGACAATAATGGGTGCACCGACCTCCCTCTCATAGATCCTTCGCCGAAAAGTTTGCCAAGTGCTAGCTCTTAAATATAAATATGTTGCCTATCGACCGATGGAAAGATGGTAGGCAACATATTTAATATGGTATAAGAGCCAGAGGTCTTGAGTTCAAATTCTGGCTAACACAATATTAAAAATAAATATATACGGACACCCGAATCCACGTCCTAGGTCCGTGGAGAAGAAAAAAAGGCCACCACCCTGAACGTGAGGGGGAGTTTGAGAATATAAATATGTTGCCTATCCCCTTTTCATTAGTTCGGACTTTTGGAATAATTGGTTAGGGCAACAATCACATACATGAGATAGAATCAATCAACCCGCTTCCAATTGCTAGCTTTGCAACGATAAAGTCAATTGGGATTTTGTGCAACAAACGACTTCACATGAAAGGCTTTGATCCAAAATGGTGTGACTGGATAAATGACATTGTTAATAGAGATAGTGTAGGTATTAGAGTAAACAATGTCATAGGACATTACTTCCAAACAAAAAAAGGTTTACGACAAAGTGACCCACTGTCACCTATTCTTTCTAACCTGGTGGCAGATATGCTTGCTATTTTAATAGCGGGAGCTAAGGAGGATGGTCAGGTAGATGGCCTTAGTCCTCACTTAGTGGAGGGGGAATATCTCTACTTCAGTATGTGGATGACATAATTTTTTTTTGGAACATAACTTGAAAAAATCTTTTAATATGAAATTGATCTTATGTATATTTAAGCAGCTCTCGGGTCTTAAGATTAACTTTCATAAAAGCGAAATATTCTATTTCGGTAAAGAAAAAGATGTGCAGGACAAATATAGAGAAATTTTTGGTTGTGAAGTGGAAGGTTTCCCCTTTAGGTATATGGGAATCCCGATTCATTTTAGAAAGTTAAAGAATGGGAAATGGAAGCCAGTAGAAGACCGTTACAAAGTTAAACTTAGTAGCGGGATTGGTAATGAAGGGAATATGTTCTGAGAGGCAATAATAAAGTGTTTATTATGTGTATTTCAAGTATATAATAGATGTTTATTTTGTATGCTATAATTGTATTAATACAGAAACGTTAATACATGTGTGTTTAATAAACAAACAAAAAATTCCTAGTTATGCCTCTCTCATAAACTAGCTCGTTGATTAACAAGATGATCAAAGTTTCCTGATCATAGACATTGGATGTTGTTAATAACGAGGTCACACCATTAGTGTAATGATGTGATGAATATTTATCCGAAGTATAGCATTACGACCAAAGTCATTGAGTTTATATTGCTATAACAACTACGATCCTTAGACCATGAGATCATGTCAATCACTAACACCAGAAGAGTTTCTTAATAACATCAAATGTCACACCGTAACGAGGGTTGTGCTTCCGCTGCATCGCTGGAGCGAGGAGGAGGAGGTTGCTCGGTGTCTTGTACGTGTGTGCGAGCACGGATGCGCTGCTGTTTTGCGGCGCTAGGACTTCCTCTCGATCTTGAGATCGACAAGAGATCGTCTATATTAACCACGAGTTTAACTCGTTAAGCTTTGTCGGTCTTCAAGGGTATGTTCTCTACGGATATACATCCGCCCATTGTTTGTATCTAGTAGATAGATCTTGGTACATAGTACCCATCGTAGAAATTTTTTTGTTTCCTATGCTGCGAACCCTATAGTGGTATTAGAGCCAGATCTATGCGTAGATGCTTTACACGGATAGTACACATATGAGTATGTGGGCGATGATGATCATGTTGTTGCTTCTTAGTTGTAATTTTGGATATTGGTGGCATAGTGGGATGAAGCGGCCCGGACAAATTTTACATGTCCTCGCACATGAGCCATGTTCCAAGCTTGACATGCAACTAGTTTGCATAAGTGTCTAGCGGGTGTGTGTATCTCCTACTATAGTCAATATCTATTTTGCAACGAGTTGTCAATAATTTGGTTATCCTCGTTGTGGTTCATGTTCGTAGGTAAGAACGGTTCTATCTTTGAAATCCCTAAGCCACGTAAAACTTGCAACGGATAAATTAGAGGCGTCTAGTTTAGATTGTTACTGGGCTAGTGTTATGATATGGTGATGTTGTAAGTAGAAGTATAAGATGATACTCTTAAAACATACATAACGTGTAAGTTCCATAGACCTTGGCCTTACACATAAAGGTATGATAATGATCATACCACGGTGCACATGATAAAGATCATATGCGGAAACCATATCATTTCACTAATAAACATGTGATGTTTGATAGCATCTTATATTGATTGTTTGGAGTTTTATTAGCATAATAATATGATCCCTCAAGATAAGAATGTGTTCTTCTTTTAGTATGCACCGATTATGTCTTCGTCGCTCCAAGACATCACGTGATGATCGGGTGTTCTTGGATCCACGACCATATTTTGGGTGTAAGACAGTTACACACGCGAATACTAAGGTTCTAACTTGGCGAGCCTAGCATGTACAGACATGGTCTTGGAACATGGACCGAAAGGTTAAGCATGAGTCATATAGGAGATATGATGCTCATTTGATGCTCGCCTTTGAAGCTACACCGACTCACGTGATGATCGGACTTGGTGTAGTGGATTTGGTTCATGTAATCACCAAAAAGGCAAGATGGATGTCGTTTTTGAGTGGGAGTTCATTCGTAATGTGGATTAGTTGAACTCAATCTATCATAAACTTAGTCTAAACTTTACAAATTATGTTGTAAATGACACCACATGTTTTTAATTTCAATGTGTTCATGGAGAAAGAGAAACTTGCAGCGAACGGTAGCAACTTTACTGAATGGGCCATGAATTTGAGGATACTCCTCTCTGCCGCACAAAAGCAATATGTGCTAGAAGCGCCTCTAGGCCCCCACCTTTCGATGATGCCCCTGACGAGGAGAAGAATGTCTATCAGACTCGTCAGGAGGACCACAACTCAGTTCATTGCGGCATATTGTATGGGCTAGAGCTGGAAGTTTGAAAGCGTTTAGAAAACGACAATGCATTTGATACAATGGGTGAGTTGAAAATGATTTTCGACACACATGCTGCTGTAGAGAGCTACAATGCTTCAGAAAAGTTCTTTAGCTGCATGATGGAAGAGCACAACTCCGTAAGTGAGCATGTACTCAAGATGTCAGGTTATGCCGATAAGCTTGTGTCCTTGGGAATAACGATTCCCATTGACTTAGGCATCCATCGTGTTCTGCAACCTCTGCCACCTAGCTATAAGAGCTTCGTGATGAACTATAATATGCAAGACATGAAGAAGTCTCTCCCCGAGCTTCTGTCAATGCTTAAAACTGCAGAAGTGGAGATCAAGAAGGAACATCAAGTGTTAATGATCAATAAGAACACTGGTTTCAAGAAAGACAAGAAGGGAAAACATAAGGGAAGTAAGGGCGGCAAGTCGGTTGCCATGCCTGAAAAGAAACCCCGAGTTGGACCTAAGTCTGATACTAAGTGCTATTATTGTAAGGGGACTGGCCACTAGAAGCACAACTGCCCCAAGTATTTGGCATACAAGAAGGCCAGTAAGTCAAACAAAGGTATATATGATATACATGTTATTGATGTGTACTTGAATAGTGCTCGCAGTAGCACCTGGGTATTTGATACCGGTTCAGTTGCTAATATTTATAACTCGAATCAGGGGCTGCGAAACAAGCGACCGCTAGCAAGGGATGAGGTCAAGATGCGTGTCGGCAATGGATCAAGCGTTGATGTGATCGCCGTCGAAACGCTGCCTCTCCACTTACCGTCGGGATTAGTAATAAAATTAAATAATTGTTATTTGGTGCCAATACTGAGCATGAACATTGTATCTGGATCGTGTTTGATGCGAAGTGGTTATTCATTAAAATCCGAGAACAATGGTTGTTCTATTTATATGAATGAAATCTTTTATGGTCATGCACCGATCATGAATGGTTTATTTTTATTAGATCTCGATAATAGTGTTACACATATTCATAATGTTGATGCTAAAAGGATTAAACTTAATGATGATATATCCGCATATATGTGGCACTGCCGTCTAGGTCATATCGGCGTTAAACGCATGAAGAAGCTCCATTCGGATGGATTTTTGGAATCACTTGATTTTGAATCATTTGATACATGTGAGTCATGTCTTATGGGCAAGATGACTAGAACGCCGTTTTCCGGTTCAATGGAACGGGCGACAGATTTATTGGAAATCATACATTCTGATGTATGTGGTCCAATGAGTGTGTCGGCGCGAGGTGGATATCGTTATTTTGTTACTTTCACGGATGATTTGAGTAGATACGGTTATATATACTTGATGAAACACAAGTCTAAAACCTTTGAAAAGTTCAAAGAATTTCAGAATGAAGTGGAAAATCATCGTAATAGAAAGATCAAATTTCTATGG